>JAPQWV010000021.1:9342500-10542500 GCA_027422505.1 Craterostigma plantagineum | reverse complement strand
GTGTCGTTCTCCATCTCTCACCAACTCTCTCGTCTCCTCAATTCCAAAATCAGTAATACACATATAAGCTTACAGAAGTATGGTTAGCGAAGCTGGGTCACAGTGAGGACCAGTCCCCAGTACAAGGTCTAGTTTTCGTTTTCGACAAGGCGGGTAATAATTTAATCTCATTATTGAATCATGTCCTTCAAAGAATTTCCTGTAAAAACTCGATCCAACACCTAAGCTCGTTCCCAGAAGCTCCATCACATTTAGCGATAGAGTGCCCATTGCATCACAATATTCTTGACATACCCTCCTTGAAAAAAAATGAAAGGATTTTAAGATCAAGACTCCCAATTTTGAGTGTTTCTATCTTATCGTAGTTTTCTTACCCGAATTCAGCATAATCCTGTCCCATTTTGTGCAAGAAGTAGCTTTCAACCATCTCAGAAAGATGCGCCTCAGCACTGTAGCGAAACGAAAGATTTCTTTCCAAGGGAGTTTTGTCGAGAACCTACCCGTGAAGCTACTAGAATAACCACAGTGTTCGCCGTGCTTTCTCATAGCCTTCTCCTTCTCCTCGATGGGCTTCTTGAAAAAAATATTCCCTTATGTGCTCCTTCTATGAGCTTCATATCAATCCCATGGTTCACAACAAGAAAGAAACCGTATTTTTGGCATGAATCGTCTACTAGCTTAGTTGCAATAGCCACACACTCGGGATCTTTCGACAAAAATGTTTTTAAATCTATCGGAGGGAGGTTGAGCATTGGAGGAGGAGGTTCGAGGCATGGTTTTTCTTCGTCGGGCCAAACGAATTGGGGCGGGATATCGAATTCGTGTTGCAAGATTGGTGCATCGAAGGTAAGAGAACCTTCTTTTGTCGGCATTGTAATGAAACGTTTAAGTGTTGTATGGTTAAGGAAGAAATGGGAGTTTGGTGGTTTGAGATGGTATTAGAAATGTAAGTTAATACAACCTTTTATAAGCGAGAAGCGAATCAGATGACGACAAAAGAGTGGGATGATTAAACGAAGTTTAGCCCGATTCAGAAATTATTAATCGACTAGGGTATCGAGTAGTAATTAACTACCCGTTCGGTTATTTGAGTACCCGAATTCTTGTTTTTTAAAAAAAATATTTTGTTTTTATGCAAAAACATATATAAGTAAATTTTAGATATCAATATGCAACGTGAGTTATGTTGAATTCAAAAACATGAGTGATGTTAAAGTTTAACATAATTTCGATTAATTTCTTATTTTAATTGTATAATTAACAAGTGATATTATATTATCAATGCATAAATCATTATAAAAATTTATAATATATTCTCAAAAGTTTATAAATAAATATATAAAACTATGTATAATATATTTATTGAAAATAAAATATCCAAATATTATAAGTGATATTTAATATATAACATGGAGATTTGATATATATATATATATATTGCATTATAATACTTTTAGTCATATTTCCAATTCAAAATCGGGTGCCCGACGTCGGGTACCCGAACACGATATACTTACAAGTGGGTACCCGTCGTAGATCGGGTCGGGTTCATGTAGTGAAAATCTTAACCCGAACTACCCGATACCCGACTACCCGACCCGATGCAGAAGTTAGAAAGTAAGTCAAAATGTATTAAATAACGATGTAAAAAAGAGTGTCTCAACATGACAACACACGTGTGGTCGCATGCATACATAATTGAACGACAACGAGGCAATAAACACGCAGATTCTATCGACTCTAACATTGTATAAAATTTGAAGAATAAAATAGGTATTAAGTGAACTAGACATATATGAAAGAGTGATGTGATCTAAACAAAGACTGGTAGCAGTAGCACGCTAATCAGACAAAACCCCTAATGTACCATATTAGAATGTAGGGCTACCTACATCTTAAAACTATACAACTGATAATGAGTGTCAGTACCCTGGAACTATAACTTTTTCATTGATTATATAGTTTAAAGATGGTTTTTCAATAACTTTTCCTTCGTTATATTTTAATCACTGTGCTTTTGAATATCACTCTACCATGATAACATAGATCAAGTATTATCTGATCGAGATACGATGTTTCAATCCAAATGGCAAAATCGACGAAGGAATAAAATGATTAATCTCTAAACTGGCACTGTTTTTTTTGTCTTTATATTTTGCTTCTCAGCTAAACAAAGCTGAATGAAGTTTACAAGAACTAATGCAAAGGTACAGTTAGCACTAACACATTATTCGAGCTTTTTGCAACTGGGGTAGCAAAAGATTGGTTAAAAATGAATCCTACTGTGTGAAATATCCAGATAAAGGTAGGAATTACATTTGTGGACTGAAAAGTATCTTGTGCAAAACACAAGAGGAAGTGTGACAGATGATACTAATACAGAACTATATCACATCTGAAACAATTGGTTAGAACAGCTAGTTCAAGCTATGGATGGTGTAGCTTATTACAGCATGTTCTTGAAGAAAAATCCACACATTGCTCTTGTTATGGTATCTTTTCTGATGTGGGTCTCTCCCACACCAAAGAATTTGATAAGGTTCGGGAAGTTTATATAGCGGTAGTTTTGATCTTTCAAAGTTATGGGACGTGCGTTGGGTGTTTAAGGAACGTAAAAAGGGACGTAAACGGAAAAGGCACAAGATATACGTGGTTCAGACCTTGTAAGGTCCTACGTCCACGGCGCTCCAAAAAACCTCTCTTTACTATTAACTCGGTGTATTACACACTCAGGTCGCTCATTTCTGTATAAGAATATACTAAGTACTGAAGAGAAAATATTTTATATGTTAAGAGAGAGAATTGTTGAGTAATCTTCGTATCTTGAGTGATGATGCTGTTGAAAATATCCAAGTGCTGCTTTTTATAGGAGCTTCGCGGGGCTAGGGAAGGCTAGATACGGATTTCCTGGGAAAGTGACAGCCTAATACGATGTACAGTAAAAACCGGCCTGTCAGGACAGCTTTTGCACAGTGGTCACATCTGACGCAGTAATCCCAGTGACGCAGCCCATTCCTGGATCGACACGTGTTTTCTCGCCTCCTTCCTTCTTTATACTGTCTTTTCAGCTATCAAAGTGCCGAGGAGACCCTGTTTTGCCCAGGGGTTATTAACCGTCCCCTGAGGTCCTCGCAGCTCCCGATACACTGTAGACTATCTTGCTTTATTGGGCCCTTCTTATTGGGCCTATCCCATTTTCTATTTTTTTCGACCCGCCTAGCTTCTGGACCATATCAACCACTCCCCTACTCTAATTTATTTTCGGTACAAAGTAAATTAGAGTAAGAGTTTAGGAGCTTACTTCACGTCCCGCCAGCTCCCTATTTTCATTTCCACACTTTGGGAATCGCGTCTTTTTTTTAAAAGGGGGAACAGTTACTTCTGTCGTACTTAACTTTGGAAATCGCTGGCTTTCATTAGTGGTGATTCAGCCATTGGTCCTTCGTTATTTCCTGAGTATTCGAAAGGAAAAAGAGGGTTTTATTAGCTAAGGCATTTCTTATTTCTCTACTCACTTTCTCTTCCAGCCCGTCGTTTCCGTCACCTCCACCATGGCTTCTTCACCGTCTGACTCTGCCAATCGATCCCTAGCTTCTGCCGACCACAAAGACTTCGGATCTTCCGCTGCTCTCTCATCATCGAAACCTCCCCTTCCCAAATCCAAACCTCGTTACAAGCAATCAGCCCACAAAAAATCGGGGTTCCGCCCGCGAATGCGCTCGACGACTTCCGTCGGTCCGTCCGAAGCCTCTGGTGGTCGGTGCCGGTCAGCTCGCCTGCTAGGAACGACGAGTTGGTCGTCCTTCCATCGCCCTCCGATGTTAGGGTTGGGGCCTCGTCGTCAGCGCCCGCCTCTGCGACGCCAGGAACAAGTAAGTTCGGCGTTTCTTCTTGCACCCATGCTGATATAGGGTCCCTTGTGGGTGGTTTAGTTTTTGGGGATTTTTCGGTGGTGTTGCCCGCGGCTTCTCAAAGGGCGGATTGCCCTCCCCCTCCTTAACTTGCCTTTTAGGAGTCCCAAATTAGGGCTGGTCTTCGATTTTCTGTTTCTCCTTTTTTCTCTTCTGTCTCCACGGCCTTTGGGGTTCCTCTTAACCAATTCCAACCCTCGGCCCTTCGTTTGTTGTTTGCCTTTTCCGTGGCCGTGACAGAGGCAGGCGGCAGACCCTCCGATAATATGGTCATGTCTCCTCTGTTCCCGTTCCTTTTTCCTTCGATGATACTCTTCTTGTTCCAGTCTTCTCTTTTGCTTATGAGTTATTTATAATTTTGACTAACCTTTCCTTGTGCTTTGGCCAAGGTATGTCGACTCTGTGGTACTCCCTCATTGCCAAGGTCAAACAGGAGGCTTCTCAGGTTACTTCAGGCGCGGGGTCTTCAGCTGCGGCTTCTGCTTTGCCTCAGCCCCCCTCCCAGCCAGGGACATTCGCGAGGAGGTCCCCATAGGTCCAGTGTTTGTTGAGGATACGCAGGCAGCTCTTGCGGTGGCGCCCACTTCCGGTACCAAAAGGAAGGACGCCGCTACCCAGGAACCTGGAAAGAAGACAACGAAGAAAGCGCCCCGCGTTCCTTCACGTGACGTGGGGGAAACATCTCGCCGCGGATCTCAGGGGACCTCCACTGGCGGCCCTAATATCTCTGTGGATCAGCTGTCTGGGGCCGAAAGGATGAGCTTGTTGGGCCGTTTTGTGTCGCCTGCCGATAAGGAGGTCCTTCTTCAAGGTTCTCCGTCTGAGAGCGCGAGCAGATGGCTTATCACCTCCTCAAGGTGCTTTTCCTTGCCTTGTTGTTTCCGACTGTTTTGTGGCATTTGCTTTGAGTATTTTTCGGTTTCATGGTGGTGAGTTAGGCGTCTACCCAATCGTCCCTCGATCTGTCGGTCCGGACCTGGAATCGGACAATCAATTGTTACGGGATCAGCCGGCGCATGCCAGTCTGTCAGCTGCTAAGGCCGAGGCGATCGAGGGGGCTAAGGCGGACTTTGAGGCCGAGAAAAGGAAGATGCTCGAGGAGCAGGTCACTTTGTTAGGGCAATTAGAGAGGGAGTTGAAGGACTCTTTTGCTAAGAAAAAGGCCGAGTGGGAAGCGGCGTTGGAGCGTAAAGTGAGGGTAGGCGTGGAGTCTTGTCTGCAGGATGCTAAGGACGGTATCACTCGTCTTTGCCAACAGCACCTCCTGTCCACAACCGCTGGGAAGAAATTCCTAAGCGATTTGGCCGAGGATTGGCGCGAGGAGTATCTGAAGGATCCGCTTTCCTTACGAGACTTCGTTCCCCTGATGCAGTATTACTTTGAAGGAGGTTATAAAGCGGGTTTGGCAGGGACTGAAGAGGAGGCCGTTCTGCAGGCGCTTCCATTTCCTTCGTGCTTCCTAGGAGATCCCAGAGCTCTCGAGAACCCTAAATTCCAGGTCCCTACGGCGGAGAAGCATATAGGACTCCTGGCCCATGCCGACATTTCGGATCTCCCGGAAGCTACTCTTCCTCTGACCTCCCAAAAGCCATCCTTTCTGCAGACCCGCCTACGCCTTGATCTCGTTCTTTTTACGTCGTGATGTATTTGAACACTTTTTCCTGTTTTTCGGACTTATTAGGATTTGTGCTGCTTCCTTGGGGAGCTTAACTCCCCTTGGCGTCTATGTCTTTTGGGGGTGTCCCTTTTCCCTGTAATGTATGCACCCCTTTGTGTTTTCGGCTATCTTTTAAACCTCCCGTGACTTCCCTGATGGGGACCTCACCATTTTTCTGCATATGTTTGTTTCCTCAAACGTGAGTCTGAACACGATTATAGCACCTAGGCGCTTCGGGACAAGTGTGAATCTTAAATACGGTTATAGCGCCGGCACGCTTAATGATTCGTAAGCTAAGTACGAATCTTAAGCGCGGTTATAGCACCGGCATGCTTAATTGATTCGTAAACTAAATACGAATCTCAAGCACGGTTATAGCGCCGGCACGCTTAATTGATTCGTAAAGTAAGTACGTATTTTGAGCGCATCCTGGGTTACAAGGACCGTCGTCCTTGTCCTCGGGTGCTTTATGGCGCTAGGCTCTTTTTATCCTTAGCGCGTTCAGTATGGACTTTTAAGTCCTTGGAAATGTGGGGATCCCCGATACCATTCACGTTGCAGGCTTACTGAGAGCCTTTGATGTCTTGTACGCCGCAGCCCGTTGGCGGCGGTATCATGTACACCCTTAAGGGCATCATCACACCGCAGATATATCATCTTTTGCGTCCTGTACACCGCAGGTCCGTCGACCTTTGGCATCATCATATCGCAGATATATCAACTTTGACGTCCTGTACACCGCAGGTCCGTCGACCTTTGGCATCAATTATATTATTAGGTGCACCTTGTATATATATAATAAAGTCCTTATATTCCGACTAGGAGGTACGCCTCGTTAAAACCTTATCCAGGCAAAACCTCCCTTGAGGTAAAATCCTGGGATAAGAAAAAAGAGTACGTCCCCTCCGTAATACATAGTGATGTTACACATAAAACTTTTTCAAGTTAGATATGTTCCAGGGATGAGGCAAGGCCTTCCCATATGCATCTTCTAACTCGTAAGCTCCTCCTCCAAGTACCTTCGCCACGCGGTAAGGTCCTTCCCAGGACGCTTCCAATTTTTTCAGAGGTCGTAGGATATCCGCCCTTCTAAGCACCAGTTCTCCCTGCTGAAACCCTCTAGGTCGCACCTTTCTGTCGTACATCGCCTTTATCCGGCTCTTATACTTCTCCATCTTTAGTCTCGCTTCTTCTCGCACCTCCTCGATCAGATCAAGATCTTCCCTTCTTAGTTGCGAATTTTGTAGCTCATCGTAAGACAAGATTCGATGTGTCTCCATGCTGATTTCTGCGGGAATGACCGCGGCAGATCCATACACCAGTTCATACGGGGTTTCTTCGGTAGCTTCCCGAGGATTGGTCCTGTAAGCCCAGAGAACCGCCTCCAGCGCCTCCACCCATTTGTTTCCGTCTTGTTCAAGTCGGGCTTTGATTCCTCTGACGATGGTTCGGTTGGTAACTTCTGCTAGCCCATTCGCCTGTGGATGCCCCACTGACACAAACCTTTGGGTGATCTTCATACCTTCACAGAAATTCCTTGTCTTAGTTCCGCAGAACTGAGTTCCGTTGTCGGAGACGAGGATCTTGGGAGCTCCATAACGACAGTAGATATTTTTCCAAAGGAACTCGGTCACCTTTCCTAATCAATTCTGGCTACGGCCTTGGCTTCAGCCCACTTACTAAAGTAATCCACTGCTACAATGATGAATTTCTTCTGTGCCTTTCCTCGGGGAAAGGGTCCTACGATGTGGACTCCCCATTTGTCAAAGGGGCATGGGGATTGCATAGTTCC
This sequence comes from Craterostigma plantagineum, assembly GCA_027422505.1. Lineage (NCBI taxonomy): Eukaryota > Viridiplantae > Streptophyta > Magnoliopsida > Lamiales > Linderniaceae > Craterostigma > Craterostigma plantagineum. Next base: position 10,535,140 of record JAPQWV010000021.1, on the reverse strand, counting down.
CAGGCTTTCCACGGGGGTATGGATGCGTGGTCCGTATTTCTGGCAGTTGGCACATCTTCTTACCATCTCCTTCACGTCCTTATAGTGGGCCAGAAGTAGCCATCCCTTATCACCCTCCTTGTCAAGGATTTGTACCCCACGTGGTCCCCTACACATCCTTCGTGGATCTCTTCTAACACCTTTTTGCCCTCTTCTTTAGAGAGGCAGCGAGCGTACGCATGGATGAAAGATTTTTTAAATAAGTGATCGTCTATTAAACAGAACCTGTGGCGGTAGCCTTTCCTATCTTCTAGCTCCATGTCCCTCAGGATTCTTACGATGGGGGCCCTCCAGTCGTCATTCCCATTTCTACTTCCTACGAGATCCCCGGCTCTTTCCTTCTCTGTCGTTAGGTAAGTGATCCTTTCTTCCCTGATGGTAACTCCTGAGCTTGCCAATTTGGCCAAGTAATCTGCTTTGTGGTTCTCCTCTCTGGGGACCTACACAATTTCACCGCAATCAAAGCTCCTTGTTAGTTCTGCTACCTTTTTCCCATATTCCATCATTTTCTCGTCCTTCATCTCGTAGTTCCCGTTCACTTGCTGCACTACCAGTTGCGAGTCTGAGAACAGGGTGACTTCCCGGGCCCCCATTTCCTTCGCAATTTTCAGGCCGTGAATCACGGCCTCATACTCGGATTCATTATTTGACACCTGAAATTGGACTGTGATGGCAAATCAAAGCTCCTCTTCCCCGGGGTGACGACGAGGACTCCTGCTCCGGATCTATGAGAGGTGGCAGATCCGTCCACATATACCTTCCACTGCCGTTTTGGTGGCCCCTTGGTGGTTTCTAGCACAAAATCAGATAGGGCTTGAGCTTTGATGGCTGTTCGTCGCCGGAATTCCACATCATACTCCCCCAACTCGATTGCCCATTTGACCATTGTGCCCGATAAGTCTGGCCTGCTTATGGTTTGCTTCAAGGGGAAATTAGTTCGTACGTATATTTTATGAGATAAAAAGTATGGCCGGAGCTTCCGGGTGGATATCATCACTGCAAGTGCAGCCTTTTCTATTTCAGAGTACCTGCTTTCTGCTTCGAGTAATACCTTACTTAAGAAATAAATGGGCTTCTGGGAACTCTCCTCCTCCCTTACCAGCACGGAGCTAATCGCATGATCTCCTATGGAGTAATACAACATCAATTCTTCTCCTATTGAGGGCTTCGTTAAGGGGGGCGTATCGTGCAGGTATTTCTTCAGCTCCTCGAACGCTGTTGGCACTCGTCGGTCCACTCGAACTGCTTATTTTTTCGGAGCACTCTGAAGAAAGGGAGGCTCCTTTTTGCTGAGTGAGAGATGAATCGGCTAAGGGCCGCCAACCTCCCCGTCGGACGTTGGACCTCCTTGACTCCTAGCGCTGGTTGCATTTCCAAGATGGCTCTCACTTTAGCGTGGTTGACTTCAATACTTCGCTGCGTCGCCATATATCCTAGGAACTTTCCGGACCTTACGTCGAACGCACATATCTCTGGATTGAGCTTCATCCCACTCTCCCTTATCGCCCCAAATGTTTCCTCCAGGTCCCTACTCCCTGGTATGATCTGCCAGGTGCGCCGATTTTACGAGCATGTCGTCCACACTAACCTCCATGTTTCGCCCCAGTTGCTGCTTGAGGACCTTATCCACCATTCGTTGATAGGTGGCTCCCATAGTTCTTAGTCCGAACAGCATTCGGACGTACACGTAGGTCCCTCCCGGGGTGACGAAACAAACATTGTCAAAATCCCCTGGCTCCAAGCTGACTTGGTGATATCATTGGTAGGCATCCATCATGCTGAGGACCTCGCATCTCGAAATGGAGTCTACCAGCTGGTCTATCCGAGGCAATGGGTAATGATCCTTAGGGCAAGCTTTGTCGAGGTCCCTGAAGTCGATGCACATCCTCCATTTTCCGTTTCCCTTCCTTACCAGGACAGCGTTGGCCAGCCATGCCGGAATTGAACTTCCTCTATATGGCCTGCCTCGAATAACTTGTCTACCTCTTCCTTCAATACCTGCGCTCTTTCCGCTCCACAGGACCTGAGTTTTTGTTTGACGGGTAGACTCCCTGGCAGGATGTTCAGCTGGTGCATAGCGATATTTGGGAGAATCCCCGTCATGTCCTTCGGAGCCAATGCGAATAAGTCCACATTTTTCTGCAGACACCCCACCAGTTCTTTTGTGGCTTCCTCCCCCAGGGATGTCCCTATTTTGGTATTCCTTCCCTGTTGGTTGGGAAATAACTCGACGTCGAGTAGTTCCTCGTCTGGTTCGGGCTGTAAACTGGAAGGTCCGCCTCCATCGACCTTGATCCTTTGTCCCGTCTGCTGCCTTGTCGAACTGCCTCTTTGTCTTTGGACACCGTCTTTACCTCGTTGGCGTAACACAGTCGGGAGCTCTGCTGATATCCTGAGATATCCCCTACGCGTTCACCTACAGGGAATTTAATCTTAAGGTGATAAGTACAAGGAATGGCCCTAAACTCGTTGATGGCGGGTCTTCCTAAGATGACATTGTAAGAAGATGCGATGTCAACGATTAGGAAGTTGATCATTTTTACTATCCGGGCAGGCTCCTTCCCCATCCCGACGGGCAGCATTATTTCTCCCATGGGCTGTATTCCTGGTCCTCTAAATCGGTAGAGAGCCATGGAGACAGGACGAAGCTTCGTTTCTAGATCCATCTTTCTGAAGCAATCCAGGAATATGATGTCTGCGGAGCTCTCTCCATCTGTGAAGATCCTGGATACGTCGTATCCCGTGATGTCCGTGGTGAAGACTAGGGCGTCGTTGTGTGGCCTGGTAATGTGCATTTCATCCTCTGGTCCGAATTGTACGTTAGCCACGGTTTCAGTATGTCCTATCAATCCCCATGGCTGCGGGTTGTTGACCGTGTATGGGTCGTCCTGGCTCTATTGGAGTCTCCTCCGCTAGGTCCTCCTACTATGATGAGGATGGGGGCCCTAGATGGTCCTGGAGCTCCTCTATTTGGATGTGGTGGCGGTGGTGGTTTATCCTTGTTGGATGCGGACCCCACAGACTCTTTCTCGTTCGTCCTGGGAACTGGTCCCGGACCTGGGCGGACGAATTCCTTCAGATGTCCTGCTTGGATAAGTCTCTCTATCTCATCCTTCAAATGATAACAACTGTTAGTATGGTGTCCGTACTCATTATGATATCGACAGTATAAATTAGAATGGGGCTTTGAGGGCCCCGAGGTTCCTGTCATGGGCTTCCTCATCACAGGATGCCTTCCTACTAGGCTCAAGATCTCCTCGGGATTATTGCGTAAAGGCGTGAATCTCCGCGGACCTCTGGGTGGAGTTCCCCAGGGCTCCCTCTGATGGGTCGTGGCAGCGGCTTCCCAGGTCCGAGGTTCTTCATGATTCCTTTCTTCTTAGGTGTGGTCTACTGCTTTTCTTCCCTTGCTTTAGCTTTTTTACTTTCCTCTAGGTTGATGTACTTATCCGCCCTTAGCAGTTCCTCGAATGATTTGGAAGGTTTCTTGGAGAGAGACGCAAAGAAGTCCCCATCTCGGAGTCCATTGACCAAGGCACTTACCTTGACGGACGGGGTTGCCGTTGGTACTTCGAGGGCTGCGATGTTGAACCGGCTTATATACGCACGGAGACCTTCGTTTTCCCCCTGTTTTACCTGGAACAGTGACATGTCAGATTGAGGTTGTTTTCGGGCGCTAGCAAATTGTGTTATGAACATGAGTTGGAACTCTTCGAAGGATTTGTTGGATCCCGGGGCCAGTTGGCTAAACCACTGTTGTGCGGCTGTGACCAAGGTGGTCACGAATACCCGACATTTGACCCCATCAGAGAAATCATGGAGTAAGACTGTGTTCTGGAAGCGCAAGACGTGCTCCACATGATCCGTGGTTCCGTCGTTTTCATATGGCAACTGTTTAAAGTTATAGGAGACTTCTCCTGCCAACAGCTCCTTTGCGAACGGAGTTCCTGCCACGAGTCCTTCTCCCAGTCTTGGCTGCATGGTACGGCTCCGCACCCCATCTACGACTTGTCTGAGGTCCTCGAGCTGACTTCGTAGCTCCCTTTCTTTTTCAGCCAACGCGTCTTCTTTTTCTCCCGGGCGGGACTCGGTTCGCTTCCTCCTCCTCGAACTTCCGGCCCTCCTCGTGTCCTCGGGCGGTTCGCTAATGGAGCTGGTGGAGGCCGTCCTGGGGTCCTTCTCTGACCAATCGTCATCTTGCTCTTCTTCTTCACAACGAGCCTGCCTTTCCCGCCTGTGTCGCTCCTCAGTTTGCCTGGCAGCTCCTGGGAGTTCTCCGTTCCTTTGCGGCTCACTTTCCAATTCTGACTGCCCTCTGGGGGTCTCCTCAGTCCCCACGGGCAAAGCCTGGGACCTTATCTCTGTCTCATTTTCGTCGGTTACTTCCGTGAAGCGGCCTTCAGCTTGTTCTGTCTCTGCCGGTGATTGAGCTTTTCGTGGTTGCCTTCGTTTTCTTCATCTTTTTGCCAATGTTGTGCTGATAGTGTTGCGCATCAAGCGGTCCAGCTGAGCGGCAGTCAAAGTGATTGGAGTTTCGGGTGCCAATGTCACAAGGACGGATTCTGGGATGGCGGGTTGTTCCCGACGGTTACTCCCTTCTGCTTCTGCAAATTGTTGGTCCAGATTCTTTCGTATCGGGGGATCTTCTTCCATTGGTCACCTGTGCCTTTTGTTTTAACAGAAAAAGAAGATAAAAAGAAAAGGTGGCGACCTCAAGCACAACTTCGCACACTTTTTACAAGGTTACTCCCGTCTCCAACTCTGTCATTCCCACAGACGGCGCCATTTGATGTGGGTCTGTCCCACACCAAAGAATTTGATAAGGTTCGGGAAGTTTATATAGCGGTAGTTTTGATCTTTTAAAGTTATGGGACGTGCATTGGGTGCTTAAGGAACGTAAAAAGTGACGTAAACGGAAAAGGCACAAGATATACGTGGTTCAGACCTTGTAAGGTCCTACGTCCACGGCGCTCCAAAAAACCCCTCTTTACTATTAACTAGGTGAATTACACACTCAGGTCACTCATTTTGTGTAAAAATATACTAAGTACTAAAGAGAAAATATTTTATATGTTGATAGAGAGAATTATGGGGTAATCTTCGTATCTTGAGTGATGATGCCGTTGAAAATATCCAAGTGCTGCTTTTTATAGGAGCTTCGCGGAGCTAGGGAAGGCTAGCTACGGATTTCCTAGGAAAGTGACAGCCTGATACGATGTACAGTAGAAAGCTGCTCTGTCAGGACAACTTTGCACAGTGGTCACATCTGACGCAGTAATCCCATTCTTGGATTAACACGTGTTTTCTCACCTCCTTCCTTCTTTATACTGTCTTTTCAGCTATCAAAGTGCCGAGGAGACCCTGTTTTGCCCAGGGGTTATTAACCGTCCCCTGAGGTCCTCGCAGCTCCCGATATATTGTAGAATATCTTGCTTTATTGGGCCCTTCTTATTGGGCCTATCCCATTTTCTATTTTTTTGGGCCCGCCTAGCTTCTGGACCATATCATTTTTGTTAACTAATTGATCCTTAGATGGGACTAGTATATATAGAGGAATTGCGTAATGATTAGAATCTGCGAGGTAGTAGTAATGTTTCTTTGTTATTGCATCCACCATTTCATTTTTCATGTCATTAGTTACACAACGGTGAAGAAACCCATTCAAAGCAAGGACAAGACCAAAAAAAGCACTATGCATGGACATTTTTGTTATATTTTTTGCCTTCATGAAAAAAAAAATACAGAAAGACGTGTAATGGCTAATGGGTGAGTTGACGAAACTATATATATTCTTTAGATTTATTTTCAGCTAAAAGATGCCCAATTGAGTGAGCATTAAGTACAAACTTCAAAGGGTTTATTATCAGTCAGGCCCTGATAATATTTTAAACTAGTGTTCAGGCCCAATAAAGTTCCATTTAGTATGAAGGACCTACTTTTCAAAACTCAGAGAAAAATACCCAAACTATGCGATATGACATATATATCCTCTAACAGATGCGAAATTTACAAACCTTTGCCATCGTCTTCTCCAACAAGCGATTTCGGTGCAAGCTCGAATCCTCTCAAAAAAAATCTTCAAGCTCGATTTGTATTTCTAATTTGCAGCTTTAATGGTCAGAAATCGTTGACATTGTAGCCGAAAATGATAAACATAAATCGTTGAGATTGAAAAAAATCTTCAAAAAGTCTATGGAAACTAATTACAGAAAAAAACAGATAAACACAAATAACAGAAATCGTTGAGACAGTAGCCGAAAATATAAAAGTTTATGACCTAATATGTTGGAATTATTGTTAATTTGATCGTGGGTATGATTTGTATATCTAATTTGCAGCTTTAATCGTCAGAAATAACGAATACAGCAAAAAATAACAAATGTCTTATAGATAATAACAAATGTTGACATAGAAGTAACACATCGCTGAAAGGTAATAACGCCTTGTTTGTCGTAAATAACGCATTCTGTATACAAGTAATGGATCGAAAGGAATAAAACAAAAATCACAAACGACACTAAAAAATAGATGAAAACTACATAAATCTCCGCGTTATTGACTCAATAAGGTAAAATAGACATCAATTTCTCATGGGTACCTCGAATTTATACCGATTAGTTGCAAGAAACGGATATTATATTTTCCCCAAATCGTGTAAAAAAGAAATACTTATAACATAGCAAAAAATAACAAATGCCTTATAGATAATAACGAATGTTGACTTAGAAGTAACACATCGTTGAAAGGTAGTAATGCCTTGTTTGTCGTAAATAATACATTCTGTATATAAGTAATGGATTGAAAGGAATAAAACGAAAATCACAAATGATACTAAAAACTGATGTAAACTGCTTAAATCTCCACGTTATTGACTCAATAAGGTAAAATAGACCTCAATTTCTCATGGGTACCTCGAATTTATACGATTAGTAAACGGATATTATATTTTCCCTAAATCGTGTAAAAACATAAATACTTATAACATAGCAAAAAATAACAAATGTCTTATGGATAGTAACAAACGTTGACTCATAAATAACACATAACTGAAAGGTAATAACGGCTTGTTTGTCGTCAATAACACATTCATACAAGTAATGGATCGAACGGAATAAAATAAAAATCACAAACGACACTAAAAAACAGATGAAAACTGCATAAATCTCAGCGTTTGTGACTGAATAAAGTTTTTCCGTCCTCAATTTCAGATGGGTCTTACTAATAAAGACGAATTGAGAAAAATTAGCTTTCTCTAAGACTAAAATGTTTTTTAAGTGAGTAACAGTTTACCCAACAAATATAACACATATGCATGTAAAAAAACACTTCATTGAGAATATTGTAGAAGGTTCTAGACCGTCAGAGAATTTTCTCAAAATTGTACTACAATAATTGGAATTAATAACACATGTTAGGTAAAAAAAACAACACAAACTCAATTAATAACACATTGATCAATATTGTAATACCCGTAAATTTTGATACGGGATTTTGAATGTAATTAGCGTTGTAAATGTTCGAATTAACGGAACTAGTATTCGAACAAAGAGTGAGTAAATAAGATATCCGGACCAATCTCACCTAAATAACTTGGCACAAGTTAATAGAGAATAAGTAAATAGAGTTGCTGAAATAATATATAAAGTCCAAGTTAATTCTAACACTGGCCCAATATAGTAATGAGTAAATGCAAAAATAACAAGACCCAAATAGATGCTAAGTTCGATCCATAGGTGTAAAGATAAGTATGATTATTACTTTAGTCACAAGGAAAACACGCAAAGTCTTGTCATCTCCCTATCAAAAGCAAAAACTTAATCACTAGCACAAGGGAAGACAAACGAATATTAGAGGGGAAGAAAGCGAAAAGGAGAATCAAGTAAGGCACAAGCATTTCGACCAACTAAGCAAATTTCAGCAAGTTCAACCTCACAAATCGTTTAGCCATAGCTTCGAGATAGGTAAGTGAAATTCAAACTTACAATACGTAAATCCCACGTATTAATTATATAAATACTGTTCAAATACTTTCATGTGATTACAAGTGACCTATCTGTATTCGAAATTAGTTATGCGATTTACGTTGTTCATATGTTAGGTGATATATGGGACTGAAGTAATAATTACTTTAAGTTCTCATGGGTTATGTGAGTTCTATTCAAATTTAAGATGAACCGAGTGATACTGTTCGTGACCTTAAACGTTGGTATGCTTAGAAATTCTACAACCTAGGTTTTCGAATGGGTATAATAAGATCTCGAGATTTATAATAGAGAGGTTTCGATAAACTTTAGAGGAAGACTTCGAGCTGTATCGATATTAGTTAGATCTCGACAAAAGAGCTCGACAATTGTAAGATCTCGATATATGATGCATCTCGACATTAGTTGATTAGTAAAATTACGATAAACCTATGTAGGTCTCGACACTGCTTAAAAAACTCGACCTCATTACAGTACTCGACATTTTTAAAGATTTCGATATCTAGGCTCTTTCGAAAAGCTAAGTTCTCGACATTTATATAAGAAGGTCTCGACGTTTCTTTCTCGAGACATTTTTATACAAGGATGTCTCGACATTTTTATGCAAGGATGTCTCGACATTTTTATACAAGGATGTCTTGACATTTATAAGACTAGATATTATTTGTTGAGTTCGACATTTAATTTCCTTATCAAATCTCGACATCCATGTCTCGACATTTCCAAGATTTCGACATTAGTTATGCTTGTATAGATCTCGACATCATCAAGTTAGAAAAAATTTTGACATTGTATTTCAGTTAATAAAATTTCAGTATTTTAGGGTTTTGCTATTTCTAGGGTTTATTTATTTTTAGAAATTTCATTATTTTTAGGTTTTCATAAATTTTAGGGTTTTGATAATTTTAGTATTCTCAAAATTTATAAGACTTAATAAATATATATTAATATGAAAATATTTATTATATTCAGAGGATCGATATATAGAGACTACACCAGACTTATTTGACAATAGCAGGAGGACAGGTAGGTGGATTATCCATCTACAATACGTAAACACAATTATGTGTTTTCATGTGATTATGTGATTTACGTGGATTATATGATTTATTTGTTTTACCTGTTTTATTTACGTTGTACGCGGATCGTGCTTTATGAAATTTTATGTATATGCATAGCACATGCATACCACGTTAGGAAGAGAGTGTTGTAGTGAGACGGTGATATGAGATATTGACGTACGGGGTAGAATGAGATGCTTGTGATTGATGACTCTTAGAGGAGTCGAGGTTGGGCTCACTGAGCACCTGGCCTCCCAGTAGTCTTTGCGCGCGAGGGTGTCGAGCCTAACCTAGGGCCCTGTATTGTGTGAAATAGAAATGTGGGAAAATAAAGAGTGTGCATTATATCATGTCGTGAGAAATTGGGATTGGGTTGAGTGCACTTTTTCGGGAAAAACTGCCCGAAGATGAAGTGTTCACTTTTTCGGGAAAAACTGCCCGAAGATGAAGTGTTCACTTTTTCGGGTTGAGGTCCGATTGTGAGTTTATCTCGTATATGCAGTGAAGGCAGAGGAGTTACCTCAGCCAGAACTGAAGGACGTATCGATAGTCAATGAGTATGCTGATATATTTCCCGATGATCTCCCGGGGTTACCCCCTGATCGAGAAATACAGTTTATGATAGATCTGATGCCGGGGTCTGTCCCAATTTCTAAAGCTCCTTATCGCCTAGCGCAGAATGAACTGAAGGAGTTGAAAGAATAGCTAGAAAGAATAGCTAGAGGACTTGTTGCAGAAAGGGTTATTCAACCCAGTTTTTCACCATGGGGAGCGCCGGTTTTATTCGTACGGAAGAAAGACGGGTCGATGCGATTATGCATCGACTTTAGGGAGCTGAATAAGATCACGACAAGAATAAATATCCGTTGCCGAGGATCGATGATCTGTTCGACCAACTACAGGGTGCTACGGTATTCTCGAAAATTGACCTCCGTTCGGGATACCATCAGCTGAAGAACAGGGAGGTAGATGTTCCTAAAACCGCATTCAGTACAAGGTACGGCCATTACGAGTTTCTGGTCATGCCTTTTGGACTGACAAATGCCCCAGCTGCTTTTATGGACTTGATGAATCGGGTCTTTAAGACTATCTTGATCGTTTCGTAATCGTCTTTATTGACGATATTTTGATCTATTCTAAGACGAAGGAAGAACATGAGACTCATTTACGAATCGTCTTAGGAATCCTAAGGGAAAAACAGCTTTACGCCAAATTCAAGAAATGCAAATTTTGGCTTGAGCAAGTAGCCTTCTTGGGACACGTGATTTTCGGGAGTGGAATCACCGTGGACCCGAGTAAGATTGAGGCCGTGAACAATTGGCCACGACCGACTACCCCAACCGAAGTTCGAAGTTTTCTTGGGATTGTGGGATATCACCGTAAGTTCATTGCTAACTTCTCCACCATTGCCTCAACATTGACAAACCTTACGAGGAAGAACGCGCCTTTCAAATGGTCTGAAGCATGCGAACAGAGTTTTCAGGAGCTGAAAAAGCGACTTACTTCTGCTCCTATTCTGACTATACCCTCGGGAACTAGAGGATTCGCGTCTATAGCGACGCCTCAAAGAATGGACTGGGATGCGTATTGATGCAGAACGGTAAAGTAATTGCGTATGCCTCCCGACAACTGAAGGAGTACGAGAAGAATTATCCGACCCATGATCTAGAACTAGCAGCAGTGGTCTTTGCCTTGAAGATCTGGAGACATTACCTTTACGGAGAAAGGTGTGAGATCTTTACAGACCATAAGAGTCTGAAATATTTCTTCACCCAGAAAGAGCTGAATATGCGACAACGACGATGGCTGGAGCTCGTAAAAGACTACGACTGCGTTATCAATTACCATTCGGGCAAAGCGAACGTAGTCGCAGACGCGCTTAGTCGAAAGGGGATGGGTACGGAATTGCACAGGCTTGGAGTGGAAATAGTCAATTTGGGCGAAGTTGAAACGAAACTAGCAGCCCTGACCCTTCAGCCAACGTTGCTAGAACGAATTCAAAAAGCACAAGAAGATGATGAATTCTACCTAAAGGCGAAGGATACACTACCCGAAGACTCCGAAATCCGAGCAGATGGAACCTTGTTATACAAGAATCGGCTATATGTGCCCAACGACGAGGAGTTACGACGAACGATAATGACGAAGGCGCACGCAACAACGTACTCAGTACACCCGGGCGCGCCAAAGATGTACCAAGATTTGCGAATCATATATTGGTGGCCGGGAATGAAGAAGGATATCGCCACGTTCGTAAGTAGATGTATGACGTGCCAGCTGATCAAAGCGGAACACCAGCGACCAGCTGGAACTCTGCAGCCTTTACCAATTCCTGAATGGAAATGGGACCATATCACGATGGACTTCGTCGTTGGTTTGCCTAAAACGACGAAAGGCCACGATGCTATTTGGGTGATTGTTGATCGCTTAACCAAATCAGCCCATTTCATTCCTATCAGCTCTACTTTTTCCATAGAACGCAACTTGAATTATATATTCAGGAAATTGTTCGACTCCATGGGATTCCAATCTCTATTGTCTCGGATCGAGATTCGAGATTTCTGTCCAATTTCTGGCAGGGCCTACAGAAAGCGATGGGTACGAAGCTCTCGTTCAGTACTGCATACCATCCTCAAACCGACGGACAGTCTGAACGGGCGATCCAAACCCTTGAGGACATGTTACGAGCGTGTGTACTAGACTTCAAGGGAAATTGGAGTAAGTACTTGCCGCTGATCGAATTTTCTTATAACAATAGCTTCCACGCTGTAATACCCGGGTCCCGCACGTAAGTCGGCCAATAAATATGCATACATATTATATGATTTACGTGACTGCATGAAGCATGTTTTGTGATTTTTATGTGCCCAAATGATTTCATGTTATATGCTAACATGACATAAATGAATTAGAAATTTGAAGAATTAAATTAATTTATGTTAGTTATTGATTTTAGGGTTTTGAAACAAGGAATCTCGAGACCTTTGGATCTCGAAATTCTTAAAGCTTGGAATTATTTAAGTCTGAAAAGTTTTAAAACTCGAGACCCTTAAAATTCTATACTTTTGAAGCCCGAAACCGGTAAGCTCGAAATTTATAGAAATCAAGATCTTTAGGTTCGAAAATGTTGAAGATGCCGAATCATAAGTGAGGAGGTTGCTAGATAGGAAGAATTCGAAATCATAAAATGTCGAAATCTTTGAGGTCGACACTTTTAGAACTCGAGATCAATTAGGATATTAAAACATTGGGAGATGAAATTTTGGGTTATTCTAAATATATTGAAAACTAAGATAAGATAATGATCGGCTAAATGTCGATGTCATTTGCCCAATATTACACGCAAAAACCAAGGATAAGAAAGGACAAAGGATTTCACAATTCTAAAGGAAGAGAAACTACGAAACTTTGGGGGTACAGAGAAAGAATAATTCAAGCAAGGACAAGTTGATTAAAGCTTGATAGGTACATCTTCCTACGACAACTTGTCGTTTTTAATTAGATATCATATTAGCATGCCTTAGGTGCCATTTAGTGTAAAGACACTATTTATAGTCACGAAACTTCATGAGCTTGAATATTAAATGTATCGAGTGAGCTATAGTTCTTAAAATATTCAAATCATTCTTAAGGAAAAATAAGTTTTAGTTGAGGGTTTTGAAAGTTTTAAGGAATTAAGGCAGCAAAGTGCTTAAGGATTGCTAGGAGCGATGAATATTAATTGCTTTAAGTATTATATAAGTTCTGAATTTTAGGGTTAAGTATATTTGAAGCTCATGTGATATTTAGATTGTTCTTGGGAAAGATAGGTTTTGATCGAAGGTCTTGAGTGACGATAGGGTTTCTTTCAGATTGTAATCTTGAAGCTTTATCTAATTTCAGTATCGAAATCTATTCTTGATAGGGACTTCGAAAGTCATGTGGTGCGAATTGTTTTAATACTTATCATAATTCACCAAAAGTTGCTTTCGAGTGTGTTCTATGGTTAAACTTGGAAATTCATTCTAAAATAATATATCGAGGTTTATGTTAGTATTAATATTACTAATAAAACAGAGACTATTAGGGGGAGTCTTTCGAAGACTTAGCCATGAAGGAAAAATCAAAGTAATAATAAAATAATAGCTAGCTTGGCGAATTGTGTGTGATATAGCTCACTTGATGAATTAATGGAATATTTGTATCGAAATATGTGTGTGATATGTCGAAATCCTATTAGAATAATAAGTGTAATATCGACATCATATATATATATATATATATAGACACATATCGACATTTCTCATCAATGGGGGTGTCGACATCTTTATCTAATATAATATTGATAAACTTTCGAATTCTGTTAGTTATTAAGGGAGGATTTCGAAGTCTTTACAAAGGATTAAAAATGTCGAGAGCTATTGATATACCACATCTCGACATTTCATATCCTATAACTATTGTAACTCGACATATCTCGAAAAGTTATTTTGATAATGATTTCAAATGTTGCGTGAAGCTCGAGATTTGTATTTAACATGTCGAGTTTTATACCAAAGCAAATGTCGAGATCAACAAATAATAAATATCAAGATCTTACTTCACCGACAAACTCGAGATCTTTGTGTAGTTTAAATGTCGAAACTTGGTATAAGGAATGTCGAGACCTATCTCTGAAATTGTATTTCTTAGTTTAGGTTAAGTTCTAAATCTTAGGGTTTTGAAATTATAAAAGTCGAAACTAGGGTTTTCAGATTAAGCCAATTTCGTGAAATTAAAATTAGACTAACAAACCCTAATCTATTATGATTGTATCTTTAGGGTTCGAAGGTTAGCGACGTGCTGTACGATAAAATTAAATAAGCTAAGGATACCAGGTAAGTGGGAATTTCAACTACAGCACATAATTTATTCTTATGTGCTTGAATTACGTGACTATGTGCTTGGGTGTTTATATTATTACGTGAATTATTTGGCATGCTTCTGCATGATAAATATTTACGGTATTAATTCACGTCGCATATTCATATGCATGCACGAGGCACTTGGGGTTTTATCGCTTGAGGTGAATGATATTTGCCGATATAGGCATTTGATGTCGACTCGCAGTTGAGTCAGGGCTACTTCTATAGCACCAGGACGGCGTGGTGCGTCGTCGATTATATTATATATATATTATTGGGCTTCTGCCCTGTTTATTTTATTTGGGCTAATGCCCTGATAGCGGAGGGATGCGACCTGGAGGGTGCGACCTGGAAAGGAGCGACCTAGGGGGAAACCCTAGCGTAGGCTAACCAGCGTAGGCTACCAGCGTGGGCTACCGCACGGCAGAGGGGACGACCTGGGAGGGTGCGACCTAGGGAAACCTAGCGTAGGCTACCCAGCGTAGGTCGCTGCCACATTTATCCATGTTGGATTAGAGCTCTTTATGGTGCATAGCAAGTTAGCCGAGGGCCCTGAGAGATATGAGATCGAGTTTGTTTTATGAGGTGTGAGATGCATTGGCGCGCATGCGTTTGCGAGGGTTTTCACGTTCACGACATTGCATATTCCTACTTACTGAGCTTTATAGCTCACCCCTTACTTTATGTGTTGTAGGTGCACGCGACCACGGTACGTGATCGCTTTTGATGGCAAGGCTTACCTTTTGAAGCTTCCAGCGACTTTTGGGGGTGGTGTGTACATGGATGCGACCTGTGTGGCCGGGCGTTAGGGTTTCTTTTGCTTCGCACTTACACACTTCCCTTGTATATACGGTTGGAGCGATATTTTGAGCATGTACATAATGAATTCCTTTATATAAAAGGAAAAATTTAATACGCATTTTCGCGTATTGTTTACTTTATATTATATTTAGTCACGTAAGATAACGTTAGAAAGGTTAGTAGATGGCGGGGCCCCACACACGCTAAGATCGGGATGGCACCGTACGAGGCATTGTACGGGCGCAAGCGTCGATCCCCTGTTCATTGGGATGAAATTGGCGAACGAGCCTTATTGGGACCCGATATAATCCGGGAAACAACAGAAGCGGTAACAAAAATATGAGATAGGATGCGAACAGCTCAGAGTCGACAGAAAAGTTATGCAGATCATCGACGACGACCCTTGGAATTCGTAGAAGGTGACCAAGTATTTCTAAAGATCTCTCCAATGAAAGGAGTGAAGCAATTTGGAAAGAAGGGCAAGCTAAGTCCAAGATACATAGGCCCATTCAAGTTATCAGACGAGTCGGTGAAGTTGCATACCAGTTGGAATTACCGACTTCCTTATCGCAAGTTCACGACGTATTTCACGTATCGACGTTACGAAAATACGTCGCGGACCCAAGCCATGTTATTCAGAACGTGCTTCTTTATCAACAGCTCAAGCCTGACTTGAGTTACGAAGAGAAGCCTGTAGAAATTCTGATGTACGAATCGAAACGACTACGGAATAAGACTATTCCGTTAGTTAAGGTTTTGTGGCGGAATCAATCAGTTGAGGAAGCCACTTGGGAGCGTGAGGATGATATGAGAGTTCGTTATCCCGAGTTATTACAACCGGCGTAATTTCGGGGACGAAATTCTTTTAAGGGGGAATGATGTAATACCCGTAAATTTTGATACGGGATTTTGAAGGTAATTAGCTTTGTAAATGTTCGAATTAACGGAACTAGTATTCGAACAAAGAGTGAGTAAATAAGAGATCCGGCCCAATCTCACCTAAATAACTTGGCCCAAGTTAATAGAGATTAAGTAAATAGAGTTGCTGAAATAATATATAAAGTCCAAGTTAATTCTAACACTGGCCCAATATAGTAATGAGTAAATGCAAAAATAACAAGACCCAAACAGATGCTAAGTTTGATCCATAGGTGTAAAGATAAGTATGAAATTATTACTTTAGTCACAAGGAAAACACGCGAAGTCTTGTTATCTCCCTATCAAAAGCATAAACTTAATCATTAGCACAAGGGAAGACAAACGAATATTAGAGGGGAAGAAAGCAAAAAGGAGAATCAAGTAAGGCACAAGCATTTCGACCAACTAAGCAAATTTCAGCAAGTTCAACCTCACAAATCGTTTAGCCATAGCTTCGAGATAAGTAAGTGAAATTCAAACTTACAATACGTTTCCCACGTATTAATTATATAAACTGTTCAAATACTTCATGTGATTACAAGTGACCTATCTGTATTCGAAATTAGTTATGCGATTTACGTTGTTCATATGTTAGGTGATATATGGGCTGAAGTAATAATTACTTTAAGTTCTCATGGGTTATATGAGTTCTATTCATATTTAAGATGAACCGAGTGATACTGTTTGTGACCTTAAACGTTGGTATGCTTAGAAATTCTACAACCTAGGTTTTCGAATGGGTATAATAAGATCTCGAGATTTATAATAGAGAGGTTTCGATAAACTTTAGAGAAAGACTTCGAGCTGTATCGATATTAGTTAGATCTCGACAAAAGAGCTCGACAATTGTAAGATCTCGATATATGATGCATCTCGACATTAGTTGATTAGTAAAATTACAGTACTCGACATTTTTAAAGATTTCGATATCTAGGCTCTTTCGACAAGCTAAGTTCTCGACATTTATATAAGAAGGTCTCGAAATTTCTTTCTCGAGACATTTTATACAGGGATGTCTCGACATTTTTATGCAAGGATGTCTCGACATTTTTATACAAGGATGTCTCGACATTTATAAGACTAGATATTATTTGTTGAGTTCGACATTTAATTTCCTTATCAAATCTCGACATCTATGTCTCGACATTTCCAAGATTTCGACATTAGTTATGCTTGTATAGATCTCGACATCATCAAGTTAGAAAAAATTTCGACATTGTATTTCAGTTAATAAATTTTCAGTATTTTAGGATTTGTTATTTCTAGGGTTTATTTATTTTTAGAAGTTTCATTATTTTTAGGTTTTCATAAATTTTAGAGTTTTGATAATTTTAGTATTCTCAAAATTTATATGACTTAATAAATATATATTAATATGAAAATATTTATTATATTCAGAGGGTCGATATATAGAGACTACACCAGACTTATTTGACAGTAGCAGGAGGACAGGTAGGTGGTTTATCCATCTACAATACGTAAACACAATTATGTGTTTTCATGTGATTATGTGATTTACGTGGCTTATATGATTTATTTGTTTTACCTGTTTTATTTACGTTGTACGCGGATCGTGCTTTATGAAATTTTATGTATATGCATAGCACATGCATAGCACGTTAGGAAGAGAGTGTTGTACAGTAGTGAGACGGTGATATGAGATATTGACGTACGGGGTAGAATGAGATGCTTGTGATTGATGACTCTTAGAGGAGTCGAGGTTGGGCTCACTGGGCACCTGGCCTCCCAGTAGTCTTTGCGCGCGAGGGTGTCGAGCCTAACCTAGGGCCCTGTATTGTGTGAAATAGGAATGTGGAAAAATAAAGAGTGTGCATTATATCATTTGGTGAGAAATTGGGATTGGGTTGAGTGCACACTTGCATACACGCATTTTATTCACCTACTGGGCAAATTGCTTAGCGTTTACGTATTGTAGGTACTGTGTCCGACGCAGATACGCGTCGTGACTGAGGCGGCTGGTGGCGGTGCTCCACGAACTTTTGAGGGCAGAGCGGTACATGGATGAAGACCCGTGGAGCGGCGTTAGCACTTTTTGTTCTTTTGATATTTTTGGGGCTTCGACCCGTGTACAGAGATGACAATGTAGACATATGTTTATAGTAATATATATTATTTTAGGAAAAAGTTTTAATTAGACGGGTCTTCCGCGGCTTACGTTGCGAAAATCCGCCACTAATCCTAGTTAGAAAAGTAGGGTCGCCACAAATATTGATACCTCACAAATGTTGTTCAGTACCACTTCAATAATTTGATTAATTCGTACAAATATACACTTTTATTGGATGTTTAATATGGATGTTCATGTAAATATATAATTTGATGAAGTTTAATCACCACATTCCTTTAAAAGACACATTAGGCGAAATTTGATGTCAATAGACGAATGTTGATCTCAATAGATATATAAACATATAGTCCTCCATTGCAAAACATAGACTATCACCACTTTCAATGGAACATAACATTATGGATTGCACCACGAACATGTTCAAACGTCAACATTAAAGTACTAATAACATTTATAGACCACAAACACAATATATTAAGCTCAAAACCCTAAATCCGAGGCCTGAAACCCTAAACCCTAAACCCGCACCCCAAAATATTTTTAAGGTTGTAGAAATAGTCGTGGATCGTTCTCCCAAAATTTCATGTCGCAAACCCAAAATCTTAACCTCGAACCCGTAAGTCCTAAACCCCAAAAACTACCCAAAAATCCTAGAGCATAGACAATAACAAATTATCCAGAAACCCTAGTGCATAGACGGCAATTTTATAACAAATAACACTGGTAACAATTAAACCCTTACGAGTACCACAGTAATCTGTCCAGAAATTTTTTTAATATCCCGCCAGAACAGTTCAGAAATTCTACGGTGGCGCGAGAAAATTTAAGGCTATGGGTCCCTCTAATCTACGCGTATTACCTTCAATTTCATCTAGAAACATGCTTCGATCTACAGATATTTTTATTGTTTGCGTCGACAAAATTTTAAGATTCCCGATACCGTCGCGCTCGTGAGATCCGCAACAGAGAAATCAATATTAATTTGTAAATGAGTTTAACTAAGGCAACTATCGATATTATTACATGTGATAAACCCAAATAAAAGAAATTGCTAAGATTGAAGTTGCTATGACCGGATATGTTGAAATTATCGTCGATTTCATATGAATGTTGATAAATTTCACAAAAATAACAAATGTCTTAAGGATAAGAACAAAGGTTGACTCAGAAATAACATAACACTGAAAGGTAATAACGTCTTATTTGTCGTAAATAACACATTCTGTATACAAATAATGGATCGGGATAAAAAGAACGAAAATCACAAACGACACTAAAAAACAGATGAAAACTGCATAAATCACGTCCTTATTGACTCAATAAGGTAAAATAGACCTCAATTTCTCATGGGTACCTCGAACTTATACCGACTAGTTGCAAGAAACGGATATTATATTTTCCCGAAATCGTGTAAAAAGAAATACTTATAACATAGCAAAAAATAACAAATGTCTTATAGTTAATAACAAATGTTGACTTAGAAGTAACATGTCGCTGAAAGGTAATAACGCCTTGTATGTCATAAATAACACATTCTGTATACAACCAATGGCTCGGGAGAAAGAGAACGAAAATCACAAACGACACTAAAAAACAGATGAAAACTGCATAAATCACGTCGTTATTGACTCAAGAAGGTAAAATAGACCTCAATTTCTCATGGGTACCTCGAATTTATATCGATTAGTTGCAAGAAACGGATATTATATTTGCCCTAAATTGTGTAAAAAATAAATACTTATAAATAGAACCAAATAACAATTGTCTTATGGTTAATAACTAAGGTTGACTCAGAAGTAACATACCACTGAAAGTTAATAACGCTTTGTGTGTCGTAAATAACACATTCTGCATTCAAGCAATACTCCGCGAGGAATATAACGAAAATCACAAACGACACTGTAAAACAGATGAAAACTGCATAAATCTCGGTGTTATTGACTCAATAAGGTAAAATAGACCTCGATTTCTCATGGGTACCTCGAATTTATACCGATTACTTGCAATTTATGTCGAAATCTAGATTCGATTTACCATTATGTTTTCGAATTTGCACCCCAATTAGACAAGCAAATTCAACCTCGTGCACCGTCAATATCATAATGAACCAACATGACATCGAATCGGTTGGATGGGTCAATTGAATTTTTTTGTGCTCGATTCAGTGTAAGAATAATGAGTTCGAAAAAAAATTCTGTTAATAACGTTTTGCAATAGCAAAGTAACACAATATTATTGAAAAATAACGTTTCTGTTTTGTAAAGTAACAATATGCTGTATCTGTGTAGCATATAATGAAGTAAGTGTACCGTTTCATATCAAACCAAAAAAACACGTCTGACTATCGCTGGAATTGGGTATTTTCGTCAAATTCTATTTTTGGGTCCTTCACTCGAATTTTATATAAAACTGGCCCTTTAAAATTATTCATTTTCTGACAGGGTCTGACAAGTAAATAGAAACATTAGGAGGGCCTGAACAGAAATCTTCCCAACTTCAAATGCTCATTCTTACACCACTTAATGTGACTGGACTACTAAAGTACTTCTGTTCTATGTACTTTCTGTCAATCGCACATCATTCCAACAGACAAACACTACGTGTGTTAGACCAATCAATGCTGAAAAACAATCCAATGTGGTAATCGACAAGGATTCCAATAACAATAGCCAGTTTGCCACGATGCAACTTGTATTACCATTTGTACAAGGAGATGCAAACTTATTAAAAGCGTAGATGTTAGCAAGTGCCAATATTTAACATAAATATAGTTTTCCCGCGGGACATTGGCGTCTTCACAATGGGTATGATAACGGGAATCTCCACCATGCCGCCTCAAGTAAACATGGAGAAATTTCTCCCCATCACCCAATGTTTTAATTTTTAAATAGTGTGAAATGGAGCATTTTAGAAAAAAACGCGTTAAAGCGACATAAATAGCGTTTCCTAAATAGCACAAGTATTTTGAGTAAAAAGGGCAAATAGCGTGAGTAAGTAGCGTAAATAACGTGCTAAATTACTCATATCGCGTATCTCATTATTTTGTTCACTATACGACATGCATCAGCACACTCAATCGACAATGAGCTTACACCATACTTGTTGAGAGTGGGTTTAATGCTCAGGAACAAGTGAACATTTCTCAAATCCACTCATCACCATTGTCATAATAGCCGAGCACATAGTAATCTTGGGTTCAAATATAATTAAATGAAACCAATTTTTTTAAATTGTGGGTTTACGGTTTTATGTCTTTGAGTTGTTTTTGACAATTAATATCTAAATATTATTCCATAAATTAATGTTTATTTTTAATGATGGAAGACCATTTCAAATTGATTTTTACTTATATGAATATACATTACATCTTTTTGAATTAAAACTTGTCTGCCCGAAAAGCTCACGCAATACGCTACGCTTTTTATGCTATGTAATATCGGTAAATGTGCCTTTAAAACATTTCCATCACCACATATATACGAGTGTCTAATTTATTTTTGGCCCGTTTTCATTTCGTTATGTCCCCGGAGAAGAAAGGGTTGTAGGAGATGGCGTGTTTGCTTCTTATCGGGTTGATTTAATTTCCCGGCTTTTTTTTCAAACGATAAGTTGATAAATTGTAAAAGAGTACAACCGAGCTAAATAGCCCATAAAGCCCTCTGGTCACAACAATCAGTAGTAGGGAAAACTAGAGGTGGCATTAAACATAATAATATTTATTATATCTTCATATCATATTTTAAAAATAACTAAAAGTTATTAGCATTAAAAAAGCATATCCTAGCTAGGGATGGCAATGGGCCGGGCCTAGACCCGGACCCGCTTGGACCCGACCGTAATGGGCCGGGTATTTTCAGAATAAACGGGTTATGGGCTGGGTAATGGAATTTAATTCCTCTACCCGGCTGAGTCTGGGTCGGGTCGCGGGTTTAACGGGACCCGACCCGGATATATTATTAATTAAACTTTTAAATATAATAGATACATCTAATTAGGGTTTGAGTTTCTTGGTTCATTTCTACGGTTCTACTTCTTCACTTCACGAGCTTCATGAGTGTGACTGCATCCCACACCACCAGCCACCCGCGACCACCTAATCTACCACCGGAGACCACCTAAGCCACCACTTGCGACCACCACTGCCAGCGAACATCACCTCACCAGCAACGACCACCAAACCTGCGACGAGACACCACCTGCGACCACTACCTGCGACTGCAACGACCACCACCACCTGCGACCAGCCACCACCTGCGACCACCACATGCGACACCTCACATCATATCTTGCGACTGGACAAGTAAGCGATTTGGATTATAATTGTTTGGGCATTTGTTTATTGTCTGGGCATTTGTTAATTTTGTAGACTATGTTAATTGTAAGCGATTCGAAAAATATATTAATTGTATGGGCTTCATAGTTCATCCTACAGTGCTGTTTTATCTCTTTAATTGTTTCGGCATTTGTTAATTTTATAGATCTATATTTTTCTTGATGGGTTTGTTCGTACGAAATAAAATATGTTATTTTCTTTTATAGATGGAAGCCGAAGGAGGGATAATTCTCGATCTCAACCGTCCGTTAATGTTTGGAGTTTGATGTTGATGATGAATGGTTTTGTCAATTACTTGTTTTTTGTTATCTATTTGAAGTGGGCAAAAAAATTGTTTGAAAAGGTCTATTTAGGCGGGTCTGGTGGGTAAGGGGGGTCTTACTCGGTTATTTCGGGTCTCGGGCCGGGCGGGTCTGAGCCGGGTCGGGTCGGGTAACGGGTCCAACTAAAAATAAATGGGCCGGGTCCCGGGTCCTGCCAGACCCGGTCCAGACCCGGCCCATTGCCATCCCTAATCCTAGCTAGTTTTTGAACAATTTCTTTCATTTAGGATGTTTACTTATTTACTGTTGGATTTTTTATGTTAACTTTATTTTTCTTTTGTAAAAACATTGGAGTTATTGAACATGAATATAAGGAACCCGAATCTTCCACGGGGACCGCGATCCCCGAAGGTGATTTCCCATCCCTGAACCAGCTCATCATAAGCGGTAAATTAACGGGGATGGTATTTGGAATGAAGATTTGGTATGTGGACGGTATGTCCAATATCACCCGAAACCGCCCATTGCCATCCGTAGGGAAAATCACCTCCATTCTAGGAGGACAAACACCCCCATTCAATTAGGACAGTCACCTCCATCCAAGGAGGAATAACACATTATGAAACGCTCATTCCATGTCATATGGAACAAGACGAATCACATGACACAAATCCAAAAAGAAAGAATTCGAAAATAAGAATCCAATGAAAACTAATCTAATCTAGACTAAAACTACAAAAAATGCTACTAAACTAGATGATGTCTTCAAAATCTTCAAACTTCGACCTTCAAACGTCAGTCAGTTGGGAACGACACGTCTCATGAAGAGGACTAACACTCCTAAAAAAGGAGACAAAAAGCTCGCATTCGAGAGACATGTAGGATATAAATCAAACACGAAAAAGTAAAAGCAAAACGTAATAAAATAAAATCGAAGTTAAAAATTATTGCTACTCCATGCTGCCGAGGAGCAACGCCGGAGGACCAGGGCCAAGTAGCAGCACGGAGCGGTAGACCTGAAAGCGGCTACGAGTGAAAGAAATCAGGAGCGAACACCTACATGAACAAGAGTGGAGAACCTGTAGAAGCAGACTTGCGAATGGATGAAAGACTAACAATGACTAAGAAAGATGAACAAACACTGTCAATTGAGATGAAAATTTTTGTGCAGCGGCTAGGGTTATTTTGATTAAGCTTCCGACACACATTCTGATCATTTTCAATCCTTGTACCACATAATTCAGAGTCTACGTAGATGGAGATATCAAAGCAAATTGAGTTAAAAACTCGCATCCACACCCAAAATCAGACGATAATTGGTGATAGGTGAAGTAAGTTCTCTCGTCCTTGTAGACGAAGTTTCAATCGATCTAATCGTTGCTGATGTATGAAAATGACAATTTCTTTTGCTGGTATCTATGTTCAATGTTTACATTGGGTAACTCATTACATTGTCGACTATAATCGGAAAAGCGAATACCTAATCCATGTCAAAATTCACTGATTTGTTCGGTATTCGATTTATTGCGTCGAACCGTTCAAATTATCGATGATGTGGACTCAAGTAAGCTGGGCCGAGAAAACAAAAAATAAAAAGAAGCCCAATAAGCCCAGGAAGAAGGAAAGCCCATAATAAGGTACAGAATCGGACCTGGGAGAAAGGACCTGCGAAGGTCCCCCGAATATAAGCATTACCCGGACAAAGGGAGAAAACCTTTTGGGTATTCAAGGACGAAAGGACAGTGGAAAAGCAGGAAGAGAGTCATAGGGACGCGTGTCAACTCATTATGGGAAGGTACCACTGACCACGTCACTGTAGCAGCCGCCAGAGTCATTCCATCAAGCAGCCTGCTACTTTTCCTAGTACCTAGGCAGTACGTCCCCCGGAAATCCTGGAACATAGCACTACACGCTGTACAAAGCTGTCCTGACTGAGGGCCTACCTATATTGCGTTGTCCCAGAAGGTCCCATCCCCAGGAATCCAGGGACTTACCGTCAGGCAATACCCAGAGACTCCTATATAAAAGGGACTTCACCATTTGCACAGATCATTCTCATTCCCACGCTTCTTAACACTTATAATATTCTCTCTCTACACTAAATCAACATCTTGAACGTCCCCTTAGCTAAATTCTTATGTGTTCTTGAGAGAAAGGTGAGGAAGAAGTAGCTTGAGTGTGTAAACCTTCAAGTATAGTGAAAAGAGGTTTCAGAGCGCCCGTGGACGTAGGATCTGCAAAGATCCGAACCACGTACATCTTGTGTTCTTTCTGTTTTACGTCCCCCATTTATGTCCTTTACAAGCAAGCACGTCCCAATACGTCCCCAAGTACGTCCTACATCTCCAAACAGGTCCCCAATGTCACAAAGCACTCCCCATCACGTCCCAACAGGTCCCCAACGCCCCATACGGATCCCCCAATGTCCAAAACACATCTCAACATGTCCCAGACAGGTCCCCAATGTCCCAAACAGGTCCCCGAACACGTCCCGACTCCCCACAAGTCCCAGACACGTCCCCTTCAGTCTCTCTTTTAATAAGCACCTTACGCACGCAACTTTATCGATCCTCCGGCTATATAAATTCCTTTCCCCACACATATAAATCTTGTTGATTGGGATAGCCCCATATCAAATGGTGCCGTCTGTGGGAAACTCCGAGTTGAAGGCGTGAATAATTTTGCTTATGTTGTGCGAAGTTGTGCTTAACGTTTTCTATTTCTCTTTTCTTCTCCTTATTTCTGCCGGGATGAGACGAAGGACGCGGGAAAAATCGATGGAAGAAGTCTATCTAGTGCAAGGGAAAAACTCCTACCCACAGTTTGATGAGGCTACTAGATGTGACTGCCAAGAATTGATGGGAGAAGTTCCCTCTGCGCCGAAGAAGCTAGACTTACACTCCACAGGAGCTGCCAAAAGCACAATTGAAGCTCCTGAGACGTAATGCATTAAACACCACCTTGATCGAGAGGAGTAAAGCACGAAGACCCGAAGCTCCCCCTTCGGGACCTAAGAGCCCAGCTCCGCGCTGGCCTGAAGACCCGAAGCTCCCCCTTCGGGACCTAAGAGCCCAGCTCCCCGCTGGTAAGAAGACCCGAAGCCCCGTCTTCGGGACCACCCAGCTCCACGCTGGTAAGAAAATGCGAAGCTCCACTTTCGGGAGACAAGAGTCCAGCTCCACGCTGGCATCCGAAGGTCCCCGGAAGATACAAACCCAGCTCCGTGCTGACACATGAGGATCCTTGAGACCTAGAAGGCAGCTACACGCTGACGTCCGGATATCCGTGGGGGATATAAGCTAAGCTCCTCGCTAGCACGCGAAAGTCCGTGGGACCTAGGAGCCAATCCCCACGCTGATGTACAAAGAACCGCGGGAGATCAGAGTCCAACTCTGCGCGAGCATACGGAAGTCCGTGAACCTAGAAGTCAGCTCAGCGCCGACTCGAAGACCAGTGGGAGAGAAAAGCCCAGTTCCATGAGGGCAAGATCCACAGAAGACATCCCACGATGATAAGGCCCGTGGCCAGAATTCCAGGGCCCTCTACACCCCCTTCTCAATTATATAATATTGTTATCATAATTAATATTTGACCACACTAACAAGTGTTATTGTTTGAAGGACGAAATAAAGAAGCTCATCCAGGCAGTTGCCCTAAAGGAGTCTGTAGGAACTGTGCCTAATAAAGGCAGACGACGTCCACCTCCTCCAGATAGGGGTCAGTTCCAGTCAGGACTCATGTCCCTGTCATAGTAGGAGCGCGAGGCACTGGGGACTCCAAGGGCCAACAGAGCTCGAATCATGCACCTGAGCATTTGAAGGACTTAGAGGGCCAGCTCCGCAATGGTGTACAAAGGCTAGAGGGACCTTAAATTCCAGCTCCCTACTGGCGAGAAGACCCGAAGCTCCCCAGATCCCCGCTGGCGAGAAGATCCGTATCTCCGCATCCGGGACCTCCCAGCTCCGCGCTGGCAGGAAGCCCCGGAACTCCGCATCCGGGACCTCCCAGCTCCGCGTTGGCACATAAAACTCTGCTGGAAGTCAATTCCCAGCTCCGCTTTGGCAAGATCCGTAGGACCTCAAAGCCAGCTCCTCGCCGTAATATCCGTGGCAAGTCAAGCTCCACGCTGGCACGCGAAGGTCCGTCGAGACAGCTCTGTAGCGTGCAGACCCGAATCTTCACATTTGGGACCTGCAAATCCAACTCGGCGCTGGTCTGAGAAGCCTAGTTACCACATTTGCCAATTCTGCGACGTTGATCCACGGGAGACATCCCGCATTGATAAGGCTCTTAGCCGGAATTTCAGGGCCCTCTAAACCTTATTCTTATTTATATAATAAATAAACGCATCATACTAACAGCTGATGTTATTTGAAGGATGAAATCGAAGTGCCCCATAGTGGGACAATTGAGGAAGTTCCTGGACCGTGGCATCAACCAAGGTCGAGGTGTTTGGGGGACCTGTGCCAGTCAAAGGCAGACAACCCCCACCTCCTCCTCAGAAGGACCAGCTCCATTTAAGGCTCAGCCTCAAAACCCAGCTCCGTGCTGGTAATGTACGTAGAAAGTCAAGTCGAGCTCTGTGCTGGCGTACAAATATCCGCAGACCTCAAGGCCCAGCTCTGCGATGAGGACCTCCCAGCTCCGCGCTGGCGTCCGGAGATCCCCAGAGAGCCATAGTCCTCCCCCGCGCTAGCATATGAAAAACCACGGGGATTTAAAAGCCGAGCTCCGCGCTGGCACGAGGACCTATAGTCCAGTTCCGCGCTGACGTGAAGGCCCTAACTCCAGGGGACCTAAAGACAAGCTCCTTGCTGAAAACAAGGACATTAGCCGTGTGTTCGAGATCTCCATGATGCGAAGTTCATTATAAGGGATCTCCAAAACCAGCTGAAGCGCAGCTCCGTGCTGGAGGAAGGGAAAGAAGTCAAGATCTGCGCTAACACGCGAAGGTCCAGGGGACCTAGAAGATAGCTCCATGCTAACTTCCAAGCCTCCGGAGACCTGGGGCCAGGGACCTCGTTATTAATCGAGAAGAGAAGGCGCTCCATTTCGCCATCACTTTCAAATCACAAGGCCTCCAACAAGGAGCCCTGATACTAAGCGAGCGGGCGCTATAACCACGCACTAAGCGAGCTGGCGCTATATCCACGCATTAAGTGAGCGGGCGCTATATCCACGCATTTAAGCGAGCGGACGCTATAACCACGCACTAAGCGAGCTGGCGCTATATCCACGCATTAAGTGAGCGGGCGCTATATCCACGCATTTAAGCGAGCGGACGCTATAACCACGCGTCTAAGCGAGCGGGCGCTATAACCACGCATTTAAGCGAAGCTGGCGCTATAACCAGGGTAAACTAATGATGTCCTAAGCAAATACCGCCTTGTCGGAATATAAATATTCTATAAACGGTGCACCGCATAATCGATACCAAAGGTCGACGGACCTGCGGCGTACAAAGACATCAAAGGCTGATAGCCTGCGACGTGAAATGATGCCAAAGACCGACGGGTCGGCGGTGTACCCGACATCAAAGGCCACAGGTCTGCGACGTGAAAGATGCCCATGAGGGCGTACAAGATGCCACCGCTGACGGGCTGTGGTGTACAGGACATTAAAGGTCCTCAGTAAGGCCTGCGACGTGAATAGGTACCTCAGCGTAGCTGGCGCTATCACCAGGGTAAAACAGTGGGAGAAATCCCCACTTTATATCTAGGACCTTCGGGACTACATTACTGAACTCGCTAGGGACAGAGAGAGCCTAGCGCAAAGCGACACCCGAGGACAATGACGACGGTCGTTGCAACCAAGGGCGTGAATTCGTACTTGGCTTACGAATTGAATAAGCGAGCTGGCGCTATAACCAAGCCACGATAATGATGTTCCTAGAAACATCCATCAGGTCCCGCAAAAGAAAAAATAATACAAGGAGGAAGGGAACTCCGATGAAACTTACTAACATGGGGAGTTAAGCTCCCCAAGTCCTTACCATCGTATCTCGAAAGGAAAAAATGACATAATACTTCTTACAGGCCATCACCACCATGAAAAAGGCAAAAGGGAACTCGGAGATACGTGCAGCAGGACCTAGGGATCTCCTTACAAGTGCAAAGGCTCGAGGAGGAGCTCCCCCATTAGGTCCCCGCCAGGGGAGTTGAGCTCCCCTAAAACATCGCAGGTCCTAGGATGCCCGAAAGGCCTTCCACCAAGTTCCCTGAGGAGTTGGAGACGACGGGCCAGGACCTCTGCATGCTTCGCTACAACGAGGAGCCTTGAAGCACACATGATAAGGAAGGTCCCGCAGGGATGACTTGGCCTCAGCTCCCAAGGACTCAGCACCACAACCTCCATGAAGTGTTGCTTCAGAAGAAGGGCAAAATCCTTCAAAGACAAGGGAGTCCTTCAAATAGGCTTGACCCTAATCCTCCGCTAGGCCCCCTAAGAACTTCTTCCCAGCAGCTGTAGGAAGAAGGAACTTCACGACGCTGCAAAAGTGCTACCTGCTCCTCCAAGCTCCAACGGAGACACTAAACACAGGGGAGTTGTGCTCCTAACACACTGCAGGAGCAGGGCTCTCCGAAGAGGTGAAGTCGACGCATGGGAGTTCGGAGATATCAGCGCCGCAGGGAGCTAGAAGCAACGTGCGGCAGGACATGGGATCTCCTTTGAAGTGCAAGAGGAGCTTCGTCATCAGACCCCGTCAGGTCCCTTCCAGATTCCAAGGACGATGGATGCAACGGAGACGATAAAGCCTAAGGAAAAACGAGCTCCAATAGAGACACATAAACATAGGGGAGTTAAGCTCCCCTAAAACATTGCAGGTCCTAAGATGTCCGAAAAGGCCTTCCACTAAGTCCCATGAGGAGCTGGAGATGACGTCTGAGATATCATAGCATGGGCCAAGACGTCCACATGCTCCTTTGAGACGCCAACCCAGAAACGAGGACTCTCGAGAGCTTGGGGACCTCACTCAAAGCAATCAAAGATGGCAGCTCTTGAAGATAAGCCAAATGCACCTCCGTCATACGCGCGAAACCGACATCCCACCCTTCCTTCTCTCAGCGAAGGAGCTCCAGAGATCCCCTTCGCGCTATTTCATAAGAGCTGCATTTTTATCTTTCTTTCTCCAGGGAGCTCCGCAGTCCCCTCTCGTACTAATCCCTTGACTTTGTCTAATCAGCTATCTCCAGGTCCCGGGTTTGGCGCCCACCACCTGGTAGGTGACCTCTGAACGTCTGGGAGGACCCAACGACCTAACAAGCTCATCTTTTCACCTCCGTTCAGATGGTCCACAGAAGTAGGGAGCTCATCCGTTGAGGTCCCCATAGGTCCCATGAGAGGCTCAGCATATTCACCCCAAGGGAAGAAGGACGTCACTCATTTTTGTTTTTCTTTCTGACCCTTTGATGAAGTTGTTTTCGTGTTAACACCAGAAACAGGGGCTCTGTTTCTTGAGCTCCCCTAATAGGAGAAGGAACCACATGGACATCTGTCGTCCCTGCAAAAGGAGGAATCTCCTTGCAAACATCCCGTGCCACCAGGACCCGAGGGAGCAAGGGAGCTACAGAGGGTGCACTGGCTTGGGAATCGGAGGAACTTGGGAACTGATTCCCTTCTCCACATTGGCCGACAGACATATCATGAGGATGTCATACATACGCCAGAAACCCAAGACACAGATCGAACCCTAAACCACTCACGAAGACGTGTCCGTTCAAGAAATATTTACGGCAGGTCCCTAATAAGGAGGTAAGGCCCATCTTACTGTTTTACTCTAATTCACTTTTGTCCAAAAGACAAATTAGAGTAGGGGAGTGGTTGATGTGGACTCAAGTAAGCTGGGCCGAGAAAACAAAAATAAAAAGAAGCCCAATAAGCCCAGGAAGAAGGAAAGCCCATAATAAGGTACAGAATCAGACCTGGGAGAAAGGACCTGCGAAGGTCCCCCGAATATAAGCATTACCCGGACAAAGGGAGAAAACCTTTTGGGTATTCAAGGACGAAAGGACAGTGGAAAAGCAGGAAGAGAGTCATAGGGACGCGTGTCAACTCATTATGGGAAGGTACCACTGACCACGTCACTGTAGCAGCCGCCAGAGTCATTCCATCAAGCAGCCTGCTACTTTTCCTAGTACCTAGCAGTACGTCCCCGGAAATCCTGGAACATAGCACTGCAGGCTGTACAAAGCTGTCCTGACTGAGGGCCTACCTATATTGCGTTGTCCCAGAAGGTCCCATCCCCAGGAATCCAGGGACGTACCGTCAGGCAATACCCAGAGCCTCTTATATAAAAGGGACTTCACCATTTGAACAGATCATTCTAGTTCCCACGCTTCTTAACACTTATAATATTCTCTCTCTACACTAAATCAACATCTTGAACGTCCCATTAGCTAATTTCTTATGTGTTCTTGAGAGAAAGGTGAGGAAGAAGTAGCTTGAGTGTGTAAACCTTCAAGTATAGTGAAAAGAGGTTTCAGAGCGCCCGTGGACGTAGGATCTGCAAAGATCCGAACCACGTACATCTTGTGTTCTTTCTGTTTTACGTCCCCCTTTTATGTCCTTTACAAGCAAGCACGTCCCAATACGTCCCCAAGTACGTCCTACATCTCCAAACAGGTCCCCAATGTCACAAAGCACTCCCCATCACGTCCCAACAGGTCCTCAACGCCCCATACGGATCCCCCAATGTCCAAAACACATCTCAACATGTCCCAGACAGGTCCCCAATGTCCCAAACAGGTCCCCGAACACGTCCCGACTCCCCCACAAGTCCCAGACACGTCCCCTTCAGTCTCTCTTTTAATAAGCACCTTACGCACGCAACTTTATCGATCCTCCGGCTATATAAATTCCTTTCCCCACACATATAAATCTTGTTGATTGGGATAGCCCCATATCAAATGGCGCCGTCTGTGGGAAACTCCGAGTTGAAGGCGTGAATAATTTTGCTTATGTTGTGCGAAGTTGTGCTTAACGTTTTCTATTTCTCTTTTCTTCTCCTTATTTCTGCCGGGATGAGACGAAGGACGCGGGAAAAATCGATGGAAGAAGTCTATCTTGTGCAAGGGAAAAACTCCTACCCACAGTTTGATGAGGCTACTAGATGTGACAGCCAAGAATTGATGGGAGAAGATCCCTCTCCGCCGAAGAAGCTAGACTTACACTCCACAGGAGCTGCCAAAAGCACAATTGAAGCTCCTGAGACGTAATGCATTAAACACCACCTTGATCGAGAGGAGTAAAGCACGAAGACCCGAAGCTCCCCCTTCGGGACCTAAGAGCCCAGCTCCGCGCTGGCCTGAAAACCCGAAGCTCCCACTTCGGGACCTAAGAGCCCAGCTCCCCGCTGGTAAGAAGACCCGAAGCCCCGTCTTCGGGACCACCCAGCTCCACGCTGGTAAGAAGATCCGAAGCTCCACTTTCGGGAGACAAGAGTCCAGCTCCACGCTGGCGTCCGAAGGTCCGCGGGAGATACAAACCCAGCTCCGTGCTGACACATGAGGATCCTTGAGACCTAGAAGGCAGCTACACGCTGACGTCCGGATATCCGTGGGGGATATAAGCTAAGCTCCTCGCTAGCACGCGAAAGTCCGTGGGACCTAGGAGCCAATCCCCACGCTGATGTACAAAGAACCGCGGGAGATCAGAGTCCAACTCTGCGCGAGCATACGGAAGTCCGTGAACCTAGAAGTCAGCTCAGCGCCGACTTGAAGACCAGTGGGAGATAAAAGCCCAGTTCCATGAGGGCAAGATCCACAGAAGACATCCCACGATGATAAGGCCCTTGGCCAGAATTCCAGGGCCCTCTACACCCCCTTCTCAATTATATAATATTGTTATCATAATTAATATTTGACCACACTAACAAGTGTTATTGTTTGAAGGACGAAATAAAGAAGCTCATCCAGGCAGTTTCCCTAAAGGAGTCTGTAGGAACTGTGCCTAATAAAGGCAGACGACGTCCACCTCCTCCAGATAGGGGTCAGTTCCAGTCAGGACTCATGTCCCTGTCATAGTAGGAGCGCGAGGCACTGGGGACTCCAAGGGCCAACAGAGCTCGAATCATGCACCTGAGCATTTGAAGGACTTAGAGGGCCAGCTCCGCAATGGTGTACAAAGGCTAGAGGGACCTAAAATTCCAGCTCCCTACTGGCGAGAAGACCCGAAGCTCCCCAGATCCCCGCTGGCGAGAAGATCCGTATCTCCGCATCCGGGACCTCCCAGCTCCGCGCTGGCAGGAAGCCCCGGAACTCCGCATCCGGGATCTCCCTGCTCCGCGTTGGAACATAAAACTCTGCTGGAAGTCAATTCCCAGCTCCGCTTTGGCAAGATCCGTAGGACCTCAAAGCCAGCTCCTCGCCGGTAATATCCGTGGCAAGTCAAGCTCCACGCTGGCACGCGAAGGTCCGTCGAGACAGCTCTGTAGCGTGCAGACCCGAATCTTCACATTTGGGACCACTGACTGAAGTACCATCGATGGGTGTCCCCATAGAACACCGGCGTCACTCCTCCCCACCTAACAGGTGGAACGTGTGCGTTTCCTTCCTCCACCACTCTACAAGAGCCGTTATCAAGTGTGGATCTATCTTCTGAGATCCACAACTATAGATTTCACAGGCGTGTCTAGCTTACCCCATACAACGCTTTCCAAACCCCTAGCGGTCAAATGCGTGTCTAGCGCACCATCCAAATTGAATAGCATTACAACGACGACTATCCTGAAATATCAACAAAGATCGATATATCGGACCGTAAAATTCGTTCATATCCATCCTAAATCGAACGTTTACAAGTCATTATCACCAAAAATTCCAACAAACAAACACAATATCAACACATAAATTGAATCAGATATAGAAAATTCGAATCAATCAAGCTAGAAATTCTAATTTCAAAATTAGGTTTTGAAGTTGGGAATTCCTAGATTGAATTAAATATCCAGAATTGATGTGTTATATCAATCTAATAAGCAACCCATGATATTTATAGCACACATTATACCAAGAACATAGATTTAAAATCACAAAATCAACAAATTTAAAGAACATTCGAAAATCAAAATGTTAGCAAATTTCATACCGAAATCGAAGATGACAAGGAAGAAGGAAGCAAGGCAGTGTGTCGCCGGTGTTTCGCCGTCGCCATCGGTGTTGAATCGTGCCCCTAAAGAGCTTGTTGAAGAAGAAATGGCGAAGAAAAAGAAGCTACGCACGGGTTTATTAAACCCGCCGCGTCTATTAGATGCGGCGTCACATCTATTAGATGCGACGGCCTATGATGTTGGACCAAAAATGGGCCCAACACGTTTCTTTGAAAAAAGAGGCCCGTTTTTCGGGCCACCGAATTGTCGCGGCTAATAGTCGCGACGCCGCGTTTAATAAATGCATCGCCGCTAGTAGTAGGCGCATTTTTCTCTATTTTATTAATTTTGAACGAAATAACCCTATTTATTAATTTTTGGTTTAAATTGCATTATTTTTAATAAAAAATCCCCCAACTTACTATACCTTCATGTAACCAATAATCAGTTCTGGTTATTTTGTTCAAATAAAAGAGGAAAATATTCTCTTGTTATCAAGTCAAATCTAGTTTTTCTTGTATTTATATGTCAGGTATATGATGACTTCATAAAAAGGTATCGGTAATCAGTTTTTAGCCTTTTCAAAGTAATTAAAGAATATAGTTTTATAGATATTTTTAGTGTATTAATATATCAACGTATATAAAATATTTTGATTATTGTGTATAATATTAAGAGTTTGTAAATGTTCTAGTGTATACATATCAACGAGAATAATTATTTCGATTATCGTATAGAAATTTATGCGATGGAGGAAATGTAATAAGGTTATTACGTAGAAAATCCAAATAAAAAGAAAAAAACAATTGAATTGTTCATACGCCAAGTGGTTTATGTATACTAGTACGTTTTCGCACACTCTATGCGTGTGCTTTGAATTGTTACTTCTAATTTTGAGATTCATTATTAGTAATGTTTAATATATAAACTATATTTTTTTAACTATATAAATAAAATAATGTGTAGGGATATAAGTATCATAAAAAAAGTGCAATCTATAGATTAATACCTATTTGAATAAAGAAGTAAAAATCAGAACCTGTGTCAGAAAATTTTACAGATAGGTACTCGATTTACTGTTTGTACCAGTTTATGTGTAAAGACCGTACCTTTCTATGTGTGCATAGTGTACCATG
Organism: Craterostigma plantagineum; assembly: GCA_027422505.1. Taxonomy (NCBI): domain Eukaryota; kingdom Viridiplantae; phylum Streptophyta; class Magnoliopsida; order Lamiales; family Linderniaceae; genus Craterostigma; species Craterostigma plantagineum. Next base: position 10,500,549 of record JAPQWV010000021.1, on the reverse strand, counting down.
TCACGCCTTTATACGGACCTTATACGGTTGCTAAAGGGTATCCAAATGTGCTAATACGGCGTACCATTTTCTCAATGTATTACGTACCACAATACGATGCTATAGGGTACCTAAATGTGCTAATACGGCGTACCTACGACGGATCGTGTACCTACCTACATATAAAGAAATCCTGACAGGGTACTAAATTACAAGTTTTTATCCAAATGAGTATTTATGTGTAAAGACCCCTAAAAAGTTAAAAATAATATAACAATTATTAAAGTAATTAATTAACAAAGGTTGACTAAATTGCAAATAAGTGACAGACCAAATGTGACAGCTTATAGCCACCCAACACCCTTTATATAATAGAATAGATACTTTCGTTAGTTACGACACCATTGAACTATTCATACGGTAGTTATATTACATACAAGCTGCGAGCGAGTCTCACGACTGAACTATTCAAACTCTCCTTGTAATAATAAACATTATATATCGGCACACAGAGTTATTAATATTGAAGATCTCGCCACCCTTATTAAATCATCAAATTAACTCTACTAATAAGAAAAGAGAAACAAAAGAACATATGCTCAATTGTTAATGGCGTCGTCAAACGAAAACCCTTGGGCTACGACAAATAGTAGCAAGGCGACGAAGATTTCTGAGAAAGTGGTTGACCGAACTAAGGATATTGCCTCGGCCGGCTTAGAGAAGACGAAAGACGTCGCGTCTTTGGGCTACGTCAAATCTAAGGTGGCGGCGACCAAAGTCAAGGAAGGGGTTAATTGGATGAAGGTTAAATGCAGCAAAGCCAATCTCTTCAAAAAAAATAATAGCAACATTAATTCGACCGAAATTGGTCGATCGAATTTATTTGCTATACATCGATCCTTTTTATTTTCTTGGTAAAATGCCCTCTGATTTATGCTTGAAATCATATGTATCTCCGAATGGGGAGAGATGTATATAGAAGTACGTGTTGTGTTCTAAGCGTTGACTATAATGTTCTAAAAATTGGCTGCCTTGTGTTGCGGGATGGACAGCGGAACGATACTGGAAATGATAGTGAGGATAAAATGGCACGGGAATTTACGTGGAAAACCCCTTTAAGAAACCACGGGCGTGGTAGGAATTTAATTATCGGGTTAAAATAGGGGTTACAACCTCTCAAACAAAGGAGAAAGCCGTAACTATCTCTCTGTATAGTTGGAGAAAATACCGAACAAACCCTTTATTTTATTTTCCTCTCTACCTCTCTATCTTCCCTCTATTAAGCTTTGCTGTGGGATGATATTACACTGTAGAGCCTTTGCTATTTATTTGCAAATGGTTCCTCTAATAGGAAATAATAATATTACAATTAAATAACAATATTATAAAAATATTATGAAACTGCGTGAAGCTTCACGCGGTTTTCATCAGCAACTTGAGTCCATTTGGCTTCGTCTACCGACAATCTCCCACTTGAATATTTGATTGAGGCTCAAGATGAGATGTTCCCTTAATACCTACGCAACATAGCGTGAGATCAGAGGTTCTCCTAAAATAATTGAGAATCCTCTTAACAGCACTCCAGTGCTCCCGTCCAGGGTTGGACATGTATCGGCTAACAACTTCCACTGCATGGGCAATGTTTGGTCTAGTATAGTCATTGCGAACATTAAACTTCCTACCGCCGATGCATAAGGCAGTCGAGACATCATACTCTATTCTCTCGTCTTCAGCGACATGACACATCTCGGGGGATAGCTTGAAATTAGTAGCAAGAGAGATAGATGTTGGCTAACTATCTTGCATGTTGAACATTTGCAAGATTTTCTTCAAATAATTCTTTTGGGAAAGCCAAATCTTCCGCTTGCTTCTGTCTCGAGAAATTTGCACACCATGGATTTTGTTTGTTTGTCCCAAGTCCTTCATTTCAAATTCAATGGCCAGCTGAGTCTTTAAGTTGGCGATGCGACCTTTGTTGTGTCCTGCTACCAGCATGTCGTCGACGTACAACAGCAACATGGTGAAATCGTCATCATCGAGTCTCTTGAAATATGCACAAGGATCTGAATATAACCTGTTGTAGCCAAGACTCATTATGAAGGAGTCAAACCTCTTGTACCAGCATCGAGGTGCTTGTTTGAGCTCGTATAGAGGTTTGATCAATTTGCAAACCAAATCTTCTTTTCCTTGTTCCTCGTAACCTTCTTGTTGAAGCATATATATTTTGTCATCCAGGTCTCCATGAAGAAAGGCCGTTTTCACGTTCAGCTACTTAAAATGCAAGTCGAATGTATCACACATTGACGAGACCATTCTGACTGTTAGTCGAACCACCGGTGAGAAAATTTCGTTGAAGTCTCCCTTCTTTCTGAGCATATCCGTTTACAACCAGTCTAGCGCGGTATCACCTGGTCATCACCATTCCGCTTGATTTTGTACACCCATTTGTTGTCAACGTGTTTCCTTCTTTGCGGTAATGACACCAACTCCATGTCTTATTTTTATAGAGAGCTTCCATTTGCTATTGCATTAGTGTAATTCACTGACTCACATATGAATTATTCAGTGCTTCTTGGAAAGTGGTTGGCTCTCTATCCTCAGGTAGAAAAAATGCAAGATTGCTTTCTATCTCATAATCTGAGTGCAACTGGGCGGCCTATGATCGCGTGTTGACCGGCACAGATCCAATACTTCATATTCGAATGGGTCGAGCTCTTCGTGCGCCGGTTCAGCTTCAGAAGAATTATGTTGCTCCAATTTCTTTTCTTCGGTGTAGTCTTTGTCATACCTTTTGAACTGCTATCGTTTTCGACTTGCTCCTGACCGCTATCTTTCAGGAAAATAGCATCTTTGCTGATAATCACTTCGTGGTCAGGGAGATCGCACAAGCGATACCCATGTACTCCATCAGCGTACCCAAGAATAGACATTTTGTGGACTTCGGATTCAACCGTCGTTTCTTGATTGTGATACATTGCGTAATTTGAACTTCCAAATATATGGAGGTTTGAATAGTCTGCGGGTGTATTAGTCCACATTTCTATCGGTGTCTGCATCTCTATAGCAGTAGATGGGGCCCGATTCACCACATAACAGGCAGTACAGATTGCTTCCGCGTAGAACTTATTTTCTAGGCCCGCAGTCTCAACATAGTTCTTGTTCTTCCCAACGGGGTCCTATTCAACCGCTCTGCCCCTCGACAAGATGATGTATAGCTATGAAGAAATTTTATCTCGTTAAACTTCACCAAGATGCCTTACTTAAATCATGGTTTTATATCATGTATATATTATATGTAATACTTTATAAATTTTTTTATAAAATCGACTGAAAGAATTAAGTTCCATTATAACCATCTCTAAGAGCTGCTATAAATTCTGATCACTTAATTATTTATTTATATTCTAATTATATATGTTGTGTATAAAAACATTATTTTAATAATATTTTAGGTATAAAAAATATTATTTACATATGATAAGTATCGGGGATCTCGCGGTGCGGGGACTAACTTTTTTATTTTATATTTTTTGCAGTCATCAAGACGCTGGAAGCTCAATAACCTGATCACTCTAGCGTACAGAATCACGACCACCTTCTTCGAGGCGCTGAGCGTATCTGATAAGGTCGATTCTACGAACATCTCCGAACTAAGTAACAACATCATAAGAATCTCAGTGAGGAAAATAAACGGGCAGGGACTGCCCGGAAATCAGGGATTCATCGTTAGTGCCACGACCTCCGTCTGGCTTCCTCTTCCATTCGAGAACCTCTTCGAATTCATCAGAGACAACAACAGAAGAGCCGAGGTTCGAAAAAAAATTTAATTTCATTGAAACATGAAGATAAAAATGTGCCTAAGAGGGTTGGGGGGTGAATTAGGTTCATAAAAATTATGCTTCTTTTCACAACGATGTAGTGACCTAAAGACGCCTACTTATGCTTGTGATGAGTATGCATGATATATCCTAGTGACGTCAGATGTGTATTGGTTCTGGCTCACGGCAAAAACGAACTAACTGTAAAGTAAATACGAGACAAGATTTTTATAGAGGTTATATCCCCAACTGGGGTTTAAACCTCTCCTTGGGGTTTGCTCCTCAAGAGTTTAATCAATTACTATAATGTACCGTAGCTGGTTACAAAACTGATTGATTGGCCCAATACACAATCGAAACAAGTCGAACACTAGACATACTAGGTTACCACATGTCGAGTTTTATTTCTGGGAATCTCCAATTCCAGACAGAACACATGTCGCTACCGAAGGGCCCCCGGAACTCGTCCTTCTCTTCACGTGTGCGTAAACGTCGACCTTGCCTCCTTGGTATTGCTCACGTCCGAGACAGAATATATGGTGGGAGGTTGGAATATCTTAGTACTGTCAGTACTTGACAAGTGATCGCTTAGGTAGGCAGAAAGGTATCGCAAGTGAACGTTCGTGAATCTCTATATAAGGTTTCTGCTCAAAACTCTCGTATTGTACTTTCGCAAATTCTTGACTTCGACATTATGAAGTGTTAAATAAACCTTTTCATTCAACACTTACATGGAAATTAGATAATGAGATTAATCACCAAATCAAGCACATAATCCATGCAATTTTCGAGAGTCAACATGCCATATAAACATTGTTATCACAAATCGTCACAGCTGTCATAAGCTTCAATTAGCATGATTATAATCCACATAAAGGCTCAGATTCATTTTCAAGGCATATTCAAATATATCGAACAATATTTACCATAGCAGAACTTTCCATAAGTGATATCCAGCTATCAGTTTATAGAATAAATCAATCCTGATTTATTTTCCATGTTTAGAACATAAGATAGCATTAGATTAATATATTTTCCATATTTAGCACATAGATCAGATCGGATCACACATTTCATGAATTAACATGTCATGGCATAACTTCATATATCAGAGATCTCATATGTTTCAGCACATACCATATATATTAGCATATTATCCACATAAGTCAATTAATCAAATCTTTCTAAAATATAATATCCTAATCAGTATAAGGAAAGATAACAATTGGATGTTGTATAATAATAGCAGTGGGATGCATGCAAAAGATTCTCGATGTGATTTTCATCCAGGAATAAACGATTCTCAACAGGTATATCACATTCCATATTTAGACAGCATATTTTCCATATATAACCCAGCAGGATATCTCACACGTTATTTTCATAAATAGCACAATATATCCATAGTCCGATAAATCCTAGCATGTGAGACATCTATAACACGTGATCACATAGTTTCACCAATAATCACAGAATCACATGTGAGTCAAATATTCGACAATTAACCATTTCATAGATCATTAATCAACGTATATTCGAATATTATTATGTACTTAGACACTATATTACACACAAGTCGAATTGCTTAATTTATAGACCTAATGTCATTCAATTATATAGTTCATTAAAACATATGCTCATGGACCAAAAAGGTCAACATTCTCCCCCCCTTTTTGATGATGAAATGTAATTGATGCAGCATAGAAGCATGTAAGCATATTCGATCACGGAAGTCCAAGCGCATATGTCTAAGTGTTCCATAATAACAAAGTAGAGCATATGATATTTCACAATCACAAATAGTACATATTTGCTCCTCCTGCCTAAGTGCAGTAATCTACTAGTAATCTATATGACATGCAGAGATATGAATGGATTTGCTCCCCCTGTCTAAGTGCAGATATCTCATGTCATACTCAAGGATATATCATGAATGCACAATTGCGTACTTACCCGTAAGTGTGCTCCTCCTGTCTAAGTGCGCATTTTTCCAAACATGCTTCAGGCAGTAGATAATCATCACAGCAGGCACTTATCACTTACCAAGAAATCTCACAAAAGTTAATTACCTAGATACGTATTTTGGCGGATTTTCGCAGCGTAAGCAGCGGAAAGCCCATTTAATTAAAACTTTTAAAACATAATATTATAAATACGTTCAATGTCTAAATCCATAAGTCCAAACACAAACACATTTTTATTTATTGACTCGAAACCCAAGAAGTACACGCCCAAATTTAAAAACACAAAACATAAACTCGCACAGGTCGCGTCCCATGTACTGCGCCGCCCTCAATAGTCCGTAGAGTCACCGCCATCAGCCGCCTTACCTACACACGTAAACCCTGAGCTTTTGCCCAGTAGATGAAAATATGCATGAATGCAAATGCTCTCACATCCCAAACCCGGCACCTCACAAATGCACGCTCGACACCTCATACGCTAGTTCCTATTTCAACTCTCAACTTATAAATAGGGCCCTAGGCTAGACTCGGAATCCACGCATAAAATGTCATATAATGTCATGATAGTACGGCCCCATCTCGGTCTCAACCGTAACTATAACAATGACAAGTGGTAACGGCCCCATCTCGGTCTCAACCGCACCTTATTGACAAGCGGCCCCATCTCGGTCTCAACCGCAAGCGCTTCAGCGAATCATATCCTGACAACTAACATCGATCACTTTGCCCCACTCATCTACACTACCGTGACCCCACACGATTATAACTCCTCTCGTACCACGTGTATGCAAATGACTTGCAAATAAAATGCAACATATCACCACACAACATATAAAATGTAATGTATCGGCCCGAGGTATTAGCTCGGCCCGATCTCGAAAATCCTCATACACCAAATAATTCGGGCCCGAAGCCCGCGTTCCGATTTTTATCGGCCCGAAATCTTAACCACCAAAAGTCTCCTCGGAATTTCACTAAGAGTTACCAAAATTTAATCATTTTCACTTTAAGACCCTAATTTCACAATTGGTCCATATTTTAATATATTTTCAAATTCTAACGTCCAATCTCAAAATATCACTTAAGTTCCCAATTTAAAAATATATTTCTGAATTTTACATTTAAAAACACCAAAATTTCATAATTTACTTTTTAGGACCCGAAAGTTTTCCTAAGCTTCAGATCTACCCGAATCTTTAAAAATTTCAGATCTGCCCTAAAATCTTTATATTTCTTTAAAAATCTACCTTGTTCGGAACTTTACAACACAGACTCCCTGAATTTTGTAAAATTTCGATTGAGTCCTAAAATTTTAAAAATTACTATTTTATACGGCTGTTTCGCGACAGTTTCGGATTTCTCAACGATCACAAGGTAAACGATGTCCGATGGACTTGAAATTTTAACCACAGATAAAGAACTTACATAACATGATTCTTTCCAAAGGGATTTCTATTCCGAGGTCTAGATTATGAGATATGAATTTTTGAACCTCTTGGCCGAAATGGATAAATAAAACCCTAGAAAACACTAATCCTCCCCATGTTTTGTTCTATCCTCTTAACCACAATTCCTCTAACTCTATTCTTATGTTTCATAAACCTAAACTTCATAAAGATTAAAGTATTAAGCTGGCCGAATTTTAGCATGTAAGCATCATCACGAAAATCATACAAGAAATTCACGTTTAGCACATAAACACGTATAAATTCGAAAGAGATCATGCAATCACGTAAAATTCACGGATTCAAAACTTGTTTACTTGCGTAGGTGATCTTCACCTACCTTAAATTCCGGAGATAACTACATAACGGGTTGTTTCGATGTGATCCCGATCCTAGAGTTTCGATCCCGAGCTCCCGAAGGTTTTTCTCCTCCTCTTTTTTCTCCTTCTCTTCTTTCTCCCTTTTTCCTTTCTTTTTCTTTCTCTCATTTCTTCCTTTTCTCTCTCACTCTCACGCCTCTCCTCTCCTCTCTTTCTATTCTTTTTAGCTTATTTATTCTTATTTATCTTCAGTAATATTAATTGATTAGGTGTATTAAGTGGTATATTAGTTAGGTTATTTTGTCCTCTTTCCATTATAGAGATGCATGGAGGTGGCTTGATTGTTAGATGTTGTCCCCATACTCACATGGAGATGATGGAGGTGCATTTATTAAGTAAAAGATCTTGTTTTATTTTCCACACTCACATGGAGGTGAATTGAAATTATTTTATTTATTTTTCCCTTACTTAATTTTAGCCATAATAATTTTATTATTATTATTATTATTGTTATTATTATTTTATACTATTGGGCCAAAAGTCCTAACCTAATCTATCTCTCTCACATTTGGGCCATTATTCTCCATTTGGCCCAAAAGTATTTCGGCCCCTTTTTAAATTATTCGGATCCAATTCTAAATTCTTGGTTCGGCACGGAAAGAAATCGGTGTATGTTCGAAATCGACTTCACACATTCCAAATATTATTAAAATAATCCCGTATAAATTTTACGGGCATTACATCCTCCCCCCTTATGAGAATTTCGTCCCCGAAATTCCATCGAAAAAATAATTCTGGATACTTTTCTCTCATCTCGTCTTCGCACTCCCAAATAGCTTCTTCCAATACTTGGTTCCACCACAAGACCTTCACGAGGGGTATATTCTTATTCCGAAGGCGTTTCACCGCGTACATCAATATTTCCACCGGTCTTTCCTCGTAGCTCAAGTCCGGTTTCAACTTTTGATAAAGTGATTCACACTGCAGTACATGGCCCGGCTCTGGGATGTATTTCCGTAATGTAGACACATGAAATACGTCATGAACTTGCGTGAGCGATGTTGGCAATTCGAGCTGGTACGCCACTTCTCCAACTCGTTTCACAATTGTGAAAGGTCCGATATATCTCGGACTCAACTTCTCCTTCTTTCCGAAACGCTTTACTCCCTTCATTGGCGAGATCTTCAAAAAGACTTGATCGCCTTTATCAAACTGCAACGGCCTTCGTCTTTGCCTCATGTTTAACTCCTTCTGCGTGAAGAAGTACTTTAGGCTTTTATGATCTCTAAAGTTCTCGCATCGTTCTCCATATAAATAGTGTCGCCAGATTTTCAGGGCAAACACCACAGTTGCGAATTCCAAATCACGTGTGGGGTAATTTTTCTCGTAGACTTTGAGCTGTCACGAGGCATACGTAATTACCTTCTCGTTCTGCATCAACCTGCAACTCAAGCCATTTTTTTAGGCATCACTGCATACCGAAATTCTTTCCATATCAGAGGGTATTGTAAGAACAAGAACCGTTGTCAGTCGTTTCTTCAACTCCTTGAAGTTTACTTCACAAGCTTCCGTCCACCTAAATGAAACGTTCTTCATAAGTTAAGTCTGGCTTTCTTCACCGTTATTGTCACGATGAGCAGGTGCCGTTGGATCCAAGTTGGCTTTCTTCATAAGTTTTTTTTTTATTTATACGTATTAAATACCATACCGGGTGTCGCTATAGCATCGGTCCCTACCGGGACCAGTGGGGTTGGGCCCACCACACTCCGACTGATAGTCTGGCCCCACTGTACCACCCCTTAACCTTTCAGCGTGCTTCGTCCTCGCTCACACGCACCCCGGGCAAACTTCCCAGGGGGTCACCTATCCTAAGATTACTTCAAGTCAAGCACGCTTAACTTTAAAGTTCTTTCGGATGGACTCCTGAAAAGGTAGGTCGACCTTGGTGATATGAGTAGTACTATCAATTCTCTTATACAATTCTTAGCCTGACACGCCCATACATTGTCAGTCTCAGGATCCCCTCTCATTTGGGTGTCGGATCGGTTCATTCATGTACCCCTTCACCTAAAAGCCTGCCAGGAGCCGCTCCTTGTCCGTGCACCTCTCTGGCACCGACGATCACTCCCCGCCCTCATCGGCCCCGGGCGTCACACGCCCACCAGCTTCCGCCTGGTTCGTCCCCGAACCAGCACCGTACTGCGAGAGGTTGTGCTCTAGGAAAACTTTCGGGTCCTAAAAAGTAAATTATGAAATTTTGGGGTTTTTAAATGTAAAATTCAGAAATATATTTTTAAATTGGGAACTTAAGTGATATTTTGAGATTGGACGTTAGAATTTGAAAATATATTAAAATATGGACCAATTGTGAAATTAGGGTCTTAAAGTGAAAATGATTAAATTTTGGTAACTCTTAGTGAAATTCCGGGGAGACTTTTTGTGGTTAAGATTTCGGGCCGATAAAAATCGGAACGCGGGCTTCGGGCCCGAATTATTTGGTGTATGAGGATTTTCGAGATCGGCCCGAGCTAATACCTCGAGCCGATACATTACATTTTATATGTTGCGTGGTGATATGTTGCATTTTATTTGCATGTCATTTGCATACACGTGGTACGAGAGGAGTTATAATCGTGTGGGGTCACGGTAGTGTAGATGAGTGGGGCAAAGTGATCGATGTTAGTTGTCAGGATATGATTCGCTGAAGCGCTTGAGGTTGAGACCGAGATGGGGCTGCTTGTCAATAAGGTGCGGTTGAGACCGAGATGGGGCCGTTACCACTTGTCATTGTTATAGTTACGGTTGAGACCGAGATGGGGCCGTAGTATCATGACATTATATGACATTTTATGCGTGGATTCCGAGTCTAGCCTAGGGCCCTATTTATGAGTTGAGAGTTGAAATAGGAACTAGCGTATGAGATGTCGAGCATGCATTTGTGAGGTGCCGGGTTTGGGATGTGAGAGCATTTGCATTCATGCATATTTTCATCTACTGGGCAAAAGCTCAGGGTTTACGTGTGTAGGTAAGGCGGCTGATGGCGGTGACTCCACGGACTTTTGAGGGCGGCGCAGTACATGGGACGCGACCTGTGGAACGAGTTTATGTTTTGTGTTTTTAAATTTGGGCGTGTACTTCTTGGGTTTCGAATCAATAAATAAAAATGTATTTGTGTTTGGACTTATGGATTTAGACATTGAACGTATTTATACTATTATGTTTAAAAGTTTTAATTAAATGGCCTTTCCGCTGCTTACGCTGCGAAAATCCGCCAAAATACGTATCTAGGAAGTCGGGTCGTTACAGATGGTATCAGAGCATTAGGTTGTAGGTTATGTAGACTGCCCATGTACTGCCGCTCAAAAGCCTGGAGGATCAGCGTACGCCTGTAAGTTTAATACGTAATTATGTGATTTACGATTTTTTTGATATATGCTTTGCGTGAATATTTGTTTGATTTTTTATGTGTTCCTTGATGTGTTCGAAAACTAGAGATTTCATACTTGTACAGTTAGATTGGTAGAATTTCGGTTGAATTAAGGTAGGAAGAATGATATTGATATCCAATAAAAAAAATTACGGACTTTTGATTGAATTTGGGGTTTCTTTGAAATTCGGAGAAATTTAAATTTTGGGCCTTTTCAAAATTTGGGTTTGTCAACTTGGGCTTGACCGAATCGGACCAAGCTGAAATTCGGGAAGTTAAAAAAAAATAAATAAATGGTGAAATAAAAGAGGGTTTAACAATATTAAATTTTTAAAGTTCGGGGCTTGTATACAAGTTTGAAAATGAGACGAGGACATAGAGAAACATGGGTTAATTGCAGAAATTTAGGAATTGAGACGATGATGTAAAGAAAACATGATAGAGTCGATGCATGACGATTACATAACTGAAAATCATATTACAACTCGAATAAAAAAAAACTTAGGAGATAAAACATCGACGACGTTCAGGACGTTCTGCCGGCATCTTCTTCCAATATGCCCGAACAAGACGCGGCTTCCCATGACATAACCTTTCACAAATTAAACGCAACTGCAGTGAGTGACAACCCACATCACAAAAATGGCGATTGCAGCGAAGAGCAATCCCAAAAGAAGGAATAACTCAAATTTAAGCTTTTCGAGATTTTCCCTCCAAAAAGGTTCCTGAGGAACATCATCACGATCCGCATTTCCTCCAAGATTATACATTACGAAAATTAAATCATGTGGTTGGAGAGAATTGTGGTGTGGTGCAAATAGCGTGCATCAAGTACCTATTTATAGGCGTGAGTGAAGCGAAGGATAAGCAAGATCAATTTTGAGTTTCCTTCGAACGCCGTATAAAGATAAACTTCATAAATTTCGAGATCAGATTTTTCTTCGAGCGTCGTAATCTTGATTTCAGAGATCACGCACCAGAAGAAAATCACATTGGACTTTTATCACAAAAATCCAATCCAAAATCTCGAAAAAAAATGTTGATGTCCATTATGACAAAGAAATTGTGTTCACGTTTAAATCAATGCCGTATTTACATGCACTGCGTAGACTCTGTCACATCAATGAATTTAGTACGGCGAACTAACGCACAAACAAGATAGAACTCCAACCTATGTCCATGGATCAACCGAGCTTCCTTTCTTATTGATCACAACAAGAAAGTTACGGATCTCTATCTCTTCTACAACTCTCGTGTTTTCACCTCACGATGATTTTCACTCTAAAAGAAGTTACATGCTCGAGAAAGTGAACTGGAAATCCGACATTAATAAGATAGAAATCATTTTAAGCGTGAATTCGCAATCTATCTTCACCGTCCATTTTATCCGATTGAACGCTCCACAAGTCGCCACGTGGTATTGCATTTCTACGTGTTAGAGCAAGAATCGCATGCGACTCTGTAAGTGAAATAGCACCTTCACTATTATCCGTCCGATTTTTGATCCAATGCTCACGATTCACCATCCGATTCTTTCACTTCTTAAACATCTCAGCCGTCGATCTTTTTGCGAGATATCCTGGAAACATAATTAAATCTTCAGCCTTCAAAACCTGACCATTAGATCGCGCGCCAACTTGGATCCAACGACACCTGCTCATCGTGACAATAACGGTGAAGAAAGCCAGACTTAACTTATGAAGAACGTTCCATTTAGGTGGACGGAAGCTTGTGAAGTAAACTTCAAGGAGTTGAAGAAACGACTGACAACAGTTCTTGTTCTTACAATACCCTCTGATATGGAAGATTTTCGGTATACAGTGATGCCTAAAAAAAATGGCTTGAGGTGCGGGTTAATGCAGAACGAGAAGGTAATTACGTATGCCTCCCGACAGCTCAAAGTCTACGAGGAAAATTACCCCACACATGATTTGGAACTCGCAACTGTGGTGTTTGCCCTGAAAATCTGGCGACACTATTTATATCGAGAATGATGCGAGAACTTTAGAGATCATAAAAGCCTAAAGTACTTCTTCACGCAGAAGGAGTTAAACATGAGGCAAAGACGAAGGCCGTTGCAGTTTGATGTCTTTTTGAAGATCTCGCCAATGAAGGGAGTAAAGCGTTTCGGAAAGAAGGAGAAGTTGAGTCCGAGATATATCGGACCTTTCACAATTGTGAAACGAGTTGGAGAAGTGGCGTACCAGCTCGAATTGCCAACATCGCTCACGCAAGTTCATGACGTATTTCATGTGTCTACATTACGGAAATACATCCTAGAGCCGGGCCATGTACTGCAGTGTGAATCACTTTATCAAAAGTTGAAACCGGACTTGAGCTACGAGGAAAGACCGGTGGAAATATTGATGTACGAGGTGAAACGCCTTCGGAATAAGAATATACCCCTATTGAAGGTCTTGTGGCGGAACCAAGTATTGGAAGAAGCTATTTGGGAACGCGAAGACGAGATGAGTGAAAAGTATCCAGAATTATTTTTTTCGATGGAATTTCGGGGACGAAATTCTTATAAGGGGGGAGGATGTAATGCACGTGAAATTTATACGGGATTATTTTAATAATATTTGAAATGTGTGAAGTCGATTTCGAACATACACCGATTTCTTTCCGTGCCGAGCCAAGAATTTAGAATTGGATCCGAATAATTTAAAAAGGGGCCGAAATACTTTTGGGCCAAATGGAGAATAATGGCCCAAATGTGAGAGAGATAGATTAGGTTAGGACTTTTGGCCCAATAGTATAAAATAATAATAACAATAATAATAATAATAAAATTATTATGGCTAAAATTAAGTAAGGGAAAAATAAATAAAATAATTTCAATTCACCTCCATGTGAGTGTGGTAAATAAAACAAGATCTTTGACTTAATAAATGCACCTCCATCCATCTCCATGTGAGTATGGAGACAAGATCTAACATTCAAGCCACCTCCATGCATCTCTATATGGAAAGAGGACAAGATAACCTAACTAATATACCACTTAATACACCTAATCAATTAATATTACATGAAGATAAATAGGAATAAATAAGCTAAAAAGAATAGACAGAGAGGAGAGGAGAGGCGTGAGAGTGAGAGAGAAAAGGAAGAAAGAGAGAAAGAAGAAAGAAAAGAAAAAGGGAGAAAGAAGAGAAGGAGAAAAGAGAGGAGGAGAAAAACCTTCGGGAGCTCGGGATCGAAACTCTAGGGTCGGGATCACATCGAAACAAACCGTTATGTAGTTATCTCCGGAATTTAAGGTAGGTGAAGATCACCTACGCAAGTAAACAAGTTTTGAATCCGTGAATTTTACGTGATTGCATGATCTCTTTCGAATTTATACGTGTTTATGTGCTAAAAGTGAATTTCTTGTATGATTTTCGTGATGATGCTTACATGCTAAAATTCGGCCAGCTTAATACTTTAATCTTTATGAAGTTTAGGTTTATGAAACATAAGAATAGAGTTAGAGGAATTGTGGTTAAGAGGATAGAACAAAACTTGGGGATGATTTGTGTTTTCTAGGGTTTTATTTATCCATTTCGGCCAAGAGGTTCAAAAATTCATATCTCACAATCTAGACCTCGGACTAGAAATCCCTTTGGACAGAATCATGTTATGTAAGTTCTTTATCTGTGGTTAAAATTTCAAGTCCATCGGATATCGTTTACCTTGTGATCATTGAGAAATCCGAAACTGTCGCGAAACAGCCGTATAAAATAGTTATTTTTAAAATTTTAGGACTTAATCGAAATTTTACAAAATTCAGGGAGTCTGTGTTGTAAAGTTCCGAACAAGGTAGATTTTTAAAGAAATATAAAGATTTTGGGGCAGATCTGAAATTTTTAAAGATTCGGGTAGATCTGAAGCTTAGGAAAACTTTCGGGTCCTAAAAAGTAAATTATGAAATTTTGGGGTTTTTAAATGTAAAATTCAGAAATATTTTTTAAATTGGGAACTTAAGTGATATTTTGAGATTGGACGTTAGAATTTGAAAATATATTAAATATGGACCAATTGTGAAATTAGGGTCTTAAAGTGAAAATGATTAAATTTTGATAACTCTAAGTGAAATTCCGGGGAGACTTTTGGTGGTTAAGATTTCGGGCCGATAAAAATCGGAACGCGGGCTTCGGGCCCGAATTTTTTGGTGTATGAGGATTTTCGAGATCGGGCCGAGCTAATACCTCGGGCCGATACATTACATTTTATATGTTGCGTAGTGATATGTTGCATTTTATTTGCATGTCATTTGCATACACGTGGTACGAGAGGAGTTATAATCGTGTGGGGTCACGGTAGTGTAGATGAGTGGGGCAAAGTGATCGATGTTAGTTGTCAGGATATGATTCGCTGAAGCGCTTGCGGTTGAGACCGAGATGGGGCCGCTTGTCAATAAGGTGCGGTTGATACCGAGATGGGGCCGTTACCACTTGTCATTGTTCGGAACTTTACATTTCTTTATATTTCTTTATATTTCTTTATATACCGAGATGGGGCCCCAAAATCTTTATATTTCTTTAAAAATCTACCTTGTTCGGAACTTTACAACACAGACTCCCTGAATTTTGTAAAATTTCGATTAAGTCCTAAAATTTTAAAAATAACTATTTTATACGGCTGTTTCGCGACAGTTTAGGATTTCTCAATGATCACAAGGTAAACGATGTCCGATGGACTTGAAATTTTAACCACAGATAAAGAACTTACATAACATGATTCTGTCCAAAGGGATTTCTAGTCCGAGGTCTAGATTGTGAGATATGAATTTTTGAACCTCTTGGCCGAAATGGATAAATAAAACCCAAGAAAACACTAATCCTCCCCAAGTTTTGTTCTATCCTCTTAACCACAATTCCTCTAACTCTATTCTTATGTTTCATAAACCTAAACTTCATAACGATTAAAGTATTAAGCTGGCCGAATTTTAGCATGTAAGCATCATCACGAAAATCATACAAGAAATTCACGTTTAGCACATAAACACGTATAAATTCGAAAGAGATCATGCAATCACGTAAAATTCACGGATTCAAAACTTGTTTACTTGCGTAGGTGATCTTCACCTACCTTAAATTCCGGAGATAACTACATAACGGGTTGTTTCGATGTGATCCCGACCCTAGAGTTTCGATCCCGAGCTCCCGAAGGTTTTTCTCCTCCTCTCTTTTCTCTGTCTCTTCTTTCTCCCTTTTTCCTTTATTTTTCTTTCTCTCCTTTCTTCCTTTTCTCTCTCACTCTCACGCCTCTCCTCTCTTTCTATTCTTTTTAGCTTATTTATTCTTATTTATCTTCATGTAATATTAATTGATTAGGTGTATTAAGTGGTATATTAGTTAGGTTATTTTGTCCTCTTTCCATTATAGAGATGCATGGAGGTGGCTTGATTGTTAGATCTTGTCTCCATACTCACATGGAGATGGATGGAGGTGCATTTATTAAGTCAAAGATCTTGTTTTATTTACCACACTCACATGGAGGTGAATTGAAATTATTTTATTTATTTTCCCCTTACTTAATTTTAGCCATAATAATTTTATTATTATTATTATTGTTATTATTATTTTATACTATTGGGCCAAAAGTCCTAACCTAATCTATCTCTCTCACATTTGGGCCATTATTCTCCATTTGGCCCAAAAGTATTTCGGCCCCTTTTTAAAATATTCGGATCCAATTATAAATTCTTGGCTCGGCACGGAAAGAAATCGGTGTATGTTCGAAATCGACTTCACACATTCCAAATATTATTAAAATAATCCCGTATAAATTTTACGGGCATTACATCCTCCCCCTTATAAGAATTTCGTCCCCGAAATTCCATCGAAAAAAATAATTCTGCATACTTTTCTCTCATCTCGTCTTCGCGTTCCCAAATAGCTTCTTTCAATACTTGGTTCCGCCACAAGACCTTCACGAGGGGTATATTCTTATTCCGAAGGCGTTTCACCTCGTACATCAATATTTCCACCGGTCTTTCCTCGTAGCTCAAGTTCGGTTTCAACTTTTGATAAAGTGATCCACACTGCAGTACATGTCCCGGCTCTGGGATGTATTTCCGTAATGTAGACACATGAAATACGTCATGAACTTGTGTGAGCGTTGTTGGCAATTTGAGCTGGTACGCCACTTCTCCAACTCGTTTCACAATTGTGAAAGGTCCGATATATCTCGGACTCAACTTCTCCTTCTTTCCGAAACGCTTTACTCCCTTCATTGGCGAGATCTTCAAAAAGACTTGATCGCCTTTATCAAACTGCAACGGCCTTCGTCTTTGCCTCATGTTTAACTCCTTCTGCGTGAAGAAGTACTTTAGGCTTATATGATCTCTAAAGTTCTCGCATCGTTCTCCATATAAATAGTGTCGCCAGATTTTCAGGGCAAACACCACAGTTGCGAGTTCCAAATCATGTGTGGGGTAATTTTTCTCGTAGACTTTGTGCTGTCGGGAGGCATACGTAATTACCTTCTCGTTCTGCATCAACCCGCACCTCAAGCCATTTTTTTTGAGGCATCACTGTATACCGAAAATCTTTCCATATCAGAGGGTATTGTAAGAACAAGAACTGTTGTCAGTCGTTTCTTCAACTCCTTGAAGTTTACTTCACAAGCTTCCGTCCACCTAAATGGAACGTTCTTCATAAGTTAAGTCTGGCTTTCTTCACCGTTATTGTCACGATGAGCAGGTGCCGTTGGATCCAAGTTGGCGCGCGATCTAATGGTCAGGTTTTGAAGGCTGAAGATTTAATTATGTTTCCAGGATATCTCGCAAAAAGATCGACGGCTGAGATGTTTAAGAAGTGAAAGAATCGGATGGTGAATCGTGAGCATTGGATCAAAAATCGGACGGATAATAGTGAAGGTGCTATTTCACTTACAGAGTCGCATGCGATTCTTGCTCTAACACGTAGAAATGCAATACCACGTGGCGACTTGTGGAGCGTTCAATCGGATAAAATGGACGGTGAAGATAGATTGCGAATTCACGCTTAAAAAGATTTCTATCTTATTAATGTCGGATTTCCAGTTCACTTTCTCGAGCATGTAACTTCTTTTAGCGTGAAAATCATCGTGAGGTGAAAACGCGAGAGTTGTAGAAGAGATAGAGATCCGTAACTTTCTTGTTGTGATCAATAAGAAATGAAGCTCGGTTGATCCATGGACATAGGTTGGAGTTCTGTCTTGTTTGTGCGTTAGTTCGCCGTACTAAATTCATTGATGTGACAGAGTCTACGCAGTGCATGTAAATACGGCATTGATTTAAACGGAACACAATTTCTTTGTCATAATGGACATCAACATCTTTTTTCGAGATTTTGGATTGGATTTTTGAGATAAAAGTCCAATGTGATTTTCTTCCGGTGCGTGATCTCTGAAATCGAGATTATGACGCTCGAAGAAAAATCTGATCTCGAAATTTATGAAGTTTATCTTTATACGGCATTCGAATGAAACTCAAAATTGATCTTGCTTATCCTTCGCTTCACTCACGCCTATAAATAGGTACTTGATGCACGCTATTTTGCACCACAACACAATTCTCTCCAACCACATCATTTAATTTTCGTAATGTATAATCTTGGAGGAAATGCGGATCGTGATGATGTTCCTCAGGAACCTTTTTGGAGGGAAAATCTCGAAAAGCTTAAATTTGAGTTATTCCTTCTTTTGGGATTGCTCTTCGCTGCAATCGCCATTTTTGTGATGTGGGTTGTCACTCACTGCAGTTGCGTTTAATTTGTGAAAGGTTATGTCATGGGAAGCCGCGTCTTGTTCGGGCACATTGGAAGAAGATGCCGGCAGAACGTCCTGAACGTCGTCGATGTTTTATCTCCTAAGTTTTTTTTTTATTCGAGTTGTAATATGATTTTCAGTTATGTAATCGTTATGCATCGACTCTATCATGTTTTCTTTACATCATCGTCTCAATTCCTAAATTTCTACAATTAACCCATGTTTCTCTATGTCCTCGTCTCATTTTCAAACTTGTATACAAGCCCCGAACTTTAAAAATTTAATATTGTTAAACCCTCTTTTATTTCACCATTTATTGATTTTTTTTAACTTCCCGAATTTCAGCTTGGTCCGATTCGGTCAAGCCCAAGTTGACAAACCCAAATTT
Source organism: Craterostigma plantagineum (assembly GCA_027422505.1). Classification (NCBI taxonomy): domain Eukaryota; kingdom Viridiplantae; phylum Streptophyta; class Magnoliopsida; order Lamiales; family Linderniaceae; genus Craterostigma; species Craterostigma plantagineum. The sequence goes on along the minus strand of JAPQWV010000021.1, from coordinate 10,481,474 downwards.
TGAAAAGGCCCAAAATTTAAATTTCTCCGAATTTCAAAGAAACCCCAAATTCAATCAAAAGTCCGTAATTTTTTTTTATTGGATATCAATATCATTCTTCCTACCTTAATTCAACCGAAATTCTACCAAATCTAAGTGTACAAGTATGAAGTCTCTAGTTTTCGAACACATCAAGGAACACATAAAAAATCACACAAATATTCACGCAAAGCATATATCAAAAAAATCGTAAATCACATAATTACGTATTAAACTTACAGGCGTACGCTTATCCTCCAGGCTTTTGAGCGGCAGTACATGGACAGTCTACAGAACCTACAACCTAATGCTCTGATACCATCTGTAACGACCCGACTTCCTAGATACGTATTCTGGCGGATTTTCGCAGCGTAAGCAGCGGAAAGCCCATTTAATTAAAACTTTTAAAACATAATAGTATAAATACGTTCAATGTCTAAATCCATAAGTCCAAGCACAAACACATTTTTATTTATTGACTCGAAACCCAAGAAGTACACGCCAAAATTTAAAAACACAAAACATAAACTCGTTCCACAGGTCGCGTCCCATGTACTGCGCCGCCCTCAAAAGTCTGTGGAGTCACCGCCATCAGCCGCGTTACCTACATACGTAAACCCTGAGCTTTTGCCCAGTAGATGAAAATATGCATGAATGCAAATGCTCTCAAATACCAAACCCGGCACCTCACAAATGCATGCTCGACATCTCATACGCTAGTTCCTATTTCAACTCTCAACTCATAAATAGGGCCCTAGGCTAGACTCGGAATCCACGCATAAAATGTCATATAATGTCATGATAGTACGGCCCCATCTCGGTCTCAACCGTAACTATAACAATGACAAGTGGTAACGGCCCCATCTCGGTCTCAACCGCAATTGCTTCAGCGAATCATATCCCGACAACTAACATCGATCACTTTGCCCCACTCATCTACACTACCGTGACCCCACACGATTATAACTCCTCTCGTACCACGTGTATGCAAATGGCATGCAAATAAAATGCAACATATCACCACGCAACATATAAAATGTAATGTATCGGCCCGAGGTATTAGCTCGGCCCGATCTCGAAAATCCTCATACACCAAATAATTCGGGCCCGAAGCCCGCGTTCCGATTTTTATCGGCCCGAAATCTTAACCACCAAAAGTCTCCCCGGAATTTCACTAAGAGTTACCAAAATTTAATCATTTTCACTTTAATACCCTAATTTCACAATTGGTCCATATTTTAATATATTTTCAAATTCTAACGTCCAATCTCAAAATATCACTTAAGTTCCCAATTTAAAAATATATTTCTGAATTTTACATTTAAAAACCCCAAAATTTCATAATTTACTTTTTAGGACCCGAAAGTTTTCCTAAGCTTCAGATCTACCCGAATCTTTAAAAATTTCAGATCTGCCCCAAAATCTTTATATTTCTTTAAAAATCTACCTTGTTCGGAACTTTACAACACAGACTCCCTGAATTTTGTAAAATTTCGATTAAGTCCTAAAATTTTAAAAATAACTATTTTATACGGCTGTTTCGCGACAGTTTCGGATTTCTCAATGATCACAAGGTAAACGATATCCGATGGACTTGAAATTTTAACCACAGATAAAGAACTTACATAACATGATTCTGTCCAAAGGGATTTCTAGTCTGAGGTCTAGATTGTGAGATATGAATTTTTGAACCTCTTGGCCGAAATGGATAAATAAAACCCTAGAAAACACTAATCCTCCCCAAGTTTTGTTCTATCCTCTTAACCACAATTCCTCTAACTATATTCTTATGTTTCATAAACCTAAACTTCATAACGATTAAAGTATGAAGCTGGCCGAATTTTAGCATGTAAGCATCATCACGAAAATCATACAAGAAATTCACGTTTAGCACATAAACACGTATAAATTCGAAAGAGATCATGCAATCACGTAAAGTTCACGGATTCAAAACTTGTTTACTTGCGTAGGTGATCTTCTCCTACCTTAAATTCCGGAGATAACTACATAACGGGTTGTTTCGATGTGATCCCGACCCTAGAGTTTCGATCCCGAGCTCACGAAGGTTTTTCTCCTCCTCTCTTTTCTCCTTCTCTTCTTTCTCCCTTTTTCCTTTCTTTTTCTTTCTCTCCTTTCTTCCTTTTCTCTCTCACTCTCACGCCTCTCCTCTCCTATCTTTCTATTCTTTTTAGCTTATTTATTCTTATTTATCTTCATGTAATATTAATTGATTAGGTGTATTAAGTGGTATATTAATTAGGTTATTTTGTCCTCTTTCCATTATAGAGATGCATGGAGGTGGCTTGATTGTTAGATCCTGTCTCCATACTCACATGGAGAAGGATGGAGGTGCATTTATTAAGTCAAAGATCTTGTTTTATTTACCACACTCACATGGAGGTGAATTGAAATTATTTTATTTATTTTTCCCTTACTTAATTTTAGCCATAATAATTTTATTATTATTATTATTATTGTTATTATTATTATATACTATTGGGCCAAACGTCCTAACCTAATCTATCTCTCTCACATTTGGGCCATTATTCTCCATTTGGCCCAAAAGTATTTCGGCGCCTTTTTAAATTATTCGGATCCAATTCTAAATTCTTGGCTCAGCACGGAAAGAAATCGGTGTATGTTCAAAATCGACTTCACACATTCCAAATATTATTAAAATAATCCCGTATAAATTTTACGGGCATTACATCCTCCCCCCTTATAAGAATTTCCTCCCCGAAATTCCATCGAAAAAAATAATTCTGGATACTTTCTCTCATCTCGTCTTCGCGTTCACAAATAGCTTCTTCCAATACTTGGTTCCGCCACAAGACCTTCACGAGGGGTATATTCTTATTCCGAAGGCGTTTCACCTCGTACATCAATATTTCCACCGGTCTTTCCTCGTAGCTCAAGTCCGTTATGACAAAGAAATTCTGTTCACATTTAAATCAGTGCCGTATTTACATGCACTGTGTAGACTCTGTCACATCAATGAATTTAGTACGGCGAACTAACGCACAAACAAGACAGAACTCCAACCTATGTCCATGGATCAACCGAGCTTCCTTTCTTATTGGTCACAACAAGAAAGTTACGGATCTCTATCTCTTCTACAACTCTCGCGTTTTCACCTCACGATGATTTTCACTCTAAAAGAAGTTACATGCTCGAGAAAGTGAACTGGAAATCCGACATTAATAAGATAGAAATCTTTTTAAGCGTGAATTCGCAATCTATCTTCACCGTCCATTTTATCCGATTGAACGCTCCAAGTCGCCACGTGGTATTGCATTTCTACGTGTTAGAGCAAGAATCGCATGCGACTCTGTAAGTGAAATAGCACCTTCACTATTATTTGTCCGATTTTTGATCCAATGCTCACGATTCACCATCCGATTCTTTCACTTCTTAAACATCTCAGCCGTCGATCTTTTTGCGATATATCCTGGAAACATAATTAAATCTTCAGCCTTCAAAACCTGACCATTAGATCGCGCGAAAACTTGGATCCAACGGCACCTGCTCATCGTGACAATAACGGTTAAGAAAGCCAGACTTAACTTATGAAGAACGTTCCATCTAGGTGGACAGGTGGTATCAGAGCACAACCTCTCGCAGTACGGTGCTGGTTCGGGGACGAACCAGGCGGAAGCTGGTGGGCATGTGACGCCCGGGGCCGATGAGGGCGGGGAGTGATCGCCGGTGCCAGAGAGGTGCACGGACAAGGAGCGGCTCCTGGCAGGCTTTTAGGCGAAGGGGTACATGAATGAACCGATCCGACACCCGAATGAGAGGGGATCCTGAGACTGACAGTGTATGGGCGTGTCAGGCTAAGAATTGTATAAGAGAATTGATAGTACTACTCATATCACCAAGGTCGACCTACCTTTTCGGGAGTCCATCCGAAAGAACTTCAAAGTTAAGCGTGCTTGACTTGAAGCAATCTTGGGATGGGTGACCCCCTGGGAAGTTTGCCCAGAGTGCGTGTGAGCGAGGACGAAGCACGTTGAAAGGTTAAATGGTGGTACAGTGGGGCCAGCTATCAGTCGGAGTGTGGTGGGCCCAACCCCACAGGTCCCGGTAGGGACCCATTCTACAGTGACACCGGGTATGGGACGGGTTGTTACAGTAAGTATTAGAGCATGACTGTATCAGAGCATAATATTACCGCATCACAGTATGAAAGCATCACAAATGTATTATAAAAGTGCAAAGATTATATAATAAGGGTTCGACAAGCTTCACTAACCATAAACTTCCAACCCAAACACTACTCCCACACATGTAGATGACAAACTCCTAAACTTACCTTACTCCCCCTTCATCATAAAAAAGGGGAATACTTAAAAAGAACACGGGCAGAACATAACAGAAGAGATATATCCTAGGAGAATCTAGGATCAGAGCAAAAGGCAGTCTACTGGCTTGACAAATCTTCAGAATCGGCGGATTTTGGAAGAGCTTTCTTCATTAACTTTGCAAGCTTGGACAACTTTAACGACAACTCCGTATATTGCTCCTTGATCTTCTTAAAGCGTTTTTGGTTGTCAGCCTTGATATCAGATATATCGCGGTGTATTGCTGAATTTCCTTCCTTATCAATGCTGAGTTCCTCCGCATCATCGTCGTCGTCGCTCAATTCCATAACCTTCGCTTGCCCTTTCGTGGCAGACCTCTTCTGGGCACTTTCTACTGACTATTTATCCTTGGCCTTGAACCATCCATTTTTCGAGTGACGTATGCCCATTCGCTTCAGGATTATCAGATCACCAACATGTTTGGCCTTGTCCTCCCACGCTGGTGGTAGAATGATGCCTTCGCACTCAAAGAAGTGAGTGAGCAACATCCCGTAGGGCAGTGGCTTGTCGTTGTTCTAAAAAGCCTGGATCATGAATTTCATGATAACGTAGCCGAGGTTGAACTTCCTGTTGGTTACCCGGTGTCTCCCGGAGACGCCACGTCCCCGAGTACGGTGTGAAACAAAAATTTTCCGGGTTCCCTTATTGCCCTCGTTTGCTCAGATCAGAATAGTAACACATAGACATGTAATAGGGCTGGTCAAACCGGTAGAGAATTACAAGTTGAAGCGAGTGGCAGCTCCTCGTCCTTTTCTTCAAGACTTCGTCGATTGGTGGTGGATGGCACTAGATCGTCACGCCGACCTCGCAGTGTACCACAAAATCAGTTCTCTAAAGATGGCTAGAGAGAACCGAGTCGTCGCGTGAGAGAAGAGTGTTTGTGCGGTGTGTGTTTTGTGCCTTTGTTATGGACGAAATTTTCCACCCCAAATTATGAAATAGGGCTGCCTTTTTCATACTATGATATATTTGGAAATCCCAAGGATATCTCAAAGATATGGTTTTGATTTTGCTCCTTAAGTGGAGAGATTTTGCCGTATCTTTCTCCCCTTATTTAATTCAAAATTCATATAAGGATACTTACCATAATTAGATAACTAACTTAAGTACTAAGTCAAACTAGGTATATTTAAATATGACATAAAATTTGAAACTTAATCCAAGATTAATTTCGAAATTTTCACCTTAAAATAAATAATATTCCAAATACATTATTTTCATATTTATATTTAATTTTCGAAATTAATTCCCAAGGCATAATTCGAAAATCAGCTTACGGTCAAATTCCAATTTTACCCTCAAGCCTTTTAAGCACTTGGCCAAGCCCAAGTATCAAAGTTAGTATCATACGAAGTCCGACTTCGGTCCATTAAACGGCCCGAGGCCCACTAAGGTGCGGCCCAACGGCCCAAGGCCCGTTAAGGCCCAAAACACTTTCTCTCCTTATCAGTACACGTTGACGATCCTTTTTAAGCCCGACTCTCTAGGTTCGACTCAATCGGCAAGGGAGGAATCCAAGAGTCCGGCAGTTACCTAGCCAATCCCGCAGTACCGGACCGTAACCCGATTCAAGTGCGAATTTCGACCCAGTCATTATTCGAGAACCTTACTATAGATTATAGTACTACGTATAAACCCTTCAGCTGTGTCCCAATCGAGTGAGAGCCATGGTCTATGTCAAACTCACTATACTCGATTCTATGATAAAACGGGGACGAGGCAAATTACCAAAACTACCCTCCATGTCTAACATGAGTTAGTTCAATACCTTGGCCAAGGATTTCGTAAATTCCCATCGCCGTCCTCATAGGACACTTATCTCCATTACTTGCGAGACTGCGAATCCGTACTCGGCGGTCTAAGCCCGGCAATCACAATAAGTCATCAAGACTGCATCTGGCCCGCTGACCAATGCAACAGCAAATCGGGTCGAGGGGAACCAGTGACATTTGACTTCGAAGTCAACTCCGTCAAAGCCCCTTTCGGTCTAAGGTTCACGTAGACTACTATAGTGTTGTCGTCGGTCATTGACACTCCTTGAGTAATAAGCCATGTTCGACCGTACGACCCGTGAGTCAGTGTCCACGAAATGATTCAATCCCTTGATTCGACTCGCATCACAAGTCATGACCTCCACTTCCAAGAGGGATATCGGCACTCGATAGGTCATCGACAACTAAGCCGTAATCGGTTATCCAGCACCCAACTGGAGCCTAAGGCTTACGGACTTATAATGCTCGAGGTTAAGAGTCCACTGGTGCCTTCCTCTCTCGTACCCATCGAGAACAGTGACTCAACTCGACACATTTGGATTTGTTCATTTATTTCTTTATCGGATGCTTAGTCAAGTGCTCTTATATCCAATAAACGAACACCGCCTTTCAATAAACACATAAAAAATATCTTATTACATAAAAGGTCGAATGATAAATAAGCTAATGCCCTATACAATCTAATCCTCGTATAGCATCCGAGGGCATATTCCTAACACTTCCTATTCTGAGATATCATATATGTCGCGAATGTGCTCATGTAGTTCATAGTAGTCGAGTGGCCTCCGCTGCCAGTCTTCGCGCCACATGTCATATTGAGCACCTTGTGCAGGAAGAAGTAGTCTATTGGTAACTGATTTAGGGCTTCGCCATTGGAGAATCTTGGCTTGCTGCGGGTATTCCAGAGTGTATGAAGGATATCACTAAGTTGGAACTCTTCAGCTTGGCACCAGTCGTTCATGTCATAGTGACAGAAGACTTCATCGGGAACTCCTACCATCTGATTTATATTTTTAGCAGTCCAAGTAAATCTGTGCCCTAGTACATATGAGTGTATGATGATATGCTCAGCGTACTCCTCATAGTCAAAATTTGCGTAAAATAGCTTCACTGCTTCAGGATAACACGATTTGTCGATACTTAGGAACTACTCCCAGCCAAAATCGATAAGCTAAGTGATAACCTTTCCTGATGGCAACTTGTCAAATGCAATACCCCGTCCTCTGGCGATATCTCTTTTGCTGAAACCCTTCTCTTTTGCTGAAACCCTTCTCTTTTTGGCGTTTTCTTCCAGAAAAAGAGCTTCTTCAGGGAACTCATTTGGTTTTGACAGGTCAAACGGTAATATGTCTGATTCCTCTGCGGTCTGTTTTGGAGATGGCGGAACTTGTTCAACTGGGGACGGAATTGTTTTAGGATAGGGGATTGGAAATGGTTGTTTCTGCGTTTCAGTGGGACTTCTTCGGATCGCATAGAATTTCCAGGTTCGGGTGATGGCGTAGGCTCTCGAGGCGGAGTGAGGGTGACCTTCTTCCTTTTCTTTTTCTTCTTCTTAGCAAGTTTGGCAGGAGAAGTGACTTTCTCGGCAGTTTGGGTATTGGAATGAGTTTTTCGGGCAGAAGTAGTTGAGGGCAAAACTGGTTCAGGCGAGTTCGGAGGAGGATCGGATATTGTTTCGTCTGACATGGCTCTTTTCTTTTGCGGCTTGGTGATTCCGTAGCGACAGTTTTGGTTCCGACCGTTTTCACTATATTGAAGGTTGATGATTGAAGAGAATTTCGGAGAGACTGATTTGACGGGATTTCTTTTTAAATAAGGAAAGGATTAGACAAAGGCTGAATAGGAGATATTTTGAAATATCCGAATTTCCTGAAATAACTTAGCGGCTGAAAAGAGATATCAAGATAGGATAACTTTGAATCTCTTCCTAAAATAGCATAATGACGCTCTAAGATAAAATCTATAAGATCTGAGCTTCCTAAAATAATCTAAATGGTTGAGAGATATTGGAATAGAATAATTACGAATTTCTTCCTAAAATAGCATAATCACGCTCTAATAAAAAAAAGGCAGAGTTTTGGGAAAATAACTAACTTTATTTAGATCGGTGATTCATAGTCGATCACGGATTGTAATACCCATAAAATATAATACGGGGTTTACTATAGTTAACAAGTAATAGTATAATTTAGAAACTACTAAGGAAGAATTCGAAATGTTGAACTCTAAGGACGATGAGTAGTAGTTACGTACATTGAAATTAGAAAATTATTTGTTAAGATTATTCATTAGAATGTTAATCAATTTATGGTGGTAGTTATTAATATTATTCTAGGATATGAATTCAAGGAAGGATAAATATAAAAATGGTAATAATAATAATTATCTATACACCATATATATATATATATATATTTATTAGTGAGATAATTAATAATAATTATCTATACACCATATATGTATATATATATATATATATTTATTAGTGAGATAATTAATATTTTATAATAAACTATTATATGAAAGTGAAGTTTACCGAACATGAGAACACTTTCGTTACATAAAACTTAGCCATAAATTAAAGTGATGTGTATGTTACAAACCTATCATCATCACCCTGTTGGCCAATAATTCACAATATGGAAATGTCCATATCATGAATAATTAAAGAAAACAAAGAAGAACATCATGATCATGCATATTTAATATCTCACATGCATTAAGCAAAAGAAAAATATGAAAGTGACTTAAGGCAAATAATTCAATTCAAAGTTTTCAAGAAGGAAGATACTTTAACAATAAAATTGAAATCGTTATCATTACTTTGTTCAATCATTCACTAGTTCTAATACCTTGATATATATGTTTATTTCTTATACTAAGCCTTATAACAACGAAGATAACAAGAAAGTGTCGGGAGAGAAAAAAAAAACAGTGGAGATCTTAGCAATTTCGAAGACTGGAATTTGAAGTAAGGTATATGAACTATCGATTATGCTTATATATGTTAATATTTTCGGTATTAGACCATTTAGAGATTTAAGTTGTTACCGTTTACAATTTATTCTGAATATATTATAAAGTTTTTGATGAAGACCAGATAGAGACCCATCTACAAATCGAAGTGATGAATACAATGCTTATTTGAGGACTGAATATAGCTAAGGTAATATGGGTGGTATTCGTTATTTATATAGTGTTAAAGAACAGGTATTTGACTTATGTATATGCATGTGTTTATATGTTTGAATAATATTAGATATTAAGAGAATTCGGTATTTGTACTAAGTGTGTGAAGTTTGTAAAATGATTTCAGCAATTGCATGATTAGATATATGGAGCAATTTTCGATGCTTAAGCTAATTACAACTCTTGGAACTTATCAGTGAGCGAGGGTTTCGATATATTAGTCTATCGCCTTAGAGATTATTTTCGGCACTTAGGATTTATTAGGAGACTTGTTGGCATGTTCTTTAAAAGTTCGATGTTATATGTTTCTACGTGATCTCATGTTTAGTAGGAGATGTCGAAATTATACCATGCTTAGAAGTTTTAATGGATTTTGAATTATCTCATGCACTTAAGAAATTGCTGTTTTGAGATGTATCGCTTTCTGGGTTTGAAATGATTTTCGAAGTTAATCTGGATAGTATATGAATTCTGATTTTTAGGGTTTTTGGTATTTTTAGGGTTTTCGATATTTAGGGTTTAAGAAATTCTAGATTTACGTGTTAGCATGTATACTTAGGTGATACTATTTTAATGCTCAGAGGTTCGACGCGTAGAGAACTTTCCAGATTTCTTGACTAATTTTATCAGGACGACAGGTAGGTGAAGTATTCACCTACGACACGTAAACTATTATGTGCTTTATGTGTTGTGTGCCTTTTTTTTTTCACGCTTACATGTTTTACGTGAAATATGTGAATATTTTTATTCGATTTAAATAAATTGTGTATATCATCCAATTATCTATCACGTGCATTTCATACGAGAACTAGAGAAGTTCATACCGCATGGGTCGTTGATGAACTGATATCGTGCGTACCGTATTGGAGAGGGTAACGTTTTCTTAAGTGGGGTAGATAATGATTTTGTGATTGCTGACTCGGTGAAGAGTCAGGGTTAGTACTCAATATGGCACCTGACGGCAGACAGGTGTGAGTGTTCTGTCAACTAGACAGATGAGAACGCTTTGTCTACCCGGGCGTGAACTTCCCGAGGTTAGACCGTCTTATTTATTATACGGAAGGAGCGACCTGGCGTGAACTTCCAGAGTAGGCTACCGTTATTGTGAATGGCATGCGAGGTGTCGAGTCTAACCTAGGGCCCTAATTTGAGAAATAAGAAATTAGTGTGAGAAAAGAAAGAGCTTGCATATTATGTGAGATATCGGGTTTGGGATTGAGTGCACGATTGCATCATGCATTATTTCGTCTACTGGGCAAGGAGCTCAGTTTACGTGTTGTAGGTACTGACGAACCTGACGTGGAACCACGTAAAAATTAACGAGGCTGGTGGCGGTGCTCCGTGGTCTTTTGAGGGCAAGGCGGTACGTGGATGTGACCTGTGGAGCGGTTTTAGTGTGTTTCGCGTGTCCATAAATTTGAATTGAGTGTGAAGGTAAAATATGACGTGTGTGAAATGTGTGCGCGCATGTAAGATATTTTTATCCGCTGTAATATATTGTTTTTCGCGAGGACAATTTTTATTTATTTGGGTCTTCCGCGGTTTTCGTTGATGAAAATCCGCCAACATTTTTATTTTAAAACTGAGGGTCGTTACAGTTGGTATCAGAGTGTTAGGTTTATGTGTTATGAAGACTGTCCATGTACTGCCGCTCAAAAGCCTGGAGAACCAGCCTCGCCTGTAAGTTTTTTTTATAACGTATGTGATTATGTGTTATTAAAATGTGTTGTATGTGTGACGAATAGATCATTATCGAAAATGAGGCGAGAGCGTAGAGAAAAAGGGGGAGAGTCAAGTCGTAGGGGCGAATCTGAGTCCCCTGCGAGTGAGCGTGATTCCATGATAATGCGCTTAACCGAACTGATCCAACGTCAGTCGGATCAGATAAATGAGCTGATACAACACCGCAATTCATTTGAGCATCACTCCTCGCCGCAACCAGATCGAAATTACCGGGAAACGTTTCCGAAAACTAAATCCTCCGACATTCGTTGATGCCACTAATCCTATAGTGGCAGAAGACGGGTTACGTACGATCGAAGACATGTTCATCTATAGCGTGTGCCAGAGGAGGAGAATGTTCTTTGTGCCATTTCCATGCTAAGAGGAAACACTAGGTTTTGGTGGGACACAGTGAAAGTACTAGAGAACCCAGTGACGGTGCCGTGGGAGCACTTCAAGGAGCTGTTTCATAACAAGTACTTCTCAGCCCATGAACAAGAACGAAGGATGCTCGAATTTATGAACCTGGAACAAGGAGGGATGTCAGTTGCGGAGTATATCCGTAAGTTTGAGGAGCTGTCCCGCTTCGCCCCTCACATGGTGTCCACTAATATGTTGAAGGTGACAAGGTTCATAACTGGCCTCAAACCTGAACTTTATCGAGACTTAAGTATAACGGGAGTCCGACAGCTGGAGTTTACACAAGTAGCGGAGCGGGCAATGATTGCGGAGCAGGCGGAGGCACAGATTGTGGAGGCCCGGGAGGCAAAAAGAAGACATGAGAATCAACAAGGGGGAGGAGGTGATCGCAAGCGCCAATTCTTTGGCAAAGGCCATGGCAAAAATAATCAAAACAACCGAACGGGCCAACAGAACTGGCGCCCAAATGAACCAAGCGCCAACAAATATTTTGAGTAGGCCTCCAAACCCCACGCCTCGATGCCAACAATGCGGGCGTTATCACTTCGGAGTCTGCTTTAGATCTGGTTCTAACCCAGGCCCTCAGTGCTTTCGATGTGGAAAGAATGGTCATTATGCGAGGAGCTGTCCGGAGAACCTACCCATGAATTCGACTCAACCGCCGGTTCGACCTCCATCGGTCCCAGCCAGAGTTTTCACCCTGACGAATGAGGAAGCAGAAGCAAACCCAGCTGTAGTGACGGGTACGTTGAATATCTTTCACGTGCCTACGTCTGTTCTCATTGACTCTGGTGCCACACATTCGTTTGTGTCGGCTAACTATATGGAAAGAGTAGGAATCTATCCTACTCAGTCTGAATGATGTTATGTAGTGATAATACCTCACGGGGACCCAATTCGAACCAACAGGGCAGTACAGAAATGTCCTATAACAATCGAGGGTAGAAACTTAGAAGCTGATCTGATTGTGATCCCGATGAACGATTATGACATCATATTTGGGATGAATTGGCTTTCGAAATATAGAGCCATGATTGACTGTGCTAAGAAGATAGTGAAATTTCAATTGCCTGAGGATGAGGTATTTACTTTTTCGGGTAAAACCAACCAAAGTTGTATTCCTCGAATTTCGGCTTTTAAGGCCCAACGACTTTTTAGATTGGGTTGTGAATCTTTCTTAGTATGTGCGGTAAAGGCAGAAAAAGCCCTCTTCCAGAATTGAAGGATGTGCCAATAGTAAATAAGTTCGCCGGTGTATTTCCCGATGATCTCTCGGGGTTACCCCCTGATCGAGAAATACAGTTCACCATTGACCTAGTGCCAGGAGCGGGTCCTTTCCCTAAAGCCCCTTATCGATTAACACCAAACGAGTTAAAGGAGTTAAAGGAACACCTTTAGGAGCTGTTATAGAAGGGATTTATTCAGCCTAGTTTTTACCTTGGGGAGCACCAATATTGTTTGTGAAAAAGAAAGATGGATCGATGAGGATGTGCATCGATTACCGGGAGCTGAATAAAATTACGATTAAGAACAAGTACCCATTGCCTAGGATAGATGACCTGTTCGATCAACTACATGGTGCTAAGGTATTTTCAAAAATTGACCTTCGTTCTGGGTACCACCAGCTAAAAATTCGGGAGTCAGACGTCCCAAAAACGGCATTTCGCACGAGGTACGGCCATTATGAATTTTTGGTCATGCCTTTTGAATTGACGAATGCACCTACAGCCTTTATGGACTTGATGAATCGAGTTTTTAAGGATATTCTGGACCAATTTGTTATTGTCTTTATCGATGATATCCTCATTTATTCAAAGTCAAAGGAAGAACATGCAGTTCATCTACGAATTGTCTTGGGAACTCTACGAGAAAAACAACTTTATGCCAAATTTAAGAAGTGCGAGTTCTGGCTAGAGCAAGTAACGTTTTTGGGACACGTCGTTTCTGGAAGTCGAATTTCTGTAGATCCTGGTAAGATCGAAGCAATAAAAAATTGGTCACAACCAACTACCCCAAGAGATCCGTAGCTTCCTAGGGCTCGCTGGGTATTACCGAAAATTCATTAAGGATTTCTCCAGCATTGCTTCGATGCTCACAAACCTAACTAAAAAGAACGTCCCATTCGCCAAGAGCTTAAGAAGCGGCTAACTACAGCCCCAATCCTTACGACACCTTCGGGAACTGGAGGATTATATAGTGATGCCTCGAAAAATGGTTTGGGATGTGTACTGATGCAGAATGGGAAGGTTATTGCATACGCCTCCCGATAATTGAAGGAATACGAGAAGAATTACCCAACTCACGATCTCGAGCTTGCAGCAGTGGTGTTCGCTTTGAAAATATGGCGGCACTACCTATACGGAGAACGGTGTGAGATTTTTACAGACCATAAGAGTCTGAAGTACTTCTTCACTCAGAAAGAGCTGAACATGAGACAAAGGCGGTGGTTAGAACTTGTGAACGACTACGACTGTGTAATTAGCTATCACCCAGGGAAAGCGAATGTAGTCGCAGACACGTTAAGTAGGAAAGCTGTAAACGCAGAATTTCACCAGCTTGGAGTAGAAGTAGTTGTGCTCGGGGAAGTGGAGACTAGAATAGCAGCATTGACCCTCCAACCAACCCGGCTCGAAAGGATCACCTTAGCTCAGAAGGAAGACGGGCTATAATAAAGATCAAAGACGATCAAACAATGCCGACCGACTTTGAAATCAAGGAAGACGGGAGTCTTCGCTATAAAAATCGGTTGTATGTACCTGACAACCAAGAACTTCGGTGAACAATAATGATAGAGGCACATGCAACCCAGTACTCAATACATCCAAGCGCCACAAAGATGTACCGAGACCTGCAAACAAATTATTGGTGGCCTGCGATGAAGAAAGACATTGCAGAGTTTAGCAGTCAATGATTAACGTGCCAACTCATAAAGGCCGAGCACCAAAGACCAGCAGGAATGTTGCAACCCCTGCCAATCCCCGAATGGAAATGGGACCATATCACCATGGATTTTGTCGTTGGTTTGCCGAAAATCGTGATAGGTCACGACGCTATCTGGGTAATAGTTGATAGGTTGACCAAGTCAGCCCATTTTCTATCCATAAGTTCGACATTTTCCTTGGAGCATTTGTGCAGAATTGTACATTCAGGAAATAGTTCGACTTCAGAGGATTCCGAAATCGATCGTCTCGGATCGAGACTCGAGATTCCTGTCAAACTTCTGGAGATGATACGAGGAACCTTATTGGATCCCGAGATGATACGAGGAATGACTGAGGCTATAGCCAAAATTCGAGAAAGAATGCGGACGGCTCAGAGTCGTCAGAAAAGTTATGCAGACCATCGACGAAGGCCACTAGAGTTTGCAATAGACGATTGGGTATTTCTAAAAGTATCCCCTATAAAGGGCGTGAAACGATTCGGGAAGAAGGGCAAACTAAGCTCTAGATTTATTGGTCCTTTCAGAATACTTAAACAAGTTGGCGAAGTTGCATACCAGTTAGAACTACCGGCGACACTCGCACAAGTTCACGATGTTTTTCATGTATCGGCATTAAGGAAGTATATTGCGGATCTGAGCCATGTATTGAAGAATGAAGTTCTCTACCAACAGTTAAAGCCAGACTTAACCTATGAAGAACAACCGGTAGAGATTTTAATGAGAGAGGTGAAACAACTTCGGAAAAGAAATTTCTTTAGTCAAGGTGTTGTGGCGAAACCAGTCAGTTGAAGAGGCTACATGGGAAAGAAAAGACGAAATGAGAAGTCGTTATCCTGATTTACTCTAATGGCATAATTTCGGGGACGAAATTCTCTTAAGGGGGGGGGAGAATGTAATACCCATAAAATTTAATACGGGGTTTACTATAGTTTATAGTGTAATAGTATAATTTAGAAACTACTAAGGAAGAATTCCAAATGTTGAACTCTAAGGACGATGAGTAGTTGTTACGTACATTGAAATTAGAAAATATTTGTTAAGATTATTCATTAGAATGTTAATCAATTTATGGGGTAATTATTAATATTATTCTAGGATATGAACTCAAGGAAGGATAAATATAAAAATGGTAATAATAATAATTATCTACACACCATATATTTATATATATATATATATACATATATTTATTAGTGAGATAATTAATATTTTATAATAAACTATTATACGAAAGTGAAGTTTACCGAACATGAGAATACTTTCGTTACTTAAAACATAGCCATAAATTAAAGTGATGTGTATGTTACAAACCTATCATCATCACCATGTTGGCCAGTAATTCACAATATGGAAATATCCATATCATGAATAATTAAAGAAAACAAAGAAGAACATCATGATCATGCATATTTAATATATCACATGCATTAAGCAAAAGAAAAATATGAAAGTGACTTAAGGGAAATAATTCAATTCAAAGTTTTCAAGAAGGAAGATACTTTAACAATAAAATTGAAAATCGTTATCATTACTTTGTTCAATCATTCACTAGTTCTAATACCTTGATATATATATTTATTTCTTATACTAAGCCTTATAACAACGAAGATAACAAGAAAGTGTCGGGAGAGAAAAAAAAAGAGTGGAGATCTTAGCAATTTCGAAGACTGGATTTTGAAGTAAGGTATATGAACTATCGATTATGCTTATATATGTTAATATTTTCGGTATTAGACCATTTAGAGATTTAGGTTGTTACCGTGTAGAATTTATTCTGAATATATTATAAAGTTTTTGATGAAGATCAGATAGAGAATCATCTACAAATCGAAGTGATGAATACAATGCTTATTTGAGGACTGAATATAGCTAAGGTAATATGGGTGGTATTCGTTATTTATAGTGTTAAAGAACATGTATTTGACTTATGTATTTGCATGTGTTTATATGTTTGAATAATATTAGATATTAAGAGAATTCGGTATTTGTACTAAGTGTCTGAAGTTTGTAAAATGATTTCAGCAATTGCATGATTAGATATATAGAGCAATTTTCGATGCTTAAGGTAATTACAACTCTTGGAACTTTTCAGTGAGTGAGGGTTTGAATATATTAGGGTTTATCTATCGCTTTAGAGATTATTTTCGGCACTTAGGATTTATTAGGAGACTTGTTGGCATGTTCTTTAAAAGTTCGATGTTATATGTTTCTACATGATCTCATGTTTAGTAGGAGATGTCGAAATTATACCATGCTTAGAAGTTTTAATGGATTTTGAATTATCTGATGCACTTTAGAAATTGCTGTTTTGAGATGTATCGCTTTCTGGGTTTGAAATGATTTTCGAAGTTAATCTGGATAGTATATGAATTCTGATTTTTAGGGTTTTTGGTATTTTTAGGGTTTTTGATATTTAGGGTTTAATTAATTCTTAATTTACGTGACTTAGCATGTATACTTATGTGATACTATTTTAATGCTCAGAGGTTCGACGCTTAGAGAACTTTCCAGATTTCTTGACTAATTTTATCAGGAGGACAGGTAAGTGAAATATTCACCTACGACACGTAACTATTATGTGCTTTTTATGTGTTGTGTGCCTTTATTTTTTTTCACGCTTACATGTTTTACGTTAAATAAGTGAATATTTTAATTCGAGTTAAGTAAATTGTGTATATCATCCAATTATCTGTCACGTGCATTTCATACAAGAACTAGAGAAGTTCAGACCGCATGGGTCGTTGATGAACCGATATCGTGCGTACCGTATTGGAGACGGTAACGTTTTCTTAAGTGGGGTAGATAATGATTTTGTGATTGCTAACTCGTTGAAGAGTCAGGGTTAGTACTCCATATGGCACGTGACGACAGACAGGTGTGAGTGTTCTGTCAACCAGACAGATGCGAACGCTTTGTCTACCCGGGCGTGAACTACCCGAGGTTAGACCGTCTTATTTATTATACGGAAGGAGCGGCCTGGCGTGAACTTCCAGAGTAGGCTACCGTTATTGTGAATGGCATGCGAGGTGTCGAGTCTAACCTGACGTGGCACCACGTAAAAATTAACGAGGCTGGTGGCGGTGCTCCGTGGTCTTTTGAGGGCAAGGCAGTACATGGATGTGACATGTGGAGCGGTTTTAGTGTGTTTCGCGTGTCCATAAATTTGAATTGAGTGTGAAGGTAAAATATGACGTGTGTGAAATGTGTGCGCATGTAAGATATTTTTATTCGCTGTAATATATTGTTTTTCGCGAGGATAATTTTTATTTATTTGGGTCTTCCTCGGTTTTCGTTGCTGAAAATCAGCCAACATTTTTATTTTAAAACTGAGGGTCGTTACACGGATGTCACATAATCTCATCTCAATTAGGGGCTTTGTGAAGATATCAGCTATCTGATCATTTGTTCCTAGACTGATATTCCCCTTCTGAACATGATCGTATAAAATGATGTTTCACTTCTATATGCTCAGTACGAGAATGGTGTACGGAATTCTTAGTAATACTAATGGCACTAGTGCTATCACACAGAACAGGAATTTCTCATAACCTAACCCAAAATCACTAAGAGTTTGCTTCATCCGAAGAACTTGTTGACAACAATTTCCTAAGGCCATATATTCAGCTTCAGTTGTGGAGAGGGCGACAACATTTTGCTTTCTACTAGACCAAGTTACCAGGGAATTTACAAGTAATTGGCAAGTTTCACTAGTACCTATGTTCCCTACAGCCGGCATAGTCGGCATCGGAATATCCCATTAATGGGAATTCATCCGTATAAGAGTACCACAGACCAAAATTCACAGTACCCTTGATATATCAAAGTATACGCTTGACTGCTGTCAAGTGAGATTCCCTAGGGTCAGACTGATATCTCGAACACATACCAACAACAAACATAATATCAGGACGGCTTGCAGTTAAGTAAAGAAAGCTTCCGATCATACCTCGATATTGTGTTTGATCAACTGGTGTACTTGATTGTGGCAACCCTCACTTTCTAATACTAGTTGTGGCGGATTTTCGCAGCGTAAGTCGCGGCAGACCCGTCTAACAAAATCCTTTTCTTGAATAAAATATATTACGACGATTATCATCTACATCATCATCCATATGCATGGGCCGTAGCCCAAAATAACAAAACGCTCAAAACCCTAACGTTGCTCCACAGGTTGCATCCATGTATAGCCTCGCTCTCAAAAGTCCGTGGAGCACCACCGTTAGCCCGCCTAGTCGCAACGCGTATGAGCGCCGGACTCGAATGTACCTACAACACGTAAACCCTGAGATATTTGCCCAGTAGATGAAATATGCGTGTATGCAACGTGCACCAAATCCCAACCCCAACATCTCACGATATGCACGCTCGACCCCCATCACGACTTATCACATCTCACAACTCGTGACTCGACAGACAACACACACACTCATGCGGCCAACTCATGTCTCGTTAGAGTGGCACTCACCCAACGTTCGGGCGGTCAACTCAGGTCTCGTTAGAGTGACACTCACCCAAAGTAACATCCTAATGCTCATTTCCCATTTCTACCCTATCTTAATTTTAGGGACCTAGGTCGGACTATGCACCTCATAATTGAACCTACGACACCAACCGTAGAGACCGAGCGATACCAACCACTCTTCTCGATGGCACCGTCATCAGTGGCACCAACCACTGATCATAACGGCACCAACCGGTTACATAAAGCCGGGCGGCACCAACCACCCTTATCGACAGCACCAATCGTCAGGTGCACTAGTACCAACCTCAACTCGACTCCAAGTCGACAACCGAAATCGGTCACGTCTACCCACACGCGCCTCGCGCCGACACCGTAAGGTGTCACCGTGCCAACACGGTCAACCTCTCACTCTGAAGTGTCGTGCACTTGCCATGCAGTGCAAATAACAGAGATATAACATGTTAGGTCGTCGATTATGAACTCCTAGATCCTAGACATGAAGTCTAAGGCAATCGATTAGAATTAGATTTCGATTGAAAACATTCTTAGAAATCTTCGGGAGAGATTTCGCTTAGTGAGAGAAAGTTTTCTGAATTTCTTTCTCTAGAATATGATTTGCAAGCCTTTCGGATCAATTGAGTAACTTTCTTTATTAAGGATAATGTGTACAAATGTATTTATACCAAACATACTTGGTATAAAAACACATAAGTCCTAAACTAAGGACAAATACAAATAAAGCCCCTAATTACAAGGACAACTAAATCCAAGCACAAATTTATTTGATATTCTACATTCTCCCCCTTTGTGCTTGATTGCTCTTCCGCGCTATTCGTCCTCGTCGGGCATAGTAAGACCTGCGCAAGGCCAACGCATACTCAAAGTTTCTTAGAGTATTCCTCAGCTCCAATCGCTCCTCGAGGACTTCAAGAAGTTCCATCAGAAGCGTTGTTCTCTCACAAACCTGTGAATATTCAGCATGGTCTCTCTGTTGATCTCTTCCAATCTCTTCTCTATGTTCTTCCTAATGACCTTGAGCGTCCTATCACAAACTTATGAACTTCAGTCTTCAGCATCAACCTATTCTTCTTTGCAATCGGATTGTGGTAGGTGATTCCTAAGACTGAGCTGATGTGGACGTGATTGTTGGGAAGCCCTTCGATCTCAGGTCTTTGATTGAGCGGAGTGGTCATGTTGACCTTTATAGTGCTCTCCAGAGCCATCTGAAGGTCGTGTGCGGCATGATACTTAACTTGGCACACCATGAACCAGTAGAGTCCCTCGAGCCTTTCTTTCTTGATGAAGCCTTGAGGACCCTTGTACTTCTCTACATACATCTGGTAGAGACGGTGCACCTCCTCGACAGGGAGATACGGTAGGTCACTGTCGCTTAGCTCCTTTCGAGTTCTGTCTACCCGTTCTATGACGTAATAAGGAGTTGGAAGGTTGCCTTTAGCACAGTAGACGCTTAGTAGCTGACAGAGTGGGGATAGACTCCTGTAATGACTCTTCGCTTGTACTTTTATAAGATGGGTTAGCAACCAAAGATATGTCATCCTATTCTGCTGATCCCAATGAGAGATGCCTCTGAGCTCGAACGCGTTTGGGTTCTTGACTTTGTTCAGTTGACCTCCATATATGTTCACGAACTTCTTCAAGGAACGGGATGTCAATCCTGATGTTTTCCCATGGCGTTTCGAGACGAACGGATCCTGGCATTAGTCTCGTAGGGGAATCTGCCTGTTGAGCAATCAATTCAGGAAGCCTTGAGGGAATTCGTTCATGGTCTTCACCTTCCTGAAGTTCTTTGTCTTCTATCAAAACTAGATCGACCGAAACTTGCTGTATGAACTGTCGAACGTCCTTGAGTCTCTGTCTTTGGATTTCCTCGGGCATGGTGTGGGTCATCCACTGTCCTTCGAAGATGTACTTGTCGAGGAACTCATGTGGGTTGTCTCCACTTCCTGATGGTCACGATTGGTCTGTAGCGGTTGAGGGAGTAGCTTGCGTTTGTACTAAGGCTACAAGCATGGCGACACTTGCTTCTTCTTCCGGAAGCAAGGGGCTTGTGAGGGTCTGTAGTGGTGTGGGCGGAGGCGTCCTTAGCTGAAGGTTGGTGGGTTGATTTGGGTTAGAGTATGGGTGGTGTGGTGCATGGTGTGGGTTGTTTGGGTAGTTTGTGTAGTGGGTTGGGTTTCACCTGCTCCAGTGCTTGTCTGCGTTGCGCCTGAGCCTTGTTCTTGACCTTCTCCTTGGCCACTCGAAGATGTTCTAGGTCTTTTCTCCCCTCATGACGGTCCTGAACGTCTAGATAGTCATGTCGACGTCGTGTGTGGGAGCTTTGGCCTCGGCAAGAATGAATAGGTGGCTCAGGGTGATCCAAGAGATGCCTGTAGAGTTATTCTTTTGAGGCATTCGGGTGGGAAAGCCTATAAGGCGGGCGGTTAGTATGTCGTGGAGTTCGGTGATGGGTATGGTGTATGGGTTAATGAGGATGGATGAGTTTGTGAGTGCGTTGGTGGGAGAGGGTTGTGGAGTTGGGAGGTTTGCTTGCGCTGAAGTACCCTCTGAGACGGGTGCTTTCCCAGTGTCGCGTCGGAACGTCTCGATGGCTGCCGGCACTATCTCCATCATTTTGTCTTCAAGGGATTTGATGGCTGCAGAGAGAGTGCTTGGAAGTGCGCTTCAGTCACAAACTGGACGGACGCCTCCGTTGATGGACCAGGTCGACTGACGTCGCATGTTGTCAACCCTTGAGCTAACACCGGCTCCTCAGGCTGGCTCGTAGTCACTTGAGGTTGTGATTGTCCGAGACTTCCATCCAATCCTCGATTCAAATCTTGTAGATTCTCTCATATATGGATGTTGTGGCAGTTTCAGATTGAATCTGCGTGTCAGACACCAGTTGGACTGGGCCGGTAGTAAGTGGATTCTGGGCTTCGACCTCAACACTTGGAGTGATGATTGGTGTCGTGTCTGATGTAGAAGCAACAACTGTGATGACGGGCTCGGAGATTGAGAGTGAACGTCGTGAAACTCGTGTGGTCAGTTGAACCTCTTCGTCAGAATCCGTGGCTTCGGACAAAGTAGCTGTGCGAGGAGTTAGTTCTCTTTCAACATCCTCATGGGCTTCTGTTGGTTGAGTCTATTGAGATGTGATCGTAGGAATCACGGCCTCTGGTTCAGGCGTAGGAGCCTGTGGTGGTGGACAGTGCCCCGTTTCTACTTCGGGCTGTGCTTTCTGTAGAAGGATCCCCTCAATTGATCCTTGGAACACGCCAACATTGTTGGGCACTTCAGCACCGAGTGATTGTTGTGGAGCCTCGAGTTCCAACTCCTGTGCCAATGCATCAATCAACATGGCATCAAGATCATGTAGTTGAGTTTCTTGAGTTGGAGGCTCCTGTTCAAGCTCCTGGGCCACTTGATCTATCAATTCGTCCTCAGGGCTAGGTTGGTGCTGTTGTTGTTGAGGACTCACATTGACGTCTCTTGGGAGCCCTCGAATCATCTGCTCTGTGAGATGATTCTCCCGGCAGTATAACCTATAAACATCTCCCGAGGGGTTGATCAAGATCCGTGAGCCTTGGATTGTGGAAGAACTTGAGTCTCGGGGGTTTGTAGTTCCACCCAGGAGGTAGACGAGGGATGTTCTTGTGTATCCCCATGAATTGTTGGATGATAACGTTGAACAACCGGGCATACGGGACATTCTTCTATCTTTTGTTCTCCTTATGTCTGATCTGTTCTGCTAGATCGTTCCAGAACAGTTGAGCAAAATTGTAATTCCTCGAGAACGATATGCCATGGAAAATGCGGAGAATGTTGTCGTGGCCTTTGTCGAACCTGGCGTGCTTTGGCGAAAGACACTTGTTGATGATTCCAAATAGTGTCTTCCATGGATGCGGGATGCCGTTGTTTTGGACATGGGCAAGCTTGGTGAGCGGTGGTCGGTATCCAATATGTAGAAAGTCACGCACCAACTCTGCATTCGAAGGCAGAGGGTCATAGTTGGGGCCGAAAGGTAAGTCCAAGACAAGGCCAAGATCGTCCTTACTGAAACTGATGTGACTCGTCCCGATCACTGTGGTGAATCGGTAGGTGCCGTCAACTATGAGGCTTTTTACTCTACCCCAAAATTGTTGGAGATAGACCATCGGGGCTGAAGCCGTAACCGTGAGCGCATGCCAGAGGGGATGGCCTTGTAGTATTGACACCATGATCTCGTCCGGACACCGAAAGGTGGTCACGTTGAGCTGGAAATTGGTGTCAGGTACACTGAGGTATAGATTGTGATCGTAGATGTGTTCATAAGCTGGATAGTTAGCCATCTGAAAATCAATTAGAAAACCAAAACATTAGTTCAAAAATTAAATTGAGTCGAAATTTAATTTCATCAAACCATAATAGCTTAGCATTTAATAACATGTTTGATAAATTTGTAATTGAAATCAGGAATCTGCACATAGGTCATTCGAAATGAATGTTTGAAGAGATAATATCATCTCGACATATGTATATAAGAAATAAGTAAGTTCAGTCGAAATTTTTCTAAGTATAGAACATCACTATTCACTCCTTGAAGTTTTTCCTAAGTGTTGATTTCTGATTAGAGGATCTGTTCAATTTTGCGATCGAAAATTTTATTCTCTAAGGTTCGCCGTAGTGGAAATGACTTAGAGAAAATTTTCTAAGTGTTTGAACTGAAGGCGTGTTACTGTAGCCGAGAAATTTTACGATCGAGAAAAAATTCCATGTAAATTTACAATCGAAAAATTGATTTCTGTGTAAATTTACGATTGGGAAATTTGTCGTGCGTGAATAAAATTTTTCGTCGTGAAAGTTATCGAGCGAGAAAGTATTTCGATTTTAAAATAGATTTTCGCTGCGAAATTTTACGGTGAGAAAATTGACAACGAGAAACTAGGTGACTCGCCGAGAAAATTTTCTATTGATCAAAATCATCGCTACGTACTTTTACGATCGAGAAATTTTATCGTCGAAAAATTAGTTTTATCGCCGCTAAAATTTACGACCGAGAACAAAATTGAAATCAAAATTACTGCTTTCGATGGTAAGTTTTTTTTGCTCGAAACTTAATTACATCTGTTTTATCTATTCCACTCAATAATCTTTCACTCGCATAAAATGAAAATTAGATTTCTCGATTGTAAGTAGTTGCAATCTACGTTATTTCTCTTATTGACTAAGTAAAAGAAAATTTAGCGATCGAATTACTTTTACGATGCAAACAGTAACTCAATCAAATTGAAATTCGATTGAAACTGTTTGCGATTAGGACAGTTCTTCGACACCTTTAAACGTTTAAAAACCCAGTTTTAGTTTTTCGCGTGAGGTAATTTTAATCGACTGTAGGGTTTCTCGAAAGGGATTTTATGCGTGTGTGAAAGTTTTTGATTGCAAAAAGTGATTTTCTCATTAATTAATGGGCTGACTAGACATGTTGGGTTAGCGACTGGACAAGCCCATTTTCGAATTTCGCTCAAGAAACTCATATCGAAAAATTTCATTTGGTCCCAATTTAATTTTCGCTCGAAAAACTGTGATCGAAAATTACTAATTTCATCTAATTTATCAAATGTGAGTTATCCTATGCTTTCATATTGACCCTTGAATCAAATAAAAACCACATAATTGCCCCCCTATATATGAAAATAAATTCAATTAACTCCCTGTTCTGAATGGTGACATCTGGCTCCACAGTCGAAATTTGAAAATCTGCAATACTTAGAGCAAAAATGTCGAGAATATTAGAGTTAATTTTGGAAGCAATTTTTCTAAGCAGGCATCCCTTGAAAAGTTTTTAAGAAAATTGGTTAAATTCAAATCCATAAAACACGTTAACGATCAAAATATTTAACCAACGAAAATTTAAACCAACGTCGTGCTCTCCAAATCGTGAAAATTCGTGAAGTACTCCTCATTTAAGTGCGTTATGCAAGAATCAGAACTGAATTTCTGCAACTCTTAGAGAAAGATCATCAAAAATATTTGGAGCTCAAGACATAAGTTTTGTAAATGCTCCCCTCAAATAATGCATCAAAATTGATTTATCATGAAAGCACATAAAATCAATTTTTAAGTCAAAATCCATAAAACACGCGTTTGATCATTTTAGCTAGATACATGGTCCCCTAGTCATGTATTCAAAATTTTTGCGCGAGGGTATGAGCAAAGACAAATATTCACATTTTAATCTATTCAGTATCAATGCAAGTTAAACTTGCATTCAGAATGTGCGAATTATAACATGCAAAAATATCGCATTTATACACTCCAGTTCAAATGCAAAGTAAATTGCATATCAAAATGTGCGATTTTGTTTTAAATATATATAAAAGAAATACGAAAAGTAAGAAAGAAAGAAAAGAAAAAAAATGAAGAAAATATGTGTATATTAGATAATTTCTTTTCTTCTTTTCCTTTTTTTTTAAATTTTCTTATGAATATTAATATTACTAATAGTATGAGGTCAGATTATTTTGCTTTGATCAATCGTCACGCCTAAAATTTCACAAGCAATTGGAAAGATCATATGTCGTCAAGTCATGTCGATAATCTAAAGTCCTAAGTCCATAGCGTAGTCCATTTCGACAACTCTCACTAGGTTCACTCTACCACTCTATTATATTTATATCACTCAAGTTAACACAAGGAATTTTATGCAATTTACCTGTGTTCGAGCCATTTTTAATCATTTCAACTATGCGAAAGGTCGTCGTCTTGGAATCAAAGGGACTTCAAGGGATTAATTTGCCTATGACTTCGAAAGGAAGAAAAGATATGGGAATGTTGAGCTTTTTTTCTTCGTCTTCCATTTCCTTGTCTTTCTTCTCCACCGAAATCTTTATTTTCTATTTTTCATCCTTTTTATGTTTTCTATCCCCTTTTATGCTCAAGCTGAAGCTCCGCTTCTCCACAAGGCAATAAGAGATTATTGTATGCGAAGTTCTTCTTGTTGGTTCTCGGGCCGATACTGTGCTCCTCTTCTCTTATTCCCTAGAGAG
Organism: Craterostigma plantagineum; assembly: GCA_027422505.1. NCBI lineage: Eukaryota > Viridiplantae > Streptophyta > Magnoliopsida > Lamiales > Linderniaceae > Craterostigma > Craterostigma plantagineum. Next base: position 10,455,561 of record JAPQWV010000021.1, on the reverse strand, counting down.
GTTTCAAAGATTATCGATTTGGAGAAGTCTACAGTTATGGAATTCGAAACCGAGGCTGTGCTCCCCTTCTCGTTTCCCGATATAAGACCGGATCATCGTTGGAGAAGTTCACTTCGAGGTGCTCCTCTTTCCAGCCGTTCTGACGAGCGTACAAGATTATCGACGGAGAAGTTCACAGTAGGATCCATGCCACCTTCTAAGAATTTGTGATGTTGATAGTCGTAAGGCAGGTTCCTTTGGTCTGCTTTATGTGCGTTGAGCAATGCCTTTTTTTCTCATCTTTCTCCTTTATTTTTTTAATGTTCTCCCCCTCCTTTTCTCGTTTGAACAACCCTCCGAAGAATACTTAAGTCAGCTGAAGGCTTTGAATGGGTGTCAAATGAAGAAAAGAGAATTGGAGAAGGCTCAAAGTGGATGACTAGGGGTTAATGTAAAGGATAAAGATTTATAGGGCCGAGTGAGGAATTACCTAGACGCCCTTATCATCTTCCTAACAATCTAAAGCTAGGCGAGTATGAAGCCAAGATTCCCTAGTTAAGACAAGCAATTGATGTGCGACTCGCTCGAGAATAGATCCAAAGAGATAAAAAATGAAAATGCTAGAATCCTCACATGTGTAAAGTGACTTTGTGTATAATGGAGCAAACTAATGACTTTTAGACACAAGAATGCGATTTAGACTGACAAAAGTAAGCAATTAATCAGTCTCTTGTCGGGGAAACTTACTTGTGACTTAGATCAAAGCATCCTAAAGGATATGTTCATCCCTCTAATATTATAAGTATACATATAATATTTTTTATTTTATTTTACTATTATTATAAGTATCACGCAAAATATAGCTTTTAAGTACGCAAAACACATAGAATAGAACATATGAAAGCACATTAGAGCACGTAAAGCACATATCACGAAAGATTCAACATGCCTAATTTTCCGACAAGAAACCGTTTTTCATCCATTGCCTTGGTGAAAATGTCAGCTAGTTGATACTCTGTGTTCACGAAATACATATCTATTGTGCCCTTTTCTACGTGATCTTTGATAAAGTGATATCTAATGTCTATGTGTTTCGTGCGTGAGTGGTGAACAAGATTGCACATTATAGCAATGGCACTTTGACTGTCACTATAAATGGGTATATTATTCAAATTGTACCCATAATTGCGAAGTTGAGTCCTCATCCACAGTAGTTGAGAGCAACAGCTGGTGACCGCAATGTATTCTGCCTCAGCCGTCGATGTTGATATGCAATTCTGCTTCTTGGATGACCGCATACCAGCTTTTCGCCTAGAAATTGAGCGACACCGGATGTGCTTTTTCTATCCATTCGGCAACCTGCATAATCAGCGTCAGTGTAGCCGATTAGTTTGAAATTCGTACCTTTGGTATACCACAATCCGATAGTAGAAGCGCCCTTGAGGTAGCCGAAGATTCGCTTCACCGCGAGCATGTGAGATTCTTTGAGATCGGCTTGGAAACGGGCACACAAGCAAGTGGCAAACATGATGTCCGGCCGGCTTGAAGTGAGATAGAGAAGAGAACCTATGATGCTGTGATAAAGAGTGATGTCGACCGCTTTACTAGTGGGATCGGCATCCAACTTGCAGCTTGTTGCCATAGGAGTGCTGAGGGGCTTGCTCTGATCTTGATGGAATTTCTGCAGAATATCCTTGATATACTTCGTTTGACTGGTGAAAATACCATCGTCGAGCTGCCTGTCTTGAAGTCCGAGAAAGAATTGCATCTCTCCCATATGGCTCATTTCGAATTTGCTCTTCATTAAATCTCCAAACTTCTTGCAAAGCCGATTAGTTTGAAATTCATACCTTTCGGATACCATAATCCGAGAGTAAGTGCCCTTGAGGTAGCACAGGATTCGCTTCACCGCGAGCATGTGAGATTCTTTGGGATCGACTTTGAAACGGGCGCACAAACAATTGGCAAACATGATGTCCGGCCGGCTTGAAGTGAGACAGAGATGATAACCTATGATGCTGCGATAGAGGGTTATGTCGACCGCTTTACCAGTGGGATCGGCATTTAACTTGTAGCTTGTTGCCATAGGAGTGCTGAGGGGCTTGCTCTGATCTTGATGAAATTGCTTCATAATATCCTTGATATACTTTGTTCGACTGATGAAAATCCCATCGTCGAGCGCCTGACCTGAAGTCCGAGAAAGAATTGCATCTCTCCCATGGCTCATTCTTATTTGATCTTCATTAAATCTCCAAACTTCTTGCAAAGCCGTGGATTAGTTGACCCAAAGATGATGTCTTCGACATATACTTGGACGACCATCAAGTCTTTGTCATGCCACTTGATGAAGAGTGTCGTATCGATCGTTCCTCGGATGAATCCAGACTTTACGAGGAATTTGCTCAAGACATCATACTAAGCACGTGGGGCTTGTTTGAGTCCGTGGAGAGCTTTGTCTAATCGATAGACGTGATCGGGGTGTTCTAGATCAACAAAGCCTTCTGGCTGAGTGACATAGAATTCCTCTTTTAACACGCCGTTAAGAAAGGCGGTCTTAACGTCCATTTGGTATTCTTTGAAGTCTTTACGAGCCTCATAATCCAAGAAATAGGCTGATGGCCTCGATTCTAGCGATAGGAGCATAGGCCTCGTCGTAGTCAATGCATTTCTGTTGGTTCTAGCCCTTGGCAACCAATCGTGCTTTATTCCGGATCACTTACCCAACTTCATTCTTCTTGTTCTTAAAAACCCATTTCGTTCCGATGATGGTTTTCCCATGCGGACGGGGTACTAAAGTCCATGCTTGGAGACGTTCGAATTGATAAATTTCATCTTGCATAGCTATCACCCAATCCGTGTCCTTTAGTGCGTCTGCTACCTTTGTTGGTTCATTCTGGCTTAAGAAGCAACTGAATAAGCCTTTATGTTGTCTTGTCCTTACTCCACTCAAAGGATCACCAATTATCTGATCAACTGGAAATGCTCTAGTCCACTTGCGCTCATGAGGCAAGGCCGAGCTAGAAGCATCAGCCATTTATGGAGCAAGATCGCCAGTGATCTGTGGCTGTTCAACTAGTTGAGGTAATTCAGGTTCGGCACTTGATCTGAGCCACTCTGATGACATTTCCTCAACTTTCATGGTTGAATCTTCAGTATTCTGAGGCAATTCTGAATCGGGTGAGATGAGGACGTTTGAAGAAGTCGGTATATCGGCTTCGTCGGGGGGAGATTTCACGACAGGTGTTGTAATGGTGTTCTTCAGCCGATATATTTGCTCAAAAAGTGAGTCCAAGTCTTCTAAAGCAAGTCTCCAAAATTTCTTCTGACGATGCGTATTGGGTTCTTGCCGTTCGTTGTTGGTCTTGGGCCAACACACCAGTAAGCGCGGGTTCTGAACTGTCGTGGTCAGCAACTGGTTAAGCACGGGTCGTGAACTGATATGAACAGGAGCCATATCTGCTACTTCTTGAAAAGTAACGTTGTAGCTTTCTTTGATTGTTCGGTTGGACTTGATGTATACTCGGTACGCTTTTGAAGTTGAAGAATACCCGACGACAGTTGCTTCGAATGCTTTAGGGTCGAACTTAGCATGTTGGTCTGTAGAATACGATTTTAATTGTGCATTGATTTAATTACATGTCCTTGTAATTAGGGGCTTGATGTATAGTTGTCCTTAGTTTAGGACTTAGTTTGTAATTTATACCAAGCTTGTTTGGTATAAATAGATGTACAAACATTGAGCTAATAGAGAAGATTTTAGAAATTGATCCGAAAGGCTTGCAATTCAATTTCCAGAGAGAGAAACAGCAAATATCTTCTCTCACTACTCAAAATTCTCTCTCGAGCTCTCCAAGAAGGTTTTCGATCGAAATCTCAGTCTCCACAATTCTTATCGATTCCTTTAGAATTCATGCCTAGGATCATAGAGTTGATAAATTAGGACCTAACAATTGGTATCAGAGCTGATTCGTTCTATTTTGAATCAAAATTGTTAGAATTCGGATCGAAAATTTTATTCTGAAACTGTTCCGTACGAAGAACAGGTTTGGCTCAAAAATTGATTTCCGATCTGGTTTGCTTAATTCCGTGCTGTATTGGCTTGAATTTGATGTTTCTGTGTTTATTGTAGTGATATACAGTGAGTGCGATTAGATTCGTAGCTGTTTGACTTCATTTTAGCAGGTTGGATTAATCTGAGAAGTTACTGTTCATGCGAAGAACAGTTTGACGTTCTGATTAATCTGAGAAGTTACTGTTCATGCGAAGAACTGTTCGTGTGTATTCATCATCTGATTACGAGCAATTTCCTGCAATTTCATCGTCTAATTCATCGTTTTTTGCTTAAATCAAGAATTACAATTTCAATTTTCTCGCAAGGTCCTTCGATCAAATTAATTTCTCGATCGAAAAAGTCTGCGCGGAATTTTTTTTTTTTGATCAGAATACTAAGTGAGACCTAAAGTCGCCTCTATCAAGAATGAATTTGGTAGAAAAATTTCTCGAGCATTACTTAGCGAAAAACATTTTCGACAAAGACAAATTTTGACTTTGCGTGCGCAAAACTTACCGTCGAAAAACTTCTTCAGTCAGACTATTCAGTTTGACTAAGCGAAAATCATTTGCGTCCGAGAACTTTTCCAGTCAACGAATTTATTTTGACCTAGCGAGAAACTTATTAAACAATATTGTTTCTCCACGCTCGAAATAAATTCGCGATCCAAATTTTTTACCGACCAAAAGATTTTGAGCAAGTTTTCTCGCTCGCAAAATTTTTCGCTGACGTACTTTCTCGCACGAGAACAGTAACAGTGACAATTTTTCTCGACGAATTAATTTTTGATCGAACTTTAAAGATTGAGTCCAAAATTATTCTCGAAACTAATCTAGAATCAAACGCTACTAACTAATCTGCTACTTGTGAAGCACATCACATCAGTTCAAGACATCAAAACAACAAACGAAGATCCTACATCAACTCGAAGAAGAAATGGATGCCTATTCTCTAGGAAATGATAATCGTCCTCCGATTCTCAAGAGAAGGGATCATACAGTCTGGAGAAGCCATTTCTAAATTTCATAGAGCTAAAGGAACAGGCAGAAGACCTTCTCTCATCAATTGAGGAAGGTCCAGCTCAATTCTGGGTAAATGTTCCCGGTGACAACACTGCAAACCCTCCAATTCCTGCCTATAGGCGACTGAAAGAGCCTAGGGAATATACTGCGGAGGAAAGAGTGAGAGCAAAACCTAACCTAATAGCCAAGAACACTCTTATGCAAGGAATCCCAAATGATATCTATCGACAGATCGATAGTATTCCAACTGCTAAGGGAATGTGGATGAGCTGCACAAGATGATGCAACAAGCAGAAGTCGGTATCAAGGCCAAGAAGGCTAATATTCTCACAGTCTATGATTTATTCAGAGCTAAACCGGAGGAGTGCTTACATGATCTCTACCAGAGTTATCTCACCCTCTTAAACGAGATGAGGAAAATCGAAATCACTAAGACAAACATGGAAACCAACATCATTTCTTTCTTCTCTGCCCTCAGAATGGAAAAAGATATCCACTCAGATCAAACAGAATAAAGACCTTGAGGAGCTGGATATCCATGACATGTTTGACAATCTCGCACAGCACGAGGAAGACATAAGCGAGATTCAGAAGGAGCAGAAGTGAAAACTTATCGACGACTCAGTTGCCCTAGTCTCGGACAAGAGGAGCTCAAAATTGCGAAAAGAAAAGATCGTTAAGCCTCCTACCCCCTCAGAATTTGATGTCGAATCAGATTCAGACATGAAGCCTAACATGAAAATGTTGGGAAAGCAGTTGCCGCTATTTGGGAAAATGATGAACAAATAGTACTTCAAAAGAAATCCTCATCATCAGCCAATCGACTTAGGACCTCAAGCACGAAGAACAAAGAACGTGCACCTGAGACTTCTGAAGTCAAGACTATCAAAGAACCGACCAAATACTTTAACTGCGGAAAACCTGGTCATTATGCCAGAGAATGCACTCTCCCGAAGAAGAGAAACGCTAATTACTACTCCAGGAAGCTTCAACTACAAAACAAAAGGAAGCTGGAGTAGCTCTAATGGCTGAACAAGGCCACTGGCTCGAGGACACCTAGCTCAGAGGGAGAGAATCTAGCCCTAATGGCCCGCCTAGACAAACATTCTGACACCGAAACCTCAAACACGACGGACGAGGACCAAGCATCCGAATCTTCACATGAGGTAGTCTCTCCTTCCACATTATTAACCATGTTAGAATCGTATCAATTAGCATACACTAACATGCAACCTGAGCAGAAAAGCGTAAAGGAAGTAGTGAAGAAACTAGCTAAGACTCGGGAGAAAATAATTAGTCTTGAATCAGAACTTAGAAGCTCAAATGACAAAATAGAAGAACAAACTGAGAGCTTAAGACTTAGTGAGACTAGCAACCTTCAAATTAAGGATCCTCCAAAAGAGACACATGATTTAAAAGTTAAGGAATTAGCAGACAGGCTAGAAAATAACTATAATTGCTTGATTAGAAATCTCAATGAGAAAGCTAATCTCAATTGTAGATTAACAGAAGCAACTTCCAAGATCACTCATCTAGAAGCCGAATTAGATAAATCTTATACTAAGGTTTATGAACTTGTGAAGGACCTAGATGCCTGTCAAGCCGCCAAATTAACGGTGGAAAATAACTTTGCTCTCTTAGGAGATGAGCGTAAGAAGCTATATGTTAAAATCAAGAAATTAGAAGATCTTTTTGTGAAAAGGGCACATACTGATCAAACTATATTTTTGAATCAGCCCAAGGACTTAGAATTCTATGACTATACGTATGGCTTGGGCTATGAGAACCCACACATAACCTGAAGAAAGTTAACTGCAAACAACTTTATGACATCTTGTACATGGGTCTCGGACTAACCTCTCTCATGAACTTTACCAACTCAAAAGTAACATTTGAGGAAGAAGAAGCCAAGAGACAAGCCAATACAATGGCTGAAATACCATTTTCATACATCGAACTGAATCAGCGCGACAAAACTTGGGTACCTCCCAAGGGCTGGAGCCTTGAAACTGTTAATTTTCTTGAAGATCATTCTAAAAATGAGGAAGTCCAAATTCATCATTCTGAAAATTCTCTCTACATCCCTCTCTATAGTTAAGAAAATAGAGGAACTACGAGTTGCCTTAGATAAAGAAAGAGAGAATTTTGAACCTGAAAAGACAAAATTCCAAAAAAGAGATGGAAAATCTCAAAGCTTCCTCCATCTCAAAAGCCATTTCTCACGCATCTCCTCCAAAAGAAAGTATCATTCTGAAAAGCGTGACGAAAGAAAAAGCGCCTTCAAAAGATAAGAAAATTAAAAATTATCAGAAAGGTCTAAATCTAATTCTGCTTTGCTTACGTCCACAGGGAGCATAAAGCCAGCACTAGAGACGAAGGCGAGAGTGTCTAGTCTAAAAATAGAGGAGCCCGTAGATTTGACTGCTAATAAGAATTTATCTTCTTCTGTAAAAATAAAAGACACTCGTAGAAATAAAAGAGCCGTTTCTACTCTAAAAATAATTGCTTCTACTTGCTCTTTAAAGCCTACCACATTTAGAAGCACTAATTTCGAAACAGGCTCTACTTCAGCAATAAAGGACATTCATTCTAAGAAAAACGCTTCTAGGATGACCCGTAAGAAACAAGATCCAACCATAAAGAAAGCATATGGCGCTATACATGCTTGTTCTCACCTAAGGTATCCTGTTAAGATTGAATGCCCCAAGTACCTTAGGAGACTATCCAATGAAAAGATCTTTCCCACGCTCAAGTCTACTAAAGCATTTGTCCGTGCTGAAATTAATCTTCATTGTCAGGTGCAACCCAAATGGGTTCCTAAATCTCCGCCTAAAAGGACGAAAGTCGTAAAGGCCAAGTCGTTTGAAAAAGGCAAACCCAAATCAACTTCTTTGAAGATGACTTGGGTAACCAAATCTACGACTAACAATAAATTAGGAACCAAATCTGAACCAACACCTAAACCTGCTAATCTGCGAGGACCCATTTATAAGTGGGTACCTAATTGTTTTTGCAGATCCATCATGTGTGGTACCTCGACTCTGGTTGCTCCACACAAATGACGGGAATACAAGAGCTGCTAAGCAACTACAAAGACCGACCGAATGGAAAAGTCAGATTCGGAAACAACGACCCAGCCCCCATACAGGGAGTTGGGGACATCATTCTGGAAAATATGATGATAAAGGATGTCTTTTACGTCGATGGTCTCCGCCATAACTTGTTCAGCATAGGCCAATTCTCCAACAAAGGATTTCAGGTGGTCTTTCTTGCTGACAGGTGCAGAATATTGGACAGTCATAACAAAGAAGTCCTCCAAGGCTTTCGGAAATCAAATCTTTACACGATAAACCTGCGTCCCTACGGTCTTCGATAGCTGTTTGTCTTATTTCTCAGACTGTAATTCAGAGGAATAGCTTATGGCATCAACATCAAAGCTCTTCAACGACTATCAACGAAAAGGTTGGTTCACGGTCTACCAACTATTATCTTACAAAAAGAGCATCAGTGTTCGGCATGTCAGCTAGGAAAAATGAAGCGAGCATCTCATCATGTAAAACTAGTTGCCTCCACTTCACGTCCTTTGGAATTGCTACATATGGATCTCTGTGGACCTATGCAGACACAGAGTATTAGTGGGCGGATGTACGTACTAGTTATCGTTGATGATTACTCCCACTACACATGGACGAAATTCCTCCGAACTAAAGATGAGAAAGGGGACTTGATAGTTAATTTCGTGAACACTACTCTGAATTTGCAGCAACAATCCATCAAAGTCATCCGAACGGACAACGGCAGTTCAAGAACAAGTATCTCAGTGAATTTTATCAGAAACTTCGCATTAATCGGCAATTCTCAGCCCCTAAGACCCCTCAACAGAACGGGGTTGTTGAAAGGAAGAACAGGACTCTAGTGGAGGCCGCCCGTACAATGCTGATCCATTCCGACCTTCCACACTTCCTTTGGCTGAAGCAGTAAATACCGCCTATTTCACTCAGAACAGGACGGTGGTTCACAAGCGCTTTGATAAGACTCCGTCCGAAATAATAACAAGCGAGTACCCAATATCTCATTCTTCAAGGTCTTCGGGTGCAAGTGCTTTGTGGTGAACGACAGAGAGCAACGTGCTAAGTTCGACCCTAAAGCATTTGAAGCCACATTCGTTGGGTATTCATCAACGTCAAAAGCATACCGAGTTTACATCAAGTCCAACCGATCAATCAAAGAAAGCTACAACTCACTTTCCATGAAGTGGCAGAAATGGCTCATGCACACCTCAGTTCAGGAACCGTGCCAAACCCGATGACTTCTGAATACGACAGTTCAGAACCTGTATACACTGGTGTGTTGGCACAAAACCAACAAAAGATGGCAACAACTCCAGATTCAACGTCTGAAGAAGCACGGAAACTTACGTTGGAAGATTTGGACTCTCTCTTTGGCCAGAAACCATTATTGCAACTCCTTTAGTTGAGCCCCCACTCGACGAGGCCAATGTACCGAGCTCTTCAAATGTCCCTACCTCACCCGATTCAGAATTACCACAGATCAATGACGAACCTACAACAGTCAATGAGGAAGTCTCATCAGAATCACTCAATCCAAGTGCAGAATCTGACTTACCTCAATCGAATGAACAATCTGAAATCATTGGAAGTCTCAGTCCACAAATGATCGATGCGTCTAGCTCTGCACTACCTCATGAGCGAAAGTGGACTCGAACAAATCCGGTTGATCAGATTGTTGGTGATCCTTCGCGTGGAGTACGGACACGTCATCAACACAGTCTTTTCAGCTACTTCTTAAGTCAAAATGAGCCAACTAAGGTAGCAGATGCATTAAAAGACCCGGACTGGGTAATAGCAATGCAAGATGAAATCAACCAATTTGAGCGTCTCCGCATGGGAAAACAATCATCGGAACGAAACGGGCATTTAAGAACAAAAAGAATGAAGATGGCAAAGTGATTAGGAATAAAGCTAGATTGGTTACGAAGGGCTATGACCAACATGAAGGAATTGACTACGACGAGACATATGCTCCAGTTGCCCGAATCGAAGCCATTCTTCTCTTCCTGGCTTATGCGGCTCATAAAGACTTCAAGGTCTACCAGATGGATGTTAAGACCACCTTTCTTAATGGCGTGTTAAAAGAGGAAGTCTACGTCGCTCAGCCAGAAGGCTTCGTTGATCAAGAACATCCCGATCACGTCTATCGCTTGGACAAAGCTCTCTACGGACTGAAACAAGATCCACGTGCTTGGTATGACGTCTTGAGTGATTTCCTCGTAAAATCTTGATTTATTCGAGGAACGATCGATACGACCCTCTTCATAAAATGGCAAGACAACGATTTGGTGGTCGTCCAAGTTTATGTAGACGACATCATCTTCAGATGAACAAATCCACGGCTATGTAAGAGATTAGGAGAATTGATGAAGAGCAAATTTGAAATGAGCCACATGGGAGAGATGCAGTTCTTCTTAGGACTTCAAGTCAGGCAGCTCTATGATGGGATATTCATCAGTCAGACTAAATACATCCAGGACATCTTGAAGAAATTCCATCAAGATCGTGAACTTTTCCGTGTAAATTTACGATCGAAAAAAATGAAATTTCTGAGTAAATTTACTGTCGAGAAATTTTTCGCGCGTGAATAAAATTTTTCGCAGTGAAAATTATCGAGCGAGAAAGTATTTCGATTTTAAAATAGTTTTTCGCTATGGAATTTTACGATCGAGAAAATTGACAGCGAGAAACTTGGTGACTCGCCGAGAAAATTTGTGATCGAGAAATTTTATCGTCGAAAATAAATTTTATCGCCGCTAAAATTTTCGATCGAAAATGAAATTGAAATCGAAATTACTATTTTCAATTGTAAGTTTTGCGCTCGAAACTTGTTTTGCACATATTAGATCTATTTCGCACCTATAAGGACTATTTTTTTCGATCAGAAATTTTCACTGCCTTTAGTCAACCTACACGACACCAATTTCCAGCTCGACCTGACCACCTTCAGGTGTCCGGACGATATCATGGTGTCTATACTACAAGGTCATCCACTGTGGCATGCTCTCACGGTGACGGCCTCAATACCAATGGCTTACCTCCAATAATTCTGGGGGATGATCCAGAGCCACGTCATTGAAGGGGCGTACAGCTTCACAACGGTGATAGGGACGAGGCACATGAATATGAACAAGAATGACTTCGGTCTTATCCTCGACCTCCCCTACAACCCGAACTACGACCCCCTTCCAACTGACGCGGAGCTCGTGCGTGACTTCCTTCAGACGGGATACCGTCCACCGCTTACCAAACTCGCACAAATGCAGAGCAACGGGATTCCTCATCCGTGGCAGACATTGTTTGGAATCATCAACAAATGTCTATCCCCGAAGCACGCCGGCTTCAACAAAGGCAACGGCAACATTATGAGGATTTTCCATGGAATCGCCTTCTCGCGAACTTACGATTTCGCGCAACTGATCTGGAATGATCTAGCTTAGCAGATCAGGCAGAAGGAAAATAAATGCTCGAAGAATGTGCGGTACGCCTGGTGGTTCTCCCTCATCATCCGACAATACATGGAGTTGCACGAGCAGAACATCCCTCGTCTATCTAGAGGTAATTACCAACCATCGCGGCTGAAATTTTTCCACAACCCGAAACTAACGGACTTGGACCAGCCGCCAATGGCCATACCGTTCGAGTTGTTGAGGCTCGCCGACCCCACAGGAGCTGAATACCAACGGTTATGCAGGGAGATTATCTGACGGAATAGATGAGTAGAGGGCCCCAGACAGATTTCGCAGTTAGCCCTCACCAACAACAAAGCCCTGAGGACACGATGATTGATGCAGTGGCCCAGAAGCTTGAGCAGGAGCCCCCAGTGCAAGAAACTCAGCAACCAGATCCTGAGGTCACGATGATTGATGAAGTGGCCCTTGAAATGGAAGTCGAAGAACAGAATCAGGAGCTCCAAACGGAAGTGCCTGTCCATGTATGCGACTCAAAGTGCCCGTTGAGGAGGTTCTTCAACAAATAGCACAGCCCGAGGCAGAAATGGGGCAAAGCTCACTTCCACTTGTGACGGAACAGGCTCGTGAGGACGTTGAACGTGAACCATCCCCTCACACAGCCACCTCATCCGACACGGAGTCCGATGAGGAGATCAGATTAGTAAGATGGACTCCCAGGAGACTAAGCATACAACTCGAGTCCCTCTTTCCCATCGTCACCACCTCATCAGATACCGCTCAGATCATCTCTTCAAGTGTTGGCCACTTCTTCGCTCATCTTGAGACGCAACACAACCTACCGGTGTCTGGTTCGTAGGTTCCAACCGAGCCTGCCGAAACACCCATAGACGAGAATCTTCAAGATTCGACTCAAGGATTGGGGGGAAGTCTTCAACAGTCACAACCTCAAGTGACTGCGAGCCAACCCGAGGAGCCGTTGTCCGGTCAAGGGTTGCTAACAGGCGACATCAGTCGACCTGGCCCATCTTCGACGGAGGCGTCCATTCAGTTCATCACTGAAGCCCAATTCCAGTTCGCGCTCTCTGCAGCCATCAAATCTCTAGAGGACAAAATGATGGAGAGAGTGCTAGCTGCCATCGAGACGTCCCAGCGTGACACTGAGAAAGCACCCGTCTCAGAGGGCCCTTCAGCACGAACCCACTCAACCCATACCCATTGACCCACTAGCCGACTCTTCAATCCTTAGAGCATCTCCAACGGCCCTGTAAACAGGGCGTTGGACGCGAACAATTAGTTCCTCCAACGGAACTGCAAACGCCACCCCAAAACCAGAGGAGTGAACAGTGTCCCGCTGCGTGAAGCGGGGCACCGTTCACCCGCTATATGTTTCTTTTTATTTTTTTTATTTTCTTTTATTTTTGGGGATTTATTATTGGGTTCCTCCGCTATCGCCATTCATTTCTACTTTACAATTTATTTTCTACTATTTAGATTTGATTAATTTAGGCTTTTAAGTACTTTGGGTGTTGATCGATTTTTTTCTGGAAAGGTGAGGAAGACGATGAATAGTACTTTAGGAGAGAGAAGATGGCTTTTATTTATGTAGGAAAAATTAAAATTATATTTTTTAACTTTAAATAATACCTTTAACGATTATATTATTGTACGCTGTAAATCTAAATAAATGTATAATGAATGAATAATTAAAGCGTCTTGTTATAATTAAAATTTCTGTATTCTTATTTTTTTACTTGAGAATATAGGTTTGTTGTTTATTTTTATAATATAAATAATTTTTGACGATTTACTTAATTAAGTAATAAGAAATATTATATATAAAGGAAAATATAGAGAAAATGGTTGGAGTTTGACGACACTGTTTAAACTGTAAATTTGGAGGAATTGTACTGTTTAACTCTATATATAGAGGAATGATTGGAGATGGCATTATCAACCATACACCATTCCCATCACCCAGCTCCACGACATCCTTCTAGCCTGCCTCATCGGTCTTCCCACCAGAACGCCTCAGGAATAATCCCTCTACAGTCGTCTGGTGGACCACCCCGAGCCACCCATTCAAACATGCCAAAGTCAAAGCTCCCGCACCCGGCGTCGACATGAAGATCCAGACGATCAGGATCGTCATGAGGGGAGAAACGGCCTAGGACCTCATCAAGTGGTCAAGGTGAAGGCCAAGACAAGGCTCGGGCACAGTTCAGACAGGCGCTGGAGCAGGCCAAACCCAAACCACCACCCAAACCACCCAAACAACCCATACCACGCACCACACCACCACTCTAACACATATAAACCCACCATCCTTCAGCCTAACGACGCCTCCGCCCACACCAATGACCTTTACAAGCCCCTTGCTTCCGGAAGAAGAAGCAAGTGCTGCCATGCTCGTAGCCTTGGCTCAAACTCAAGCCACTCCCTCACTTGCTCAAGACCAACCGGGACCATCAGGACACGGGGTCAATCCGCACGAGTTTCTCGACAAATATATATTTGAAGGACAGTGGATGACCCACTCCATGCCCGAGGAGCATCAGAGACAACGGGTTAAGGACGTCCTGCAGTTCCTACAACAGGCTTCGGTAGAGGTCGTCCTGTTAGAAGACGAAGAGCTTCAGGAAGGTGAATATCACCAACAAGATCCCACAGGGCTTCCAGAATTGATTGCGCAACGAGCGGTTTCCACCACAAGACTAACGCCAGGGACAGTTCGGATCGACACACATTGGGAGAATATTAGAATTGAGATTCCATTCCTTGAAGAAGTTTGTGAGCATATTTGGAGGTCACCGAATAAAGTCAAGAAGGCGAACGAGTTCGAGCTCTGAGGAATCTCTCACTGGGATCAGCAAAAGAGAATGACGTATCTCTGGATGCTGACCCACCTCGGAACGGATGTGAGATTGGGGATGACTAAAAGCCAAGCCAAGAGTCATTACACGAGTCTCTCCCCAATCTGTCAGCTACTCAGCGTCTATTATGCTAAAGGAGGACTTCCAACACCTCACTACGCCATTGAGCGAGTAGATAGGACTCAAGAAGATCTACGCGAGAGTGACCTATCGTATCACCCTGCCGAGGAGGTATACATCCTCTACCAGCTTTACGTGGAGAAATACAAAGGTCCTCAAGGCTTCATGAAGACAGAAGGTCTCGAGGGGCTCTACCGGTTCATGATGCGCCAAGTCAAGTACTTCGCCGCACACGACCTTCAAATGGCTCTGGAGAGCAACATGAAGAAGGTCAACATGACCACTCCGCTCAACAAAGGATCTGAGATCGAATGGCTTCCCAACAATCACGTGCACATCAGCTCAGTCCTAGGCGTCACCTACCACAATCCGATGGCGAAGAAGACTAGGATGATGTTGAAGACTGAGATACACAAATTCTGTGATGGGACGCTCAAGGTCATCAGGAGAAATATAGAGCAGAGGTTGAAAGAAATCAATAGAGAGACGATGCTGAGGATCCACCGGTTCGTGAGAGAACAGCTGCTCCTAATGGAATTACTTGAGGACATCGAGGAGCGACTGGAGCTAAGGAATACGCTCAAGAACTTCGAGCATGCGGTGGGCTTGCGCAGGTCGTACTATGCCCCACGAGGACAGACGGTGCGGAAAAGAAATCGAGCACAAAGGGGGAGATTGTAGAATACGATTTTAATTGTGCATTGATTTAATTACATGTCTTTGTAATTAGGGGCTTGATGTATAGTTGTCCTTAGTTTAGGACTTAGTTTGTAATTTATACCAAGCTTGTTTGGAATAAATTGATGTACAAACATTGAGCTAATAGAGAAAATTATAGAAATTGATCCGAAAGGCTTGCAATTCGATTCTAGAGAGAGAAATAGCAAATATCATCTCTCACTAGAAATTCTCTCTCGAGCTCTCCAAGAAGATTTTCGATCGAAATCTCAATCTCCACAATTCTTATCGATTCCTTTAGAAATCATGCCTAGGATCATAGAGTTGATAAATTAGGACCTAACATGCTCTCTATCGTTCGCCACAAAGCAGTTGCCCCGAAGACCTTGAAGAAGGAAATGTTGGGTACCCTTTGTTAATGATCTCATACGGAGTCTTGTCGAACCGCTTGTGAACTACCGTCCTATTCTGAGTGAAACATGCGGTATTTATTGCTTCAGCCAAAGAAAGTGTGGAATACCGGAGTGGATGAACATCGTTCGGGCGGCTTTCACTAGAGTCCTATTGAGGCTCTGTGGTTGCATAGGTCCACATAGGTCTATGCGAAGGAGTTATAGAGGACGTGAAGTAGAGGCTACAGGCTTGGCAGAATGAGAAGCTCGCTTCATCTTTCCAAGTTGACACGCCGAATATTGGTGCTCTTTTTGAAGCGTAATAGTTGGTAGACCGTGAACCAACTTCTTCGTTGAAAGGCGTTGAAGACCCTTAAGGTTGAGATGAGACATACGTTGATGCCATAATCTGTTCCACTGAATTGTAATATGGGAGATGAGGCAAACAGTTGTCGAGGTCCGCACAGATGTCAGGTTAATCGTGTAAAGATTAGATTACCAAAATCCTTGGAGGAGTTCTTTGTCCTGACTGTCCAATATTCTGCACCGGTCAGCATGGAAGACCACCTGGAATCCTTTCGCAGAACTGACCTATGCTGAACAAGTTATGGCGGAGCATTCGACACACGAGACATCCTTTATTGGCAGATTCTCGAGAATTATGTCTCCGAAGCCGAGAATCGGAGCTGAGTTGTTGTTTCCGAATCTGACATTTCCATTGAATCGGTCATGGTAGTTGCTCAGCAGCTCTTGATTTCCTGTCATGTGTGTGGAGCAACCAGAGTCGAGGTACCACACATGACAAATCTGCAAACACAAATTTAGAGAGCTTTAGGTACCCACTTAGAAAAGAGTCCTCTCATATTAGCAGATTTAGGAGTAGGTTTAGATATGGCTCTTAAATTATGGCTAAGTGGAGCTTTTAGTGACCCAAGTCATCTTCGAAGAAGTTGATTTGGGTTTTGCCTCGGTAGGAGACTTGGCCGTTTTGGCTTTCGTCTTCTTAGGCGGAGTTTTAGGAACCCATTTGGGTTGAACCTGACAGGGAAGTTGAATTTCAGCACGGGCAAATGTCTTGGTAGGTTTGATCGAGGAGAAAATATTTTCATTGGAAAGTCGCCTAATGTGTTTGGGAGATTGGATCTTTACGTGATACCTTAGGTGAGAACATTCCTGAATAGCATTATAAGCCTTCTTGATGGCTAGATCTTGTTTCATTCGAGTCTTCCTATTGGCATTTGCTTTGGAATGAGTGTTTATTATTTTTGAGGAAGAGCCTATTTCAAAATTAGTGCTTCTAAAAATAGTCGGCTGAAGAAAGCATGTAGAAAAGCGATGATTTGAAGTGAAGAAACGGCTCTTTTATTTCTATGAGTGTCTTTTCTTATTACATAAGGAGGAGATACATTTGTAACTTTAACATCTAGAGGCTCCTTCTTAATTTCTAGGCTAGACACCCTCGCCTTCGATTTTCTAGCTCAGGTACTACGCTCCCTGTCGACGTAGTAGAAACAAAGTTAGAGATAATATTTTTTACATTTTTATTTTGAGCTTTCTGATTTTTATAAGGCGATTTTTCTTTCTTCACGCTTTTCAAGATGTTTCCTTTTGAGGGAGATGAGTGAGAAAGGGTTTGAGATACGAAGGAAGCTGTGAGATTTTCCTTCTCTTTTAGGAACATTTTCTTTTCATTTTCAAAATTATCTCGTCCTTTTCTAAGGTGACTCTTAACCCTTCTATTTTCCTAACAATAGGGGGTATATAAAGAGAATTTTCAGAATGTTGAATTTGTACTTCCTCGTGTGTAGAGCGATCTTCGGGAAGATAAATTGAGTCAAGGCTCCAACCTTTTGGAAGATCGCTAGCATTGTAGCTGTAATACCCGTAAAAAATTTCATACGGGGTTTATGATGTAACTTGTTGATTAAAAAAACGAAATTCGTAAAAAAAGAAAAATTTAATTAATTAATAAATAAAATTAATTAGAATGTAAATTAACTAGAATAAATTCAAATTAATTCGAATTTACCAAAATAAAAGTCGAATTCGAATATATATCGTATATTAGTTAAAATTAACTCGAATTAATTAACATTAATAGAAATAAATTCAAATTTGAATAGTAAAAAATATAATAATAATAATAATAATAATAATAATAATAATAATAATAATAATAAAATAAGAGGACTTGTCACCTAATGATCGTTACCCATGTGAAGAGAGGAATCAAGCCACCTCACTAGTCATCCACATTACAAACAAACCCCACATTGCAAACATTACCTAATGAAGATTCCATCTAACAACCATCAAACAAAATAACTAATACACCTCACATTAAAGATACAAACAGAAAAAAACAACCATCAAACAAAATAAATATTACACCTCACATTAAAGGGTACAAACAGAGAAGAGAGAAAACGTTCGAACAAGAAAGGGGAGAAAGTAAAGACGTCTCAAGAGCTGAGCTCTAGGAATCTACACACTAATGAAGCAAGTTTCGGACGTGAGGTAGGTGGAAATTTCACCTACAATACGTAAACCATTATGTGATATTCGGTTTGCAGGTGAAGATCACCTACACGCGTAAACATTTTTTTAAACTCGTGATTTCTACGTGTTGCATGGTAATTTACGTGATCGTATGAAATTTGTGATTTACATGCTAATATATGCTCGAACGTGACCTCATGCTCGCTTTATGAATACTAGTGTGTCGTCACCATTCTATGTCGTTCAATTTTCATGCTACTTGCGTTTAGATCATAAAATGTCCGGGGTTTAGGTAGGAAGATCGGAAATTAGGAAATGTAGGAGCAAATTCGGTATCAGTATAAATTAGGGTTTTTTAGGGTTTCTTTTAAATTCAAAGGTCTAAAATAAATATTTAAAACTCGGCCAGGGATTTTTATATAATTTTCAGAAAATTCGAGTAGCTAAATAAATAATCAAATCTCGGCTAAGGGACTTTTATGAAATTTTCAGAAAATTTGGGTAGCTAAATAAATAATCAAATCTCGGCTAAGAGACTTTTATGAAATTTTCAGAATATTCGGGTAGTTAAATAAATAATCAAATATCGGCTAGGGACTTTTATGTAATTTTTAGAATATTCGGATAGCTAAATCAATATTCAAAACTCGGCTAGGGGCCTTGGAGCAATTTTCAGAATTTCCGATGGTGTTAATTAAATATTTTTTAAAGTCGATTGGGGCCCTAGAAAAATTTTTAGAATTTCCGAGGTGCTTAATAAATATTTTTAAAATCGGTTGGGGTCTTTGTGAAATTTTCAGAATCTCCAAGGAGTTAAATAAATATTAAAAACTCAAATGTGATCTTTGTGCAATTTTCATATTCTCCAAGGAGTTAAATTAATATTAAAAACTCAAATGGGGTATTTGTGCAATTTTCAGAATCTCCGAGGGGTTAAATAAATATTAAAAATATTCGGCTGGGGTAAGTTGTATATTTTCAAAAGTTTCGGGGCGAATCTGAAATGTCCAAAAATTTGGGACAGATCACAAAATTTTAAAAATTTGGGTAGATTTGTAATTTCCCAGAATTTTTGGGACTTAAACTGAAATTTTAAAAATCCGGGGCAGATTTGTAAATTTGAGAAATTTTTTGGGACCTAAATAGAGTTTTAGGATAATTTTCGGGTCATTTTATAATTATCAAAGATTTTTGAATTATAAGTTAAAACTTTCAAATTCGTGTCCTTAAAAGTAAAATTATGAGTTTGTGGGGTTTTAAAGGTAAAATTTGGAGAAATATTTTTAAATTAGGAATTTAAGTATTATATTGAATTTTTGCGACGTAGAGTAAAAAGGATTAATTTTGGAACCCCCTTAGTGAAATTCGGAGGGAGAGTTTGGTTGTTAAGGTTTCGGGCCGATCAAATCGGAACTCGGGCTTCGGGCCCGAATTATTTGGTGAATGCTAGTTTTTGAGATCGGGCCGAGCTAATACCTTGGGCCAATATGTAATATAGAAATATCGGGAGATTATGTTGTATTTTTATATGTTGCATCTTACATGACATTTGCATAGGTGGTACGAGATAAGAGAACCGTGCAGAGTCACGGTGACGTTGTTTAGTGTTGATGAGTGGGGTAGTTTATGATCAAGTGATGGTCGTCGAATTTTATGAGTAGTGAGGTTAGGACTAAGGCGCACTATATGATTGAGATATGGGGAGTGGGCCTCTCGAGCTACTGACCCTTGTGGGGAGTGGGCCCTCCCGAGCTACTGACCCCTGCGCGCGTGTTGCCTTTAGTTCCTAACCCTCGGGCCCTGATTGTGATGAGATGAGTTGAGATAATGATGAGATATGAGAAAAGAGTCGAGCGTGCATTTTGTGAGATGCGTCAGGATGCTAGTCGAGTGAGAGCATTTGCATTTGCATATTTTCATCCACTGGGCAAATGCTTAGGGTTTACGTGTGTAGGTACGAACGAGTCGGACGTTGAAAAGCGTCACGACTAGGCAGCTGATGGCGGTGACTCCACGGACTTTTGAGGGCGGCGCAATACATGGGACGTGACATGTGGATTGTTTTAAAATATGTTTCGTGTTTTTTTTTTACTCTGGGCTTCGGCCCAGTAAATAAATGTGTGTGTTGTTAAACATTTTATATTTTCGAGTTTAGACTTTTGGGCTTCGGCCCAGTACTTGGATATTGTTATGTTTCAAGAAGTTTATTTATTTATTTATTTTATAAATGGGCTTTCCGCTGCTTACGCTGCATAAACCCGCCAAAATACGTATTTGAGAAGTAGGGTCGCTATAGTAGCTTTGATTCTATTCAGTGTAGGAAAAGGGAATTTCAACCATAGTCTTGGCTTTTCTCTTAGTTTCTTCTAATGCGTCTATTTCTTTTGCGTTAGTAAAAACCATGAGATCCGTTAATCGTAAACCCATGTACTTGACATCATAAAGTTGTTTGCAATCAACTTTCGTCAAGCAACGTGGATTCTCAAAGCCTAAGCCAAACTTATAGTAATAGAATTCTAAGTACATGGGTTGATTCAAGAATATAGTTTGATCAGTTTGTCCCCTTCTTACAAGATGTAGAAGATCAATTCTAATTGTGCTTAGATTTTATTAGGTGTCCTTGTATTTTGTGGCGTTTCTTTTATTTGTCCATAGATTAGGATTAGCTTGTATTTATACCTAGTTTGTTTCGTATAAATACTTTGTAAACAATCGCAATCAGAAAGAAAGTTTTGGAAATTGATCCGAAAGGCTTGCAATTCAATTCCTAGAGAGAGAAACAATATTAACTTTCTCACTCTACTCGAATTCTCTCTCTTGTTCTTCATTTGAGTTTTTCGATAGAATCTCAATGTCAATCATTATCATCGAATTACTTAGAATTCATGCCTAGGATCATAGAGTTGTTAATCGTAGGACCTAACAATTGGTATCAGAGCAGATTCGTTCTGTTTTGAATCGAAAATTGTTAGAATTGGATTGAAAATGATTTTCTGATCACAGTTCATCGAAGAACAGTTTGGCGCGAAAAATTATTTTAGATCCAATAGCTTAATCCTGTGCTTAATTGACTTGAATTTGATGTTTCTGTGGTCGCTTAAGTGCTAAATGTCGATAGCGATCAGATTTGTAGCTGTCTTAACTCTGTTTTAAGGATTAAATTGATTCTGTGATTTACTCTTTGCGAAGAACATGAAGAACACGTTCTGATTTCGATCAAATTTCGACATATTTTGCTTCATAACGTGTTTAATTGCTTGTTCGTGCGTAGTTAGTAAATGAATGCGAGCAATTACCTGAAATTTCACTGTCTAATTCGTTGTTTTTGCTTGAATTTGTGTTAATCGTATTCTGTGATTTTTCTCGATCGTTCTAATTTTTCTCGCTAGGTTTACGATCGGATTAATTTCTCGATCGAAAAACTTGGCGCGAGAATTTTTCTCGGTCAGAATACGAAGTCAGCGCTAGAATCGTCAATACTAGAAACGATTTTAGTTAGAAATATTTCCCGAGCATTATTCAGCAAAAATCTTTTTCGAGAGAGACCAATTTTGACTTTGCATGCGTAAAAACTTTCTCTCGAAAAACTTTTTCCGTCAGACCTTTAACGTTTGACCAGGCGAAAATCATTTACACGCGAGAAACTTTTCCAGTCAATAGATTTATTTGACTTGTCGAGAAACTTACTAACGAACTGTTTCTTTACGATCGAAATAAATTCACGATCCGAAATTTTTCTCGACCAAACGATTTTGAGCAATTTATTTCGCTCGAAAAATATTTCGCTGACAGACTTTCTCGCACGAGAACAGTACACATTATATTCTATTTCGATGAAATTATTTTCGAACTTTAAAGATTGAATCGATAATTCTCGAACTATTTTACGAATCAAACACTACTAACGAACTTTGTCACTTGTGAAGCACATTACATCATCTTCAAACCTTCAAAACACTTAACGAAGATCCTTCAACAACTCTACTACAAAACAATAATGGATGCATACTCGCTTGGAAATGACAACCGTCCACCGATCTTGCTACGTGGCGAATACACCGTTTGGAGAAGCCGCTTTCTCAATTTCATAGCTTTGAAAGATCAAGCTGAAAATTTACTGAGTTCACTAGAAGAGGGACCCGCACAAGGGTTAATATCCCCGATGATGACACAGTGACTCCTCAAATTCTCGCATCAAGGCGACTGAAGGAGCCTAGGGAGTATTCTATTGAGGAGAGGGCACGAGCCAAGGCTGATCTAGTAGCCATGAATACTCTTATGCAGGGCATCCCCAACGACATATATAGACAGATTGATAGCCTTTCATCGGCTAAAGGAATGTGGGACGAACTGCATAGGTCGGCATAAAGGCCAAAAAGGCAAATATCCTCACTACTTACGACTCCTTTAAAGCAAAACTGGAGGAAATCTATATGAGATCTACCAAAGATACCTCACTCTTCTCAACGAGATGAGGAAGAAAGAAATCACGAAGACCAACATGGGGACAAACACATATTTCTCTCTTCCCTGCCGGCGGAATGGAAAAAGATATCCACTCAAATTCGACAGAATAAAGATCTAAAGGAGCTGGATTGCCGTGTATGACAATCTCACACAACATGAGGATGATATAAGCGAGATTCAAAAGGAGCAGAAGGGCAAACAGATCGAAGACACTGTTGCTTTAGTCTCAGAGAAGAGGAGCTCAAAGCTAAGAAAAGAAAAGATCGTTAGGCCTCCTTCACCTTCAGAGTCGGAAGAAGAATCGGACTCGACGTTGAGCCAAATGTAAAAGCCCTAGGGAAGTAGTTGGCCTTGATAGGAAAGATGATGAGCAAGAAGTACTTCAAGAAGAAGTCTTCAACCTCAGCCAACCGACTTCAGACTACAAGCTCTAAAAACAAAGAACGGGCACCAGAGAGTTCCGAAGTCAAGAACCCAAAAGAGGCTAACAAATGCTTCAACTGTGGCAAGCCAAGGTCACTTTGCCAGAGAGTGCACTCTTCCGAAAAAGAGAGATGCCAACTACTACTCCAGGAAGCTCCAATTGACTAAACGGAAGGAAGTTGGAGTAGCTCTCTTGGCCGAACTAGACCAATGGCTCGAGGACACGTCGAGCTCTGAAGAAGAAAATTTAGCCCTCATGGCCCGTCTCGACAATGAATCAGACGCCAAAACCGCCAATCAGATGGAAGATGAAAACGCATCCACCTCTTCACAAGAGGTAGACCTCCCTTCCATATTATTGACCATGTTAGAATCGTATAAAATAGAATACGCTAATATGAAACATGAGCAGAAATGTATAAAGGAAGTAGAAGACAAATTGTCTAGGTCTAAAGAGAAGATCACTAGTCTCGAATCCGAACTTAGAAGTTCCCATACGAAGATAGAGGAACTCACTAAGAGCTTACATTCTAGGGAGACTAGTTCATCTAAGATAGAGCAGTATAGTGTGAAGATTAAAAAATTGGAGGATATGCTAGCAAATAACTCAATTGTAGGATAACAGAAGCTACCACTACGATTACTAACTTAGAAGCCCAATTAGAAGAATCAAATGCAAAAGTTAGTAAACTTGGTGTAGAATTAGATGCTTGTCAAGTCTCCAAAATTACAATATAAAATAACTATGCTCTTTTAGGGGAAGAACGAAAGAGGTTATATACTAAGGTTAAAAAAAGAAGATCTTCTTGTTAGAAGGGGACAGACTGAGCAGACAATATTTTTAAATCAACCCATGGACTTAGAATTTTATGATTATAAATTTGGCTTAGGCTTTGAGAACCCACGGTGTTTGTCAAAAGTTGATTGTAAGCAACTTTACGACATTCAATACATGGGTTTAGGATTAACAGATCTTATGATTTTTACTAATGTAGAAGAAACCAAAAGAAAAGCCAATACTAGGGTTGAAATTCCCTTCTCCTACACCGAATTGAATCAAAGCTACAACATTAGGGAACTTCCCAAAGGTTGGAGTCTTGAGTCAATTAAACTACCCGAAGATCTTCTATTAAAGAAGAAGTACAAAATCATCATTCTGAAAATTATCTCTATATACCACCTATTGTTAAGAAAATAGAGGAGCTAAGAGGCTCATTAGAAATAGAACGAGAGAATTTTGAAGCTGAAAAGAAAAAGTTCCTAGAAGAGATTGAGAATCTCAAAGCTTCTTCAACATCCCAAGTTATTTCCCACGCTATGCCAAAAAGCTTCTTCACTCAAGCCTACTCGTGCATTTGCTCGTGCTGAAATTCAACTTCCCTGCCAGGTTCAACCCACTTGGGTTCCTAAAACAACTCCTAAGAAGTCAAAAGCCATAAAGTCTAAGTCTCCTAAAGCAAAACCCAAAGTTACTTCCTCGAAGGCAACTTGGGTCGCTAAAGTTCCTATCGATAATAACTTAGGAACCATATCGAAACCATAATCTAAATCTGCTAATCTGAGAGGACCCATTTTTAAGTGGGTACCTAAAGCTCTCTAAATTGTTTTTGCAGATCCATCATGCTGTACCTTGACTCTGGTTGCTCCACACACATGACGGGAAATCAGGAGCTGCTGAGCAACTATCAAGACCGACTGAATGGAAAAGTCAGGTTTGGAAACAACGATTCAGCCCCAATTCTAGGACTTGGGGATATCATTCTGGAGAATCTGACTATAAAAGATATCTCCTACGTCGAAGACCTCCGCCATAACTTGTTCAGCATAGGCCAGTTCTGCGACAAAGGGTTCCAGGTGGTCTTTCATGCTGACCGGTGCAGAATTTTGGATAGTCAGGACACAAAACTCTTTCAAGGACTTCGGAAATCAAATCAATACACGATAAACCTGATGTCCGTGCGGCCCTCGACAGCTGTTTGCCTCATTTCTCAAACTGTAATTCAGAGGAACAGCTTATGGCATCAAAGCATGTCTCATCTCAACATCAAAGCTCTTCAACATCTCTCAACGAAAAAGTTGGTTCACAGTCTTCCAACTATAACTTTACAAAAAGAGCAGCAATGTTCGGCGTGCCAATTAGGAAAATGAAGCGAGCATCGCATCATATCAAACAAGTAGCCTCTACTTCACGTCCTCTGGAACTGCTACATATGGACCTTTATGGACCAATGAAGACACAGAGCATAAATGGACGCAAGTATCTGCTGGTCATAGTCGATGACTACTCTCGCTACACATGGACAAGGTTCCTCCGAACAAAAGATGAGACAGAGGACTTGATCGTCAATTTCGTGAACTATATTCAAAATTTGCTGCAACAGACTGTCCAAGTTATTCGAACGGACAACGGCACTGAGTTCAAGAACAAATTTCTCAGTGATTTTTATCATAAACTTGGAATAAGTCAACAATTCCCAGCCGCCAAGACTCCTCAACAGAATGGGGTAGTCGAACGAAAGAACAGAACTTTAGTGGAAGCAGCACGTACGATGGTAATTCACTCAGGCCTTCCATATTTCCTATGGGCTGAAGCAGTAAATACCGCATGTTCCACTCAAAACAGGACGATTTTTCACAAGCGCTTCGACAAGACTCCGTACGAAATTATCAACAAACGAGTACCCAACATCTCTCTCTTCAAATTATTCGGGTGCAAGTGCTTTGTGGCGAACGACAGAGAGCACCATGCTAAGTTCGACCCTAAAGTACTTGAAGCCACTTTCATCTGGTATTCTTCAACCTCAAAAGCGTACAGGGTATATATCAAGTCCAATCGCACGATCAAAGAAAGCTACAATGTCACGTTCCACGAAGTGGCACAGATGGCTCCTGCACACCTCAGTTCCTGACCCGTACCTAACCAGATAGCTTCTGAATATAACAGTTCAGAACCTGTTTTCACTGGTGTGTTGGCATAAAACAAACAGAAGATGGCAACAACTCCGAATTCAACGTCAGAAGAAGCAAAGAGACTTGCATTAGACGATTTGGACTCTCTCTTTGAGCCAGTATATCGGTCACACACTGCTACAGCTACAATGGATTCTCCACCCGACGAGACCGACGTACCAAGATCTTCTCACGTCCCTACCTCACCCGATTCAGTATTGCCACAGAATAATGAAGAACCTCCAGTGGTTATTGAGGAAGAATCATCAGATACGATTGATCCAAGTGCAGAATTGGAACTTCCTCAAACAATTGATCAATCGGAGATATAGGAAATCTAGACCCACAGATGGCTGATGCATCGACTTCAGCCTTGCCTCATGAGCGCAAGTGGACTAGAGGTCATCCGGTTGATCAGATAATCTGGGATCCTTCGGATGGAGTGAGGACACGTCGTCAACACAGTCGCTTCAGCTGCTTCTTAAGTACAAATGAGCCTACCAAGGTAGCAGACGCACTTCAAGACCCGGATTGGGTAATAGCGATGCATGATGAAATTCATCAATTGGAACGTCGTCAAGTGTGGACCTTAGTACCCCGTCGGCATGGGAAAACAATTGTCGAAACTAAATGGATATTCAAAAACAAGAAGAATGAAGATGGTGAAGTGATCTAGAACAAAGCAAGGCTAGTTGCGAAGGGATACAATCAACAGGAAGGCATCGACTACGACGAGACATATGCTCCTGTTGCCTGAATCGAAGCTGTCCGCCTTCTTTTAACTTAAACGGCTCACAAAGACTTCAAAGTCTACCAAATGGATGTAAGACTGCCTTTCTCAATGGCGTTTTAAAAGAAGAAGTCTATGTCGCTCAGTCGGAAGTTTTTGTCGATCAAAAACATCCCGATCACGTCTATCGTTTGGACAAAGCTCTCTACGGACTAAAACAAGCCCCTCGTGCTTGGTACGATGTCATGAGTGAATTCCTCGTGAAGTCTAGATTCATACAGACAACGATAGACACAACCCTCTTCATCAAATGACAAGACAAAGATCTGATGGTCGTCCAAGTATACGTCGACGACATCGTCTTCGGATCAACTAATCCACTGCACGAAGTTTGGAGATCTAATGACAAGCAAGTTTGAAATAAGTCACATGGCAGAGATGCAGTTCTTCTTAGGACTACAAGTCAGGCAACTCGAAGATGGGATTTTTATCAGCCAGACAAAATACATCAAGGATATTCTGAAGAAATTCCATCAAGATCATAGCAAGCCTCTCAGCACTCATATGTCACCAAGCTGCAAGTTGGATGTAGATCCCTCTGGAAAATCGGTCGACATCACGCTGTATCGCAGCATCATTGGATATCTTCTCTACCTCACCTCAAGCCAGCCAGATATCATGTTTTCCACCTGTTTATGTGCCCGTTTTCAAGCTGATCCCAAAGAATCCTATATGCTCGCGGTTAAAAGGTAACTACGTTACCTTAAGAGCACTTCTACCCTTGGATTATGGTATCCAAAGGGTACAAATTTCAAACTTATCGGCTATACTAATGCTGATTATGCAGGTTGCCGAATGGACAGGAAAAGCTGGTCTGCTGGTCATCCAAAAAGTAGAACTGCGTGTCAACTCCGACGGCCGAAGCGGAATACGTGGCTGCCGCCAGTTGTTGCTCCCAGATGCTGTGGATGCGGACTCAGCTTCGCGACTATGGGTACATTTTAAATAATATACCCATATATAGTGATAGTCAAAGTGCTATCGCTATCACTTGCAAAACTGTTCATCACTCACGCACAAAACACATAGATATTAGATATCACTTTATCAAAGATCATGTAGAAAAAGGCACCATAGATATGTATTTCGTGAACACGGAGCACCAACTAGCTGACATTTCCACCAAGGCATTGGATGAAAAACGATTTCAATTCCTTGTCGGAAAATTAGGCATGTTGAATCTTCCGTAATATGTGCTCTACATGATCTTCTGTGCTACTAAATGTTCTATGCTATGTGTTTTCTTTGCTTATTTGCTTTATCTTGCGTGAAATAAATAATTTTTTTTAAAACAAATAATTCAAAAACATTATAAATATATATAATTTAGGGGGATGACGAAATCCTTTAGGATGCTTTGATCTAAAGTCACTTAGAATTTTACCCCGACATGCGATCGATTTAATTGCTTAATTTTGTCAGTCTAAGTCGCATTCTTGTGTCTAAAGGTCATTAGGTTGCTCCACTAGACACAAAGCCACTACACATATGTCATGATTCTTGCCTTGTTATTTTCCTTTCTTTGGATCTATTTCTCGAGTGAGTCACACATCGATTACTTGTCTTAACTAGTGATACTTGGCTTCATATTCACCTTGCCTGAGATCGTTAGGAAAATGATAAGGGCGCTTAAGTTATTCCTAACTTGTCCTTATAAAATTTTTCCCTCACATTAGCCCTTAGTCATCCACTTTGAGCCATCTCCGATGTCCTTTTCTTCATTTGAATCCCATTCCTAGCCTTCAACCGTATTCTATACTCTTCGGATGGTTGTTCAAACGAGAAAAGTAAGGGGAGAAAACAAAAAAAAATGAGGATGATGACAAAAGAAGGCATTGCTCAACGCGCAAAAATCAGACCAAAGGAACCTGCCTTCCGACTATCTCTTAGAAGGTGGCATGGATCCTGCTGTGAACACCAACGATAATCTCGTACGCTCGTCAGAACGGCTGGAAAGAGGAGCACCACGAAGTAAACTTCTCCAACGATAATCCAGTCTTATATCGGGAAACGAGAAGAGGAGCAGCCTTGGGTACGAGTTCCATAACCGTGAACTTTTCCAAAAAGATAATCTCTGAAACCTCTATAGGGATTAAGAGAAGAGGAGCACTGTATCGGCCCGAGAACCAACAAGAAGAACTTCGCCTACGATAATCTCCTATAGCCTCGTGGAGAAGCGGAGCTTCAGCTTGAGCATAGCATAAAAAGGGATAGATATTAAAAGAAAAGAGGAAGAGAAGATTAAAAACATAATATAATAATAAAAGACGCCGAAAAAAAAGGAGACGGATGTAGAAATGGAATATGACGAAGAGATAAGCTCGCTTTCCTCTTAATTCCTTCCCTTCTAAGTCCTAGCCAAACCAAAACCCTTACAAACCCCTTTGATTCCAAACGACGGTCTCTCGCTTAGGTGAAATGATTACAAAATTGCCTCGATCACAGGTAGTTTGACTTAAATTGCTTGTGTTGACTTGAGTGATAAAAATATAAAAAAAAAATCCCAAGTTAAAAATAATAGAGTGCAAGAGTGAACCTAGTGAGAGTTGTCGAAATGGACCAGTCTATGAACTTAGGACTTTAGTTTGACGACGTGACTTGTCGGCATTTTTCTTTTTTCAAAAGTCTCGTAAAATTTTAGGTGTGACGATTGATCAAAGCAAAATAATCTGACCCTGTAATATAATAAAACTAATATTCATAAAAAAATATTTTATTATATATGTATCCATATATAGATAAATATTTCGCACATTTTGACATGAAATGTTATGTTTCATATGCGTTGAATTGAATAAATGCGAACTTCTTTAGTTTGTCGCACATTCTAAATGCAATTAAATGCGATAAATTTTTCATTGCCCTTACCCTCACGCAATATCTTCAATACATGTTTTTGGCGACCATGTATATGTGCTTACTAGGTAAATTGCGTATTTTTTGCTTGTTACTTGAATTGATTTCATATGTTTGTTAAGTCAATTCTTACGCATCATTTGAGGGGGGGTAAATATAAAAATCGTGCATTAGCTCCAAATATTTTTGCCGTTTTTCTCTAAGTATTTCAGATTTCTTCAAACAAAATAGAGTAAGACGTCGACACTACAAGACAAGGAGCTATTGTCACAGACCAAATATTTCAAAGGAAAACATGCCAAAAATAATTGATGATTAACTCTATTATTTCTAACGTTTTTTTCTCTAAGTGGTACAGATTTTTTATTCTGTCAGGGGAGCTAGACGTTACTACACAGAAAATCCAGGGAGTTAATTGCACTTATTTAATTCTGAGGGGGAGGATTACAATGTGATTTATTTGAAATACGGATCAATCTGAAAATCTTAGAAGTACTTACAATCGAGAAATTGGATATAAGAATTAATTGGCAATCATATGTTTCTCGATCGTAAACAGGGTTGGGAACGATTTTGGTTGGCCGCGATAATTTGCGAAGAAATTGAATTGAAGAGAAATTTTCGAATCAATATTTCTCGAGCGCAAATAGTAATGGGCCTGGTCCATTTAATCGCAAAACGTACAATCGCAAACCCAACATTGACTTACAGCGAGTTAGTAAAAGTTCACTTTTTGTCAGTCGAAAAACTTTATCTCACGCAAACCTAAATCGCAAAAATTTCTCTCTCGAAAAACTTTCACAGACAGTTCAAATCTCTCACAAATCTTTCGATTTTCAACACCAAATTGTCTGTTTAAGGTAGAAATGAGATTCATTTGACATTTGCGTGCGATTTAACTCCATTAGCATCTGCATTCTATAGTTTTTGCATGATTAGTATTAGATTCTCGACTGTTCTTCAAACTGAGAAAACCGTATACTATTTTATAGTGATTTAGGCATGTTTACGAGTTTAATCTAGGTTAATGCCTGCACTTAAGATAGTTTCGATGTTTTCTTTGAATCTAGTAGTTTAAACTTTCGAAAATATGCATCTTAGACCACTAAGTTGAGTTTTGAAAGAAACTGGGTATTTGAATGTTTGAAGCCATCGAAGAACTTTGTCAATCGCAAAGAATTTTAATTGAATTGCGATTCAATTGAGATACTGCTTGTATCGAATTAGTTTTAGATCGCTAAATTCTGACTTAGTCACTAAGAAAGAAGATTTTGACCGAAAAATCACTTACCGTCGAGAAATCTAATTAGGATTTTCTGCAAGCGAAAAATTTAAGCGTTGAATAGACAACTTAGATGCAAATTAGATCGAGCGTAAAACTTACTATCGCAAAATAGAATTTTCGATTTCATTTTATTTCGGTCGCAAAAATTTAGCAGCGAAAAATTAATTTTTCAACGCATAATTTTTCGATCGTAAAATTCGCCACTTAGGATTTAATTGATCGGAAAAATTTCTTGACGATTGACTTAGTTTTCTTTACGTTGACTAATTTCTCGATAGAAAAATATCGCAGCGAAAATTTCACTTAGGATCGGAAATCACGTATTGCTCGACAAATTTCAAATCGAAAAATTTTATTCAATCGAGGAAACTTTTCGACAGCAAATTTACCTGAGAAATAATATCTCGATCTTAAATTTATACGGAATTTTTCTCGATCGTAAAATTGGTCGGCTACAGTCCATAATTCCGACTTCAACACTTAGTTTCTTTTTAAGTCTTTTACACTGTAGGGAACATTAAGCGAATAAAAATTTTCCGATCGCAAAATTAAACGCAACTGAAATCAATGCATAGGAAATCGATTTGAAAATCAAATTTTTCGAGCATAAAATATCTCGGCATGAACAGTGACATTTTCCACGATCAAACACTTAGAAATTTCAGAGTTTTTTCCACGCGTTATATGTTTCATTCGAAATTACGAACATGCAGTTACATTTTTCAAAATCAATCATACTATATGCATACTACACGATTTCAATTCAAAATTCATCAAACATTGGGACGCGGCACATTAATATGAACAAGAACCAGTTCGGGATGATTCTGGACTTGCCATACAGTGCAAAGTACGACCCGCTCCCATCAGACGCAGAAATGGTGCATGATTTCATGTAGATGAGATATCAACTGCAACTCACCAAGCTAGCTCAGGTCCAGAGCAGCGGTATCCCTCATCCGTAGAAGACACTGTTCGGGATCGTGAACAAGTGTTTATCGCCCAAGCATACAGGCGTCGATATGGGCAAGACCAACATTCTGCAGATTTTCCACGGAATCGCATTCTCCAGGAACTATGATTCCATGCAGCTGATCTGGAATGATCTTGCAGACCAGATCAGGCAAAAGGAGAATAAGAGATCCAAGAACGTGCCCTACACTCGGTGGTTTAATGTGATCATCAGAGAACTCATGGAGTTGCACGAGTCCATCCCTCGTCTACCTCATGGAGGAAATTATCAACCACCGAGGCTCAAATTCTTCAACTATCCATGGCTCACGGACTTGGACCAATCGTCGATGCCGATTTCTTTTGAGCTGCTACGTCTCGCCGACCCCTAGGGAGACGTGTATCGAACTTACTGCCGGAAGAATCACCTCACCGAGGAGATGATTCGAGGGCCCCCGACGGATTTTGGAGTTAGCCCTCCCCAACCGCAACACCAACCAAGCCCTGACGACACGATGATAGATGTTGTCGCTCTGGAGCTTCAACAAGAGTCTCCATTGGTCGAAGTGCAAATGCCCGACGTAGATGACACACTAATAGACATCGTGGCTACTGAGATGGCGCTCGAGGCTCCTGAACATTAATATCAGGTGGAGGTGCCCGTCCATGTAGGCGTGCTCCAAGAGCCTATTGAGGAGGTTCTACTTCAGGAGGCACAGCCCGAGGCGGAAATGGGGCACAGCTCACCACCTGAGACGATGGAACACGCCGGTGACGAAGCAGTACGTGAATCGACACCTCACACGGCTTCCTCGTCAGACACTGAGTCTGATGAGGAGATCCAACTTATAATACGGACTCCGCGTCGACTGAGCCTTCAAATCGAGTCCCTCTTCACCGTCGTCTCCACCACGTCAGACACGCCGCAAGTCATACCTTCTGGGGCTGACGACCCTTCGTCGCTCAATCTAGAGCTGCAGCCCACTATCACAGCGGCGGTCGGGGCCGAGGATCAGACTATCACTACCGGCCTCGACGTCGAAATGTCTGACGTACAGGTTCAATCTGAGCCTGTCACAAAATCCATAGGCGCGAATCTTCTAGATTCAAGTCGAGGATTGGATGGAAGTCTCGAACAATCACAACCTCAAGTGACTGCGAGCCAACCTACGGAGCCGGTGCCTGCTCAAGGGTTGACAACAGGCGACATCAGTCGACCTGGAACATCTTCGACGGAGGCTTCCACCCCTTTTGTGACGAACGAGCAATTCCAGGCCGCTCTCTCTGCCGCTGTACAATCCATGGAAGATAAGATCATGGATAGAGTACTCCACGCCATCGAGACATCCCGAAGAGATACCGGGAAAACACCTGTCTCTGAAGGCCCTTCGTCACAAACCGACCTCACACCTCCACAACCCACACCTATCGACCCTCTAGCCACTACATCCATCCTCATCAACCCATACACCACATAACCACACTCCAGGACATCCTACTCGCCCGCCTGATTGGCCTCTCCATCCGGTCGCCTCAAGAAGAATCTCTTTATAGGCGATTGGTGGATCATCCTGAGCCACCTACTAAAACTTGCCGAGGCCAAAGCTCCCGCTCAAGGCACGGACATGGCGATCCTGACGATCAGGACCATCATGAGAGGGAGAAGAGGCCACGGACATCTACAAGTGGTCAAGAACAAGGCCAAGGCTCGGGCGCAACGCAAACAGGTGCTGGAGCAGGTGAAACACAAACCACCCAAACTACCCACACCACGCACCGCACCACCACTCTAACCCACATCGACCCACCATCCTTTCACCTAAGGACGCCTCTGCCCACACCACCGACTCTGACAAGCCCCTTGCTTCAGAAAGAAGAAGCAAGTGCAACTATGCTCGTAGCACTAGCGCAAACCCAAGCTACTCCCTCTGTTGCTCTAGACCAATCGGGCCCGTCAGGACATGACGTCAATCCACACGAGTTCCTCGACAAGTATATATTCGAAGGACAATGGGAGACCCATTACATGCCCGAGGAGCGTCAAAGACAACGGCTCAAGGAAATTCGACAAATATTGCAACAAGCTTCGGTGGACCTCGTTTTGATAGAAGACGATGAACTTCAGGAAGGTGCAGATCATCGACAAGATCCCACTGGGCTTCCAGAACTGATCACGCAACGAGCGGCTTCACCCACAAGACAAATGCCAGGGACCGTTCGGATAGACACGTCGTGGGAGAATATTCGAATAGAGATACCTTTCCTTGAAGAAGTCCGTGAAAATATTTGGAGGTCACCGGACAAAGTCAAGAAGCCGAACGAGTTTGAGCTGAGAGCGATTTCTCATTGGGATCAGCAAAAGAGAATGACATATCTCTGGATGCTAACCCATCCCGAACCGGATGTGAGGATGAAGATGACTAAAGCACAAGCAAGGAACCATTATAAGAGTCTATCTCCCATCTGTCAGCTACTAAGTGTCTACTGTGCCAAAGGAGGACTTCCAACACCGTTCTATGTAATCGAGAGAGTAGACAGAACTCGAGACGAACTCAACGAGAGCGACCTACCCTACCTTCCTTACGAGGAGGTGTACCGTCTCTATCAGTTCTACGTAGAGAAGTACAATGGTCCTCAAGGCTTCGTAAAGAAAGAAGGACTCGAGGGACTATACCGGTTCATGATGCGCCAAGTCAAGTACTTCGCCGCACACGACCTTCAAATGGCTCTGGAGAGCAACATGAAGAAGTTCAACATGGCCGCTCCACTCAACAAAGAACCTGGATCGAAGGGCTTCCCAACAATCACGTGCACATCAGCTCAGTCCTAGGCGTCACCTACAACAATCCAATCGCGAAGAAGACTAGGATGATGCTGAAGACTGAGATACACAAATTCTGTGATGGGACGCTTAAGGTCATCAGGAAAAACATAGAAAAAAGGTTGGAAGAGATCAACAGAGACACGACGCTGAGGATCCATCCATTCGTAAGAGAACAGCCGCTCCTAAAAGAATTACTTGAGGACATCGAGGAATGACTGGAGCTAAGGAACACGCTCAGGAACTTTGAGCATGCGCTGGGCTTGCGCAGGTCATTCTTCGCCCGACGAGGACAACTAGGACAGACAAGCAATCAAGCACAAAGGGGGAGAATGTAAAAGATCAATTCTAATTGTGCTTAGATTTTATTAGATGTCCTTGTATTTTGGGGCGTTTCTTTTATTTGTCCTTAGATTAGGACTAGCTTGTATTTATACCTAGTTTGTTTGGTATAAATACTTTGTAAACAATCGCAATCAGAAGAGAAAGTTTTGGGAAGTGATTCGAAAGGCTTGCAATTCAATTCCTAGAGAGAGAAATAATAGTGACTTTCTCACTCTACTCGAATTCTCTCTCTTGTTCTTCATTTGTGTTTTTTGATCGAATCTCAATGTCAATCATTATCATTATGAATTACTTAGAATTCATGCCTAGGATCATACATTTGTTAATCGTAGGACCTAACAAAAGAAGAACTTCCAATTTCTTAGCTTTAGCGTATAACTTCTTACGCTCTTCTCCTAAGAGAGCAAAGTTATTTTCCACCATTGATTTGGCGGCTTTACAGGCGTCAAGATTTTTAGCAAGTTCACAAACCTCAGTATTAGTTTTTCTAATTGGGCTTCTAGGCTGGTGACCTTAGTTATCGCATCAGTTAATCTACAATTGAGGCTAGCTTTCTCATAGAGATTCCTAGCCAAACAATTATAGTTATTTTCTAGCATGTCTTCTAATTCTTTCACTTTTGAACTATGCTGCTCTATCGGAGGCTTCGTAGTCTCACTAATTTTCAAGCTCTTAGTTAGTTCTTCTATTTGGGCACTAAAGCTTCTGAGTTCTAGTTCAAGGCTAGTTATCCTCTCCTGAGATTTGATTAGTTTCTTCTCTACTTCCTTTATGTTTTTCTGCTCACGTTTCATGTTAGTGTATGCTAGTTGATACGATTCTAACATGGCAAAAAATGTGGAAGGAGAAACTACCTCCTGTGAAGAGGTGGATGCTTTGTCCTCATTCGACTGAGTTGTGGTTTTGGCGTCTGATTTATCGTCTAGGCGGGCCATGAGGGCTAGATTCTCTCCTTCAGAGCTTGACGTGTCTTCAAGCCAGTGGTTTGTTCGGCCATCAGAGCTACCCCAACTTTTTTCTGCTTTGTGAGTTGAAGCTTCTTGGAGTAGTAATTGACATCTCTCTTCTTTGGGTGAGTGCACTCTCTGGCAAAGTGACCCGGTTTGCCGCAGTTAAAGCACTTGTTTGGCTCTTTTCCATTTTTGACTTCTGAAGACTCAGGCTAACATTCCTTGTTCTTTGAGCTTGAGGTTCGAAGCCGGTTGGCGGATGATGAGGATTTCTTCTTGAAATATTGCTTGCTCATCATTTTTCCTATTAGAGCCAATTTCTTTCCCAGCGCTTTCATGTTTGGCTCCACGTCTGAGTCTGATTCGTCTTCTGACTCTGAAGGGGTAGGAGGCCTAACGATCTTCTCTTTTCTATTTTTTGAGCTCCGCTTCTCTGGGACTAAGGCAACTGTGTCTTCAATCAGCTTGCCCTTCTGCTCCTTCTGAATCTCGCTTACATCTTCCTCGTGCTGAGCGAGATTATCAAACATGGCATGAATATCCAACTCCTCAAGATCTTTGTTTTGTCTGATTTGGGTTTTCTTCCTTCCGAGGGTAGAGAGGATAGAAATCAAAATTGGTTTCCATATTCGTCTTTGTAATTTCTATTTTCCTCATCTCATTCAGAAGTGTGAGGTATCTCTGATAGAGATCATGTAGGCCCTCAGGTTTCGCTCTGAAAGAGTCATAAGCCGTGAGTATGTTCGCCTTCTTGGCCTTGGTGCCTACTTCTGTTCTTTGCACATCTTATGCAGTTCATCCCACATTCCCTTCGCCGTTGGAATGTTGTCGATCTGTCGATAGATGTCATTTGGGATGCCCCGCATTAGAGTGTTCTTGGCTATCAGATCAGTCTTAGCTCTAACTCTTTCCTCCTCTGTGTATTCACTAGGCTCTTTGAACCGTCTAGAGGCAGGAATTGGAGGATTAGCTGTGTTGACGCCGGGTACATTTACCCAGAACTGAGCTGGACCTTGCTCAAGCGACAAGAGAAGGTTGTCGGCCTGATCCTTTAACTCGATAAAGTTCAGAAATCGGGTTCGCCACACAGTGTATTCGCCGCGTTTGAGGATCGGAGGACGATTGTCATTTCCCAGTGTATAAGCATCCATTTTTTATTTTCTTCGATTTGAGTTGATGAAGGATCACCTCCGTTGGTTGTTTTGATGAATTGGAAAATGATGTGACTTGCTTCACAAGTAGCAAATTTGTTAGTAGTGTTTGGTTTAACAATAATGATAGAGAATTATTGATTCAATCTTTAAAGTTTCATCAAAAATAATTTCGTTGATTTTGAATAATACTACTGTAGTGCGCGACAAGTACTGTTCGCGAAACTTTTCCGAGCGAAAATAAATTTCGATTCGAATGTAATTTTGCGATGAAAAGCTGTTTAAACAGTGAACTCAATCGAAATTGACTCGTGAAGTTTTGGGATCGAGAAATTTAATCGTCGAAAAATTTTGTTGACCGTAATTCAAAATGTGAACTTTTTCAAAATACTGACTCGAAAAGTTGACTATATTTCTCGAGTGCACAGTTTCTATTCAGCGCTAGATTTTCGATCGAAGAAAATTTTGAAGATACGTGGCATTGTTACACCTATCGGTCCAATTCTCAGACTATAAACAATCTGATTCCATTCGGTCTAAAGGTAGTCCAGCCTATACCTTCAGTCAAATTGAATTTTGAAAAATTGATCGAAATCCGGCGGTTGAAAAAGTTTTTTCGATGCGTTAATTGATTTTGGTCGTCGAAAAACAGTACCCAATGGAGTTTCTCGCTGAGTCAAAATTAACAGGTAAAAAAAATTTACGAGCAAAAGTAATCTTTATCCTAAAGTAAAACAAGAAATGTCTGACCGAAATGTTTTTCAATAGCTTAAGTCAATTCTCGTCGAAAAGTTTAGCTCGAAAAACTTTTCTGCTAGAAACGTTCTTGACAGCAGCGACTTCAGTAGTAAATCAATATTCTTAATTGAAAAATTTTTCGCACGTAGTTTTTCGATCGAGAAATTAACCCTGATCGAAGAACTTAACGAGAAAAATTGAAATCACACAAATAGTTACAGAATACGATTTAACACTGAATTCAAGCAGATACTGAAAATTAATCAACGAAACTACAGGTATATGCTCGAAATCAGCTATTGGTTACTCACAAACAAAAGATTAAACATGTTCGAAGCAAATGATGTTCAATTTGGCAAAAATAATAACACATTCAAACTGTTCTTCGCGCAAACAGTGAATCTCATAATAAAAATTCAACCTAAATCATGATTCTGATTGCTACCGATCTAATCCTAATTGATTTAAGATACTTATACGAGCATAGAAACATCCAATTCAACTCAGATAAGCACTGAAGAAATCAGATCGAAATTCATTTTCACGCCAAAACTGTTCTTCGCACGGAACAGTTTCCGAATTTCGATCCGAATTCTAACAATTATGATTCAAACAGAACGAATCTGCTCTGATACCAATTGTTAGGTCCTCAATTATCAACTCCTAGATCCTAGACTTGAAATCTAAGGCAATCAATTAGAATTGTTAAGAATTAGATTTCGATCGAAGACCTTCTTAGAGAGCTTCGAGAGAGATTTCGCTTAGTGAGAGAAAGTTTTCTAAATTTCTCTCTCTAGAATATGATTTGCAAGCCTTTCGGATCAATTGGCTAACTTTCTCTATTAAGCATAATGTTTACAAATGTATTTATACCAACATACTTGGTATAAATAACACATAAGTCCTAAACTAAGGACAAATACAAATAAAGCCCCTAATTACAAGGACAACTAATGAAGTCCAAACACAATTTTATTTGATATTCTACATAACATGCCAGAAATATTTAACACATGTAAACCACGTAAAGCACTAAACCACATAAGCACATAAGTATCACATAATAATTCACACAACCGTTTACGTGTCGTATGTGGATTTCACCTACCTAGCGTCTCTATTGTAATACAGAGATTATGAAGTTGGGATGGAATTACTTAGCCGTATACCCATGCGCCTTACAAACCCTAAATATTGATAGCTTATAATAATTGAGAATAAAATTATGAAGCATACTAAAATCACGAAAAGAATAGGAGTCCCATTCTCACCCTTTAACTCGCGAATGATGTCTAATGGCTAAATATTCTCCACTACCTCCTCGCCTAAACGTGAATTGATTTCCACTTTGTTACTATATTATAATGGTTTAACAAAGCTATGAATGAGAACGGTCTGAGCACGAAATGTATTTGGAGAGTAGGTAGAAAGCAAATGACGAGAGGAATGAAATGATGATGATAAAGGAGTAAAGGCGGTTAGTGAATTATTCTCTGTTCTTTGCTAAAATGCTTTCTACGGCTTTTTTTCAAAAATAATGCATTTTTAGATATAAAAAATAATGCCATTTCGTGTACGATTTCAAAAATAGGTGAAAGCGCCACTTTGTATGGCGCGTTTAGAACTTGCCACTCCGTGTGGCGCGTTCAGAACACGTCACTCCAAGTGGCGCTTTCAACTTAAATTTTTTTCCCCTTTCTCATCGTTTTTTGTTTTGTTTTTAAAATAAAACTTGTCTACAAAATAAGATAGGTAAAAATTCGAAATTTTTTGAAATTTTTTTACTTTCTCGAAAAAATTTTCGTTAGTAAATTTTGTAAGTATTTGAATAAAATAGTTAACATAGGTAAATGTTTTTTACTTTCTCAAATTTTTATTGTTTTGTATTTGGATAAAATTTCATAAATAAATAAAATAGTTAAAAATCCGAAATTTTTGAAGCAAACCAAACATTACATTGCAAATAAAATTACTTAAACACACATAAAACTCAGACATTTTCGAAGCAAACTAACATTACATTGAAATAAAATTACTTAAACACACATAAACAGACACTTGAACTTTCAAAATACTAATAAGTTTACTTAGCCTTGTCCACCTCTTTGTCTTGCACGCCTTTCAGATCTATCCATCTCATTTGTAATCCTCGTCGTTCGGTTCCTTCCGGCTCCCCTTCGATTTCTAGCGGATTGTGGAACAACTGAAACTCGGCATCATCCCAATAACGCTCGTCGTCCAAAGGAACAAAGCGACCCTCATAAGTTCTCAAATAAGCTTCTTTACTATAATACGCGGCAACGTATTGAGCACTATTAAGCCCAAAACTACGACAAGTTGCTTGTGCATGTGAACATGGTATTTTGGACATACTCCAGTTAGAAGATCACTCAATACCACCACGTACATCTTAGATCCCCTTCCACTTAAATACCTAGTATAGACCTTGGC
Source organism: Craterostigma plantagineum (assembly GCA_027422505.1). Classification (NCBI taxonomy): domain Eukaryota; kingdom Viridiplantae; phylum Streptophyta; class Magnoliopsida; order Lamiales; family Linderniaceae; genus Craterostigma; species Craterostigma plantagineum. Next base: position 10,415,289 of record JAPQWV010000021.1, on the reverse strand, counting down.
AGACCTGTCGCATAATCAAATTCTCTCACCGTATGGCTTCTTGAGTTGTTGCTCCAATCACGATACTTCTCCTTTGGGATTTTATCAAGCCACTTCCAAGCCTTCTCATTGAGAGCCTTAATTTGGTCCATCGTTCGCTTAAACTTCAACTCCGTATGTGCCATGCCCGCTCGATGACATAGGTCCTTTAACTGTTAGTCTTTAAAATCCTTATAGAAGTTACATTTGACATGTCGAGGCAAAAATGATGAACACCTCTAATTGAATTTCTCTGCAAAAGCAATTCTACAGCAGATTTAATCCCATGATAACGATCAGAGATTAAACATACTTCCTCATTTTTCAACACGTGAACATTCAATAAGTGCAAAAACCAGTGCCAAGATTCACGGGTTTCTTCATCCATGATCGAGAAGGCTAGTGAAAAAAACGTTCTGGTTAGCATCAATGCCAGCAGCAATCAACATCTTGTGCTTATATTTTGTGTAAAGATGAGTTCCGTCTACGCATACTACCTTTCGACAATGTTGAAAACCGTCTGCAATGTTTAAAGCTCCATAAAACATACCGTAGAATATCCTTTTTATTGTTTGTAATATGTCTCCACCTCACAATCGTGCCCGGATTTGTGCTTGTAGGGCTTTCATGAATTTGGTAGTTGTTGGACAGAACTCTCCTACGCTTGAAGATAAGAAATTTTGTAGCCGTAGCTGTCTTTGACCCTTTGTATCACATCCTTCGGAAGATATTGAGGATTACCCGAACGACGGATATCAACATCTCGGCAATAACGTCTGGAGATATGTTGCGATGTGTGTCTGGCAACTCATTCATCAAGCACGTGTGCTCACCAGGATACTTTGTTATCATCCAGTAACCTTTCTTCTTTTTGTGGCATGCACGCAACCTCCACACGCAGTTTGGACTATGGTTGCAGGTAATATGCCGTAATGCGCCTCCAAAACCCGGTATTCTCTTCTTGCACGTTTAAGTGAGTTATCGTTTATTGCACTTTTTAAATTTGATTTGCTCTGGAAGATCATCTTAACGCTAAGGTGACCTTCGTCGCCGTCGTAGAATGAACCATGTCCTCCGTAGTCATCGTCATTTGCTTCTGGAGCCATCTCATAAGTCTCGTAAAATGGTACACTTGGATGTAGTTCTCTTTGCATCTGTGACGAAGTAGGTTGATGTTCGACATTCGGTTCATCGTCATCTTCATCGTCAACAGGATCCGGTAGATTTTCTAATCCGCCGCCAATGTCATCAGCTTCTGAGTCCCTCACTTCCTGTTCATGCTCCGGCTCAATGGGATCGTCAGGGGAACGATTGTTGATGGACCTGCTTCGTCGAGTTGAGTTTGAAAGGCTGTTTGATAGTATGCAGATTGGTCAAATACGGGTTCTTCATATGTGAGGGCTGATTGAGATCGAAGGAATTTATGTGTTGGACTGACTCGACGAAAATATGCAAACAGTTGAAGCCATAATCTGGATGAAAGAAGAACTCAACATCTTGATCGGTTTTGACCTCCAAGAGTGTATGAACAACTCTGTTGAAATGCTCGTACTCATACTTCGCATATATTTTAAGAAAGAAATTATTGCTATTGACTCCTACAATGTCGTATAGCAAATAAAGAAGTTGGAGAAAATTAGTATGACGGGGTAATCTTCGATATGCAATGGGATTAATACTAGATGAGACTTCGTCAGCACTTTGTTGTATCGCACCACCAAAATATATGATGACTTGAATAGTAGACATAGTGTATTGTTGAGGCTTATGAAGAATGACTAACACGATGGAGTTATTTATAGGCAAAATTTTTGAAAAATAATATAATATGAAAATAATATTTTATAATATCGTAGATGAATGATTGAAAGATTTTTTTCGAAATTTATTATATTTTTATAATATTTTATTTGAAATGATTGGAAGATTTTTTGTGAAATTATTAGTGAAGATTCTTTTTAATTTATTAATATAATATGAATATAATCGTTGTGGACTTATCAATGATACATTACGGAAAAGCTGCAGCTGAATAATCGTTGTGACATATCAATGATTCATTGATTTGTGACAATCATTAATAAGGATGTGATGTGTCACTTTGAAAGTTCTGAAAAAGCTATGATATGTGACATATCACTGTGAAATTTTTTTGAAAGGATAAAAAACTGATACGACATATCTCTAGCGTCTTTAAAACTGGATGTGACCAATTAATGACGATGTGATGTATCACTGCGAAATTTCTGGAAAAAAAAAAGCTATGCTATGTGACAAATCACTGTAAAATTGAAAAATAATACAATTTTTATAATAACAAATGATTGATAGATTTTTTCGAAATTTACTGATATAATATTTTACTAATATTTAATTTGGAATGGTTGAAAGATTTTTTTGAAATTTATTAGTGAAGATTCTTTTTAATTTATTAAATATGAGATTTTTTTTATTAGTATTTTAGATGAATGGAACGATTGTTATATTTTTATTAATATAATATTATTATAATATTTTATTTGAAATGATTGAAAGATTTTTTTGGAATTTATTATTGAGGATTTTTTTAATTTATTAATGTAATATGAAAATAATCGTTGTCGACTTATCAATAACAACCATTAATGAGGATGTGCTGTGTAACTGACAAACTTCTGTAAAAGCTATTGATATGTGACATCTCACTGCGAAATTTCTAAAAAAGCTATTTATGGTTGAACGATTTTTTTATATTTCTTAATATAATAAAAAATTTTAAAAATTTTGAAATATATTAATATAATATTTTTATAATATTTATTTTTAATATGTCAATATAATATTTTTATTGCTAGAACTGGAAGATTACGGGCTCGCAGTGTGCTTAATGTGATGGACGTCCTAATTTATAGACATGCCACGTTTAAAGATTTTTTTTATAATACTTAATATAATATTATTTGTTACAATGTTTTATTTGAAATTGGAAGATATTTTCGAAAATTTATTAATAAATTAGTTTTATAATATTTTATTTGAAATTATTATAATATTGTTTTCGAAATTTTTAGTTTTATAATATTTTATTTGAAATTATTATAATATTGTTTTCGAAATTTACAATATAATATAAAATATTTTAGTTGAAAACCTATTCAATTCGGCACTATCTTTGATATCCAATTTAAAAAACGTATTATTTTAAGCCGCTTTCTACGTTCTTGCTATCCCCTTTGTTCGTGATGCATAGTAGGATATGCATACAAGTTTATTATACTACGCATTGGGAAATGTAATTAAAAGCATATAAGTGACGTGTATTTCCTCAGTTAAAGTAACCAAATTCCAAATCATGACTATTTGTATTTTGATGTGTTATTCGGCCCTTATTGATAACCTTTTAGCCTTACTAGTCTTTATCTTGGGCTTTAAATATGATCTGGTCCAATAGTAATTTATTTGGGCCTTAGTCTTAAGATTAAATCTATTAAATGTTTAATTGGACTTCCATTATTATCCGGCTCTTACGTGTTCCTTATGAATTATATATCTTTAATATTTCATTCACTAATTATCTAAAATTTCTTGTCGTAATCCCGCTTTAAAATTTGCTGGTATTACATCCTCCCCCCTTAAAAGAATTTCGTCCCCGAAATTCGCCGACCGATGTAACTCAGGTAACGATTTCTCCTTTCTCTGATCTATCTGTATCCTATTAAAGTAGGATTTATTCCCACCGTCACCACGCAACTTAGGCGACACATTTAAATGTGCGGTTCAGTTTTCTAAGACCAACAATTTCTATTCGTCTAGACTCGTGCACATTTCTATGTCCTCTAGGCCTATTCCTATTCCCAGCATGCATCTGATGCGCACTCTAGGTTACTCGTTCTTATTGTCTACAAGCATTCCAACAAACAAAAAAGCTAATCAATTACATTGAATCGTAAAACTTGCAGGCAAGGCCGATCCTCCAGACTTTTGAGCGGCCGTATATGGATAGTTTACAGAATCTATATCCTAAGCTCTGATACCACATGTGGCGACCCTCACTTTCTAATACTAGTTGTAGCGGAGTTTTCGCAACGTAAGTCGCGGAAGACCCGTCTAACAAAATATTTTTCTCGGTTGGAACTTAGAGTTTCCTTTGAATTTTTCGAATCTTCTCGTCAGCATGGTGATCTGCTCTAGTATGTCTTCCTCATTTTCTTCTTCGCCATCATAGTCATTTTCTTGTTCAGTGTTGAAGGTCATATTTGGTTGATTCCTGACTTGTGGTTTCTGTCTCACTGCAGAAAGGAAATAAATGTAAAGTAAATGCGAGACAGGATTTTTATAGAAGTTATATCCTCAACTGGGGTTTACTCCTCTGCTTGAGGTTTGCTCCTCAAGCATTTATCAATCACTATAATGCATCGTAGATGGTTACTGCTTGATTGGCCCAATACACAACCGAAACAAGTCGAACACTACACATACTAGGTGTTACGCCGAAAAAGACTTAGAAATTTTTCGCCAAATCCCTAACCTCAAACGCGCGCAACACGGCTCTTCCTTGGCTTACTCCGCGCGCGCGCTTCGTAACCCAGGCAAGACACGCCCTCTCTGACACTCGCCTTACCCAAACGGAAACGTAAAGACAAGTGATATAGCCGAAGGACCGGCCAACTCGAATTTGGCCTTTCTTTATTTCGCACAAAGAAATTACAATAGGATTTGAACGATTTGGACACGTCTTCGAACTCATTCGACTCGATCGCACACATGTCTACCCAAATCCTATCGTCCCTTTGACCGGGATCATACAACGCTCAGAACCCTCGTCGGAACTACCCCAAACGCAATCCCGACAACCCTTGGAACACTTTGACAAACTCGCACAATTTGCCTAAGTGTATCGCTCTCGAACTCTTGATGCTTGATACCTTGGCTTGGGCGAATGAGGTCCTATTTATAGGCCTCAAGCTTCCTTTTGTGACTTGGTAAAGATCTCCCAAAAGATCTCCATATCTTGTTTTCATATCTTCTAAATATAGTAAGTATTCAAACAAGATCCTCCTCAAAGATCTCAAACCTTTTGAACCAAGTCAACCTCCCTCCGGAAGCTTCCATGGACTTAGCAAGCCGCAGCTCCGCCCGTGTCCGTGGTCCGTGCCGCGCGCGCATCGCGCCGCCCAGTCCCGCGGCAAGTGCCGCTCGCCCCCAAGTGCCGCGCGCGCACATCTGGCCTCGCCCTCGCGGCCATGCCCCGCCATGGGTGGTTCATCTCGGCCAGCTGGACCGTCGGGGTGGTCCCGGCCTGGTCTCGGCCCCGTCCGGCAGCGCGGAGCGCGCTGCCGTGGCCTGGTCGCGGTCCGGCCCGCATACTCCAAGGGTTGGCCGCGCCGTTGCTGGCGTGGCCCGTGCCATCCCATCGATTACCGCTCTGAACCTCCGCGTTCCGAACGGCCTCCAATCTCCGATAATCGTCTAAGTGTCGTAAAGACTCCGTGCCTTAGCCGCTCACGCCTTCGTTTGGTAAACCTGTCGAAGACCCAGGTTGGAACTTACGTTCGTGACACTAGGTTACCACACGTCGAGTTTCGTTTATGGAAATATCCTATTCTTGACAGAACACAGCTCGCTACCGAAGGGCCCCTGGAACTCGTCCTTCCCTTCACGTGTGCATAAACATCGACATTGCCTCCTTGGTATTGCTCTCGTCTGAAGACAACATGTTCGAAGACAGAATATATGGTGGGGTTGGAATATCTTAATACAGTCAGTGCTTCGCAATTGATCGCTCAGGTAGGCAGAAAGCTATCACAAGTGAACACTCAGGAATCTCTATATAAGGTTTCTGCTCAAAAAACTCGTATTGTACTTTTGCAAATTCTTGACTTCGACAATATAAAGAGTTGCTCATATATATATAGACCTTTCATTCAACACTTATATGGAAAATTAGCTCATGAAATTAATCACCAAATCAAGAACATAATCCATGCAATTTTCGAGAGTCAACATGCCATGTAAATCATGCTTATCATAAATCGTCACAACGGGCTTAACCTTCAATTAGCATGATTATAATCCACATAAAGGCTCAGATTCATTTTCAAGGCATATTCAAATATATTGAATAATATTTACCATAACAGAACTTTCCATATGTGGTATCCAGATATCATTTTATAAAATAAATCAATCCTGATTTATTTTCCATGTTTAGCGCATAAGATAGCATTAGATCAATATATTTCCCATATTTACCACATAGATCAGATCGGCTCAGACATTTATGAATTAACATATCATGGCATAACTTTCCATATATCAGAGATCTCATACATTTCAGCATATACCATATATATTAGCATCTTATCAACATAAGTCAATTAATCAAATCTTTCCAAAATATAATATCCTAGTCAGTATAAGGGAAGATATCACTTCGATATTGCACAATAAAATCAGTGGGATGCATGCAAAAGATTCTCGATGTGATTTTCATCCAGGAATAAACGATTCTCAACAGATATATCACATTCCATATTTAGACAACACATTTTTCATCTATAACCCAGTAGGACATCTCACACATTATTTCCATAAATAGCACATTATATCCATAGTTCGATATATCCTAGCATGTGAGACATCTATAACAAGCGATCGTATAGTTTCACCAAATAATCACAGAATCACATGTGAGTCAAATATTCGACAATTAATCATTTCATAACTCATCAATCGATGTATATTCATGTTATTATGCACTTAGACACTATATCACACACAAGTCGAATTGCTTAATTGATATACCTAATGTCATTCAATTACATAGTTCTTCAAAGCATTCTAATGCTCATGCACCAAAAAGGTCAACAAAACGTTATATATATAGGTAATATGAGTCTGAAAATGCCGAATCTCTTCTTTTCTTCTTTGCAATGGGACGTTTTATCCGGCAGAAATCCACTCGGCGTGGTCGCTCGGGGCGGATCCTCCCAGGGACGGGGAATTCCCGTCCCATTGACAAGCCTATATGTTGTCAAATAGTGTCGACAATGCATATATATATATATATATTTAATATAAAGGTTGTGAGTTGTCAGGAATAATAATAATAATAATGATAATAATAATATAATAATATATTATATAAATCACGCTTGTCCCATTCAAACATTCTACAAGTGGCATCAGAGCCACGTTGAGGATATTTCAAATACGTATTGGTTTATTATGGGTTCATCCGTTGTCGATAATCAAACATAGATTGTCAAATTTAAAGGCATCATGCGCAAATCAAATATTGTGAAGCGCGTGAGGCTTGTTTGGGTACGTGGAGGAAAGTCAAGTCATTATGGCGGACCTACAATCGGTAGGCGGAATAGTGTTGTACTTCAAGGGCAAGATTATGGGAAGTATTTGGCGACGAAGAGCAGTCGCACAACCCCGAGGAGTCGGAGCCTTACTAAATGGAAAATTAATGTGGGAAAGGCCTTGTACTCAATCAAGACGACTATCACCAAAGAGTTGATGGAACATATATGAGATGAAAGCACTCCAAAAGAAGCTTGGGATACACTAGCGGCACTATTTTTGAAGAAGAATGAATTTAAGCTGCAACTTCCCGAGAACCAGCTTTTGTCAGTCATATAAGGGAGATGTCGATACTCGAATATTTTAACAAGGTATGATCTCTTTTTCGTGAAATTTCTAAATTGGACCCGACTAATAAAGTTTCAGATGCTGAAAAAAGAAGAATTATTATTCACAATGTGGAGATTCAATCTTCAATATAAGTAATCTTAACCGTGTTTTGCGCGTGACTTAACTGTTTTCATGTGCGTGTGTCTCAATATAAGCAATTGGAGCTAACACAAGCTCGATTGAATCGAATTCACAGCTCAAAAACACAGAAAATGAAAACAGGACTTACGTGGTTCGGACCCGACTAGTACACGGACCAACAGTGCTCCGATTTATTCAACTAAAACAGGGGTTTATAAGACCTCCGTGTCTATTAGAAAAGCCAAGTTGAAACTTTTCGCTAATTCTCACCCTAACGAAATATACAAGCTCTTGAAGATGACTAGTTGAACACCTGATTGTGATATTTATACAGCTGAAGAATTCTGCAGCAATGCTTTATGAGCTTGTCCCATGTGAATTCTGACTTGTACGCCGAGCTCATAATTTATAAAATTGCCTCTGGCATCGGTAATTTTAGTCAGAGCCGCGAGATTTATCTTAGCATTTCATCTGACAATTGAGATTTAATTGCCGATGTCTAAATCCCATTAAGCATGGACACTAGCATTTCTTGAGCAGAATCTACTCGTCCTAGAGTTGTGATCGTCCGACCAACGTCCTAGCATCTCCTGGCCTAACTTCGACGTTTAGACTCACAATTCCCTACACATATCCTAAGACCCGAATTTAAGTGAAAACCGCCATAAAAGGTTTGAAAGAGCAACCTTCATTGATCAATCTTGAAAATATTTTAGCTGGCCAGGAATCGCTGACCAGACGAATGTCGGAGGTGTCACTAAAGAAAGATGATGGAGTTTTATTAAGTTATAAAATTAGGGGGAGACCCCACCAACAAAATAAAAGAGATAAGAAAGAGTTTATTAAAAGGGAATAAATAAGCTCTGAAACAAAGGGATTCCATCAACGTCAAACAAAAATCTGAAGCCAAAGGAAGTAAAAAGGGCATGCTATGTTTATGGTAAACATAGTCACTTTGCTAGAGATTAGGTGTAGGAAAAAGATCATTGAAGGGAATATATTAATATATGACAATCAGGAGACTGAAAACAATGCAGAAGAATGGGGACGTAGAGGCATCTACAACAATAGTCGATGATGTATCTCAACTAATATCTAATGTGATTTATAAAGGATGGGAGGAATTATGCTTGCGTGAAGAATCATTGACGGTCATCATCTCTGGACAAATAAACTATGAATATGATTGGATCATGGACTAAGGTTGCTCCAATAATATCTCGGGAGACAAAGAGAATTTATAGAACACCGCTGAGTACGAAGGAGCACAAATGGTGATTACTGCTAACGACCCTAGGCTTCTAATGGCTCATATGCAAAATGGGACATCACTCCACGGTTTGGTTCTGGAAAGTGAAACTACACGATGTTTATCATGTCCCAGGTATGAAGAAAAATCTTCTATCGGTGTCACAATTAACGACTTCGGTAAATTATGTCATTTTCAGAACCGATATTGTTAAGGTGTATTGAATCTTAAATTATACACCAATCATGGAGGTTAGAACCTGCGGTGTTTGAGAAGAAAGAAAATCTAATTGTGCGTGCAAATTAAAGAAAGCACTAGACGTATTAAAGCATGCAGCATAAGCATGATACAGTAGGATAACTGAATTTTTAATTTAATGCTGATATTTGGTGGCACTGGCGAGCTCGAGTTTCCCGTCAAGGAAAAAGAAGGAAAGTTATCAATAGTGTTAGAAATGTTGAGGATGTTTTTACTAGAGCTGATGACAAAGAAATCCGACCTATTAGGGCTGCGTTTAGTTGGACTGTGGACACACAAGATAAGCCAGCCCAAGATTGGGCTGAAATAACTATGTTATTTTGTCCATTTGGTGGAGCGTTCACTATGTTATAATTCATTTGGGCCACACTAATATTATCTATTGGTTTCCAAAATAAGAAGAAAATTGTCTAAGTTAAAGTTAATGAAATGATAAAATTATCCTCTCCCATCTAAAAGACACGATTACACTGTCGAACAATGTAAACAAGTACAACCTTTTTACTTCGATTGATCTGTATGTTCAATCATACCTTAGTCTCCTCTGTTTGAATCATACTTTCCAGACACTCAGACCAGGCGCCCTTGAGACAATTTCCAGGTGATTCTCCAAAATTCGAACTAAACGCAGCCTATGATCCTGGAAAATGAAAACTACACTTGATGATACCATATTTACAAGAGTATTAATGTCCCATAATATTTCTCCGATATTAATACCAGCAGTTCTGAAGGACTTGTGGAGGTATATCACATTTCTCTTAATCAACAATCGCATGTCTGATGTTTGATCACATAGTTGAGTCTCTCTTGCAGCTTCCAAAAGTCGGAGAGAGAGAGAGAGAGAGAGAGAGGGGGGGGGGGGGGGTTACGGGATTAGTGCATTATTATTGTTGTAGACGTTCGAAGATTAATATAATTAATTTTCAACAAACCTGAATTTCCCCAGAAACCAAGCTCGAATAATAATTGGGCCGAAGAACGCAAACAAAAAGTAATTGGGCCAAAATAATAAATAAGAGCTGAAATAGAATAGTGCTCAAAAGAAATAATCGTGAAGCCCAAAAATCAATTAACAAATGGCCCAAATTTTTGTAGTGTTCTTGATGTGTTATGACGTGTATTCGAGCTCAATATGTAAGTTCTATAATCTGTTTACGTGTTTATGTTAATTTGGAAGCTGTTTGTGTGACAAAATTCCTAGAAATTTAGGGTTTTATGCATGAAGATGAGTTTTCGCATGAACAGTTGAGTTTGCGGGCGATTTTGAGTTTCGCAAGCCGTTCCCATTTCACGAGTTAAAGAATTCCGAATGAACAGTGCAATCGGTCAAATTTGATTTCGGGTCGCGAAAGTTTGTCGCGTGCCCAAAGGTTTTCGCAGTGTGAGTAAAATAGATTTTGCGGCAAAAGTCGCGCGAATTCGAGCTTTGACCCGAAAGTGTTTCGGATTGACCAAATTTTCAAATAGGTTTTCGGTGTTTAATGTATGGGCTTAGACCGAAATGCATTTGGGCTTTGACTAACGTTTCAGGTCCAAACGTTTTAGACAAAACTATTTTCAGCCCAAACCATTTTAAACTAAAATATTTTCGGGCTTTGACTAAAATTGTGGGGTCAACCGTAATTGTCGGATTCTAATATTTTATGAGTTTTTAGACATGTTATGTGTTACGTGGGATTTATACTGTGTGCATTTCACGACATGTAATGTGAGGGATTATTGTTCCGTAATTATACGGTGATGCCTTACGGTGTCGGATGAGTGAGGTAGAGTGGCCGATATTGACAGTCAAGGTTAGACTTGATGGAGTACCTTGTGGGAGATAGGCTTGGCGAGACCTGTCTACTCAGGATTGAGCCACCCGAGGTGCACACCACCGGATTTTGATTTGGCTCAGTGATGGCAGGCAGGCATGGAGTGACCTGTGTACCCGAGTATAGTGTTGTAGACGCGACTCAGGGTGCAAAACCGTCGGGATGATGTGATCTGCGGAGCGAGCGACCTGGCACTGCCAGCGTAGGCTACCACATGGTTATGGCGTTTATCGTCATTGCGCGCGTGGGTGCCGAGTCTAGCCTAGGGCCCTATTTTTTGTTGAGATGTGACTTGGGACGGGAACGAGTGCACGCATGCATCGCATATTTTATGACCACCTACTGGGCAATTGCTCACGGTTTATGCTTTGTAGGTGAGACTGAGCCCGACACCGATGGGTGTCAGGGTTGAGTTTTAGGATGGATGGCGGCGGTGACTCCACGGGCTTTTGAGGGCGGCACAATACATGTGATGCGACCTGTGGAGCAACATAGTATATTCGGGTTTAGATTTTTGGGGCTTTGGCCCGATGTATTTTCGTGACGCTTTTGTAAACCCGAACTTTATATATGTATATAAATTCCTTAAAAAGTTTTTGTCAAATTAAGAGGTAGGGTCGCTACAGTGAGGAAAAGTTAGAGAGCTCATACCTTGAGGATGGAATGTTGCTCGCCTGGGGTATATATAGTTTAGATTTAGTACACATTAGCTTCTTTTATAGGTATAAATACATCTTCCCAATCATAAAAATAAATTGTTTATTTTTTATGGCAAGTACCTATAGGCCATACTGAAAACTAGAGTTGTCAAAATGGGCCGGCAGGGCGGGCCAGCCCGGCCCATATCACGCCTACTGGCGGGCCTGGGAAATGAAGGCCCGTCCCACCTGCAGGCGGGTAGCGGGCCTGGCGGGCTTAGCCCGCCAAAAAAAAAAAAAATAGGAAAAAATAATTCAATACATAAAAATAAAAAAAAAAGAAAAAATTCCAAAAAGGAATATCTAATTTAATTAATTTTTTAACTTTAAATATTTATGTTATAAAGTATAAATTATAGCTTAAAAATTAAAAATATAATTTATTTATAAATATTATTATTTAATATAATTATATAATATTTTGTTTTTTGGCGGGCCTGCCCGCGGCACACATGCCCTCTCAGGCCCGTTCCTTGGCGGGCCGTAAAATTAGCACCCCCCCCCCCCCTCTCTTGGCGGAGCGGGCCGGGCGGGCACGTTTGCCAGCTCTATTGAAAACTAGTGTGGGTTTCATTAAGTTTGACCATTTTTAATTCATCTAAGTTCAAACCCTAATGCATTGTTGGTATGTACTTTGATTATCCTAAAAGAATGTTTATGTGTACCGTGGGCGATTTAGTTTTTTTTTTACAAAATTTATATATGTTGCATCATAATGATAATCATGCAATACTGGGGGATAAAAAAACTGATAATGACCAAATGGAAGATGGAAATACCTTTCCTGCTATAAACTTCGGGTAAATGCTTATTTTTAGGGTTATGAATTTTTGGGGTTGTTGTGGATTCAGCCGTTCTTGTGTCTGGTCGAGTATTCTATTGATAGACATATTCTCGTTTGCTATCGCCCAATTACAGAGTGTCTTCCGAAGGTGGCCTTTCTCATGGGCAAATAATGGAGGTGCGATATAGCGTTGGCAAGTTCTATTGTCCTTATGCCACACAAGCCAAAATCAAAGTTGTGGGTCCGAATAAGCTTACGTCTGGTAAGTTGTATTCTGTATGTAGGAATCCGATTTGCTAGTATTGGAAATGGTTGAAACCAGAAAACCTGACCTACTTCAAGAAAACATCAAGTCCGTTGACATCCAAGTACGAGAATAGTGGTGTGTTGACCTAACTTCCATATACGAGGAATTGACCTTGTTGAAACATAAAGTTACAGTAAAAGGGCGGCAAGGGAGATTAGCATTGACGTTTAGTCAAGTCAACATTCACGGATGGTGGGCGTGTTCTAAGAGCGGTATGTACAATTTTTGGCGGTATGAAGATGTTGGTTGTGCTTTTACTTTTACTCCTAATTAGGTTGTGTTTTTTAAGTAGTCAGAATGTCTTGTAAGAAGTTATCTTAGAAGCACGTGTCGATATGTATTTTTATCTTAACCATCTGCTACTTGAATGGAGTTTCCTGCTAATAGGGTAAGCTTGTATGTGTACTTTCATTTTTGGCTCTTACTCTGATCAAATACATTTCAGCTGGTATGTTAAATGTTCGTTTGTATGCGTTAAGCAAGTGTTTTTTTAAGTAAACCTCATTTACAATGTTTGATTTCAAGGCTGTTTAGATGGAATATGAAAATGGTTGTTGTGCAATGAAAAGCGCCATCCAGTTAACATCCACATTAGTTAGCAAGTGTATACTTTTTCACAAGAGTCAATTGAATTTATCACAAGACAAGACAGACAATAGATAAATGAATGGACACCAAATCTACACAATATCGTAATATCTAAACTAGTTGGTGTGGCGTGGACATATCATTAATACCCATATTTAATTTTTTGATTATATAAATAATGCATGTATTGTTGGAGCCATACATCAAGCGCAGGACAAACAATGGTTATACAAGGTAAGTGTAATACTGGTTGATCTTCAAATGTCATGTGCAGTATCATATTGATTGATCTTCATATGGCTTTTTTGGATGTGCCGCATATTTCGTTTGCAAACATGTAGCATGTAGTATTTTTAATGTCTAATGGTCTTAACTTCCTCCTATCTAACATTGTCATTATTGTCATATATTGTTGAAGGTGTCGATACTAGCAAAATCGAGCTACAGTCAGAATATCTATTCAACGGTTATTCGACGGAGAAGGTGGACAAGTTCTTTATCATATGTTTGGTCTGTGAAAATGATCGAGGTTATTTTAAAGTTGGAAAACCAAAGGGTACATTAATTAACATCTCGAACGGATTCATGTTCAAGCCCGAAAGAATTGAACAACGTTTGGAGTTCCTCATGTGCCGATATCATACCTTCAAGAAATTATTCGATGACCCGGAAACATTGTACGACAATGATTCTAGCATTGTCGTCGCACCAGCAAATAAATGGAAACAATGGATTGTGGTATCTTTCTCGTGCAATTTTTTTAACATATTCAATTATATTCCGCATATTAGTCTCATGTCATGTGTAGGAGCACTCACTAATTCTCGCGTATGTGTGCAAGGTTGAGCAACAATGGGAAAACATCGCAAAACCTTCAAATCAGTTTGTTGATGTCATTGATATAAGTAGTGAAGGATTGTCGTAATCATAAGGACGACAATAACGAGGTTACATCTCCGTTTCCTCCAAAATTCCAAGTCGGAGAACAACTGCAAAAGAAAAGCTTGAATATGACCGTGAAGTTAGTGACTGTGGGATTACGAACGTCGAAGTTGATCATGACATGTTACATATGTCATGAATATGTTATGTATCTTACTCTTTTAAGTGATCGTGTATGTTTTTTATGTGTTGTGCATGCACAAAAATCTTGACTTATTGATGTTTTGCATAGGATGTATGGTGTAATATAAGGGTGCACGGTTTAGATTTAGAAGATATGTAGATTTCTTTTGTAATATATAACATTTTCCATCGAAAACTTGTCTATCACAAACTGTTTTCCTGCTTTTGAATTATTTTGTGAATGTAGTTCAGTGCTTATTACCAAATTGGGCACATAAGCATGAATTACGATTTAATTATGCAACAACTCATAATATAATTGAAAGTGAAATCATCAATAGATAGTCGAAGATGAAACTGACAAACTTACATACAAGAACTGGAGGCATAGCTTAACTATTTTACAGGTTCAACATTTTACCATAACAGTCAAGAAATACATACATCTAACATGAGCATAACAACCCTGGTGCAGCCTTCAATATCATTTAAAAAGGAAAAGCGACATCAAAAACAAAAGGCATATAGGGTGCAAATGTTAACGACCGAGACATCACATTAGGCCACATAATATGTTAATGACGTAGCGATATTTCATATGTGCGGGCAAGATGTCAAACAATCGGAGCTCGTCAGAATGATTTACGATGAATTTGCAAATAACTAACTTTTGGTTTGGGGTAAGACCCTCCATGGCATCGACTTGTTCGAATACTTGATACTTCTTTGGGATTATGTCGCTTTCGACCTCGACCATTGCATTGAACCGTTGAGGTGCAGCTAGTCTCAGCACAATACTTTACCAATAATATTTTTCCACTTGTTATTATATCTTGGCTTTTCCGTCTCCATCCTCGTAGTTGGCTTGTGCTTTGAGCTGCCCGACTGAACCGCTTATCGCCTCGTCATTTGCTGAGCCTTGAGCGAACTCATTGGTAGATAAATCATTGTTTGGGTCAGATGGCGTGAAGAAAAAGTCAATATTGTTTAAACAGGAAGTGTTTCGTAAGACATCCTCAATGTCCTCAGCATGTTCACCCGTATCACGATCCTTTCCAAAGCATTGACCAATCATTTTAATATGGCCAAGATTTGTGACGCATTAACTTAGCGGATGGATCATTCTGTATGAAAAGAGCGCTAAAGTTAGATGTTTTCATATTTGAAGCCTCGTAATCATTCCAAGAACATCCTTAACATATTCATCCCAATAGTGGTCTTCAAACACCTCAACCTTCTTTGTTGAATCATTCCAACCAATCCCTGTCATACTGAGCATGGAATAAGCTATGATAGCATTTCTTCCATGTTTGTAGGCGCAAAGTAATGTGCGGTGTTGCAAATGTCAGTTCCAGAAAACGCACTTATCATACATGTATCTAAGATCTTAAGATAGCCTGAGTTGAATCCAATCTCTTGTCACCACCCCTAGTGACGATCTCTTTCATGGTGTTTATTAAAGTTGTCTACTCTTGTTGATTCCACCCACGACTGCTTCTCTACTATAATGCCACATTAACTCTACTGTTTGTATCCGTTGTGCCGTCCATGGTCACCTGAAATAGACTCCGCAAAAGAATGTTGAAAAAAAGTTAATTTAAAGTATAAAATGATCAATTTATTGCAGCATGTCAGATGAAAAACGTCATGCACATGGAGGAAGAACATTGTATTAAAAGTGAGGAAACAGTCTCAATACAATACGCATTAACACATGACAACACTTAAGAACACATGATCTCCATATAACTCAATAGTGCATGCCATTATTTCTCCACTCGGTAAAAGCAATGTTCGCTAACATATCCTCCGATTCATCCAATCTACCGATGCATGCAAATTAATATAATATCCCCTTTGTGTATCTCTTCATGTACAAAATCAATGTAGTTGTGATGCAGCATTCCATGACAACTCGACTGTGTGTCATAGTTGGGAAAAAGGAAGGTGATCGAAGTATCGCCCAGCGTTTATTCAATAAGACAAAGCATCGGTCATTAACATCTCTAGCCTTGTCATGGATCATGTTAAACTATTCCTTTGGATTATGGGCATTTCCACCTTGAGCAAATTCATCAAGATGATAACTTATACACGTATACGGTGCCAGAAAACCTTCTGTGTTCACAAAACCGCTATCACACAAGTAACAGTTCCCTGTAAAGGACAAAATATGTTTTTACTAATCAATTCATTGTTCCCTATATAGTTAATAGTGTATTTTGGTTCATTCATAAACTACCTTTAGAGATCTTTAGACCAAATTTTCTAGAGATTGCATCCCTTAAAACTCTAGCATCTGCCGCAGAGCCTAGACATTTCTGGAACACCTCTAACAGAGGGACAAATAGTCAATTTTGAAAGAAATTATTGTCAACCTCTTTCAGATATGAATCTATCTAATTTAGAAGGGAAGAACTTGCATCAGTATCTCCATTCAAACATATGTTTGATTCACACTCCATGTTCTGAGAAATATTTACCATCCAAAAAGAGGAAGAATGGAGTCTTTGTCTAAAGAAATCCGTTGAGAAATGGCAGATGTATAGAACCTTTCAACAAGATAGGGCTTTTTCAACTCTCTCCTGACCACATATAACGCAAGTCAACATCATGTTCGGGCCACATGCACCAAGTACATTGATCGTGACAACGCCCTTCTCGTTGTGATACCCCGATTTTTCAGATTCAGGGTTTATTACCTTTACATGGGTTCCATCTAATGCCCCAAGACAACCCTGCATGAAAGTGTATACGGATGATATAATGTAAGGGAATACTCTAAGGTAATTAGATATAAAAATTAATAGATAATTAGGAAATAAGTATCTTATGCTTCCATCTGCAGTCTGTATTGTCCTCTGTTATAGGCTCGGGGGCACGATAGCACGGTGCAATTTCAAGACCGCATTTAGGACTTCGTGAAAGTATTTTGAAATAAAGGCCCCAGATTTTTTGAAGTTTTCTTTTAACTACCCGACTTTTAGTATTATAAGATATGATAATTAAAAACATAGCCACCTTTTCCCTCAGTGAGGTAAATTTTGAATCCTTAAGACCACTAACATTTTCTAACAGAGACACGAGGGTTGAAAAAGTTTTTCGATTTATTCTTAAATGATTTTGGAACGTTACGTAGGACAACGTGACTAATTGTCTAAGATGATCCACTTGTTTGGGTATCTTGTTGATTAGACTGTATTCAGTTGGAGTTCTTTTCCACTTTTGTAGAATTCTATTATGTAAACGCCTTAATTAGATGGATAGTAAGTGCAACAACATAGTATTTGTTAGGAATCGATGCACATAATCATGTATTACACGCAGCAGAAAATTAAAATTTTTATATCAACATATCAACCGATTCCGACAGGATCCATGCGAATTAAAGCTTAACTAGTTTATAGAGATATACTTGTTCTTTCTTCGAGATGAGCGATGTTTGATAATACCAAAAGTATGGTACCTCTACCGATATCCACCAAGAACTCGATCAAGAATCGCCCTTTCTCCGGCTAGAAAATACTCGGACAATGTATCTTAATTCACTAACACGCAAAGAACCAAAAACACCTTTTCTTTCTCACGTGAACGCTTAGAAGCTCATAGATGTATATTAGGCACACAATTATTGAAGGTCTCGGCTGATATTTATCCATCCCATCTCATGGTTGGATAAGATTCCCCATTATGCCTTTTCTATGTTAATCAAAGATCATTATACCATAATCATAGGAATTAACCAATTAAGGACAATGTACAATGCGATGCTATTCCATAATTATAGCAATTATCCATATATTACATAATGGATGCAAGGTAACGTGTGATACACTAAGATCTCAATTAAAACAAATGGTAATTTTCCTTACATGTTTAATTGCATAATTTGTGGAAGCCGATTTCCTCCAACTAAATCCTTTCCATCTATAAGTGAATGTTAAAATATATATCAAATATATATTTATTATAAACTCATATCATATATATGAATCTTATTTATTTTTTATTTATTTTATTTTTTTTGTATCATATGATAATCAAATAAATTATCTTATAATTAATTTGTCATCATATTTACATCTCCATGTAACATACAAAATTTAATCTCTTTTATCTTTTTCTTTTCGGTGTGACCCAGTAGGATCCATGTCACGTGGCAATAGAATTAGATCCAATTCTAATTCTATAAATCATAAGCGGTATCTAGCAAATACGTTAAGACTACCCAAGTGACACAGGTAATAAGTATCTCAAATACGAATCATCATCCTTAAGCAGTAACCGCCCGTGTCAATTCCTTGTCACATAATATTCTAAATAAGTTCAAGGTAGGAATGTGTCATTCTCGCAACTTATTTATTTCTTGATTCCAAAAGTTTATCGTAAATATGATTACTCTTAATCACATTGCATGCATTACGATATCACCTTTATCAAGGGTCCCGTGGATATTATCACTCTAAAATATGAGGGACAAAATATTCTTGATGAACGTAATCAATTGTACTAGTCGCGCCCGTCGTAATACCACCCGTATAGTCACCTTTTACGGCTAACGTTGAGCGATACTAACATACACGCATTTCTAGTGTTGGAAAATGAACATCTCATATTATAGAATTTAAGACACGTATGAAACATTAATGACACAAACACAATCCATAATATGTTTCATTTCGGGTCTATCCGATATCATAATCTCCATTATATATCTGTGTGATTAAATTGATAACTCTTTATCAAATAGTTTGTAGAATATAACTATCATTTAATCCACACATTGATCTTAAACATGATAATTAGTGTTCCATGCTAAATATCAAGATTAAGGATAATTTAGAGCAAATATTATTTATTTCAATATGGAATTCTACAATCTAAGTCATCGACTTAAACGACCCATAAATAATTAATTTACTCAAGGAACAAAATGATATAAATCATTCAATTCGTGAAAATAAAGAAAACACAACAATATAAATGTTGGCTTCTTGATCACAATACTAACAGTATTTTGCTGCAGTAATGTAGTAATATTTGTAAAAAGACAAAAATTTTTACCTCCCTTCCGAATTGTTATCCATGCTGATGTCGAATCTCCTCCACAACAATTTGTGGTTGTTCGACTTCGACTGATGTCGAATCAGCTTGAGGCGATACTTGAGCCTCTTCCGCAACTTGTTGCGAAATTGGCTCTTCTTGCCTCGTGCTGGTGGAGACTATCATGGGCTGGGACACATGATAACCCATAACCATATCATCTTGTAGTGTCCCTTGAATTTCTTCAAGTCTAACGCTACTATTGTTGCCTTTTCGTGTGAGAAACTCTTTCTCCAAGAAAATGCCATGTCGAGCAACAAACACTTTGTTCTCCGACTTGTGATAGAAATAATATCCTTTGGTTTCTTTAGGATATCCTACAAAGAAGCATTTATCTGATCTAGGGCCAAGTTTATCAACCATCAACCTTTTGACGTAAACTTCGCAACCCCAAATTTTCAGAAAAGTCACATTTGGTACCTTACCAAACCACATCTCATATGGTGTCTTTTCTACAGACTTAGAGGGAACTCGGTTCAGTGTGAATGCAGCAGTGTTAAGCGCATAGCCCCAAAAGGAAAGAGAAAGTTCAGTCTGACTCATCATAGATCGAACCATGTCCAACAAGGTTCTATTCCGCCTTTCAGAAACACCATTCCATTGTGGCGTTCCAGGAGGAGTGAACTGTGAAACGATTCCACATTCTTTAAGATAAGCACCGAACTCTATGCTCAAATATTCACCTCCATGGTCTGACCGTAAGGTTTTATTTTCTTGTTGAGCTGGTTCTCTACTTCATTCTTGAATTCTTTAAACTTTTCAAATGATTCAGATTTGTGTCTCATCAAGTAGACATAACCGTATCTACTGAAATCATCAGTAAACGTAATGAAGTATTGATAACCTCCCCGAGCATTAGTCGTCATCGGACCACATACATTACTATGTATTAGTCGTAGTAGGTCATTTACCCTTTTGCCTCTTTTAGTTAAAGGCGCTTTAATCATCTTCCCGAGCAAACAAGATTTGCATGTCTCAATTGATTCCAAATCAAATTGACCAAGAAGTCCCACTTCTTGTAATTTCTTAATGCGTCTCTCATTTATATGACCTAGGCGACAATGCCACATATGAGTCATACTCTCATGAGAAATCTTGGATCTTTTGTTATTGACATTTAAAACTTGTTTTTCCATCTCAAGCAAGTATAGACCATTCTTCTCATAAGAACATCCATAAAATATATCATTCTTATAAAATGAAAAACAACCATTCTTAATGGTGAAATAAAAATCATCCATGTCCAAACATGAAATAGAAATAATATTTCTAGAGATAGATGGAACATAAAGAACATTTTTCAGTTCTAAAACAAGTCCACTTGGCAAAGACACATCTATGCATCCAATAGCAACAGCTGCAACACTTGCACCATTCCCGACACGTAGTTGTACTTCGCTTTTTCTTAGCATCCTCTTATTCATTAGTGCCTGCATATTCGAACAAATATGAGCGCACGATCCGGTATCAAATACCCATTCAGAATCAGAAGTAGCAATGTTAACTTCAATAACAAATATACCTGAAACGGTTGGAACCTTTCCATTTTTCAAGTCATCAAGATACTTGGGACAATTTCTCTTCTAGTGCCCAATGCCTTTACAGTAAAAGCACTCAGCACTAGCAGCAACGTTGACCTTGGGAGCGCTCGAAGCGACAACCTTAGCCTTATTTTTACCAACATTTGGCTTGCCTTTTATTTGGCGCTTGAATTTGTCTTTCTTAATCTTTTTCCCACCTGCATGAATTGCGAGCACATGAGGAACTCCTTTCTTCATGTCAAGTTCAGCAGTTTTCAGCATCCCATGGATCTCATCCAAGCTCTTGTCCATTCCATGCATATGATAGTTCATGATGAACGATGAATAGCTGGGAGGAAGAGAGTTGAAAATAATATCTGTGGCCAACTCTTTGCCCACAGGAGCTTCAAGTTTTTCCAACTGTTGCACATAACTCAACATCTTGAGCATGTGATCACCAACAGAGTTACCCTCAGACATCTTACATGCCAGCAGAGCTCTAGTCACATTATACCTCTCAGCACGTGCGTGCTCTTGAAACATTTTCTTGAGCTGCTCCATGATATCGTACGACGTGCTCAACTCGAATCGCTTCTGCAATTCGGGTGCTATCGTCGCCACAATCAGACATTGTACATCGATCTCATCGGAACAATGTCGGTCGTACTCATCGACTTCTTCAACACTTGAATTAGCATCGGGATCTTTGGGAATGGGCGTATTAATTACATATTCCTTACGCTCTTGCCTAAGAACGATTCTTAGGTTACGGTACCAAACAATAAAATTGGTCCCATTAGAGCTCAATTTGTCCTTATCCAAAAGCGAACGCAACGACTAAGCTTGTGCTGCCATTATCTACGTCACAAAAGAAAAAGGTTTCAGTATTTTCACGTAAATGTTTTATTCACAAAATAAAACTCCCACTACAATTTAATGCCCCACTGTAGTAGGTCCAAGATCCATATTTTCACTAAGAATAAGACAGCGTCGGCATGAAACTTTATCTTAGTTATTTTAGGTAAGCAACACCTTGCTAATCAAATCATATTTGACTCTTGGTTTTGTTGACATCGTATATCAACGAAACTTCTCCCCAAGACCCAAAACGGTTTTGGTCTCTTGATAAGCAAACTCATTCTATTTGATACGGCATGTCGGACATACCCCACGACTCTTAAAGATTAAATACAGTGCCTACTGAGTAGGTCCCACCAATATTCTTTCTAAATTCGGCGCGGATAGAATAGCAAGGGAGTAGACTTAATTTTAAAAGGGGACTCGAATTCGTTAATCATTTTAAACAAATATTTAAATCATATCCTAATTTAAATATGATGCGATATTATTCAAATAATAATACTCTAACACACTAGAGATGCAGATTATCTAATAATCTCGACAATTATTATATTTCAATGCTCGGTCAATCGTATTAACCAGATCGGAAATCATATATACATACAACAGCTCATCTAATGAATATATACGATGCAAACGATAAGCATGAAACTATATACTGAATCGAAAACAGCTTATGATATATAAAATATTATAATCATCGAGTCATGAGAGAACACGTTGAATCATGCATATGAATACACATATTCTCAATCGAAAGCATCATCATGACACCTAAGCATATATTATAGGTCTTAATACTCTAAGCAAATAAGCATCGACCATATATTATACAATTAAGCCATATGATTGCATCTATACATATATAAAACGCCTTGAACATGCAATCAGATTAATCATGTGAATAAAATAATGAATCAAAATATTCATATTCCATAACAGTTAAGCAACGCAAGAAGGCTCTGATACCACTGTTAGGAATCGGTGCACATAATCATGTATTACACGCAGCGGAAAATTAAAATTTTTATATCAACATATCAACCGATTCCGACAGGATCCATGCGAACTAAAGCTTAACTAGTTTATAGAGATATACCTGTTCTTTCTTCGAGATGAGCGATGTTTGATAATACCAAAAGTATGGTACCTCTACCGATATCCACCAACAACTCGATCAAAGAATCGCCCTTTCTCCGGCTAGAAAATACTCGGACAATGTATCTTAATTCACTAACACGCAAAGAACCGAAAACACCTTTTCTTTCTCACGTGAACGCTTAGAAGCTCATAGATGTATATTAGGCACACAATTATTGAAGGTCTCGGCTGATATTTATCCATCCCATCTCATGGTTGGATAAGATTCCCCATTATGCCTTTTCTATGTTAATCAAAGATCATTATACCATAATCATAGGAATTAACCAATTAAGGACAATGTACAATGCGATGCTATTCCATAATTATAGCCATTATAAATATATTACATAATGGATGCAAGGTAACGTGTGATACACTAAGATCTCAATTAAAAAAATGGTTATTTTCCTTACATGTTTAATTGCATAATTTGTGGAAGCCGATTTCCTCCAACTAAATCCTTTCCATCTATAAGTGAATGTTAAAATATATATCAAATATATATTTATTATAAACTCATATCATATATATGAATCTTATTTATTTTTTATTTATTTATTTATTTTTTTTGTATCATATGATAATCAAATAAATTATCTTATAATTAATTTGTCATCATATTTACATCTCCATGTAACATACAAAATTTAATCTCTTTGATCTTTTTCTTTTCGGTGTGACCCAGTAGGATCCATGTCATGTGGCAATAGAATTAGATCCAATTCTAATTCTATAAATCATAAGCGGTATCTAGCAAATACGTTAAGACTACCCAAGTGACACAGATAATAAGTATCTCAAATACGAATCATCATCCTTAAGCAGTAACTGCCCGTGTCAATTCCTTGTCACATAATATCCTAGATAAGTTCAAGGTAGGAATGTGTCATCCTCGCAACTTATTTATTTCTTGATTCCAAAAGTTTATCGTAAATATGATTACTCTTAATCACATTGCATGCATTACGATATCACCTTTATCAAGGGGCCGGTGGATATTATCACTCTAAAATATGAGGGACAATATTCTTGATGAACGTAATCCACTGCACTAGTCGCGCCTGTCGTAATACCACCCGTATAGTCAACTTTTACGGCTAACGTTGAGCGATACTAACATGCACGCATTTCTAGTGTTGGAAAATGAACATCTCATATTATAGAATTCAAGACACGTATGAAACATTAATGACACAAACACAATCCATAATATGTTTCATTTCGGGTCTATCCGATATCATAATCTCCATTATATATCTGTGTGATTAAATTGATAACTCTTTATCAAATAGTTTTTAGAATATAACTATCATTTAATCCACACATTAATCTTAAACATGATAATTAGTGTTCCATGCTAAATATCGAGATTAAGGATAATTTAGAGCAAATATTTTTTATTTCAATATGGAATTCTACAATCTAAGTCATCGACTTAAACGACCCATAAATAATTAATTTACTCAAGGAACAAAATGATATAAATCATTCAATTCGTGAAAATAAAGAAAACACAGCAATATAAATGTTGGCTTCTTGATCACAATACTAACAGTATTTTGCTGCAGTAATGTAGTAATATTTGTAAAAAGACAAAAATTTTTACCTCCCTTCCGAATTGTTATCCATGCTGCCACTGAAATGAACAATTAGCAAGTTAGCAACCTAACTGAACCACTTAAGTCGACAACTGAACAATATTTCAACTAGCAAAAACAAGTCATCCCAAACAAAAAAAAAATAAAAAGAAAATAGTAAGACTCCTCACAAAATTCAAAACAACCAATACCACCAACAAAATTAGTTGGACGTCTGCACTATTAGACATGAAAATGGAGCAAAGAATCAAAATGTATTCACGACATAAGTCCTTATGCTTACATGAACGAAAAAATTGAAGTCATGGGTAATGTTGTCATTACCTGGGTTATTGCAGAAGATCCTTTCCTCACCAGCCGGGATGGTTTTATATCAAAAAATAGTGCTTGCGCTTGACCAATGCTGAGGACATTGAACTAGTTTTGAATAAGAACAAACTCAAGCATTTTGAGCAAATGCTTGGCTAGTGATTAACTTTACCTTAGAGAGATCCTATACTTCTATTGACCCTAGGTGCGTAGTCGATTTGTTGCTCGAATTTCCGACAGTCGTGCAAATTCCATTGCAATGTCTCCGCCTGCGCTTGATAAGAAAGTTAGATATTTATCTTGCTCTATGGGTAATTTAGTCATTTCCTTTAAAATAGTATGGGTTGGATTATTAATCATATCAAACCCCTTGCGATAAGTTATCTTGGGCCCAATAGATTATAATAGCGGGCCAACTTTTTGTCTCGGGCTTTAAATGGGATATATGTTGGCAACTGAACATGTGCATATCAGTATACAACTGATTTATCTGGCCTTATCCATCTAAGTAAACATTCCTTAGGAGGAGTTTATCGGTGAGATTCCAAATGAAAGAACGTGGAGAGCTTAAACATTTTCGTACCAGCTAAAATTTGGACTGAAATTTTGAATTTTCGAAAGTGATTTTTCATTTGCAATGTTCTTCGTCGGAATTGGATGTATTTGCTGTTATTGGTGTTCGATTATGTGTTTCTATTAGATCTGAGCTTGTTTTCGTTTGCTCGAACCAATAATTTCTTCGAATTTTGAAGATTGATCGAAAAATGTCCTTCGCGATCTTAATGATTTTCAAAAATCGAACTGATTTTGCTTCGATTGTGCTAAATCTAGTGTTGTTCTTGTCAAGTGCATGATTTCGATCGATTACCCGGACTTTGGTCGACTAATTTGCTGTTTTTCGGTCGGATTTGTGATAAATTGAGTTTCATGTTCTTCGTGAAATTCATCAATTTCTGAAAATTTTGACATATTTTGCTGTTTTCTGGTTTAATTATGTGCTAGAAACTGATATTCTATGATTTTCGTTCAATAACCCCGGCTTAATCTGCAGTATTAATTGTTTTGAGTTGAATTCTAAATTTTCTTCAAGTGTTCTGTTCGTAAGCCTCGGAGATAGTTCTCGATAATATACTGTTGTTTGAGAGTACATGAGTGAAAACTAGTGAGCGAGAAAAATACGCGAGCAGAAAAATACGTGAACGAGAAACTTAGCTATCGGAAACAGTACCAATAGAAAAACATAGCTATCGATAACAGTACCAATCGACCAACTTAACAATAGAAAACAGTAACAGAGAAAAACATAACAATCGAAAACAGTAACCAACAGAAAACCTATTTCACTGAAAACTATCGAAACTTGTTTCTTGTGCAAGTAATCATTACTTTCATTTGCAAAGCATAGCAATCATTGGACAATCATTGCTCATCATTGTTTTTCATCATCGCATTATTATAACTTTCAATTTAAATTTGAAAGCCATCGAAAAATCTTAAGCATTCAAAATTTGTATACTATCAACGAAAAACTTTCACTTTTATAAAACATTCCAAATATTTTCTAAAGCCATCGAAAAAATTTTCCTCTTTCATAAATCATTTGAAAAATCGAATTTTTCGATAAAAAACAGTGCTTTACATAGACATTTTAAAAACTTTTACTCGAAATTTTCGATCAAAAATACTGCTTTTTATCTTTACTCGAAAACCTTTTTAGTTGAAAATAATTTCTCGAACAAAAAACTAACTATTCGAAGAACTTTTTTCGACCCTCATTTGTGTGAAAAACTTTTTCGACCCTTACCTAGAAAATATTTTTGGATCACTTACACATACAGGTTTCCGACCACTAATGCTTTCGCTACTTACATTTTTTTAACCTTTTCGAAACTTCGACTTGCGAATTTTATTCGATACCAATTAGTTTTTCGGTAGAAGACATTTTCGATATTCAAAGCAAAATAATTTTGAAATTTCATTGGCATATTATAAAAAAGTTTTGATAATTTTTCTGAAGTTTCGTAATCAATTTAAAACTTTTTGGTTAACACCCAAAGTTTTCGATAAACACTATTTTCGATACTTCACAAACATTTCTCGACAAAACCAAAACTTTTCTAAACTGAAATTTTAAAAGCCAAATATTTTAATATTAAAAAAATCAAATCCATAAAACACGTTAACGATCAAAATATCCAACCAACATTTAAACTAAAATAAAAACATTATGGATCCAAATAAGATAATAAAAAAATTACAAAACGAAGTAACAACATTACAACACTAAGTAACAATCCATTATAATTGTGAGAACTACATGAAAAATATAATAATGAACTTGAAAATGTTAGAATACTCATGACTAAGATAGTAACCTTGGAAACTAAGGTTAAGGAACTTAGCAATAATTCTGAACTAGTCGAAGTAGAGAAACATCAGGAGGCATATAGAGCTACAAGTTCCATAGATGAATGTAAAGCCAAACATGAGTTAGAATTAAGACTAGATAGTGATCTCGATAAGATCTCTAGCCTTGAATCTAAGCTCGAAATTTCTGAATCTAACCTTATGCGCTCTAGTGCAAAAATAGATGAACTAACTAAGGCTTGAATTTTAGTGAGACTAAGCATATTCAATTAGAGGAACATAATTCTATAGTTAAGGAACTTGAGGACATGTTAGACAATAACAACAAATGCTTAGGTAAGAGCTTAGATGAGAAATGTAGCCTTAATTGTAGATTGTCTAACGCTAATGAGAAAGTCGTTAATCTAGAAGCAAAATTATAAGGATCTAATTCTAGGATTAGTGAACTAACAAAGAGCTTAAGTGCCTGTGAAGCCGAAAAGCATACGGCTCAAAATAACTATGCTTTCTTAGGTGAATAACGTAAGAAGCTCTATTTTAAGACTAAAAATTAGAGGATCTTCTTATGAAGAGGGGTCAGATGGACCAAAATATATTTCTAAATAAACCAGTGGATATAGAATTTTATAATCCTAAGGAAGGCCTAGGTTTCGACAACAATTTGGAGAAGGTTGATTGCAAACAATTATATTACAAGTACATGGGTCTAGGATTAACTCAATTAATGTGTTTTACAAGTGCTTCTGAAATAAACGCACTTGAAGACACTAAGCGTAAAACCAAGTCCAAGGCTGAAATTCGGTACGACTATGCTGAACTTAACGCTAGTTACAAGACTTGAGAAATTCCCCTGTGTCTACGATATATCATATCCCTCTTGTGAAAACAAGAAAATTGAGGAAGATACTAATACTAATTAGAAAAATAGATGTACATGCTACTTTAGAAAGAGAACGGAAGACTTTTGAAGCTGAAAAGCACGCGCCTTCAAAAATTTTGTCTTTAAAAGAAAAAAACGTTGTCCTGATTTGCCTTTAAAAGATAAAACCTTTCATCAAGGACGAGAAAAATTCTTTTCCTGTTTTACAATCACCTTTAAAAGAAAAACTACTTTTAAAGCAGGTTAAAAAAGAAAAAGAGCCTTTAAGCGCTAATAGATCAAATACTTCAATTTTTAATGCAGTTACTTCTACTTGTTCTTTAAAGCCTATCAATTTTAGAAGTACAAATTTCAAAATTGGCTCTTCTTCTAAAACGAAAAAATAATCATTCTAGTCCAAAGAGCGTAAATTCTATGGATGGTTATTATTGTAGGGACACTAGGGAAGAAAATGCATTTACTTACCATGATCCTAATAATTCTCAACCGCATTTTCCTTCTAATCACTACGTGAACAATGTGCATTCTCCATGTAATAATGCGATACCTATGCTTTAGATGCTTATCATTCTATTTGTCCGTATTCTTACATGAAGATTCCAGATCCAAAAAACATTTATTACGACTGGGTAATGAGGAGATCTTTAAAATACACATTCTACGGAGCACATTTTCAAAAGCTGAATTTTCTTATCCGTGTACAATCGTGCAAAAATGGATTCCTAAGTTGAATATCAAGTCACAGAGTCCAACTCAAAAATGGATTGCTAAGACTACTTCTTGGACAGACTTAGGAGCATAATCTTATTTCACAAGTTTTGAGCCTAACTTGTTTTCTGCCAGTAAGGGAGGACCCATCCGACAATGGGTACTAAAGTCCCGATAGTTTTGCAGATTTTCCTCATGTATGGTATTCCGAAGATAGTTGCTCCATAGACATGATAAAAGGCGAGCGGCAGAGCAAGTACAATGATTCCCTACCAAAAGCGACAAACTCGGTAACAAAATTCCTTACTCATTTTTTTTTTCTGAAATTGCTGAAATATTAGGACAAGTCACAATTAATTTTTTAGGGATTGCAATTTGGTACATTATGCATCTGAGCTGAAATGTAATGCCAATTTTTTTTAGAACATTTATCATGCATTTTACGCATATAGCTATTATATGAAAAAAAAAATCTTCTCTTTTATTCTCATGCATCTTCAATTTTCTTCTTTGAAAATAATAAAAAAATTTAATTCATTTATTTGTTTATTTTTTCTTATCATGTTCATATTTTTTCACGCATTTCAAGCATTGTTTTGAAAAACAAAATATAACAAAAACAACGAAAAAATGGGGAATGACGATTAGTCAGTCTACTTTGATTTGCTCGCAAAATATTTCCGTGATATATGATTGATTCTTTGCTTAATTGCCTAGTTACGTTCTTTTGTCTAAAGTGATTAGTATGTTCCACTAGACACAAAGCTACATTACATGTGTTAGAATTTGAGCCTTATTATTTTTCTAAACGGATTTATCCTTGAGTGAGTCACACATCAAATGCTTGTCTTAAACTGTATTTTTGGCCTCATACCCGCCTTGCGTTAGATCGTTATAAAAATTAGGGCACTTAGGAAAATTCCTCACTTGGCCACAATCAAAATATTATCCTTGAATTATTCCTCTAGTCATCCCTCTTGAGACTTCTCCGATATCCCTTTCTTCATTTGAATCCCGATCAAGCCTTTAACTGTATTCAATAAATTTCGGGAGTTTGTACAAATGAGATAAGGAGGTGGAGAAAAAGGC
Organism: Craterostigma plantagineum; assembly: GCA_027422505.1. NCBI lineage: Eukaryota > Viridiplantae > Streptophyta > Magnoliopsida > Lamiales > Linderniaceae > Craterostigma > Craterostigma plantagineum. The sequence continues at coordinate 10,385,169 of JAPQWV010000021.1, read as the reverse complement.
GATAAAAGAAAAAGAAGTAGAGATAACCAAAAGGAGGTTGAAAACGCAGACGAGGAATTCTCAACAATAAACAGTCCAAAAGAACCTGCTCTCCCAATTATTGAAATCTTCAACAAATCATAAGAAGAGGGCATGGATCTTGCTGTGAACTGCTCCTTCGATAATCTCGTATACTCGTCAGAACGGCTGGAAAGAGGAGCACCACGAAATGAACTTCTCCAACGATAATCTGGTATTATATAGAGACAACGAGAAGAGGAGCACAACCTTGGGGTCGAATTCCATAACTGTGAACTTCTCCAACGAGAATCTTTGAAACATTTGTAAAAAAGAAGAGGAGCATGGTATCGGCCCGCAAAAAAGAAGAACTTCTCCATTGATAATCTGTCAGGAACCGAAACCTTATATCATTTCATGCACTCACATATGCATTTGCATATTAATTTAAGATAGATGTACATATGAGGAAAATATTAAGGTATTATAGTTTTAGAATTTCAAATAGGTATAAGTTGTGAGTAACGAAAATTAGAATTTTTCTTTGAAATATAGAATTTGCGAAATAGATAAGAGTACGAAAGTAGGAGTTCGAATTTGAAATTAATGAGAATTCTGATTTCTCAAAATAGAAGCTTTTGCAACTTTCAATTTTCGAAAGACTAGGTCAAAGACTTCATGTGAAGGGAAACGTAAATAATAATAAAATAACCTATGTTCCTTAAAGATAAGATAAGTATTAACATAATGTTGATGTCAATTGTTTAGTGTTACATGCAAACTATAGGATAAAGAAGAAGGATAACACTTCATTGTTATTAGTAGCAAAAACATACGAAGTTGAATTAAAGAGAAAAACTCGTACAGAATTCGAAAGAAGCTAAGGAAGGGTATGAATCTTTTTTTATTTTCGCATTTTTATTTAACATGTTTTAGGTATAACATGCATAAATTTTGTATTTGTTCATGTTTTATTATCTGATTTTCGAACAGCATGAAGATATTTTAAAGTAGTCAGTGAAATTATTCGTGTTCCTGAGGAAATATAGTTTGATCGATGTTTGGAAATTTTCGAAAGAAAAAAAATTGTTTTTAAGTGTACCGCTTTCCGTGTTTAGATTAATTGTTGAAGGAGGTTTTAATGATATAAATAATTTTTGAATATATGCAGTTCTTAAAGAATTTTAATAATTTTCGAAAGATTAGAGATTTTGATCTTCAAAATATAGGTTTAATAGTGTTTTAAGATTTTTGAAAGAATGTAATTTTCGAATGATTTTCGAAAGGATTTTCGAAAGAAATTTCTAAAAGTTAGGTTCGCAAAAGGTTTCGCAAAAATATTTCGTAAATTATGTTCGTGGGCCGATTTTTGAAATTCGCGGGCCAGGTCGATTTCCGCGGGGCCGAACGATTTTCGAATGGAGAAAGAGGTCGCGCTGTGAATTCTGTTCGCGGGCAGAAATCGACTTCGCGAATCCTTAAGGATCTCGCGAACTATAAGGCTTTCGCGGGCCAAGTAACAGTTCGCGAATTGTAACATGGATTCGTGAAATTGATAAAGGATTTCGAAAATTATTTTCACAACACGTCAAAGTCAATTTTCTATACTTAATTGATTTTCGAACTTATAATATTTTGATAGCATATTTCAAAGCATGAACTTGTCGGCACTTAGAAAATTTGAAAATGTATACAGTTTTCATTATTAGTTAAGTATAATTTTTCAGGTAGAGATTCTATTAAATTATAATAACCAGTGTGAATAAAAACAGGGTAAGGACAATAAATAGGAATAAGAGTCATGCATAACTAAGCATACATGCATATCATTATAGGGATTTCGTATTTGCCAGATAAAATAATTATATAGGTTAGGAGTCTGATAAGGGCAAAAGGCCGAGTAAGCGAATGGGAAAATAGGCCGAGTACGATATGCAACATGTATTTTAGGTGTCTCATGTGCTTATGTGCTTGTATGGATTAATTGATGGATGATTCTCATGATATATGTGTTCAATCGACGTGAATTATGTGATCGTAACGTGCTCTCATACGATATATGTGTCATATAAGGATATATGTATAGCATTGCATCCAGATATAAATGAAAGGAGAAACCGTTATAACTGCTACGACTACGGATATGATACGATACGGATGCTACGGCATACATCCCTACAATTCGGGGGATTTTACAGAGTCTGTACATGCACATATGTAACCCTACAAATCGGAGGACGGATACAGACTCCCATCCATGGGCGCCCACCGGGCCTACGGCACAAGTCTAGCCAGTCTATAGCGGGACTATCAGGGCATATAGAAATGTATTGATCTAAGGATCATATGAATGATGGATACGTGATGGAATACCTGACTGAAATGTTTACATGAACTTTGATGGAAAAAGAACCGTTTACTTGATACAACTTAAATAAATAGGTGATTAATTTATGACATGTTGCGATCATACTCTGAATAGTTGTCTTTACAGTTGAGTAGATACATAGCAGGCTCACTAAAGCGCATCATTAGCCAAAGCATAGATTCAAGGTTGACCGGCTACGCTCTCCTACTGCTCCCCTCTGTTCATCGTTAGCATATAGTCTACAAATAGTACAGACTGTCATATTTTGTGACTCGTATGATAGGTACTTATATGTACATTATTGTGAAAGGAAATAGATCAGATGTACGTACCCGTTTTGTTAAAGGGAACAGTTTTGGAAGGCGCGAAAAATTTTATGTGAGTATTTTATAGTTGCGTTAAAAAGGTAATAGGAAACGGGACGCTACATAGTCTTCCAGCCTCGTAGAGAAGATGAGCTTCAGCTTGAGCAAGTGGGGAAGTTACAAAAAGATCAAAGGATTAAAAGAAAAGAATAATCAAAATCAAAAGCGTCAATGGAATGGAAGAATAAAAGCTCACTAATTCCAAATTATTTATCCTTCCCTCCTAAGTCAGAGACATAATAATAAAACCCTCAAAGTCCTTTTTTTATTCAAATCGACGGACTTTCGCTTGGTGAGTTGATTAAATGTGCCTTGAAAAATTTTCGCAAGTGGTGAGTTGAAAAAAATTTTGCTCGTGATGACACGAGTGAGAAATCTAGTATATAAATCCCATTATAAAAATAATTGAGCGCTATGAGCGAACCTCGTGAGAGTTGTCGAAATGGTTCAAGCTATGATCTTACGACTTCAGATTGATGACGTGATTTGATGGAAAATTATTATTCGATGTCATGTGAAATTTTTGCGTGAAAATGATCAAAGATACATAATCTAACCCCTAAAAAAATTAACAAAAAAAAATAAAAATAAAAAATAAAAATCGTATAGTGTTGTCTCGAATTGGTCCTTACTTTTAATTTTCTCTGCATATTTTATTTACGTATTTTTCATATATTTGTTTTCACTTGTATTTTTGCATTTAGTTTTTACTTGCATTTTCTTTTCATACGCGTGAAAATTTCCGCACATTCTTAAATGCACTGAAAATTGCATTGATACAAACTTGTTTTAAAAGCGAAATATTTTTTCTTAAACATTCGAACATTTTCAAATGCACTTGTACATGCATTGGCACGGAATTCTTTAAAAGTCATATATTACTTGCTTATATGCTTACGCAAATTTCCGTATGCATGCTTAGGGGTCATGCATATATGCTGAAATGATTATATGCGTTTCTACTCGTTGTGTCATATGTGTTAAATTCTCATATGCATATCTTGGTGAATACGTGTATCTTTGTGAAATTATTAAACACTATATGCGCACTTTTTGAGGGGGAATCAAGATTCTTAGTGTGTGAAAACATGAATTAAGGAGGAGAATGAAAAATTACTCTAGTTATAAATTTCCGCTGAGCATCATCTGGGGGGAGTTATATGCATTTAATGGGGAGTAATTTTTACTTTTGTAACTCATGTCTACACTTTGCTTTAGAGTTCACACTTGAATCACAACTCTCTTTTGTGTCTTTTTAAGACATTTTTAAACGACTAAATCCTCAGGGGAGCTTTTTAGTGATTTTCAGAAACCTTGCTCTCGAAGATTTGGCGAACGAAAAAAAAAAAAAAAAAGACTGAAGTTCAACTCGAAACAGCACTTGAGCTACCAAAGAACGGATCTACTTGAGAAATTATTCAAGACATTATAAGGTACCTCACGAACTTCGACCAAAGATTGAATACAAGCGGGGAGATTGAAAGAACAATTTTAATTGTATTCAAGACATTATTGTAACGACCCGCACTCTCTAACCGCATAATTAGCGACAAATCGCGTCGGGTTTAGCAGCGAAAGCCGCGGAGAACCCATTTTACAAAAACATTTGTTTACACAAAATGTTAATACAAATGGGCCTTAGGCCCAAATCACCCTATCACTCGCCCACAGGTCGTCATCCATGTACAGCCCCGCCCTCAAAAGCCCATGGAAGCTCCAATAGCCAGCCTCGATTATCGATTTCCTACAACACGCAAACACTGAGCTATTGCCCAGTAGGTGAAATAGTGCACATGCACGTGCGACTCACTCACGTTCACTCACCCCCAATTCTCACAATGCAATGCCACTCACTATCACTCATCACAACCGGGATACACTCACCACCTCACAACGGGCCCTGGGCTCCATACTGTGCACCACCACGCGAAATCACTACCACGATCACGAACACTACCACAACACGATCACAACACTACGGCAGTGGCCTACACCGAGCAGCCTCCCTGAGCCGTATCAGGTCACACTCTCGGATCGCCTCTTCTGCCAATGCGGTGCCCACGCTGGTAGCCTACACTAGGCCCCGTAAGGGTACCCAGGTCGCACCCTCCAGGTCGCCTCCTCCCGCATGCGACAGCGTGGCCTACACTAGCTAGTCTACTTGGGGATGTCCCAAGTCGTTCCTTTCTAGGTCACCCGCAGTCTGCCGCATAATGTCCGGGCCAATGGCTCACCGTCACAGGCGCTGGCGCACAGCAGATGCCCCCACTCACGTGACTCCTCTACGGGTCGACAGCCAATATCGGCTACTCGCTCACTAGGTACAATACAGTACCACCGTTCCACCACGGTACACTCCGTGAAATGACGTGTAATGCATATGCAGGTACTTAACATGATAATATTTAATAGCATGATGCCAGACGGAAAGTACGAAACACATAAATCACATGATCACACGGTAGGACATAAGAGCACATATATCATGTAAATCATTTAGTGCATTATATTCACAGTACTCACATAACACATATATTTGAAATAAGCACAAATAGTTTACGTGTTGTAGATGGATATTCCACCTACCTGCCCGCTATAATCAAATAGGGAATCCGGTGTAGTCCCTATAAGTCGATCCTCTGAATAAATAAATATTATTAGTATATTTGCTAGTTCTCGAAAACCCTAAAATTTATAAAACCTAAAAATAATGACATTCTAAAAAAATAAATAAATCCTATTAAAAACCCTAGAAATAGCAATTTCTAAAATACTAAAAATTTATTAAGGTTTTAACTATTAAAAATATGTTAAGAGTCGAAACATTTAAACATTGTTGAAATCTATATCCAATAAATGTCGAGACATATCTAATCCTATAAAAATGTCGAAGTCTATTTCTTAAAAAATGTCGAAGGCCTTATAAAATATCGAGACCTCTAAATATAAATGCCGAGATTATTAAAATAAAATGTCGAGATATGATACATAAATGTCGATATAGATTTACAAGCTAGCCTCGAGATTATTACCTAATAAAATGTCGATATACTATATTGGAATAAATCTCGACATAGTTCATGATACATCTCGATATTACACACTAAAAATGTCGAGCTCTTAAAGTAAGATGTCGAAGCCCTTGTGAAAAATGTCGAGACCATGGTAAATATGAAATATCGAAACCTTAGAAATGTCGAGTCATATATATAATGTCGAGACCTTATATTAACATACCTCGAGATTCTCTAATTTAGCTATAGATGTCGATACATACCACTATAAATGTCGATACATACAAAATGTCGATACTTTGTAAATGTCGAAGTAACAAATGTCGATATCTTACAAGCTTGCCGAGATCTAAGTCGAAACCTTATAAAATGTCGGGACATATCAAAATGTCGAGCTCAAACAAAATGTCGAGACATACAAAATATCGAAACCTACTTCTTATATCAACATCTTTGAAATATATAGCTCGACATCTTATAAAAATCGTGATCCTCCCAAAAACCCTAAAACGTCAAAATTAATCTAGTCTTAAAGTCTAATTTCTCCAAGTTGTTCCTATCGCCCGATTTTCAAAAGGGTTAAACTAGGAGAACCTTATTTCCCGAAAACAGTATATCTTAAACTCTAGATCTTATGAATATATTATCTAGGAAAAATCATGAAAGCTCTCATCTTGTAATATAAACACATATGATCATGAACTAACTTCGAAAGTTTTGGGTTTCCTAAACATGGTGAATTTCGAAACTCCCTAGATTATAAAATCTCGTAACAATACATTAGGCATCGACAATTAAATAGCTTAAATATCTTAAGTATAAGATGTAAGTTCTATACCCCACTTAGGTTTTTGAATTGTTGGATTATAGAGTTGAATTGCTTTCGTTTCTTCTTCCTTTGGTGCCTCACCTTCGTTCTTTGTTCTTTGCTTACTAAAATGAATACTCCTCTACTAACAATCTCGTTATATGTTGGATAGGTATTAAGATTTCGATTATAGTGCTGATGGGACAACTAGATGACATTATTTCCCTTTGAGCTAAGTAATCAAACCTTCTTTATTTGTATTTTGGGGCCTTATGTATTATTTGGGCCTATTATTTGTGTGTTAATTCTAGACCCTTCAATTAAATTAGTTCCCCCATCCTTGTTTTCACATAGGGTGACAAGATGGTAGTGAAGATCCAACGTGTATTCTATTCCCCTTAGAATTAAGCCATCTATTTATATTTGATATGGGTATTATATTTCTAACGTAACCTTTAATAAATATTTGGGTGATCCTTTTATTCAAGCCCAAAATTTAGCTTCATCCGACTTTTCTTTATTAAATATATATTAGGAGCATCATTCCTAATATTTTCTTCGCTAATTGTGTAAATCTCCAATTGTAACCCCGCTCTAATTGTTGCGGGTATTACATCCTTCCCCCCTTAAAAGAATTTCGCCCCCGAAATTACACCGATTGGAATAACTGGGGGCGTCGATTCCTTTTACCCCTACAGTGGTTTGGATATATTCGTTGTCGCAATTCTCGTATTCGGGAGAAGCGATTGATCACTACCCTTTCTGAGGATTTTCAAATCTTATATGGAATCATTATTCCTTGATTTTCAGCTTTCTCATGTTATTTAAGTTAATTAGGGTTGAACCACTAGACAAAATATTTATATTATCTTACACTACAAAATATTACCGCTCCTAAGTCACAAGTTCCACAAAATGAGGGCATCCTATCTTACATATTCGGTTCTACCCTAGGTCGTTCCTCATCTTCTTCAGCTGTGAGGGTAAATACTCTAGCAGGTACCCTCGGAGGTTGGTTCTGCACAAGTTGTTGATTCTGTGCAGGAGTCAAATTAATCGGCGGATTCTCACGACAAAATCACGAGATATGGCCCGCCTTTCCACAGTTGAAGCATTTGATATTAGGATTAGGGCCAAAACAGACACCAACATGTTGACGTCCACATAGTTGGCAAGTCAGCATCGGTTGTTTGGCCAGAGCATTGTTAGGTCTCGTATTTGGCCTTGGTTCCCATCTGGGTTCATTTGGCCTCCCGCGGTTTGGCTGATTAGGAGCATGATCGACCAATCGTTTCTTCCCGTTTCCTTCGCGACCGTATTGTCCCTGCTCTATCTTTCTCTTTGCTTCGCGATCTTTAGATAGCCTCGTCTCGGCTTCTTCGGCCACCAAAGCTCGTTCGGCAGCCTTAGCATAGGTCATATCTGGAGACCTCGTCACCGCGACATCTCGGTACAGTTCAGACTTTAGGCCAATTAGAAAACGTCCCACCTTAAGGTTGTCTGTTGCTACTATATGGGGAGCAAAGCGAGAAAGTTGCTCAAATTTGCGGATGTACTCCGCAACGGACATCCCGCCCTGACGTAGATTGATGAATTCCCCATTTTCGTGTCACGAGCAGAAATGCTAAAATACTTTTCCTCGAAGAGCTCCTTAAAGCGCTCCCAGGTGATCGTATTTGGATTCTCCATCGCTGTGATGGTATCCCACCAGTATCCGGCATTTCCCCAGAGTTGAAAGGAAGCACATAGAACTTTCTCCTCTTCGGGAGTTCGGCTATTGGAACGTGGATTCAATAGTCCTAAGCCACTCACCCGCTGCAATTGGATCTACAGTGTCTTCGAAAATAGGGGGATCAAGTTTACGGAACCTATGCCCGATGATTTCGGTTCTATCGATCTGGGGCGACGTATGTCGCTCCGACGAATTTTGGTTGCGTATCAGGGCATTAATTTGTTCGGATTGGAGCCGAACAAGATCAGCAAGCTGGGAAATTGTACGGTTCGAGTCATGTTCATCGGGACTGGTTTCCCTTTCCTCGTGGTGTTGTCGGCTTGATTCGCCATTAAATTCACTCCTAGTTCGTACCATTTTATCCTACTAATTATAATAAAACATCACATCAGCACATAAGAATCATCGAAGACACATAAACACTTACAGACGAGGCTGGGCTTCCATGCTTTTGAGCGGCCGTACATGGACAGTCTACAGAATCTATATCCTAAGCTCTGATACCACCTGTAACGACCCTCACTCTCTAACCGCGTAATTAGCGACAAATCGCGTCGGGTTTAGCAGCGAAAGCCGCGGAGAACCCATTTTACAAAAACATTTGTTGACACAAAATGTTAATACAAATGGGCCTTAGGCCCAAATCACCCTATCACTCGCCCACAGGTCGTCATCCATGTACAGCCCCGCCCTCAAAAGCCCATGGAAGCTCCAATAGCCAGCCTCGATCATCGATTTCCTACAACACGCAAACACTGAGCTATTACCCAATAGGTGAAATAGTGCACATGCACGTGCGACTCACTCACGTTCACTCACCCCCAATTCTCACAATGCAATGCCACTCACTATCACTCATCACAACCGGGATACACTCACCACCTCACAACGGGCCCTGGGCTCCATAATGTGCACCACCACGCGAAATCACTACCACGATCACGAACACTACCACAACACCATCACAACACTACGGCAGTGGCCTACACCGAGCAGCCTCCCTGAGCCGTATCAGGTCACACTCTCGGGTCGCCTCTTCTGCCAATGCGGTGCCCACGCTGGTAGCCTACACTAGGCCCCGTAAGGGTACCCAGGTCGCACCCTCCAGGTCGCCTCCTCCCGCATGCGACAGCGTGGCCTACACTAGCTAGTCTACTTGGGGATGTCCCAAGTCGTTCCTTTCTAGGTCACCCGCAGTCTGCCGCATAATGTCCAACGGGCCAATGGCTCACCGTCACAGGCGCTGGCGCACAGCAGATGCCCCCACTCACGTGACTCCTCTACGGGTCGACAGCCAATATCGGCTACTCGCTCACTAGGTACAATACAGTACCACCGTTCCACCACGGTACACTCCGTGAAATGACGTGTAATGCATATGCAGGTACTTAACATGATAATATTTAATAGCATGATGCCAGACGGAAAGTACGAAACACATAAATCACATGATCACACGGTAGCACATAAGAGCACATATATCATGTAAATCATTTAGTGCATTATATTCACATTACTCACATAACACATATATTTGAAATAAGCACAAATAGTTTACGTGTTGTAGATGGATATTCCACCTACCTGCCCGCTATAATCAAATAGGGAATCCGGTGTAGTCCCTATAAGTCGATCCTCTGAATAAATAAATATTATTAGTATATGTGCTAGTTCTCGAAAACCCTAAAATTTATAAAACCTAAAAATAATGACATTCTAAAAAAATAAATAAATCCTATTAAAAACCCTAGAAATAGCAATTTCTAAAATACTAAAAATTTATTAAGGTTTTAACTATTAAAAATATGGTAAGAGTCGAAACATTTAAACATTGTCGAAATCTATATCCAATAAATGTCGAGACATATCTAATCCTATAAAAATGTCGAAGTCTATTTCTTAAAAAATGTCGAAGGCCTTATAAAATATCGAGACCTCTAAATATAAATGCCGAGATTATTAAAATAAAATGTCGAGATATGATACATAAATGTCGATATAGATTTACAAGCTAGCCTCGAGATTATTACCTAATAAAATGTCGATATACTATATTGGAATAAATCTCGACATAGTTCATGATACATCTCGATATTACACACTAAAAATGTCGAGCTCTTAAAGTAAGATGTCGAAGCCCTTGTGAAAATGTCGAGACCATGGTAAATATGAAATATCGAAACCTTAGAAATGTCGAGTCATATATATAATGTCGAGACCTTATATTAACATACCTCGAGATTCTCTAATTTAGCTATAGATGTCGATACATACCACTATAAATGTCGATACATACAAAATGTCGATACTTTGTAAATGCCGAAGTAACAAATGTCGATATCTTACAAGCTTGCCGAGATCTAAGTCGAAACCTTATAAAATGTCGGGACATATCAAAATGTCGAGCTCAAACAAAATGTCGAGACATACAAAATATCGAAACCTACTTCTTATATCGACATCTTTGAAATATATAGCTCGACATCTTATAAAAATCGTGATCCTCCCAAAAACCCTAAAACGTCAAAATTAATCTAGTCTTAAAGTCTAATTTCTCCAAGTTGTTCCTATCGCCCAATTTTCAAAAGGGTTAAACTAGGAGAACCTTATTTCCCGAAAACAGTATATCTTAAACTCTAGATCTTATGAATATATTATCTAGGAAAAATCATGAAAGCTCTCATCTTGTAATATAAACACATATGATCATGAACTAACTTCGAAAGTTTTGGGTTTCCTAAACATGGTGAATTTCGAAACTCCCTAGATTATAAAATCTCGTAACAATACATTAGGCATCGACAATTAAATAGCTTAAATATCTTAAGTATAAGATGTAAGTTCTATACCTCACTTAGGTTTTTGAATTGTTGGATTATAGAGTTGAACTGCTTTCGTTTCTTCTTCCTTTGGTGCCTCACCTTCGTTCTTTGTTCTTTGCTTACTAAAATGAATACTCCTCTACTAACAATCTCGTTATATGTTGGATAGGTATCAAGATTTCGATTATAGTGCTGATGGGACAACTAGATGACGTTATTTCCCTTTGAGCTAAGTAATCAAACCTTCTTTATTTGTATTTTGGGGCCTTATGTATTATTTGGGCCTATTATTTGTGTGTTAATTCTAGACCCTTCAATTAAATTAGTTCCCCCATCCTTGTTTTCACATAAGGTGACAAGATGGTAGTGAAGATCCAACGTGTATTCTATTCCCATTAGAATTAAGCCATCTATTTATATTTGATATGGGTATTATATTTCCAACGTAACCTTTAATAAATATTTGGGTGATCCTTTTATTCAAGCCCAAAATTTAGCTTCATCCGACTTTTCTTTATTAAATATATATTAGGAGCATCATTCCTAATATTTTCTTCGCTAATTGTGTAAATCTCCAATTGTAACCCCGCTCTAATTGTTGCGGGTATTACATCCTTCCCCCCTTAAAAGAATTTCGCCCCCGAAATTACACCGATTGGAATAACTGGGGGCGTCGATTCCTTTTACCCCTACAGTGGTTTGGATATATTCGTTGTCGCAATTCTCGTATTCGGGAGAAGCGATTGATCACTACCCTTTCTGAAAATTTTCAAATCTTATATGGAATCATTATTCCTTGATTTTCAGCTTTCTCATGTTATTTAAGTTAATTAGGGTTGAACCACTAGACAAAATATTTATATTATCTTACACTACAAATATTACCGCTCCTAAGTCACAAGTTCCACAAAATGAGGGCATCCTATCTTACATATTCGGTTCTACCCTAGGTCGTTCCTCATCTTCTTCAGCTGTGAGGGTAAATACTCTAGCAGGTACCCTCGGAGGTTGGTTCTGCACAAGTTGTTGATTCTGTGCAGGAGTCGAATTAACCGGCGGATTCTCACGACAAAATCACGAGATATGGCCCGCCTTTCCACAGTTGAAGCATTTGATATTAGGATTAGGACCAAAACAGACACCAACATGTTGACGTCCACATAGTTGGCAAGTCAGCATCGGTTGTTTGGCCAGAGCATTGTTAGGTCTCGTATTTGGCCTTGGTTCCCATCTGGGTTCATTTGGCCTCCCGCGGTTTGGCTGATTAGGAGCATGATCGACCAATCGTGTCTTCTCGTTTCCTTCGCGACCGTATTGTCCCTGCTCTATCTTTCTCTTTGCTTCGCGATCTTTAGATAGCCTCGTCTCGGCTTCTTCGGCCACCAAAGCTCGTTCGGCAGCCTTAGCATAGGTCATATCTGGAGACCTCGTCACCGCGACATCTCGGTACAGTTCAGACTTCAGGCCAATTAGAAAACGTCCCACCTTAAGGTTGTCTGTTGCTACTATATGGGGAGCAAAGCGAGAAAGTTGCTCAAATTTGCGGATGTACTCCGCAACGGACATCCCGCCCTGACGTAGATTGATGAATTCCTCCATTTTCGTGTCACGGGCAGAAATGCTAAAATACTTTTCCTCGAAGAGCTCCTTAAAGCGCTCCCAGGTGATCGTATTTGGATTCTCCATCGCTGTGATGGTATCCCACCAGTATCCGGCATTTCCACGGAGTTGAAAGGCAGCACATAGAACTTTCTCCTCTTCGGGAGTTCGGCTATATTGGAACGTGGATTCAATAGTCCTAAGCCACTCACCCGCTGCAATTGGATCTACAGTGTCTTCGAAAATAGGGGGATCAAGTTTACGGAACCTATGCCCGATGATTTCGGTTCTATAGATCTGGGGCGACGTATGTCGCTCCGACGAATTTTGGTTGCGTATCAGGGCATTAATTTGTTCGGATTGGAGCCGAACAAGCTCAGCAAGCTGGGAAATTGTACGGTTCGAGTCATGTTCATCGGGACTGGTTTCCCTTTCCTCGTGGTGTTGTCGGCTTGATTCGCCATTAAATTCACTCCTAGTTCGTACCATTTTATCCTACTAATTATAATAAAACATCACATCAGCACATAAGAATCATCGAAGACACATAAACACTTACAGACGAGGCTGGGTTAAAATAATAAAAATTAAAAATTAACCGGCGTTTGAAATGCCGGTTAAACCGTAATCGGCAACCGGAGACGTTTAACCATCAACCGCCCATGGCCGGTTAGGTGACAGTTGGTCCATGGGACCAACGGTTAACCGCCAGTTACTAACCCGGCGGTTGGGCATGCTAGTTATACGCATAGAAAAGAATCATGTGTGCCATGCAAGAACAAAACATGTTGAAGTGCATTACCACTTCATACGAGAGATGCTACTTAAAGAAGAAACTAGATGAAACATATTAATATGTTCACGAAAGGACTCAACTTCACATAATTCGAGGAGCTCCGGACACGCTTAGGAATGACTCAAGCAGAAAATACAATCAGAGAGAATGTCGGGGAGGCAAAGGAGCTTAGAGTTGATGTTGGGTTAATGAACTCAGCATTGACGGATGACATGCGTGCTTTTGTTAAGATGTATACAACCATTGGAATTATGAAGAAGTCGGTATGCCTTTTACTTTTACTCAGGCTTAGTTTGCTCAAGAATTCTTACTTTTGCTAGAACCAATTGATTGAGGTATCGTCACCAAAACATTTTTTTGATATTTCTATTACGCATATTATACTTATGCCTCGTGTAGGAGGACTCACTTGTTGTGGAATTGTGTGCAGTGGCGCAAAACAATGGGAAAATATTCAAAAAATTTCAAATGGCAGTTTGTTAAGGTCATTGAAATTAGTAGTGATGAAGGTTCTCAGCATGACGACAGCGACGAGGCTTCCTCACAATTTCCACCTCCATGCACTAACATCGAGCCACGAAAAAAGAGATCAAGCTCGGCTTAGACCGTCAAGTAAGTGATCGGATCAGTGCTAATGTCTAAGACATTAAGTTATGTCGTATGGTATTGAATATGTATGTTTGTTTGTAAGGGTGGTCATGTTTAGGTGTGGAGGATGCATATGGATATCGGCGTCGTATTAATGTGGTGTAATATATGGTGCTCATGTGTAGGTTTAGAAGCCACAAGCTTGTGTAATATATAAGATTTTCCTTCGCTTTGAAAAAATGCAAAAATACAAGTTTGCATTACGTGCTCATGGTTTGAACTACTTAAATTGTCGGAATTATGACCCAAAACTCGGGATTACATAATCATCGGAAATCAATCAAGGACGAGATCAGAGTGAGCAAGCATCGAAGGAGGGTTGTGGCACACATTCATGGCCTGAAAGCCATGATCGTGACAAAGCCACTGCCTAAAGTCACGGTCGTGACACGCTAGGTGAGTGACCATGAATCCGCAGTCATGAACGTGAGGCAGGCACCATGTGGTTCTGAGCCTCGACAGAGGGCTGTTACCGAGATTTACGGCCGTGAAGCAGCCAACCCGTGGCCATAGTGCAAAGGGACGGGCCGCTGAATATTCACGGCCGTGAAGTAACCACCATGAGGCCATGGGTCGCGGCAGAGGGATACTGCCAATTTTCACGCCCGTGAAGCACCCACCACGTGGCTGTGGGCTGCGGCTAAGGGCTGCGGCTAAGGGCTACTGCCGAGATTCACAGCCTTGAAGTGGTCACCACGTGGCCGTGATCCACGGCTGAGGGCTGCTGGGTTGTTTAACGGCCGTGAATATTTCCTGCAGAGGCCTTGAAGGTTGGCTGCGAGTGGTTTAGAGTGGTGAGAAGCTCAGTCGAAGGGCGGTTGGTGTTGTTGGAAAATAGAATTTATTGGAGTCGAAATCTTAGCAATAACATTGTTATACATACCAACTGATGATTAACAACATAAATCAGTAGGGAAACATTTTACAGTAAGCATCCACAAGAAATCAACAAAAAATCAAATAGAACAAAACAGCTTCACATCCCTGATATCAAAACAATCATGACTACATCAATGACAAAAGAAACCCGGTCATGACTTCGTATCAACAAAGTAAACATCAATCATCTTATATCACATTAGGTCATATAATGTGTTAATGACGTAGCGATATTTCATACTTGGAGGCAAGCTGTCAAACAATTGAAGTTCGTCCGAGTGATTGATGAGCATATAACTAACTTTTGATCCGTGCTAAGACCGTACATGGCATCGACTTGTTCGAATACTTTATCCTTCTTCGGAATTATATCATTTTCGACCTCGCCCATGGAAATGAAAGGTTGGAGTGCAGCACTTGTCTCAGCACAATATTTACCAATAATGTTGGTAAACAACCAAACAGAGGGCGTCGCCGGTCACGGTGACGACGACGCCCCCTACCATCGGAGCTACCAGTGGTGATGGTGCATTGATTATGAGTGAGGAATCGCAATTGAAGTCATGTTCTGTGAAAGTGAAGTCAGGTACTATTCCATTGGTGCTAAAATCGCCTACCTCGATTGGCAGATCTGAGACATTGGCGAAGGAGTGGCCGACTCTGGAGGAATCTATTGGGCGATCAACTAAATCAATTAAGTCACCTACGATACCAAATCAGTGGGTGCAATTCAGTGCGGGAATGGTACAAGAGCAGGACGAACGTCTTGAGTTTTTTGAACTGAAAACTAAGGGGGTAAATTGGTTAAGTGGATGTTGATGAGATTAAGGCTGAAGTTGAGCACTGGAATTTAGCAGTTTTGTGCTATGTGCTTGGATCAAATCCGCCCTATAGTGTTATGGCAGGGTTTTTGAAGCGCAAATGGGATAATTTAGGGTTGAGGAATGTATGGCAGGTGCGGCAGGGACTATTCTTGGCCAGATTTGAAAGGGTGGCAGAGAGGGACAACATCCTACAAACTCAGTTTCTACACTTTGATAGGAAACATATGGTTCCTGCACCTTGGACTGAAAACACTCAGCTCACTAAGGTAGGGGTGGAGGCAGTCCCAATCTGGATTCATCTCCCGCAGCTCGAGTTGAAGTATTGGGGACCCAAGACCTTGAGTAAGCTGACCAGTTTAATTGGCAAACCTATTATGACTGATAGCTGCACTCGGAAAAAGGAACGCATACACTATGCTAGGGTGCTTATGGAGGTGAACCTAAGCAACCGTTGAAGGACAATATTCAGTTTATGAATGAAAGAGGACAAGTCATGGAGCAGAAAGTTCATTATGAGTGGAAACCTGTGCATTGCTCTAAGTGTGGAAAGTACGGGCATGAAGAAGCCATCTGTAGGAAGGATACCAAAAAAATTTGGCAAAAAACCTGTGCAGAAAACTGCTCCAGATAACAATACATCAGCCCAGCCTGAGGCTCCTGTACAGGAGCATCCTGAACCAGTGATCCTAACTCATCTGCCTAAACTCCAAGATGGCAAACAATAGGTCAGAACTCCATAACCTTAGGGAGAGGTGAGGAGAGTGGGGGTTTATGGGCTGATATGGTTCAGATGGAAGAGCATGGGAAGAAGCTTGGTCCATGGGGTTCCCCTTCAAAGCAGAGGGTCCATGGCCAAGGTCATGGATAAGTCTGTCGTGTGGAATGTGAGGGGCCTGAATGGCCCTGTAAAGCAGAGGGAGATAATTTTCTTCTGTAATAAATATAATACAAATATGATCTGTCTGTTGGAAACCAAGATTAAGTCAGGGTATATGGATGAGGTTTTATCCAAAGTTTTCTGTGGTTGGGATGCTTGTCATAACTTGAGTGAGCATCCTAATGGAAGCATAGTCGTCCTTTGGAGAGGTGGGATTGAGATGGCACTCATTTCTAAAACTGACCAATACATGTATTTCAGAATGTCAGAGAACAAATCATTTGTGTCTCTCGTCACTTGTGTATATGGGCACAATGACCCTGCTCTTAGAGATCGGGTATGGCTGCATCTTGCAGCTTGGCCAGTCAGTGGCTCGGGCCCCCCCGGAAGGAGGCCTTCTTCGCCTTCCACCTAAGCTGCGCAGGAAAGGCCCAAACCCAATCCCAGGGAACAGTCAAGCTTCATAGGGTCTTTCTGTCCAGGTGCAGGTAGTCCGCATCTTCACAGACATGTCTATTTCACCGAGTCTCTCTCCGAGACAGTGCCCAGATCGTTACGGATTTCAACAATGCCAGGGGCTTTGAGGACAGAATAGGTGGGGCTGCCATCTCTTATAATGATTTCTGTGGATTTACTCAATGTACTCAAAGGTGTCAATTGGTGGAACTGAGGAGAAGTGGATGTCATTTTACCTGGTCTAATAAACAAGGTAATGACACGAGGATTTGGAGTAGAATTGATTGGTTTAGCTAATATGGCTTGGATCTCAAAATTCAGTGATTTTATAGGTAATTGCCTTCCAGAGGGCATGTCTGATCACACGCCCATCCTACTGAGGGATGTGAGCAAAAATGTAACACATAAGAGACCATTCAAGTTCTTCAATATGTGGTGTTTGTTGCCTGACTTCTTGACAACTGTGGAGCAGCATTGCAATAGACAGCCAGGCTCGTGCATGAGGAGTATCTGTAATAACCCGTGGAGACTTCGAGGCCCTCTCAAAGCCCTAAATCGTTCAACCTTTGCCAATATTATTAATAGAACAGAGGCTGTTAGGAGTCATCTAGAGGTATATCAAGTAGCATTACATAAATATCCTCTTAATTTTGATTTACATGAGGAGGAGAGAATTAGGCTGGAGTATAAGTTCCTGAGTGCAGCGAATGTAAAGTTTCTCCAGCAGAAAGCAAAGGCTCGATGGTTGGACAAAGGTGACCAAAATTCTTCTTATTTTCATGCCGTGATTAAGCAGAGAACCTATAGAAACAGGGTGACTTCTATCATTGATCAGAATGGGAATTCTATTGAGGACCATAAGGGTATACAGAAGCACTGGAATATGACAGGATCTGCTAGGTAAGAAAAAAGATGGGTTGGTGGAACTAGATCAGAGAGTTGTGGCAGCAGGTTACTCACTGTGTTTGGGGGACCAGCTCGCTTTGTTACAACCATTTGACAGGCAAGAAGTGCAATCTATGATGAAGGCTATCCATGCGGATATAGCCCCGGGTCCTGATGGGTATAATAGCGGATTCTTCAAACATGCTTGGAGTGTTGTGGGAGAGCAAATCACGGATTGTATCATGGAATTCTTTACCACAGGCAAGTTGTATCCTAGATTAAACAACACTGTTTTGTGTCTTATTCCTAAGATAGCCAACCCTGGCTCAGCTAATGAATTCAGACCTATTGCCTGCTGCAATACAATTTACAAATGTATCTCCAAAATGCTATGTGCTCGAATCAAGCCACTCCTGCCCAAACTGATTCAGCCTAACCAGAGTGCGTTTGCTAAAGGGCAATCTATTGTACATAATATACTTTTATGTCAAGACTTGCCTACAATGTTCAATAGGAAGAACACTTCAGCTAGAGCGCTCATGAAAGTGGACATTAAGAAAGCGTATGAGTCACTGGATTGGGAATTCCTCATAAAATGGCTTTGTATGCTGAATGGGACTCATACGGCATATCTTTCAATGGGACTCTGTCTGAGACTTTCCAGGCAGCTAGGGGGCTTCGTCAGGGGGATCCATTATCTCCATTGCTATTTGTAATAGTTATGGAGTATCTTACCGACAACTACAGATCTCTGCTGCTGACCCGAGGTTCAGATTTCATCCGCATTGTAAGCAGATCAAGCTGGTCAATTTATGCTTTGCAGATGACTTGATGATTTTTTGCAAAGGTACATCTGGGGCAGTCAAGGTGATTACAGAAGAACTAGAGCAGTTTCACCCGGTTTCAGGTTTGGCGGCCAACAGGCAGAAGTCCAATATCTTTGTTGCTGGTGTCCCCCCATCACATTAGGAAACAAATATGGGAGATTTCAGGATTCCAGGCAGGAAGCTACCCTATAAAATATCTAGGAGTGCCAATTTCTCCCACAAAATGGAGCAGGGCCTCATGTCAAGCACTGGTGGAAAAGATCACCGGCAGAATTCATTGTTGGACTTCTAGAAATCTGTTCTATGCTGGGAGAGTCTGGCTGATCAATTCAATTCTCTTAGCAATCCACGGGTTCTAGGGATCAATTATTGTCCTCCCAAAAGCTGTCACCAAAGACATTGACAGAATCTATAAGGAATTCTTATCGGGGAAGAAAATGAATGGTAAATGTGTTCCCCTTGTTAGCTGAGAACAGGTCTGCTATCCGAAATCCAAAGGGGGTCTGAATATGCGTGACTGTGTAACATGGAACTTAGCTCTAGCTGGTAAACAAATATGGGATATAAACTTGGATGTTGATTCATTATGGATAACGTGGATAAATGTCAGCTACTTGAAAGGAGTTAGTTTCTGGGATTATCAACCTATGGCTGATTCTAGTTGGCAGTGGAAGAAGTTGCGTAGATTATAGGAGAAATTTCGAGTTGGCTATATCGAGAGAACATGGAGGCCAGCAGGGGATGACAGTAAGCTCAGGCTACATATGGCTCAGAGGTGATCTGCCCAACTTCCAGCTTAGTAAGGCTATTGTGTAGGACCCGAGTCTTCGCAAACTAGGTCGGCCAATAAATTACGTTTATGGTTCGAATAATTTCGTGTTAATTAACGTACATGTTATATGTTTACGTGATTTTACGACTTTTGTGCTCGTGATTTGTATGCTAATTTCGAGCAATTATGTGCCTAAGATTATGTGCTTACGATGACTCCTAAATTACGCAACGGATTACGGAAAAATATTAAGGAAGGGAAGGAATTAATGATAGTCAAAAGAGAGTTGGGCTAGGAATTTGATTATTTTGGGCTAGAACTTAACAATAGGCCCAAATTTGCAAGAAATCAACTTAGAAGACAATTTCCCTTAAAACGAGGAATCTCACGTTAACCTAGTCCATTCCTAACCATGCCTAGAAATAAAAATATCTAAAACCCAGTTTTCAACCTCATAACCACACTTAGAAAGAAAGCAACGAAACTCCATTGAAGAAGGTATGAATGAAGCATTTACTTATATATTTTTGTTGTTAACTCTTGAATTAGGTTGTTAACTCAAATCTAGTATGTTTAGGAAGTTAATACCCTATTAAGAAGAGGGAGGAGAAGATCGAGGGCTGGCTTTGGAGAAGGTATAAAATCCTTGCCTATGTCCTTACATTTTTCTTGGCTCGTGATTTGAAGATTCATAGTTTGCATTTATCTTGCTTAGGGTGTTAGCACACGAAATCTGCCGAAATGGTGTCCTTTAGTTCATACAAGTTATAGATTTTTAGGAGTTTCGACTAGGTTAAGGATATGAAGGTAGTCTCGAGCAGTTGAACCTTTGTGTTTCGATCGAAAGTGAGAACGTCTAACTAAGTTTCGATCGAAAGTGGGCAATTGAATTAGGGTTTCGAGCAAATGTACATAGTAAATAGGCTTTCGATCGAAAGGGGCTAGAGAAATAGTTTCTTAGGGTTTATACGATTTTGAATCTAATAATACCAAGTTCGATCGAAAGTAGGGAATTATTTCTTAGGGTTTCGGGCGACACCTAGACGTAACAATTTAAGTTTCGACCAAATCAAATTTTAAGATAGTAAATAGAGCAATTCATGAGTTTCGACCGAAACTAACCCTAACATGCTTGAATCGATCAAAACCCGATCTCAAGCCCATGCAATTGATCGAAAGTGATTTCTTCCTAAGCATGGTTTCGATCTAAACCTAGAATGACATCATGAGGACGAAAGAAAACGGCGAAACGCTATCCATACCACATACAATTGATCGAAAGTGACCTCTTCCCATGCATGGTTTCGAGCGAAACGAAGGTGATGTCATGGTGATGAAAAGGCACGGCGAAACTCCCTCCCTATTACGTTCAATCGGGCGAAACTAACCCATGATAACTACCAATTGAAATTAGGATTGGATATAAATGAGTTTCGATCGAAACTAGCTAGCAAATAGGACTTTCAATCGAAATAAACTAGAGAAAGAGTTTCGGGCGAAACCTTGTGATGCTAAATAACTTTCGCCGTGTAAAGAATCGATCGAAAGGGATGAAGGCATAATGTGGAATATTGAATTAGACAATTTGGACGAAATCGAATCGAGCAAATAGGAGTTTAGACCGAAACCTAACCCTAAGTTAGCACACTTTCGCCGAGACATATAAGTTAGAATAATTTAATTCTAACATAACTTAGTATAGAAACCAAATGACTTAGGATGACTCAATAGGACAAATCTAATGGCCTAGAGTTTAGAAAATTAGCATAAGTCTAATTAACTAGTACGACGAAT
The DNA here is from genome assembly GCA_027422505.1 of Craterostigma plantagineum. Classification (NCBI taxonomy): domain Eukaryota; kingdom Viridiplantae; phylum Streptophyta; class Magnoliopsida; order Lamiales; family Linderniaceae; genus Craterostigma; species Craterostigma plantagineum. Next base: position 10,363,706 of record JAPQWV010000021.1, on the reverse strand, counting down.
ATTAATTATTGCGACAAGTTAGCTAAGGAAAGCAAAGTACTAATACCCGAACCCTTTTTATTTAAAGGGTCGTACGTTAGGGACGTTACGAGCAAGTACGCTAATTAAAGCTTGGACGACAGGTAAGTAGAAATTCAACTACGACATGTAACTTACCTGTGCATGATTATGTGATGCGTGCTTATGTGGCTTTATGAGAATCTCGCACATTATGATAATTTATTATGCATGAGGTCATGTATGCATATTTATGTGAACATGGCATGAGCACTTGCACGCATAAGCAGTACGTAAGACATGAGGTATGAGTGTGCATAAGATCGCATGTGTGCGATGAATATCCGCCGATATTGGCGTTTGTGTCGACTCAATGAAGAGTCACGGCTCTTCTATGCGACCCTGGCGATATGATGCCAATTTTGCCTGTTATGATAGGCAGGGGTAATACCCCGTATGCGGGAGATGCAGCCTGGAGGATGCGACCCGAGGCATGAACTACACAGAGGGAACCTCTTGGGTTAGTGACCTCGTTGTTGGCTACCAGTGAGAGGCGTCCACGTGGAGGCCACACTTAGTAAGGGAAGATTCCTTCGGGTGATCTTGTAGTGTGCGAACCCCCACATATGTAAGAATCCCTCGTGGATTGGAGCTCTATGAAAGGGCGCATAGTAAGATAGAAAGCCGAGGGCCCACATGACGTACGAGTCTAGAAAGAGTACGAGCGTTAGAAACGATGGTGTGGATTGTCGTCGTTAGGGCACGTGCATACATGCATCATTTCTGCTTACTGAGCCATGGTGGCTCATTCCTTACGTTACGTGTTGTAGGTACTAGCGATCACGGTACGTGATCCGATCATGGTGCAAGGCCACTCATTTGAAGCTCCTGGCTGCTTTTGAGGTGGAAGTGTGTGTATGGATGACGACCTGTGAAGGCCGGGCGCATAGGAGTTTTTGATGTGCATGTACACACGTCACTTGTAAATAGGATTTGTAGAATGAAGGATGACTTAAGGAAATTCTTTTGTCTTGTATGTATGACTTACAAATTTTAAATGGAAAAATTTTATCCGCATTTTTACGTCTATGCATGATAGCGCACCGTTAGGCACTTAGGATTACCATGAATTGCGTGAAGTGAACGACTGGTCCTGACATATAACCTTCGACAGATTAGCCAAATGGGGAATAGAAGTTGAGAACAACTTCTGTAGATTGTGTGTGGCGAAGCTGAGGAATCCATTGATCATATATTCATGGTTTGTCATTTCAGTCAACAGTTGGCCTTAAAAGTTGCTGAATGGATGCACCTTAATGTGCTGTTCTTAGCCTTTGTAGACATGGAAAATTGGCTGCTGCACATTGGGGGAAGAAGAGGATTCAGGTCCGAATCAGTGTTGCTTCTTATTCCTCTATGGTGTATCATATTTGGAGGGAGAGAAATAGGCGAGTCCATGATATGGGAGAACATTCAGTGGCTCAACTGTTTCATAGTATTGCACAAGAGATGAAATGGAGAATCAGCTCGATTTGTCCCTTGGAAAATGCAAATGGAGATGATTTGTATTCACGCGTTTGTTTGTATCCATTTTATTAATGTGGTTATTATATTGGTTGATTGTAGTTAGTGTATGATGTAATTTCCCAGTGGGTTTGTGGTAAATGAATAAAGTCATTCTACCAAAAAAAATAATGTTGGTCAACTCTGTAGAGTATATATTTTAATTGTGCTTGATTTTATTAGTTGTCCTTGTAATTTGGGGCGTTCTGTATAGTAGTCCCTAGATTAGGACTAGTTTGATATTATACCAAGTTTGTTTCGTATAAATATATGTAAACGAATGGTGCTGAATAGAGAAAGTTTCGGAAATTGATCCGAAAGGCTTGCACTTCAATTTCTAGAGAGAGAAACAATAGTAACTTTCTCACTCTACTCGAATTCTCTCTCTTGTTCTTCATTTGAGTTTTACGATCGAATCTCAATGTCAATCATTATCATCGAATTACTTAGAATTCATGCCTAGGATCATAGAGTTGTTAATCGTAGGAACTAACAAACTCTCTATCCGAATCATTGGTTTCCCGTTTTGTTCCCCGTTGTTGGCTTGTGGCTACCCCGACAGACCCCCTAACAGCCTCATCAGTTGCGGAACCTTATGCAACTCGTTAGTAGAAGAAAAATTATCACGGTCTGATGGAATGCCTAATAAGTCGGCCCCATTTAAATCGGAAGTATTTCCTAATACATCATCTACGTCCTCAGCGTGCTCGCACGCAGCACGGTCCTCGCCGAATTTTTTCCCATGCATTATATATGGCCACGATTTGTTGCGCATTGACTTAGCAGATGGGTCTTTTTATAAACGCGGCTATTATATAAATGTTATTCCATATAATAGATTTGTTATCATTTAGATACATACCTTCACACATTCATCCCAGACGAAATCCTTTAGGATGCTTTTATCTAAAGTCACTTAGAATTTTACCCCGACATGCGATCGATTTAATTGCTTAATTTTGTCAGTCTAAGTCGCATTCTTGTGTCTAAAAGGTCATTAGGTTGCTCCACTAGACACAAAGTCACTTTACATATGTGAGGATTCAAGCCTTGTTCCTTTTTCTTTCTTTGGATCTATTTCTCCAGTGAGTTACACATCAATTACTTGTCTTACCTAGTGATACTTGGTTTCATACTCACCTTGCTTTAGATCGTTAGGAAAATGATAAGGGCGCTTAGGATATTCCTCACTCGGCCTTATATAATTTTTCCCTCACATTAGCCCTTAGTATCCACTTTGAGCCTTCTCCGATGTCCTTTTCTTCCTTTGAAACCCATTCCCAACCCTCAAACGTATTCTATATCTTTGGATGGTTGTTCAAACGAGAATATGAGGGGGAGAAAACAAAAGAAAAGGGGGATAATGACAAAAGAAGGCATTGCTCAACGCGCAAAAATCAGACCAAAGGAACCTGCCTTCCGACTATCTCTTAGAAGATGGCATGGATCCTGCTGTGAACTTCTCCAATGATAATCTCGCACGCTCGTCAGACCGGTTGGAAGCGGAGCACCACGAAGAAAACTTCTCCAACGATAATCCGGTCTTATATCGGGAAACAAGAAGATGAGCGGAGCCTCGGGTACGAATTCCATAACCGTGAACTTTTCCAAAAAGATAATCTCTGAAACCTCTCTAGGGATTAAGAGAAGAGGAGCACGGTATCGGTCCGAGAACCAACAAGAAGAACTTCGCCTATGATAATCTCCTATAGCCTCGTGGAGAAGCGGAGCTTCAGCTTGAGCATAGCATAAAAAAAGCAATAGTTCTTAAAAAGAAAAAGAGGGAGAAAAGATTGAAAAGAAGAAAAACGCCGAAAAAAAAGGAAGACGGACGTAGAAATGGAAGATGACGAATAGATAAGCTCACTTTCCTGTAAATTCCTTCCCTTCTAAGTCCTAGCCAAACTAAAACCCTTACACCCCTTTGATTCCAATCGACGATCTCTCGCTGAGGTGGAATGATTAAAAAATGCCTCGATCACAGGTAATTGACTCGAAATTGCTTGTGTTGACTTGAGTGATATAAGTATAAAAATCCCGAGTTAGAAATAATTGAGTGCAAGAGCGAACCTAGTGAGAGTTGTCGAAATGGACCAGTCTATGAACTTAGGACTTTAGTTTGACGACATGACTTGATGGCATTTTCTTCTTTCAAATGTTTCGTAAAATTTTAGGTGTGACGATTGATCGAAGCAAAATAATTTGACTCCATACTAAACAAAAAAAAAAAACTTGAAAAGAAAAATTTCACACATTTGACATGAAATGTTATGTTTCATATGCGTTGAATTGAATAAATGCGAATTTATTTAGTGTGTCGCATAGTCTAAATGCAATGTTAGATTGCATTGGTACTCAATTGTTTAAATGCGATAAATTTTTCACTGCTCTTACCATCACACAATATCTTACATACATGTTTTCGGGGACCATGTATATGTGCTTGCGTAAATTTGTGTGTTATATGCTAGTGACTTGAATTGATCTCATATGCTTGCATATTCAGTCAATTCTTGCACATTATTTGAGGGGGGGCAAATATAAAAATCGTGCATTAGCTCCAAATATTCTTGACGTTTTCCTGTAAGCGTTTCAGATTTCTTCAAACAAAATTAAGGTGCAAGACGTCGACACTACAGGGAAAGGAGCTAGTCACAAACCAAATATTTCATGCCTAAAATAATTGTTGATTAACTCCATTACTTCTAACGTTTTCTTTCTAAGTGGTACAGACTTTTTAATTTCTGCCAGGGAAGCTAGACGTTACTACACGGAAAATACAGGGAGTTAATTGCATTTATTTTAATTTTGAGGGGGAGCTTTACAATGTGATTTTAGTCGAAATAGGGGTCAATCTGAAAATATTAGAAGTACTTACTATCGAGAAACTAGATATAAGACTTAATTCACGATCATAAGTTTCTCGATAATAAACAGTATTGGGAACAATTTTGATTAGCCGCGATAATTTGCGATCGAAAAAAATTGAATTGAGAAGCAATTTTCGAATCAAAAATTTCTCGAGCGCAAATAGTAATGGGCGAGTTCCATTTAATCGCAAAATGTCAAATCGCAAAACCCAACATTGATCTACAGCGAGTTAATAAAAGTTCACTTTCTTGTCAGTCGAAAAACTTTTTCTCACGCAATCCTAAATCGCAAAAATTTCTCTCGCGCAAAACTTTCACAGACAGTTTCATTTTCTCAAAAATCTTTCGATTATCAACACCAAATTGTCTAGTTAAGGTAGAAATGAGATCCTTTTGCCATTTGCGTGCGATTTAACTCCATTAGCATCTGCATTCTATAGTTTTTCGCATGATTAGGATTAGTTTCTCGACTGTTCTTCAAACTGAGAAAACCGTATACTATTTTATAGTGATTCAGGCTTGATTATGAGTTTTATCTGAGATTAATGCCTGCACTTAAGATAGTTTCGATGTTCTTTATGAATCTGGTAGTATGAATATTCGGAAAATCTGCATCTTCGACCCTAATTTGAGTTTAGATGAAACTGGGCATTTGAATGTTTGAAGCCATCGCTTTGTCGATTGCAAACAGTCTTAATTGAATTCCAATTTAATTGAGATACTCTTTGTATCTAATTAGTTTTTCGATCGATAAAATTCTGATTTAGTCGCTAAGATAGAAGATTTTAACCGGAAATTAATTACCATCGATAAATCTAATTAGATTTTTGTTAGCGAAAAACTTAAGCACTGAATAGACAATTTAGATGCAAATTAGATCGAGCGTAAAACTTACTATCGCAAAGTAGAATTTTCGATTTAATTTCATTATGGTCGCAAAAATGTAGCAGCGAAAAGTTAATTTTTCAACGCTTCATTTTTCGATCGTAAAATTCGCCGCTTAGGATTTAATTGATCGAAAAAATTTTCTCGACGATTGACTTAGTTTTTCGTTGACTACTTTCTCGATAGAAAAATAACGCAGCGAAAAATTTTCCTTATGATCGAAAATCACGTACCGTTCGACAAAAAATTTTCCTTATGATCGAAAATCACGTACCGTTCGACAAATTTCAAATCGAAAAATTTTATTCAATCGAAGAAAATTTCTCGATAGTAAATTTACCTGAGAAATAATTTCTCGATCGTAAATTTACGCGGAATTTTTTTCGATCGTAAATTGATCGGCTACAGTCTCACGATTTCAACTTCAACACTTAGAAGATTTTTTTTCTAAATCTTTTACCCTGTAGCGAACATTAGCGAATAAAATTTTCTCGATCGCAAAATTAAACGGGGTTATTTCAATTGAAATCAATGCATAGGAAATCAATTTCAAAACCAAATTTCTAGAGCGACAAATCTCTCGGCATGAACAGTATCATTTCTCTCGATCAAATACTTAGAAAATTTCGAAGTCTTTTCACGCATTACATATTTAATTCGAAATTACAATCATGCCATTACATTTTTTTAAAATCAAAGATTCTACATGCATGCTACACGATTTCAATTCAAAATTCATCAAACATGTCATGACTTGATACAATATTATAGTTTGATGAAATTAAATCAATTTTCGACTAAAATCATATTTATGAACTAATATGAACTATTATATCTCTTATTTTTCAGATGGATCGCTACCCTCGTTATAATCATATCTACGACCACAACCTTTATCTGAAGGTTCAGGATACAAACTTCCAGCTCGATCTGAGCACCTTTCGGTGTCCGGACGAGATCATTGTATCTATCCTGCAAGGGCACCCCATCTGGCATGCATTGACGGTCACCGCATCCGTGCCAATGGTCTATCTCCATCAACTCTGGGGATGTATACGAGGAATAGTGGCAAATGGCGCATTCTCCTTCTCAACAATAATTGGGACGCGGCACGTACATGTGGACAAGAACCAGTTCGGGAAGATTATGGACTTGCCATACGTTGATAACTACGACCCGCTCCCATCGGACGCAGAAATGGTGCATGACTTCATGCAGATGGGATATCAACCGCAGCTCACCAAGCTAGCTCAGGTACAGAGCACCGGTATCCCTCATCCCTGGAAGACACTGTTTGGGATTGTGAACAAGTGTCTATCACGCAAGCATGCTGGCTTCGACAAGGGCAATGGCAACATTCTGCGGATTTTCCACGGAATCGCATTCTCTAGGAACTACGACTTCACGCAGCTGATCTGGAATGATCTTGCAGACCAGATTAGGCTAAAGGAGAATCGGAGATCGAAGAACGTGCCCTACGCTCGGTGGTTTAATGTCATCATCCGCCAATATATGGAGATGCATGAGCAGAACATTCCTCGCCTGCCTCCAGGAGGAAATTATCAACCAGCCCAGCTCAAATTCTTCCACAATCCACGATTCAGGAGCTTCAACAGGAGTCTCCATTGGTCGAAGAGCAAATGCCCGACGTAGATGATACTCTAATAGACGTCGTGGCTACTGAGATGGCGCTCGAGGCTCCTGAACATGAATATCAAGTGGAAGTGCCCGTCCATGTTGGCGTGCTCGAAGAATCCATTGAGGAGGTTCTTCAACCAATAGCACAGCCCGAGCTTGAAATGGGGCGAATCTCGCTTCCATGGGTGATGGCTCAGGCACTGGAGGACGTCGATCGTGACCCTACTCCTCATACAGACACCCCGTCTGACACGGAGTCTGATGAGGATATCAGCCTGATAAGAAGGACTCCCAGGAGACTTAGCATTCAGTTGGAGTCCCTCTTCCCGGCAGTCACCACCGCACCAGACACCATGCTGACCACTTCCACGAGTGTTGCCGGCACTTCTTCGCTCAATCTTGAGCCGCAACCAAATCTCCTAGTGTCTGGTTCGCTGGCGCAACCCGAGCCTGTCATAACACCCATAGAGGCGAATCTTCTAGATTCGACTCGAGGATTGGGTGGAAGTCTCATACAGTCACAACCTCAAGTGACTGTGAGCCAACCTGAGGAGTCGGTGCCTACTCAAGGGGTGATAACAGGCGACATCAGTCGTCCTGGACCATCCAAGGAGGCGTCCGCACCTTTTCTGACGAACGAGCAATTCCAGGCCGCTCTCTCTGCCGCTGTACAATCCATGGAAGACAAATCATGGAGAGAGTACTCCAAGCCATCGAGACATCCCAAAGAGATACCGGGAAAGCACCTGTCTCTGAAGGCCCTTCGTCACAAACCAATCCCACACCTCCACAACCCACACCCACCGACCCTTTAGCCACTTCATCCATCCTCATCAACACATACACCATACACATAACCGAGCTCCACGACATCCTACTCGCCCGCTGATCGGCCTTTCCATCTGGTCGCCTCAAGAAAAATCCCTTTATAGGTGATTGGTGGATCATCCTGAGCCACCTACTGACACTTGCCGAGGCCAAAGCTCCCACTCGCGGCACAGACATGACGATCCTGACGATCAGGACCATCATGAGGGGGAGAAGAGGCCACGAACATCTACAAGTGGCCAAGGACAAGTCTCGGGCACGACGCAAACAAGCGCTGGAGCAGGTGAAACCCAAACCCAAACCCAAACACAAACCACCCACACCACGCACCGCACCACCACTCTAACCCATATCGACCCACCAACCTTTAACCTACGGATGCCTCCGCCCACACCACCAATCTACTCAAGCCCCTTGCTTCCGGAAGAAAAAGAAAGTGCTGCGATGCTCGTAGCTCTGGCACAAACCCAAGCTACTCCCTCAACAGCTCCAGAACAACCGGGACCTTCAGGACACGGAGTCAACCCACATGAATATCTCGACAAATTTATATTTGAAGAACAGTGGGCGACCCATTATATGCCCGAGGATCATCAAGTACAACGGCTCAAGGAAGTTCGACAAATTTTGCAATAAGCTTCGGTGGACCTCGCACTGATAGAAGACGACGAACATCAGGAAGGTGTAGACCACGAACATGATCCCATAGGGCTTTCAGAATTGATCACGCAACGAGCGGTTTCCCCCACGAGACAAATGCCAGGGACTGTTCGGATCGACACGCCGTGGGAGAATATCCGAACAGAGATACCCTTCCTTGAGAAGTCCGTGAGAATACTTGGAGGTCACCGAACAGAATCAAAAAGCCGAATGAATATGAGCTGAGTGGGATCTCTCACTGGGATCAGCAGAAGAGGATGACATACCTCTGGTTGCTGACTCAACTAGGACCTGTCGTAAGGCTGGGAATGACTAAAAAACAAGTCAAGAGTCATTATAAGATTCTCTCCCCAATTTGCCAACTTCCAACCCCAATATATGTTATTGAGCGAGTGGACAGAACCCGAGAGGAACTAAGAGAGAGCGACATTCCGTATCTCCTCTTCGTCAAGAAATAAGGCCTCGAAGGGGTCTACCGGTTTATGATGCGTCAAGTCAAATACTTTGCAGCGCATGACCTTCAGATGGCTCTGGAGAGCAACATGAAGAAGGTCAACATGGCCGAACCACTCAACAAAGGACCTGAGATCGAAGGGCTTCCAAGCAATCATGTGCACATCAGCTCAGTCCTAGGCATCACCTACCACAATCCAATTGCCAAGAAGACTAGGATGATGCTGAAGATTGAGATTCATTAGTTTGCGATGGGACGCTCAAGGTCATCAGGAAGAATATCGAGCAGAGGTTGGAAGAAATCAACCGAGATGATGCTGAGAATCCACAGGTTCGTGAGAGAACAGCCGCTCCTGATGGAGTTGTTAGACGACATCGAGGAGTGCCTGAAGCTGAGGGAAACACTTAGAAACTATGAGCATGCGCTGGGCTTGCGCAGATCATATCGATGAGGACAAACGGCGCGGAAATGCAACCAAGCACAAATGGGGAGATTGTAGAGTATATATTTTAATTGTGCTTGATTTTATTAGTTGTCCTTGTAATTTGGGGCGTTTTGTATAGTAGTCCTTAGATTAGGACTAGTTTGATATTTATACCAAGTTTTTTTGGTATAAATACATGTAAACGAATGGTGCTGAATAGAGAAAGTTTTGGAAATTGATCCGAAAGGCTTGCAATTCAATTTCTAGAGAGAGAAACAATAGTAACTTTGTCACTCTAATCGAATTCTCTCTTGTTCTTCATTTGAGTTTTTCGATCGAATCTCAATTTCAATCATTATCATCGAATTACTTAGAATTCATGCCTAGGATCATAGAGTTGTTAATCGTAGGACCTAACAAACTCTCTATCCGAATCATTGGTTTCCCGTTTTGTTCCCCGTTGTTGGCTTGTGGCTACCCCGACAGACCCGCTAACAGCCTCATCAGTTGCGGAACCTTATGCAACTCGTTAGTAGAAGAAAAATTATCACGGTCTGATGGAATGCCTAATAAGTCGGCCCCATTTAAATCGGAAGTATTTCCTAATACATCATCTACGTCCTCAGCGTGCTCGCACGCAGCACGGTCCTCGCCGAATTTTTTTCCCATGCATTATATATGGCCACGATTTGTTGCGCATTGACTTAGCAGATGGGTCTTTTTATAAACGCGGCTATTATATAAATGTTATTCCATATAATAGATTTGTTATCATTTAGATACATACCTTCACACATTCATCCCAGCATTGATATACGAACTCATATATCATCTTCGTCAAGTCGTTCCAACCAATTCCGATCATACTAAGCATGGTGGATAAGCAATGATAGCATTTTTTTTTCCATTTTTGCAGCTGGAAGGTGATGTGTGGTAGCACGGTTCCAGGAAATGCACTCATCTTACATATTACTAAGATATTGAGATTGCCGCCCTTGAATCCGTTCTCTTGTCTCCAACCACCAGCTACGATCTCTTTCATGGCATTAATTAGTGTTGTTTTCTTCTTGTTGACTCCATCCACGCCGACTGCTTTTCGCCTTTGATGATTGTTGCAATATAATTTTCGTATTCATTGGCCGTCCATGGCCACCTATAGTTTTTTCAATAAAATAAAATCATTAGAGGAAAAACAAATAATAGCATGGATGTTAATGTTAGAAGACGCGTGTAAGAAGCAGAAGCACATTGTATTCAATTAAACATAGTAGAAAAAGCATTAAAACATGACAAGACACCAAGACATATCATTTAGTACAAGTCATTAGCGCATCCTACTATTTCTCCACTCACTAAATGCAGTGTTCACTAACATATTTCTCTTATCACTCCATTCTATTGATGCATTCAACGTGCTTATATTATTCGCATCGTCTATATCGCCGTTGACAATGTCAACACTATCCCCCATATATGCTTTGACTTCTCCCTCGAAAGGGTCTCCCGGCATCTCCTTACGAATGAAGTTGTGTAATATACAACATGCCATCCCAATTCTATTGTGCGTGACAACTAGAAAGAGCGAAGGCGATCTTAGTATGGCCCAACGTTTTTTCAATAAGCCAAAGCATCGTTCAGTAACATTTTTGGCCTTGCTATGGATCATGTTGAAGTACTCTTTTGGATTCTGCGATGCATTTGTACCTTGTCCGAAATCATCTTAATGATACCTTATTCCCCTAAACGGTGCCATAAAACTACATTCCTAAATCCACTATCACACAAGTAATAGTTCCCTGTAAATATAGGAAAAAACATTATTTTGTAAGGTTGGACATGCAGTCGATGCATGTATTTTGGATGTGCTGCAAGAAAGTACCTTTTGGGATCTTAAGACCAAACCTTATAGAAATTGCATCTCTTAAAACTCTAGCATCTGCCGCTGAACCTTCCCTACCACATAACACCTACATAAACATCATACTTGGATCACATGCACCGAGTACGTTGATCATGGCATCACCTTTTCGATTGCGATCCTAGGTTTGTCAGACTCAGGCACAATTACCTTAATATGAGTTCCATCTAATGCTCCAAGAAAGTTCTATTAGGATTGAAAAAATGAAAATAACATAAAGTTAATTCCAAAAAACTAAAGAAGTGGAAAGAAATTACCTTAAAATGCTTCCATCGGGTTCTGTGTTGTCTTCAGCTATAGGCTCGGGTGACACGATTAGCAGATGATGCAATCTCAATACCGCATTTAGAACCTCGTGAAGTATTTAGAAATAGAGGCCGTTCTAAAGGTTTTCTGAACTACCCGATTTTTCGTATTGTGAGATACTATAATAAAAAACAGAGCCACTTACTCCTTCACTGAGGTAAATTTAGAATCCTCAAGATCAAAAACATTTTCTAAAAGAGCGAGCATAGCAAAAGTTTTTCAATTCATTCTCAAATGATTCTGGCATGTTACGTCGGACATCGAGACTAACTCCCTAAGATGATCCATCTGTTTCACTAGTTTTTCGATCAGGCTGTATTTAGTTGGAGCTCATTCCCGCTTTTGAAGATTTCTATTCTGTAAACCCCTTAAATAGATGGATACTAAGAGCAAGATTAGTGTATTTTGATGAATAAATGTTAGTAAAATGACAAATTTTTCACTTCCCATGTCAGCATTCATGATAATTTTATAATTTGGTGAGATGAGGCTATTTCAGTCATTTCAATATAATTATCTTCAATATAATTATCTGCGCTGATAAAATTAACTAGGCCAAGCCCTTGAGTTTATTTATCTTGGATTTACCGGATTATTATAGCGGGCTTTTATTTGTAGCGGACCTTTGAGAAAAAAATAAAAGTATCTAAGTGAACAAGATTTAACTAGACAAATACATTATTATCTGGGCTTCTCGTGAACTAAATGGAGCCCTAGGAAACTAAACATGGCCCAACTAGGATAAATGCCAACTATCATGCCTTATAGTTATAGATGGAATGGAACTGAACGCAGCCTATAAGATATGAAGGCCGCAAACATATATCACAAGTTTCAGTTCATTTCATATACATATATATATTAATCTGTAGTGTTTTGCAAGCCTTCCCTAGTTTATTAAACTAACGAGGCATACAAGAGTAAAACTTGGAGAGGCCAAACAGTCAAAGCAACGGCCATATGAACCAACCAACCAACCTAGTTCAGTTGTGTTGCACTCCATTGCATTGAAAGTTCCGACAGTAACTACTTACCAACACAACAACAAACACTACAGAAGGTTTTTAGTCAACTCTTCAATTATTCAGACCAACTCTTTTTAGTTTTAATTACGCCAACCGTTTTGTCTCTTGGTCTCGAAAGAAGCGCCGTCGTTCAACATGTCCTGTGCATCGGTCTCCATCCCGAGCTTCGAAAGCGCGAGAGCTTGCATGTAGAAAGCAGTTGGCCACTCGGGCGAACAAACTTGGGCCTGCATTGCGTCCCTCAGTGCAAGCTCGGCCTGCTCCATCATTAAATACGAAAGTGCCCTCCTCACAAATACCGTCCCCGAAGGCGCAGGCATCATCGAAACCAACTTTGCAAATATCAAAATGAAAAAAAAAATGACTTCTTTTGTTTGCTCGGCAGAAGAAAAAAAGTGGGATTTCTTAGATTCTTTTGTACCTTTGAGTAGCATTCGATCGAGCTCTTGAAGTCTTTGTCTCTGAAAGCTATGTCCCCGAATTTCTTCGTGTTCACCATGTCCTGAACTTGCTGTGTCCATTCTTGGAACGAAAGCTTCAGAAGAAAAATGGGTCACTCAATAAATGATTACAAGATATTTCTGAGCAACTATGATCGTCCTAATCGTCAATTCATCATATCCATGGATTTGATTGCTTCGAATAATGGTCTTACTTTGACAAGTTATGAAGAACCCTATACTTGGTCATAAATAATATACAAGAGTTAAATATGCTATACTAAAAGTACACGATATTACCCTATGCTTCTTTTATTGCGTGAGACCCCCTTGTGTTGTGCTAAACTTAGCATCATACCCCTTGAATTGTCTAAAATCTAGCATAATACCCCCCATAAGGTGTGTAAATGACAAGGAGCGCATGATTAAATAAACCCCGAGGGGTTTCTGTGCAATTTTCAAACCATAGGGATTTTAGTGCATCTTGAGTAAACCATAAGGGATTTTTTTTTAATGCTTTTTAGCCTAATAATAACTGTATCAGCTTTTGAATACCTACCTCATTCTCAGCTCCCTCCTCGTCTCTGTACCCTGTTTTGATCAATATGTCGTGAACCGCGGTTAGATCCATCCTCGCACAAGCTTTCCCGAGATGAGAAAGCATGGTGGGCAAAACCACGGGTGTCTTTACCAGGCCCATCAATTCGAGCGATGCAACCTATGAAAAATACAACACATCACATGTTGTAAATATATACAATTTCTTTATGAATAAAATGTAAGGGAGAAAAAAAACTAGCCTCTTTCTGCTTTTGAAGAGGTGCCACTGCATTGAGAACAAATTTGAAGTCCGGTCTATCTCTGGCTTCGTACTGGAGACATTTCGAGGCTAATTCGACTAACGATGTTGCGTCTTCGTTAGTGTATTGCCCTTCGAGGGATGAGTCCATCAGTAGTAGAAGATTCTTTCCTCTTATCAAATCCAAGGCCTAGAAAAGAGCATGAATCAACGGTCAAGAAACTAATTCTATGACAGTCAATAAATAATGGACTTTATATACATACTACCATTGACATTGAATTTCAGTTTCAAACATAGAAATGAACGATTTTACTAGAGTTGCTGCGACATAAGAGCGAAGAATCCAAAACTATAAGAGCTTTCAAATAACTAAACCATTGTTGATGGAAACTGGATTATACCACAATGCCATAAAGTGGTTACTATCTATTTAGCGAGATAAGGAAAAAAGGAAATAGATTTTAAAATCGAAACTATGATTTACATGGCTAGGTGGAATGTGTTTTCCACTAAGAAGGTCCAAAAGAACTGTTCCATAACTGTATATTACGCTCTCTGGAATGACCCTTCCTGAAAGAAGAAAAAAAGAAAAAAACAAATCTCCAGAAACATTTGAGCTCAACGTATTATGCACTTCTCATGAAAATTCAAGTACCGTTGTTTTAATTACCAGTTCGCAAAAACTCGGGCGGAGTGTAAGCCAAATTGGTGCTATAACTCTTCCCATCCCTACTGTTCTTCATCAGCCCAAAACTAGACAATCTAGGATCACCATCCTGTAATAAGAGCACAAAAAACCTGATCTCTCTCTCTCTCTCTTTCAAGAATGATTTCAAAGCAAATTATTCCAAAGGAGTTGAAACAAAGAGTACCTCATCGAAAAGAACTCTATATGCATTCAAGTCATGATAGATTTTATGGTTCTCAGTGTTGCAGTGATCGAGAGCTTGTGCTATGTGGTGTGCAACTCTCACACGCATTTCCCAGGGAAGAGGTTTTTTATCCCCTGTACAAGAAATTAAAAGCCCAGCTGACATAATTGAGAGGGGGGGGGCAGTTCTTATAGTCCACGGTTTGATATGATATATCAACAGTTATTACAACTAAAGGTAGGCTTAGACATGTATGAAGCAAATGCATCATGTCAGCACAAACACTACATTGTTATAAGAGTTTCAAAAGCTAATGACACTTAAAGTCGATACGGGGATTTCCACTGATGTTCCCTACTCTATAGCAATCGGGAAACAACTAACGAGAGAAAAGGCTATTCAATAAACATACAGTGAAAAAGGTGCTTTGACAGAGTATCATTAGGCATATATTCTGCAACTAAAAGACGTTCATCTCCCTCAGCGCAACATCCTATCAGATTCACCAGTTTCTTATGCCTAACTTTCCCAACACCAGCCGCTTCTGCCTGAAGATGGACAACACCAAGAACAATGCCATGAAATAAACAAGAAAGGATTGATATTAGGTTGAGCGGTGAACCATGGGAAGCATAATTCTACTGGTAAAGAATTGCTAGACCAAAACTTAGTATCAAATCAAGGTAAAAAAAAAAGCTATAATGTTCGCGCGGACAGCTCAGAAAAGTAGGAAAGAAAATAATAGTAAATCAACCTTAGGTGTTGAGACTTCTCAATTTCTGACATTTGGAAATACATTAACTTTCTCTAACAAAGCAGGCCTTTACAAGAGACAGTTAGCCAATTAGTTTGTGAATACTTTCCTCAGTCAAATCAAACTGTTACCAAGCAAACGAAAACTCAGCATTGTAGCGAAGTTAGGTCCAGAAATGAGGCTAGTACAAAATAAAAACTCAGGTGGTGGAAAATAATTACCTACTAATGGCTAAACATGTCGGAAACTAAAACTTCCTTTAGAAAGCATAAACCACAAAGAGAGTTGAGTAGGCGAGAAGCTCAAGCAACACATTTCCTTGAGTTATCCAAAGTGAAAACAACTAAAATGATTCATCATATCTCATTAGGAGATCTCACCACAAACTGTTGAGGATCAGGCCAAGACTGCTTAGAGAAGCGCTTAATGGCAACAAAACGGTTACTTCGAAGCTTTCCTCTGTACACAACGTTAGGAGCTTTCTCTCCACTCTCTGATACAATCAATTCACTGCTAAATCCATTTGTTGCAGATCGCAGTTCAGCAAGCTCAAATTCCTTAAAAGGAGGCACTTGATCTTGCTCCAATGCTTGATCCACGTTTCCTAAATAAGAGATATAGTTATCTTATCATGCCCAGAAATGAAGAAGAAATTCACAGGTGTATGGAAAATAAGAAAAAGAAACAAAAAGCGATCCTACTTTTTTATAGAACATAATGGGAGCAGAAAAGGAAAAATTTTAAATACTTCTGAAAAATATAAAGGGTCGGCTAAATGATAGAAATATAACACAAAGGATCACCAATAGGCACAGTACAAGCACGCCCTACGTTCGATCAAAGTGCAACACAACACCAAGACAATAAACCCAAACTTAGGATAATGTCAAGAACTGTAAAGACCTTGATACATGTACGGAATAAGTAAAGCACTCGATGCAAATTTTGAAAATAAAAAATAGATGAAAAAAGGAAAAAAAAAACATGCTTCGAGAGCCCAAATTAAGTAGAAGGTATTGGCATACTACTTCATAATTCCATTCGCATAGCTTGAACCCACCTACAAACCTCAGGTACACACACACGTGTTTCTAAGCAATAAAGAGTCGAAGCAGCACACTCTCTAATACACACTTTGGGCCTCAAATCTTTTTCAGGTGAAGTCGTTATTAAAAGATTTACTCAAGGGTCCAACTACAACAGGGAAAACTAAATCAAGGGAAATGAATGTTACCCAGATCTGCTTTTGAATCAATTTGCGAAGGTTCCTTATCAGGAGAATGAACGTTGGCAGTTTTGGACTGTAAACAGCCCATCTCTTAGATAGATAGCTGCCTTTCACCACATTCACAGGCAGAGAAAGAGTGATTAGGTGTGTTCTCTGCTTTGTGATTCTGAGAAGAACAATGTCTC
Source organism: Craterostigma plantagineum (assembly GCA_027422505.1). NCBI lineage: Eukaryota > Viridiplantae > Streptophyta > Magnoliopsida > Lamiales > Linderniaceae > Craterostigma > Craterostigma plantagineum. The sequence continues at coordinate 10,346,857 of JAPQWV010000021.1, read as the reverse complement.
GATGGAGTTTAAAAGTTATGATGGGCTTTGATGAAAAACGCTAAAGATTCTGATATTTATGAGGTCTGAATATGATTGAGGAGGAGAAGAGACTTTGGTGGGACTAGAAGAGTTTTCATGTGTTGTAGTTGTGCTGAGCACAGCGTAAGGCAAGCGATATCATATCACATGAGAGGTCAATTATTGGCACGTGAAGAGAGAGAGAGAGAGAGAGAGAGAGAGAGAGAGGGAGTTTACAGTTCGAATTTATTATCACTTTTGCTTGGCGGACAGTGTGCTGCTTTTTTCCTCTGCGATTTGTGCGTCTTTTTGTGTGCTAAAAGTGACAATATGGGAAAAGGGAACACAGTTTGGTTTTGCCTCTTGTATAATGGGTATTATCATCCCGCACTTGTAATAATTAATTTATTTATTGGTTTACACATAAATTCCTACACTCCAAACTATACAATAACTAACTTCCCCTTCCAATTCATTTATCATTACACTCTCCATTTCAAACAATTAAAACACGTAGCTACCTAATGGACAATTTTAGCCTTGTAAAACTAAATGTTACCAAAAATTACTTTGGTCAAGATCCGTTCTTCCAATTTCACTCGTTACAGAGAAAGCTTGAGAGTTTAATAGCGAGAACGAGACAACGAGATGACGAGCAAGCTTCACTTTCACACACATCTGTTCGACGAGAGAGAACGAGCAAGCTTCCATGAGCAAGCTCTCACCAGCGTTGGACGCATCAGGTGAATGAGCAAGTTTCCGAACTGCTTCATCGAAACGTAGGTTCCAGCTGCGAGAGGCCTGTTTCAGTCCATAAATGGACCAATTCAGTTTGCACACTTTGTGAGCATCTGCATGCGACTCAAAACCTTTTGGCTGCTCCATATAGATCTCCTCCTTGAGGAATCCATTAAGGAACGCCGTTTTGACGTCCATCTGCCAAATCTCATAATCATAGTGCGCAGCTATTGCGAGCATTATGCGGATAGACTTGATCATGGCTACAGGCGAGAAAGTCTCCTCATAGTCGACTCCCTCCTTTTGGTTATAGCCCTTGGCAACCAACCTGGCCTTGTATGTCTCAACTTGTCCGTCAGATCCAATATTTCTCTTGTATATCCATTTACAACCAATTTGTCTAAAACCGCTCGGTAGGTCTACAAGAGTCCAGACTTTGTTTGAGTACATTGAGTCTATCTCAGCCCGCATAGCTTCAATCCATCTCGTTGAGTCAACATCGGATATAGCTTGATCGAAAGTAGCGGGATCTTCTCTTAGAAGTCCCCTAGTCGCAACATAATCGTGTTCAACGTGTGACATGCCATACCGCTCTAGTTGGCGTGGCACCCTCTCAGATCGTCGCAAGACTGCTTCACTCGAACCATCCAATTCCAAATCCTGTGAGGGCGTTTCGGTCGACTGCTCCTCGAGAGTGACCTCTCGGCAAACGCCACAATCTCGAATGAACTCTTCCTCGAGAAAATGTGCGTGTAGGCCCACAACGATCCTCTGATCATCGTGAAGGTAGAATGGGTACCCTATAGAGTTTTCAGGGTAACCTATGAAACGACCTTTCAGAGACCTAGACTCCAATTTGTCTGCCTTCAACTTTTTCACATAGGTCGGGCAACCGCAAATCCTAATATGTGATAAGCTGGGTAAACGGCCAATCCATATCTCATACGGAATGCCGTTAACCGACTTCGAGGGATACCAGTTTATGGTATAAGCCGCTGTCAAAAGCGCGTATCCCCACAATGACATCGGCAAATCTGTATAGCTTAACATAGAACGAACCATATCTAATAAAGTTTAGTTTCTACATTCGGCCATGACATTCAATTGTGGCATGCCGGACGGAGTCATATGTGATAATATACCATTTTCCTTCAAGAACTGGTCAAACTCGATACTCATGTACTCGCCTCCTCGATTCGATCGAATGGCTTTAATGAGTTTCGACGTTTGTTTTTCCACAAAAGCCTTATACACCTTGAACCTTTCAAGTGCATCAGCTTTATACCTCATCAAATACACGAGTCCGTAACGACTGTGGTCATCCGTGAAGGTAATAAAATAGTGGAAGTCACCCCGAGCCTTCACATTGAATGGCCCGCAAACGTCCGTGTGAATCAAACCGAGAATTTCCGTGGCTCTATTAAATGTCCCGGTGAAGGGTGATCGGGTCATTTTACCTTGGAGGCACGACTCACAAGTCGGATAGGGATCCGATCCTAATGGTTTCAAAATCCCGTTTTTCTCTAACTCATGGATCTTGCGTTCTCCAGTATGCCCTAATCGAAGATGTCACAGGTACCTCGCATTTATTCCTGACATTCGTTTGTTTGTGACAGTATTCACAAATACGTCGTTCTGGGTGTTTAAATAGTACAAACCATTAAACAGTGTCGCGTTGCCAACATTTTTATTCCGATAGATAATGTGGCATGTATCATTATTAAAGTTAAATACATAACCATTCCTGCTCAAAACAGGAATGGAGACGATGTTCTTAAAACCCCTTGGGAGTACAAGACAATCGTACAAACGCAACACATGCCCAGATAAGAAAACAAGAGATCTTGATCCGACGTGGCTTGCCGAGAGACTATCCCCGCTTCCCACTCTAACCTCGATCTCCCGCTCCCCAAGCGCTCTACTTGGTCCCGACCCTGCGTGGACACACAAATGTGAGTACTAGCTCCCGAATCCAATATCCAGGAAGTAGAGTATACAGATGATGAACAAACTGTTTCTAAAACATTAAGTTCCTTACCTGACGCAGCCTGCTCACCCTTGAGCTTCGAATAGTCCCGCTTCCAGTGGCCCAATGCACCGCAAGACACCTATCCGTCGGCTTTACACCGGTCTGCTTCGATTTCCCAGAAGATTTGTTCTTCTTAGAAACCTTCCCTGTTGGCTTGAGCTTGTTGCCCTTCTTCTTTTTGCCTTTCTGGGGCTTCGAAGAGGTGGCGACAAGTGCATTCTGCTTTGCCCTCTTCATCTGACCTTGCACCGTTGCTAACTGATTCATCAGATCAGGAAGCGTCAGCGTCATGCCGTTCAGATGATAGTTCACTATGAACGCATTGAAGGACGGAGGCAGAGACTGCAAGATGAGATCGTTTTGTAATTCCCGATCAAATCGGAAATTGAGAGTCTCAAATCTCTCGATCATGGTGATCATGTTCATAACATGTTCGCCAACGTTCTCACCCTCAGACATCCTCGATCGGAAGAGCTGCGACGAAGCCGCATAGCGAGCTGTCCTAGACGTCTCACCGTAAAGCTCTTTCAGATGCTGAACCATCGCTCGAGCGTCAGCCATACCCTCATGACTACGCTGCAGCGTGTTACTCATCGATCCGAGGACATGTGCCTTTACGAGCTGCTCGTCGTGCAGTCGCTTGTCATAAGCGGCACGAGCCTGCTCGGTCGCCCGCGCCCCTGGGGCCGGTGGCAACTCGGAGTCAAGGATATACACTAGGTTCTCAATCTGAAGGAAAATCCTCAGGTTGCGAAGCCAGTCTGAATAGTTTGACCCAGTCAACCTATTCTCATTGAGTAGTATGTTTAGAGCGGTAGACATTATTAATACTGAGAGAAAAAGCTGCAGAAAATAAAAGGCAAATTATGTCGATTGTATAGATCATCAAACACGAACAAGGACTTTTATTCCGTTTGACTCCCACTATCTTTTCATAAACACCATTTTCTCCCATTGGATGTTTTGGAAGTTTCGTTGATAACTTCGATAGTGGAGTTGATGTCCCCGTGGGCGGATGCAAACCTCAACCTCTGCGTTTTATTGGTTTGCAGCGGCCACGAAGTTGTGCTCCGCACGAATCCGACCTCGTCGAATGTCTGAACTATCTTTGTCTCAGTCAGGGACCCTCGCCTGTAAATCCGGAACAAGGCGGTATGACTGTCTAAGTGCGACATATCAACTTTGCTCAAAACCGCACACTTGAACCGTACGTTTTACCGCACAGTGTGGTCTTGGCGAGCGGCGCTAACGCACACAAGCAAATCGAAACGAAAACAAATGCAAGGCGCCGGCATACCCGGAACCAAACCTTGCATTTAGGTTTCGTAACAATTTAACCCGAGCTTGATAGAAGATAGGGCATCCAATCCCTTTACTCACTTAGTATTTTATGGGAGTTTGTATTCAAATAGCAAATAAAAATTAAGCACGAGCACATAAATGCGTTAATTAAATTCCTAACCCTAGGTAAGCAATTTAAATGGACAAATGCATAGGCTATTTCTAAACTGGTCCTATTACATGGGTCGTAAAACGACCGGGTCTTTGATCTCCAAACGTCGACTCGTCGTCACGCGGGTCGTCGAACCCTTCAATCTCGCCTTGCGTCGAACGGCCGCCATTTTTCTAACTTATTAAATAAAGTGGAAAAATACAACACGGGGAATTTCCCGAACAACCCGTAATCCATGTACATTCCGGGGGGCAGCAAACGGCCCTTAAACAAATAACCCGGTTAGAAGCTAAGCCCGTGCAAATGTCCCACATAAACATGCAACACAGAATTTTGACGCGGGTGCCCGACCGACGTCACGAGCAACGATAGTCTCCAAACTACGTCGACCGTTCGTTCGTCACATCGGCTTTCGAGGCCTTCGGTCGAACCATGCATGAGCCACAGCTCTGATACCACTGTTGTGGTAGGCCCGATTAATCGACGCCGGCCCCCGAACAGCTCAACGTGGCGATAGCGGAAGTGCGTTTTGAACCGAGCGGCGTAGGGTGCCGAATTTTTGATTTTCAACATCTAAATTCGACCTAACGCCCTTCGGCTTCTCCCGAGGGCTCAAGATACTACCCTGAGCCTCAGGAGACCACGTCTAATTCGAACTTCTCAAATTCGAATTTAAGACAAATTTATTCGAATTAATAATTTCATTCCAAACTAGTTCAAACAAAGCAGCAGCCGACAGCGTTTCGACTATTTGGCAACCGAAACGATTTTCGATCAATACCAACTTTTCCAGTTTGATTCAACACTTCCCATCGATCGCAACGAGGGGTCTTTCGAATCATTCCGATGTCATTTGGTATTTTTCGCAAAATCAAATCAGTGGTTCAAAATTATCAATTCGACTAAAGCGGCAGTCTGCCGTCTTTCGACAGTTTAACAACCGAAACGATTTCCGATCAATACCAAATTTTCCAGATTGATTCTACCCTTCCCAACGATTGTAGAGAGGGGTCTTCGAATCATTCCGAGGTTGTTTGGTATTTTTCGTATAATCAAATCAGTAGGGTACGAAATATACCGTCGGTGTACGTGAATGCACCTCGGATGGACGTCGGAACACCTCGTCTGGCTCCCGGGGCTTTCGGGCTAGATTGTCACGCCGGTATGACCTTGATCGAACCTTCGAGACTGCTCCCAATGGCTAGACGCAGCTCGGTTCGGGCATCGGGAATCGTCGAACAATCCCGTGGCTAGAATTACGTAGCTTAAGAATTTCCAAAACCTCACCCACATTTTTCTTTTCCTTTTCTCTGAATATTTATTGAGGAGTGTACCAAGTACTTACTCTTAGAGCAGCCCCACGTTTTATTTTTGAGTCAAGAGGATAGTTCTCATTCACTTCACCATCTTTACTTGTAGTAAAATTCCACTACCATTATTGTATTGTTTTTTCTGTTAACACTTGTAAAGTAAGTAAAGAGTGAGTCCCTTGCCACCTCAACATATGTGGCAAGCCATGGAATTCTCCACATGTCCAAGACCATGCAAAATTTCAAGTAATTCCATGTAGGCCCTTTAGGTTTTTAAATTCTCAATTTAGTCCCTCAATTTTGAGTAATAAAATAATTAAATCCAATCTAATTTACAATTGAGCCACATTTAGTTAATTAATCAAGCACTTAAGACAATCTCAAGTCCTAATTATTCCCGTGACCGTCACCGGAATTTATCTAAATTATCGACACCTCGTGTCAACTATGCCACTACCTCAACGAATCCCATTCGTTAGGTTCCAGAGAAAAGCCCACCGTTTTCGTTCAAGTTCATTACCATTTTTAAGTGCGACTCTCTAGGTCCGTCTCAACTGGCACGGGAGGAATCCGCGAGTCCCGGTATTCGCCTAGCCAATCCCGCGGTACCGGACAGATCCCAGTTGAGAACGAATTTTGATCTAATCGAAATTCGGCGAACCGACTATAGTGTATTCATTTAAATACATCTTACGCCTTTCACTTGCGTCCCGGTTAGGTGAGACCCATGTAAATGTCAAACTCACTAACCCAACACTATGTTATAATTGAGACCCAACCGATTATTTAAACTCCGCTCCGTATCTAATACGAGCGAGCTTACCAAGCTTCGGTCGAAGGCTTTACAATCGTCGTTCTCCAATTAGCTCATAGGACGTTAGCCTATACGAATATAGGCAGTGAATCCCGATAGCAGTCAAAGCCCGGAAATCACCTCCATAAAGTCAGTTGCGTTTCGTCGCTGGCCCGTGTCCCATTTCCGAACACTTGCGGACCTAGCCAACTAGCGACAAACCGAAATCGCGAAAGCAAATCCGTCAGTGACCCTATCTGTCTGAGGCTGCTATAGTCATTCGTTCAATCATTGGCAACATCCTAGTCATGTGATCAAGACGAATACGAGCCGAATGTCCGAATAAGCGATCTCTCCGATCACCGATATCTCCATCACGACCCACAACCTCTCAGGTAATCGGTGACACTACCGATACTATGTGGTCGTCAATGAATAAGTCATATTCGGATATCTAGTCACCCACCTAGAATCCATAGACTTACGGACTTTTTATTTAATGCTGAGATAAGAACCGTCCGGTGTCTCCTCCCTCGTCCCTACGAGAATCAGACGTCCAACTCAAACATTTGGGTGTTATTTATTTATCGCACCGCCAGATGCCAAGCAGACTTTAAATTCGATAAATAAATAATAATGCCTTTATTATAATGAAAATAATATTCACTACTTTATTTCAACATATACAATAAAACTGTCTATCGACCCATACATCATTGTGCGCCCTATACTATTCATAGTCCTCTTATGGCATTCTTGGGGCACACTCCCTAACACTCCTTTGGCGCAGTAGACACTTAGTAGCTGGCAGATGGGAGATAGACTCTTATAATAGTTCCTTGCTTGTGCTTTGGTCATCTTCATTCTCACATCCGGCCCGAGAGGGGTTAGCATCCAGAGATATGTCATTCTCTTTTGCTGATCCCAGTGAGAAATCCCTCTCAGCTCAAACTCGTTCTGCTTCTTGTTTGTCTGGTGACCTTCAAATATTTTCATGGACTTCTTCAAGGAAAGGTATCTCTATTCGAATATTCTCCCACGGCATGTCGATCCGAACTGTCCCTGGCATTTGTCTTGTGGGGGAAGCCGCTCGTTGCGTGATCAGTTTTGGAAGCCCAGTGGGATCTTGTTCATGATCTACATCTTCCTGAAGTTCATCGTCTTCTATTAACACGAGGTCCTCCGAAGCTTGTTGCAATATTTGTCGAACTTCCTTGAGCCGTTGTCTTTGATGCTCCTCAGGCATGTAATGGGTCGCCCACTGTCCTTCGAATATACTTGTTGAGGAACTCGTGTGGATTGACGCCATGTCCTGACGGGCCCGATTGGTCTAGAGCAACAGAGGGAGTAGCTTGGGTTTGCGCCAGTGCTACGAGCATAGCTGCACTTGCTTTTTCTTCCGAAAGCAAGGGGCTTGTTAGAGTCGGTGGTGTGGGCGGAGGCGTCCTTAGGTGAAAGGATGGTGGGTCGATGTGGGTTAGAGTGGTGGTGCGGTGCATGGTGTGGGTAGTTTGGGTGATTTGTGTTTCACCTGCTCCAGCACCTATTTGCGTTGCGCTCGAGCCTTGGCCTTGTTCTTGACCACTTGTAGATGTCCGTGGCCTCTTCTCCCCCTCATGATGGTCCTGATCGTCAGGATCGTCATGTTTGCGCCTTGAGTGGGAGCTTTGGCCTCGGCAAGTTTCAGTAGGTGGCTCAGGATGATCCACCAATCGCCTATAAAGAGATTCTTCTTGAGGCGACCGGATGAGAGGCCGATCAGGCAGGCGATGTCGTGGAGCCCGGTTAGGGTATGTATGGGTTGATGAGGATGGATGAAGTGGCTAAAGGGTTGGTGGGTGTGGGTTGTGGAGGTGTGAGGTTGGTTTGTGACGAAGGGCCTTCAGAGACAGGTGGTTTCCCGTTATCTCTTTGGGATGTCTCGATGGCGTGGAGTACTCTCTCCATAATCTTGTCTTCCATGGATTGTACAGCGGCAGAGAGAGCGGCCTGGAATTGCTCGTTCGTCACAAAAAGGGTGGAAGCCTCTATTGTAGATGTTCCAGGTCGGCTGATGTTGCCTGTTGTCAACCCTTGAGCAGGCACCGGCTCCGTAGGTTGGCTCGCAGTCACTTGAGGTTGTGACTGTCCGAGACTTCCATCCAATCCTCGACTTGAATCTAGAAGATTCGCGTCTATGGATGTTGTGACAGGCTCATATTGAACCTGTACGTCAGACATTTCGACGTCGAGGCCGGTAGTGATAGTCTGATCCTCGGCCCCGACCGCCGCTGTGATAGTGGGCTGCGGCTCTAGATTGAGCGACGAAGGGTACTCAGCCCTAGAAGGTATGACCTGTGGCGTGTCTGACGTGGTGGAGACGATGGTGAAGAGGGACTCGATCTGAAGGCTCAGTCGACGTGGAGTCCGTCTTATAAGTTGGATCTCCTCATCAGACTCAGTGTCTAACGAGGAAGCCGTGTGAGGTGTCGGTTCACGTGCTGCTTCCTCGCCGGCGTGTTCCGTCATCTCAGGTGGTGAGCCGTGCCCCGTTTCCGCCTCGGGCTGTGCCTCCTCAATAGGCTCTTGGAGCACGCTTAAATGGACGGGCACCTCCACTTGTTATTCATGTTCAGGAGCCTCGAGCGCCATCTCAGTAGCCGCGACGTCTATTAGTGTATCATCTACGTCGGGGATTTGCACTTCGACCAATGGAGACTCCTGTTGAAGCTCCTGAGCGACAACATCTATCATGGTGTCGTCAGGGCTTGGTTGGTGTTGCAGTTGGGGAGGGCTAACTCCAAAATCTGTCGGGGGCCCTCGAATCATCTCCTCGGTGAGGTGATTCTCCCGGCAGTAAGTTCGATACACGTCTCCCTGGGGGTCGGCGAGACGTAGCAGCTCAAAAGAAATCGGCATCGACGATTGGTCCAAGCCCGTGAGCCGTGGATAGTGGAAGAATTTGAGCCTCGGTTGTTGATATTTCCTCCATGAGGTAGACGAGGGATGGACTCGTGCAACTCCATGAGTTCTCTAATGTTCATATTAAACCACCGAGCGTAGGGCACGTTCTTGGATCTCTTATTCTTCTTTTGCCTGATCTGGTCTGCAAGATCATTCCAGATCAGCTGCGTGAAATCATAGTTCCCGGAGAATGCGATTCCGTGAAAATCCGCAGAATGTTGGCGTTGCCCTTATCGAACCCTGTATGCTTGGGCGATAAACACTTGTTCACGATCCCGAACAGTCTTCCACGGATGAGGGATGCCGCTGCTTTGGACCTGAGCTAGCTTGGTGAGCTGCGGTTGATATCCCATCTGCATGAAATCATGCACCATTTCTGCCTCTGATGGGAGCGGGTCGTAGTTTGCGCTGTATGGCAAGTCCAGAATCATCCCGAACTGGTTCTTGTTCATATTAATGTGCCGCGTCCCAATTACGGTTGAGAAGGAGAAGGCCCGATTTTCCACTGCTCCTCGAATGCATCCCCAAAATTGCTGGAGATAGACATTGGCACCGAGGCGGTGACCGTCAATGTATGCCAGATGGGGTGGCCTTGCAGAATTGATATGATGATATCATCTGGACACCGAAAGGTGGTCAGATCGAGCTGAAAATTTGTATCCTGGACCTTCAGGTACAAATTATGGCCGTAGATGTGATTGTATCGTGGGTAGCGATCCATCTGAAGCATAAAAGATATAAAAAGTTCATTAGTTCAAAATTTAATTTTAGTCGAAAATTGATTTAATTTCATCAATCTATAATATTGTATCAAGTCATGACATGTTTGATGAATTTTGAATTGAAATCGTGTAGTATGCATATAGTATAATTGATTTTTAAAAATGTAATGGCATGTTCGTAATTTCGAATGAAACATAAAATGCGTGAAAAAAACTTTGAAATTTTCTAATTAGATTTCTCGACGGTAAGTGTTTTTCGGTCAAAATATTCTTTCTTAGCGACTAAGTTAGAATTTAGCAATCTAAAACTAATTCGATACAAACAGTATCTCAATTGAATCGGAATTCAATTAAGACCCTTTGCGATCGACAAAGTTCTTCGATGGCTTCAAACATTCACAGTTTCTTTCAAAACTCAACTTAGTGGTCTAAGATGCAGATTTTTCGATAGTTTAAACTACCAGATTCATAGAAAACATCGAAAGTATCTTAAGTGCAGGCATTAACCCAGATTAAACTCGTAATCATGCCTAAATCACTATGAAATAGTATACGGTTTTCTCAGTTTGAAGAACAGTCGAGAATCTAATCCTAATCACGCGAAAAACTATAAATAGCAGATGCTAATGGAGTTAAATCGCACGCAAATGCCAAATGAATCTCATTTCTACCTTAAACAGACAATTTGGTGTTGAAAATCGAAAGATTTGTGAGAGATTTGAACTGTCTGTTAAAGTTTTTCGAGAGATAAATTTTTGCGATTTAGGTTTGCGTGATATAAAGTTTTTCGACTGGCAAAAAGTGAACTTTTATTAACTCGCTGTAAGTCAATGTTGGGTTTGCGATTGAACGTTTTGCGATTAAATGGATCAGGCCCATTACTATTTCCGCTCGAGAAATATTGATTCGAAAATTTCTCTTCAATTCAATTTCTCGATCGCAAATTATCGCGGCCAATCAAAATCGTTCCCAGCCATGTTTACGATCGAGAAACATATGATTGCCAATTAATTCTTATATCCAATTTCTCGATTGTAAGTACTTGTAAAATTTTTCAGATTGATCCCTATTTCAAATAAAATCACATTGTAATGCTCCCCCTCAGTATTAAAATAAATGCAATTAACTCCCTGGATTTTCTGTGTAGTAACGTCTAGCTCCCTTGGCAGAAAAAAATCTGTACCACTTAGAGAAAAAACGTTAGAAATAATAGAGTTAATCAACAGTTATTTTTGGCACGTTTTCTTTTGAAATATTTGGTCTGTGACAATAGCTCCTTGTCTTGTAGTGTCGACGTCTCAATCCTTTATTTTGTTTGAAGAAATCTGAAATACTTAGAGAAAAACGACAAAAATATTTGGAGCTAATTGCACGATTTTTATATTTACTCCCCCTCAAATAATGCACAAGAATTGACTTAAAAAACATATGAAATCAATCCAAGTAACAAGCAAAAAATACGCAATTTACCTAGTAAGCACATATACATGGTCCCAAAAACATGTATTGAAGATATTGCGTGAGGGTATGAGCAATGAAAAATTTATCGCATTTTAAACAATTAGTACCAATGCAATCTAAAATTGCATTTAGAATATGCGACAAACTAAAGAAGTTCGCATTTATTCAATTCAACGCATATGAAACATAACATTTCATGTCAAAATGTGCGAAATATTTATCTATATATGGATATATATAATAAAATATTTTTTATGAATATTAGTTTTATTATATTACAGGGTTAGATTATTTTGCTTTGATCAATCGTCACACCTACAATTTTACGAGACTTTTGAAAGAAGAAAAATGCCGTCAAGTCACGTCGTCAAACTAAAGTCCTAAGTTCATAGACTAGTCCTCGACAACTCTCACTAGGTTCCCTCTAGCACTCTATTATTTCTAACTTGGGATTTTTTTTTATATTTTTATCACTCAAGTCAACACAAGCAATTTTAAGTCAAATTACATGTGATTGAGGCAATTTTTTAATCATTTCACCTAAGCGAGAGACCGTCATTTGGAATCAAAGGGTTTTGTAAGGGTTTTAGTTTGGCTAGGACTTAGAAGGGGAGGAATTTAGAGGAAAGTGAGCTTATCTCTTCGTCATCTTCCATTTCTACGTCCGTCTCTTTTTTTTTCGGCGTGTTTTATTATTATATTATTTTTTAATCTTCTCTTCATCTTTTCTTTTAATATCTATCCCTTTTTATGCTATGTTCAAGCTGAAGCTCCGCTTCTCCACGAGGCTATAAGAGATTATCATAGGCGAAGTTCTTCTTGTTAGTTCTCGGGCCGATATCATGCTCCTCTTCTCTTAATCCCTAGAGAGGTTTCAGAGATTATCTTTTTGGAAACGTTCACGGTTATGGAACTCGTACCCAAGGCTGCGCTCCTCTTCTCGTATCCCGATATAAGACCGGATTATCGTTGGAAAAGTTCACTTCGTGGTGCTCCTCTTTCCAGCCATTTTGACGAGCGTACGAGATTATCGTCGGAGAAGTTCACAGCAGGATCCATGCCACCTTCTAAGAGATAGTCGGAAGGCAGGTTCATTGGTCTGATTTTTGCGCATTCAACAATGCCTTCTTTTGTCATCATCCCCCTTTTCTTTTGTTTTCTCCCCCTCCTTTTCTCGTTTAAACAACCATCCGAAGAGTATAGAATACGGTTGAAGGCTAGGAATGGGATTCAAAGGAAGAAAAGGACATCGGAGATGGCTCAAATTGGATGAGTAAGGGCTAATGTGAGGAAAAACTTTTATAAGGCCGAGTGAGGAATAACCTAATGATAGACACGTGGTGTGTGAATGAAAAGTGCGACAATTAATACTTAAAACGAATACTATATTACTGTCACCGACGTGCGATAGGCAGTGAACCTATCGTTTGTAGTGTAGTAAAGTGAGTAAACGAGTATCCAACACAAGGAATAAATCAAGTACTAGTAGTGACCTATCGACTCGATATTTAACCTAAATAAAATATGCAAATTGTTTGACGACTTAACCTAACAGACCACTCCTAAATCAACCAGAAAATCAAAGAACGCGACTAACTGATATGAGAGTTTTCAGATGATAAAGACGTGCTCGGAATTCGAATCCCGCTAGGTATTATCGGCTAAGACAATAAAATCGCTCCTAAGTGACTAAGACTAAATCGCAGTAATTTCCTACCCGCTCGCGAATTTGCTGTCGCCCTAAACGCTCGCGGGGATCTAAAATTTAGTAATTACTATTGGCGAGGATCGAGTATTTGCCTTCGCCCTATACTCGAATCCTATCTTCTATGAACGGTCTAAATTTTAATTAGCTGTCGCCCTAAACGTTTTTCCACACAATCACTTTAACACATAGACATATTAAAGCAACGAAACATATTCATAGCATGATAAATAGTAAAAAACATAGAGTCACGATAACATATGTCTTAACTACGAAATATCCTAGCGTTCATCTAATCCCAAACACGAAAGGGAATTAGCTACTCATAATTGAAAGAACAACTAAATAATTAAAAGATAAAGATGAAGAACTCATGATCTTTCCTACTGATGATTCTTGAGATGATCTCGTGGAAAGATCTTCGTTCTTCGTTAATTCGGCGCGAATTCTTCGTTGATCCGTCTCTTGCGCTCCGGGATGGGATTTTATATTCTTTTTCTTATTTTCGTCTCTGGATGGTTGGGAATTGATCTCTGGTAAGTTCTGCCCTTTCTGCGTCGAATTTGGACTTTTTATAGCGATTCCCGTAACGGTCACGGCCTGGGACATGGGCCGTCACGGCCGTGACCATGGCCGACTCAAGTTACTCAACTTTCTGCCAAGTGTCACGGCCAAGTGCATAAGGTGTTACGGTCGTGACCATCTTCAGTCGACCTCTATGCCAAGTGTCACGGCCAGGTTCATAAGGTGTCACGGCCGTGACCGTCATCCGTCCAACTCTCTGCCAAGTGTCACGGCCTAGTGCAAGGGAAGTCACGGCCGTGACCTTAGGCAGTGTCTTCAATTTCGGCCTCTGGTGGGTGTCACGGCCAAGTGCATAGGGTGTCACGGCCGTGACACCCGGCAGTGTTCTTTATTTTTGCACCGTTTTGCCTCGTTTTCGCTCGTTTTCGCCCGAAACTCGTCCTAAGCTCCTTCAACATAAGAATAAGTGTAAATATGGCGAATAAATGCATAAATTCATTGCTAAAGTTCTATTATACCCCAAATAAATACTATGATAAACGCATTAAAATACGTTATCAAACCTCCCCACACTTAAGCATTTGCTTGTCCTCAAGTAAATTAGAGTTCAAAGAAGGCATCTTATCAGGATAACGGCACGATTGTTCGCAATTTATCATCAAAGCATAGAAAGCACGAAACGAAATCAAGCAAGCAATCATGGACGCTGACCTGCACTTGTCAACCTAAAGTTCCCTAGTGCTGCAAATCGAGACCTATAACTCACAAGGGTTCACTCAATTCACTCAAGTGTATAGGCTAGCATATGATGAGTCGCTCAATTCGTGCCCTAGTCCAACCCCTACCATAACTTGCAAGCTAATCGCATTTCTACTATTTAAAGTGGCAAGCATAAATCTGAGGGTCTTTTCGGGTGGACATGGATCAAATAGTCTCGAAACGACAAGCATGTAATGATCACGTAATTTAGAGCTAGCATATGTAAGCGAATAGTATCAAAGAAAGCATGATAAAAAATGATAATCACATGCCCCAACATAAGACTCGATATTCTCGCTCTGAAATCCTAGACTTTTCTGCCCGACCTCCTCGACTCAGTTCCCTTTCATTTTTTGCCCTTTCACCTTAATTACGCTCTAATTTCGTGCACTGCCCTTATTCCCTAAACATCAAGGTTTGACTTTTGTCGCAAAGAGTACATCGTCACAGCGAATGTCGTGTACCTAGGGATACTTATTACCAAAACCTCTATCTCGCAAAAAGTTTATGGGCAGGCTAATATGAGGGATCGGGTCATTTCAGAAAACGGTCAAATAGGGGACGAGTCATTTCACGAATAGCAGAGAAAAAACATCAAATCATACGCCGAAACAGTAACTTTCGAGTTCGACTTCTGCTCTATTCTAATCAACTGGGGTTCATATAATCTCTGGAGGCTTATTCGGGTCAGGGGCATTTTTATAACATATGGGGTAAGCAACGAATAGGCTCAGGCTCAAAATGGCTACTAGGGGGCATTAGTCATGGTAAGGAAAATTTGGCCCTAGACTTAATTCCTATTGCCCTCATCATTTTCACACTAACACACCAAAAACGGTTTCAACACGCATTAGACAGGCAAGTTCTAGAGAGATATAGACTAGGCACGTCACACAGCCAAGAAAAAAATGAGCATAAGCTCGTCAGGCTCAAAATCTCACAACGAAACGGGGTTATGTGTACGAAACTCTCAAAACAGTGCTATATCTATTCAGGCAAACATGATTCAATCAGTCATGCATATCCTAATTGCTCACAAGGATTCATAACAATGCAGACTAACTCGAGATAAGCGCAAAGAATCGTGCCTGAGTTCAATAATTCATGCCTTTCTAACGAAAATTATAGCTCACAGACACGTCATAAAAATTTAAAAATTTCTACATTAGTTCTCAAACTAGATTCCCCTCCCCACACTTAAACCTGACGTTGTCCTCAACGTAAAAAGGATAAAAGGAAGGGAAAAAGAGTTTAAAAATAAGGTGACTCCCCTGACGAATAAACGACGTGGTCGGGAGGTAGTCGTGACTTAGCGCGTGACGGTCGTGTTGTAATCCGTTATGCGTAGTAATCCGTTATGCGTTTCCTGGCGCCAGCTAAAGAGATAAATAAACATAAAGGGAGCGGTCATAGATTAACTATAAACATAGCTATAAGCGTTAAAGGTAGAAATAAAATAGAAACCCACGCGACTACTCAACCAAACGAAATGTCATAAAACATAAAAGGAGAAATCCCTAAGGAGGTGGCGGCGGTGATGGTGGCCTCGGGCGCAGGAAAGCCATCGACTGCTGGGAATACTTGAGCGCTGTGTCCATGGCTTGAAGGGCCTGGTTATAGCGCTCTAATTCTGCGTCGTACCGGCGGTGGGCTTCTTCGTTCTGGCGCTCGTACTCCTCCTGTCGGCGCCGAGTCTCTTCGTTGTATCGTTGGATCTCTTCGTCCCTCTGCAGTGATTCGGCGTTCATCCGCATCATGTCCTGGCGCAGTGCTTCAAGGTCCGCCGTTGACGCGTACGGGACGACGCCGGATGATTCGCCATGGTGGTGACCGGAGGAGTGGGAGGGCCCGGCGGTCGTGTCTGTCTCCACTGGGTAAGGGCCATCGAGGTAGAGCTGGTCGGCGGGGACATCGACGTGGTCCGTCTGGCCACGATACATCTCGTGCCAGACGTACACCTTGTTCGTGCGAGTCCAGGTGGGCGCCTTCACCAGCATCTTCATTTTGACGAGCATCTCCTCGTTCAGGGGATTGCGCCCGCTGACTATCTCCATGTCGGGTGCATTCGCTGGCCAAAAGCGGAGTCCTCGAACGACCTTGGTGATGAGTGCTCCTACGGCGATCTTTCCATGGCTTCTTGCTTCCGCCTGAGCGCTGAAGGCGTGGGCCACTGCTAGTCCCAAATGGACTCGTTCACCTCGCTGCAGCTTCGTCAGGTAGAAAAGGTCACGGAGGGTGATCGCTCCATGCGATTCGCCCCTCGGTGTGAGCGAGGTCGTGAGGAGACGGTGGATGTAGCGGAGTCCTAGGCTCCTGAGCGCGGATGCCTTCGAGGTCTTCGGGCTGAATTCTGGTTCGCCTGGTCGAGCGATGTCAGCCCAGCAACCCTGTCGGCCTTCCGGTTGGTCGAAGTAGACCCCGTAGGACCGGTACGGGTGTGGCCTTGGTACTCCAAGTGCATGGCATAGGTCGTCAGCCGTCACTATGTGCTCTTCGTTGAATGCCCGGAATTTGAGTGTGCGGCTGCCGTATTCCTCGAAGGAGTAGGTGAAAGGAACTCCAAGGTGAGTTCCTTGTATGCCTGTTCGTCTATGCCGACGAAAGTGGTCCATCCACTGAGCGAGAGGTACTGCGCGACCTGCTGATCGATGTGGTGCTTCGCCAGCGTGTCGTAGTCGATCTGGTCCATGAGGATGAACTCCATCCCCTTCAACCTGTTGTAGCGTGCAGTCTGAGCCTCGTCAGTGAACTGACCCATGGCTTCTAGCAGTGTCGGCGGGGGCCCGCGTCGCCTTTGATGAACTGGCGAACGCGAGGCGGGGTCACGCGAGGCTGAGGAGCGACTTTTACCCATAGTACCTATACGAAAACATATGTGAGCTCAAGGAGGTAATAAGTAAATGCAGCGGTTCGACTCGACCAAAATAGCGACAACTGACACATTATTCTGCAATAGATGAAAAACTCAAGGTGGCATTTTGTCGACCATGTGGCGTGCAACCTAAATCACTCAATCCAAATCCAAAATTGAACAAGCGAATGGACCCAAATATATCATATTATGAATCAAGACTAATCAACATCATGAAAACAACGAAATTCACCAAATAATTTCAGAAATCCCCAATTTACGATTTAGGGTTCCATATTTTCAAAAGCAACATCAATGAACGAAACCCACAAATTAAGCATGCCCAAGGTGTATTTAGCATGTATATCAACATAAAAGAGCAACTATAACACCACGAAAATCCCCAAATTGAAATTAGGGTTCATCGTAAAATCTGGCAATTCAACCACAAATTTACGTAATTAAGCACGCCCAAAGCATTCATAATATGTAGCTAATCATGAGAGAACAAGATTAACCCAGATCAAGACAAAATTCGAAAAAACCCCCAATTTTGAAATTAGGGTTCGTCGTAATTCCGAAATTCGCGGTTCAAAGCAACGAATTAAGCATACCCAATATTAAATATGTCATGTAATAAACGATTAAAAGCAGATTCATATAAAAAAATTAACAATTTCGACGAGATTCCCCAAATTGGAAAATTGACATAGGGTAGAAAGATTTTTCATACCTTGGAAGCGAAGCTTAATTTCGTTAGGATGGAGGGTAAGCGGAATTGGGGCGGTCGTAATGGCGTTAGGCGGTGGAGGGCGGTGGTTTTGGGTGGTGTTGGTGGTGGATGATGAATTCGCGAGAGAGGGAGGGAGAAGGGATGAAGAAATTCGCGAGGGAGAGAGGGAGAAGAGGGAGAGAGAGAGAGAAAAAAAAAATGAAAATTTAACCTAAAATCGCGGGCGTCACGGCCGTGACATGTGAGTCACGTGGCCGTGACGCGAGGCAGCGCATGCCTCTGTCCATCTTCTCACGGCCGTGACGTGGTCGAATTTCAATTTATTTTTATCCCGTAGATGTCACGGTCGTGACGCTTAAGCGTAGGGCCGTGACGCACGGCAGAGAGGACTTATGGAGGTCATCACGGCCGTGAAGGCTTAAGCCTCAGGCCGTGATGTGTGGCAGTGTGTATATAAGGGTATGTCACGGCCGTGACGCTTAAGCGTCTGGCCGTGACCGCCATTTTTTTGTAAACATAAATGAACATACCTGGGTTGCCTCACAAGAAGCGCTTACTTTACCGTCTTAAGCCGGACGTCCTCTCGTTTGCTCAAGTTTTGAGGTCCAGGTAGAGCACTTCCTTTTCGCTCCCGTCTTCCTCGCCTGCGTGATAGTGCTTCAGCCTGTGGCCATTCACCTTGAAGGTACCGTGCTCCATGCCTGAAATCTCAACAGTACCATAAGGGAAAACACGGGTAACGGTGAAAGGTCCTGACCAACGTGATCTAAGTTTTCCAGGAAAAAGCCTAAGTCGAGAATTAAAAAGAAGGACTTGATCTCCTTCCTGAAATTCCCGTCTTTGCCTAATTTTTCTATCATGGTACGCTTTTGAACGCTCTTTATACATGCGAGCGTTATCATAAGCGGCTAGTTGCCACTCGTCTAACTCATTGATTTGGAGTTGTCGCTTTCCGCTGGCGTCTCCTAAATCAAGATTCAATAATTTGATCGCCCAATAGGCCTTATGCTATATTTCTACGGGGAGTGGCACGCCTTCCCATAGACCAATCGATACGGTGTAGTGCCTATGGGGGTCTTATATGCGGTCCTATATGCGCAAAGTGCATCATTCAACTTATTTGCCCACTCCCTACGGTTTCCCTCTATGGTTTTCTCTAGAATGCGTTTCAAGTCCCGGTTCACTACTTCGACTTGACCACTAGCTTGGCAATGGTACGGGGTGGATAGGCTATGTCTAACACCGTAACGTTCTAAAGTGCGTGCAAACTGGGTGTTACAAAAGTGGGTGCCTCTATCACTGATAATGCATCCAGGTGCCCTGAAACGTGAAAATAATGTTCGCAAAAATCTAACGACTACCCTAGCATCATTCGTGGATAAGGCTTGCGCTTCAGCCCACTTAGAGACATAATCGACAGCGACTAGGATGTACTTATTATTGTACGAGCTAGGAAATGGACCCATAAAATCTATACCCCACACATCAAAAATCTCACAGACTAGGATGAAATTCCGGGGCATTTCGTCGCGTTTCGAGAGATTACCTGCACGCTGACATCGATCACAAGTGTTAACGTACCTTTGGGCGTCTTTGAAGATCGTGGGCCAGTACAACCCGCTCTCCAACACCTTTTGAGCGGTTCGGTTGGCTGCGTAGTGCCCTCCCGTCGGTCCGTTGTGGCAATGCCTGAGAATCTGCGTCGTTTCTGGGGCAGCAACGCATCGTCGGATCACCTGGTCTGCACATCTCCTGAAAAGATACGGGTCTTTCCAAAAGTAGTACCTCAGATCAGAAAAGAATTTCTTCTTTTGCTGACTGGTGTACTCCTTTGGTAGGACCCTCGCAACGAGATAGTTAGCATAATCTGCAAACCAAGGGGTGTCGTCACTTACCATATGTATCGCGTAGAGGTGCTCGTCTGGGAATCGATCTTGTATTGCCCTTTCGTCCTTATTATAGATCTCGGACTCCTCTAATCGAGAGAGGTGATCCGCCGCCAAGTTCTCTGCACCTTTCTTATCGCGGATCTCAATGTCGAACTCTTGCAGGAGTAGGATCCACCTGATCAGCCGGGGCTTGGCATCCAGCTTTGCTAACAGATACTTAAGAGCAGAATGGTCAGTAAAAACGATAACTTTGGAAAGGATCAGATATGACCTGAACTTGTCGAAAGCAAACACGACGGCCAACAGCTCATTTTCTGTGGTCGTGTAATTGGCCTGGGCTGCGTCTAGCGTCTTACTCGCGTAGTAGATCGGCCTGAAATGATTGTCTTTACGCTGCCCCAGCACGGCCCCAACTGCATAGTCACTAGCATCGCACATTAGTTCAAAGGGTAGCCCCCAATCGGGGGCGACCATAATAGGTGCTGCGATAAGTCGCTCCTTAAGTAAATTGAAAGCATGCAAGCACTCGTCATTAAAGTCAAACGAGGCATCTTTTTCTAGCAACCTAGAAATGGGTCTTGCGATCTTAGAGAAATCTTTGATAAACCTACGATAAAACCCTGCATGTCCTAAGAAACTTCACATCGACTTCACGTTCGAGGGGACGGGCAATTTTTCTATAGTTTCTAACTTAGCCCGGTCCACTTCGATTCCTTTAGAGGAAATCTTATGGCCGAAAACTATGCCCTCTCGAACCATGAAGTGGTACTTTTCCCAGTTAAGTGTCAAGTTCGTCTCTTCGCATCGTGCGAGTACGAGCTTCAGATTCGATAAACATACATCGAATGATGACCTGAAAATAGAAAGTCGTCCATAAATACCTCCATTACCTCACCTACCAGTTCGTCGAATATGGCCATCATGCATCTCTAGAAAGTGGCTGGGGCATTGCAAAGGCCGAACGGCATCCTTCGGTATGCGAACGTCCCGAGGCAAGTGAACGTCGTCTTTCCTGGTCGTCGGGTGCTATGGGAATCTGTAAATAACCTGACAAACCATCAAGAAAATAGTAAAATGAGTGACCGGCTAACTTTTATAACATCTGATCAATAAATGGTAAAGGGAAGTGATCTTTTCTCGTCGCATCGTTCAACTTCCTGTAGTCGATGCAGACTCGCCATCCAGTCACCGTCCTCGTCGGAATTAGCTCATTCCTATCGTTCGTGACGACCGTCACGCCTCCGTTCTCGTCGGAATTAGCTCATTCCTATTGTTCGTGACCCACGCGCTGTCTGAAATGGGATAGGTCATCCCCGCGTCTAGTAATACCTCCTTCTTTAGCACGTCCTTCATGGTGGGGTTGAGGCGCCTTTGGCGTTGAGCGATCGGCTTGAAGTCGTCCTCCATGAGGATCTTGTGCGTGCAATAGCTCGGGTTGATACCCCTTATGTCGGATATCTTCCACGCCAAAGCCTTCTTGTGCGCCTTCAACACGTCTAAGAGCTGGCCCTTCTGTGCATCGTTGAGGCTCGACGAGATGATGACTGGCAGCCCTCCATTGCTGCTAAGGAACGCGTACTCGAGGTGGTCGGGTAGCGGCTTCAATTCCAGGACCGATGGCTCCTCGACTGAGCTCTTTTCTTTGTCCTCTTCGCTGCTCTCGTGGATGGCTATGATAGGGTCGTCGACCTCCTCCCCACACTCATCGATCGCCATACTTGTATGCATGTCGTGATCGCCGACCTGTGACAGACCTTGCACGAACAAGAGGAAGACGTGGTCAAATACGTCTAAAAAGTAACATTTATCATCTTGCTCGCCACTCTTTTCCATCGAGTCGGCCATATTGAAAGTAACTTTCTTGCCGTCCACTGTCAAGGTTAAAGTCCCATTCCTAACGTCTATCATGGTCTCCCCCGTCGCTAGGAACGGTCTACCTAAGATCAAGGGAACATTTTCGTCTTCCTCCATATCTAAAATAACGAAATCTGCGGGAATCACAAACTTATCAACTTTAACTAGGACATCCTTGATAACACCTCGAGGGTACTTCAACGACCTATCAGCTAGTTGGAGACTCATCCTAGTGGGTCGTGGCTCACCTAATCCTAAACGCTTAAACATAGAATACGGTATAAGATTAATGCTAGCGCCTAGGTCTGCTAACGCATGCTCAATCACTAAATCTCCTATAAGACAGGGAATAGTGAAACTCCATGGGTCCTTGAGCTTCTTTGGGATCTTGCTTTGGAGAAGCGCCGAGCACTCTCCTCGTAGGCAAACGGTGGAGACGTGTTCGAGCTTCCTTCTGTTCGTCAGCAGGTCCTTCAAGAACTTGGCGAAGCTGGGCATCTGCGTAATAGCTTCAACAAAAGGTAAGTTAATATGCAATTCCTTATACATACCCATAAATTTACCAAACTGTGCCTCGTTCTTGTCCTTCTTCAGTCGAGCCGGGTATGGGATCTTCGGCTGGTATGGCTTCACCGGTGGCCGCTGGATTTCCGTCACCTTTTCCTTCTCGGGCTCGACCTTATCCTTCTCAGCTTCGGCCTTCTCGACATCGTCGCCTCTGATCTCCTCCACTTCGGGCTCTTCGTGGCTCTCGAAGTTGGCGTTCTCCTTGGCCTTATTTTTGGTAGGCACTTCTTGCAGTTCTTGCCATTTCTCAGCGTCACCGCCTTGCAGTACTCCTTGGGATTCGGCTCGGTGTAGCTTGGGAGCGATTCCTGAGTACGCCCCGCCAACTGCTTCGCCATCTGACCCATCTGTTGCTCCAGCTTTTTGAGCGAGGCATCCGTGTTCTGAGCACGCAAGTCGTTCGCCTCCATGTACTCCTCCATCTTCGTCATTCGGCTTTCGTGGGCTGCGGTGGTGCTGCTGAAATTCGTGAGGAGCGCCTTCATCATGTCCTTCATCTCCCTCATGTCATCGGATCCTCCTGCGGACGCGTTCTGGTACTGTCGTGGTGGTCCGTTTTGGAATCCGGATGATCTGGGTTGAAATCCTGGCGGTCCTTGGCCCTGATGGTTCTGATTCCCGTACGCCAGGTTTGGATGTGCCCGAGGCTGGAAGCTTCGCTGGCCACCTTGGTAATTGCCCATATAATCTACGTGTTCCAGCAGCTGCCCAAGTTGGCAATCTGAGGTCTCGTGGGCTGCGCCGCAAATCCCTCACAATGGCACGTAAGGCGTGTGCTGCGTCGGTGTGGTGGTGGCTACGGCGTTCACGGGCTGAGTCTGTCCGGACTTGAGAAGTAATGCACCAATCACCGTCTGCAACTGGGAGTTCGTTGAGCCCCTCGTAAAATCGATTGATCTGGGCTGCCTTCGACATCCCGTGCTATGGGCATCTCTTCAGTAGCGCCTTATAACGCTCCCACACCTCATTCAAGTTTTCGAAATCCTTTTGGTGAAAGAGAGAAATCTCCGTCTTCAACCTTAGCACCTTCGTCAGTGGGAAGTAGTGGTTGATGAAGGCGGCTCGCATCTCTTCCCAGGTAGTGATCAATCTGGGCGGCAACATATCCAACCAGTCTCTCGCCCTGAACTTGAGCGAGAACGGGAACAGGATCAGCTTGATTGCATCGCTCGGGACACCATTGATTTTGATGGTGTCGGTCACCGTAAAAAACGCCTTCAGATGGGAGTAAGGGTCGTCATCGGGGTTACCCTCAAATTGGGCCGTCTCATCTGAGCCAAGAGTGCTTCAGCTCGAAGTTGTTGTTCTCGATCGGCGGAATGACAATCACCGACTCAGTACCGCCTAGCGCGGCATTCTTGAGGAGGTCCTGAAGTGATGGCTCCTCCTCTGGAATGTGATGGACGGGCACTCGGTGGTCCGCCATGTCTACTTCTGTATTGGGACTATCTACGGCTGTCTCTACACGTGAGTTTTGGACGGATTCCTGTGAACTATCCTCTGAATAGCTAACTAAACGGTCTTGAGAGCTAGTGGAGGCTCCTTCGGTGTCGTACTTGAGTTTCCTTCGTAACTTCCGCTCGAAATCCAGGTCTTTGTCAACGATGGGACCCGATGGATGACTTCGGGTCATTCACCGCTGAATCGTACCTTTAATGAGTGAATAACAAAAGTTAGCAAAGGCGTAAAAAAATACGTCGAAAAGATTATGAGACGATTAATGACGCAGGAAAATAACTAACGCAAATAACACAAATCACGCAAATAGTAAAAACAAAGAAAATGTCACAATAAAAGTGGCTAAATTACCGAACTACGGTGTTCCTAATATCAATTTACTCCCAGACAACGGCGCCAAAAACTTGATCGACACGTGGTGTGTGAATGACAAGTGCGACAAGTAATACTTAAAACGAATACTAAATTACTGTCACCGGCGTGCGATAGGCAGTTGACCTATCGTTTGTAGTGTAGTAAAGTGAGTAAACGAGTATCCAACACAAGGAATAAATCAAGTACTAGTAGTGACCTATCGACTCGATATTTAACAGACCACTCCTAAATCAACAAGAAAATCAAAGAACGCGACTAACTGATATGAGAGTTTTCAGATGATAAAGATGTGCTCGGAATTCGAATCCCGCTAGGTATTATCGGCTAAGACAATAAAATCGCTCCTAAGTGACTAAGACTAAATCGCAGTAATTTCCTACCCGCTCGCGAATTTGCTGTCGCCCTAAACGCTCGCGGGGATCTAAAATTTAGTAATTAGTATTGGCGAGGATCGAGTATTTGCCTTCGCCCTATACTCGAATCCTATCTTCTATGAACGGTCTAAACGTTAATTAGCTGTCGCCCTAAACGTTTTTCCACACAATCACTTTAACACAGACATATTAAAGCAACGAAACATATTCATAGCACGATAAATAGTCAAAAACGCAGAGTCACGATAATATATGTCTTAACTACGAAATATCCTAACGTTCATCTAATCCCAAACACAAAAGGGAATTAGCTACTCATAATTGAAAGAACAACTAAAGAATTAAAAGATAAAGATGGAGAACTCATGATCTTTCCTACTGATGATTCTTGAGATGATCTCGTGGAAAGATCTTCGTTCTTCGTTAATTCGGCGCAAATTCTTCGTTGATCCGTCTCTTGCGCTCCGGGATGGGATTTTCTATTCTTTTCGCCTTATTTTCGTCTCTGGATGGTTGGGATTGGTCTCTGGTAAGTTCTACCCATTCTGGTCGAATTTGGGCTTTTTATAGCGATTCCCGTAACGGTCACGGCTTGGGACATGGACCGTCCCGGCCGTGACCATGGCCGACTCAAGTTACTCAACTTTCTGCCAAGTGTCACGGCCAAGTGCATAAGGTGTCACGGCCGTGACCATCTTAAGTCGACCTCTCTGCCAAGTGTCACGGCCAGGTTCATAAGGTGTCACGGCCGTGACCATCATCAGTCCAACTCTCTGCCAAGTGTCACGGCCTAGTGCAAGGGAAGTCACGGCCGTGACCTTAGGCAGTGTCTTCTATTTCGGCCTCTGGTGGGTGTCACGGCCAAGTGCATAGGGTGTCACGGCCGTGACACCTAGCAGTGTTCTTCATTTTTGCACCGTTTTGCCTCGTCTTCGCTCGTTTGTGCCCGAAACTCGTCCTAAGCTCCTTCAACATAAGAATAAGTGTAAATATGGCGAATAAATGCATAAATTCATTGCTAAAGTTCTATTATACCCCAAATAAATACTATGATAAACGCATTAAAATACGTTTATCACCTAAGCGCCCTTATCATTTTCCTAACGAACTAAGGCAAGGTGATTATGACGCCAAGTATCACTAGTTAAGACAAGTAATCGATCTGTGACTCACTCGAGAAATAGATCCAAAGAAAGGAAAATAACAAGGCTATAATCCTCACATATGTATAGTGGCTTTGTGTCTAGTGGAGCAACCTAATGACATTTAGACACAAGAATGCGACTTAGACTGACAAAATTAAGCAATTAAATCGATCG
This sequence comes from Craterostigma plantagineum, assembly GCA_027422505.1. Taxonomy (NCBI): domain Eukaryota; kingdom Viridiplantae; phylum Streptophyta; class Magnoliopsida; order Lamiales; family Linderniaceae; genus Craterostigma; species Craterostigma plantagineum. The sequence continues at coordinate 10,320,999 of JAPQWV010000021.1, read as the reverse complement.
CATGTCGGGGTAAAATTCTAAGTGACTTTAGATCAAAGCATCCTAAAGGATTTCGTCATCCCCTAAAATTATATATATTTATAATGTTTTTGAATTATTTTATTATTTTTTTAAAAAATTAATTTATTTCACGCAAGATAAAGCAAATAAGCAAAGAAAACACATAGCATACAACATTTAGTAGCACAGAAGATCACGTAAAGCACATATTACGGAAGATTCAATATGCCTAAGTTTCCGACAAGGAATTGAAATCGTTTTTCATCCAACGCCTTCGTGAAAATGTTAGCTAATTGGTACTGCGTGTTCACGAAATACATATCTATGGTGCCTTTTTCTACATGATCTTTGATAAAGTGATATCTAATGTCTATGTTTTTTTTTGCGTGAGTGTTGAACAGGATGGCAAGTGATAGCGATGGCACTTTGACTATCACTATATATGGGTACCCATAGTCGCGAAGCTAAGTCTGCATCCACAGCATCTGGGAGCAACAACTGGCGGCATCCACGTATTCCGCTTCTTGTAGTCCTAAGAAGAACTGCATCTCTCCCATGTGACTCAACTCGAACTTGCTTGTCATTAAATCTCCAAACTTCGTGCAAAGCCGTGGATTACTTTATCCGAAGATGATGTCGTCGACGTATACTTGGACGACCATCCGATCTTTGTCTTGCCATTTGATGAAGAGGGTTGTGTCTATCGTCCCGCATATGAATCCAGACTTCACGATAAATTCACTCAGGACATCGTACCAAACACGAGGGGCTTGTTTTAGTCCGTAGAGAGCTTTGTCCAAACGATAGACGTGATCGGGATGTTCTTGATCGACAAAACCTTCCGGCTGAGCGACATAGACTTCTTCTTTTAAAACACCGTTGAGGAAGGCGGTCTTAACATCCATTTGATAGACTTTGAAGTCTTTGTGAGCCGTATAAGCTAAAAGAAGGCGAATAGCTTCGATTCGGGCAATAGGAGCATGTCTTGTCGTAGTCGATGCCTTCCTTTTGATTGTATCCCTTCGCAACTAGCCTGGCTTTGTTCCGGATCACTTCACCATCTTCATTCTTCTTGTTTTTGAATACCCATTTAGTTCCGACAATTATTTTTCCACGCGGATGGGGTACTAAGGTCCACACTTGAAGACGTTCGAATTGATGAATTTCATCATGCATCGCTATTACCCAACCCCGGTCTTGAAGTGCGTCTGCTACCTTGGTAGGCTCATTTTTACTTAAGAAAAAGCTGAAGAGACTGTGTTGACGATGTGTCCTCACTTCATCCGAAGGATCGCCAATTATCTGTTCAACCGGGTGACCTCTAGTCCACTTGCGCTCATGAGGCAAGGCTGAAGTCGATGCATCAGCCATCTGTGGGTCTAGATTTCCTATAGTCTCCGATTGATCAATTGTTTGAGGAAGTTCCAATTCTGCACTTGGATCGATCGTCTCTGATGATTCTTCCTCAATAACCACTGTAGGTTCTTCGTTATCATGTGGCAATTCGAATCGGGCGAGGTAGGGACGTGAGAAGAACTTGGTATTTCGGTCTCGTCGGGTGGAGAATCCACTGTAGGTGTAGCAGTGTGTGACCGATATACTGGCTCGAAGAGAGAGTCCAAATCATCTAATGCAAGTCTCGTTGCTTCTTCTGACGTTGAATTCGGAGTTGTTGCCATCTTCTGTTTGTTTTGTGCCAACACACCAGTGAAAACAGGTTCTGAACTGTTATATTCAGAAGCTATCTGGTTAGGTACGGGTCCTGAACTAAGGTGTGCAGGAGCCATCTCTGCCACTTCGTGGAAAATGACATTGTAGCTTTCTTTGATCGTGCGATTGGACTTGATATGTACCCTGTACGCTTTTGAGGTTGAAGAATACCCGATGAAAGTGGCTTCGTGTGCTTTAGGGTCGAACTTAGCACGGTGCTCTCTGTCGTTCGCCACAAAGCACCTGTACCCGAAGACTTTGAAGAAAGAGATGTTGGGTACTTGTTTGTTGATAATTTCGTACGGAGTCTTGTCGAAGCGCTTGTGAACAATCGTCCTGTTTTGAGTGAAACAGGCGGTATTTACTGCTTCAGCCCATAGGAAATGTGGAAGGCCTGAGTGAATTAACATCGTACGTGCTGCTTCCACTAAAGTTCTGTTCTTTCGTTTGACTACCCCATTCTGTTGAGGAGTCTTGGCGGCTGAGAATTGTTGACTTATTCCGAGTTTGTGATAAAAATCACTGAGAAATTTGTTCTGGAACTCGGTGCCGTTGTCCGTTCGAATAACTTGGACAGTCTGTTGCAGCAAATTCTGAATATAGTTCACGAAATTGACGATCAAGTCCTCTGTCTCGTCTTTTGTTTGGAGGAACCTTGTCCATGTGTAGCGAGAGTAGTCATTGACTATGACCAGCGGATACGTGTGTCCATTTATGCTCTGTGTCTTCATTGGTCCACAGAGGTCCATATGTAGCAGTTCCAGAGGACGTGAAGTAGAGGCCACTTGTTTGATATGATGCGATGCTCGCTTCATTTTTCCTAATTGGCATGCCGAACATTGATGCTCTTTTTGTAAAGTTATAGTTGGAAGACCGTGAACCAACTTTTTCGTTGAGAGATGTTGAAGAGCTTTGATGTTGAGATGAGACATGCATTGATGCCATAAGTTGTTCCTCTGAATTACAGTCTGAGAAATGAGGCAAACAGCTGTCGAGGGCCGCACAGACGTCAGGTTTATCGTGTATAGATTTGATTTCCGAAGTCCTTGAAGGAGTTCTGTGTCCCGACTATCCAAAATTCTGCACCGGTCAGCATGAAAGACCACCTGGAACACTTTGTCACAGAACTGGCCTATGCTGAACAAGTTATGGCGGAGGCCTTCAATGTAGGAGACATCTTTTATAGTCAGATTCTCTAGAATGATATCCCCAAGTCCTAGAATCAGGGCTGAATCGTTGTTTCCAAACCTGACTTTTCCATTCAGTCGGTCTTGATAGTTGCTCAGCAGCTCCTGATTTCCCATCATGTTTGTGGAGCAACCAGAGTCAAGGTACCACACATGATGGATCTGCAAAAACAATTTAGAGATATTAAGGTACCCACTTAAAAATGGGTCCTCTCAGATTAGCAGATTTAGATTTTGGTTCAGATATGGTTCCTAAGTTATTATCGATAGGAACTTTAGCGACCCAAGTTGCCTTCGAGGAAGTAACTTTGGGTTTTGCTTTAGGAGACTTAGCCTTTATGGCTTTTGTCTTCTTAGGAGTTGTTTTAGGAACCCAAGTGGGTTGAACCTGGCAGGGAAGTTGAATTTCAGCACGAGCAAATGCATGAGTAGGCTTGAGTGAGGAAAATATCTTTTCATTGGATGCTTGGGGCAAGCTTAACGGGATACCTTAGGTGAGAACAAGCATGTATAGCGCCATATGCTTTCTTTATGGCTGGATCTTGTTTCCTACGTGTCATCCTAGATGCATTTGTCTTAGAATTGTTAATTTTTGTTTTCGATGTGGAGCCTGTTTCGAAACTAGTTCTTCTAAATGTGATTGGTTTGAGGGAATGTGTAGAAGCAATTATTTGAAACGAGAAAATGGCTCTTTTATTTTTCCGAGTGTCTTTTATTTTTGCAGAAGGAGAAACGATATTGGAAACATTCAAATCAATTGACTCCTTCTCAATTTTCATTCTAGAAACCCACACCTTCGTATCTAGTGCTGGCCATATGCTCCCTGTAGACGTAGGTAAAATAGTGTTAGGCTTAGAACTTCTAATAATACGTTTATGATCTACTGAAGGCGCTTTTTCAATTTTCACGCTTTTTGGCATAACGTGAGAAATAACTTGGGATGTTGAGGAAGCTTTGAGATTCTCAATCTCTTCTAGGAACTTTTTCTTTTCAGTTTCAAAATTCTCTCGTTCTATTTCTAATGAGCCTCTTAACTCCTCTATTTTCCTCACAATAGGTGGTATATAGAGAGAATTTTCAGAATGATGATTTTGTGCTTCTTCTTTAATAGAAAGATCTTCGGGTAGTTTAATTGACTCAAGACTCCAACCTTTGGGACGTTCCCTAATGTTGTAGCTTCGATTCAATTCGGTGTAGGAGAAGGGAATTTCAACCCTAGTCTTGGCTTTTCTTTTGGTTTTCTCAAAAGCATCTATTTCTTTAGCACTAGTAAAAACCATAAGATCTGTTAATCGTAAATCCATGTATTGAATGTCGTAAAGTTGCTTACAATCAACGTTTGACAAATACAGTGGGTTCTCAAAGCCTAAGCCAAATTTATAATCATAAAATTCTAAGTCCATGGGTTGATTTAAAAATATTATTTGTTCAGTCTGTCCCCTTCTAACAAGAAGATCTTCTAACTTTTTAACCTTACTATATAACTTCTTTCGTTCTTCCCCTAAAAGAGCATAGTTATTTTCTATTGTAATTTTGGACACTTGACAGGCATCTAATTCCATACCAAGTTTACTAAGTTTTGCATTTGATTCTTCTAATTGGGCTTCTAAGTTAGTAATCGTAGTGGTAGCTTCGGTTATCCTACAATTGAGGATCGCTTTCTCGTTGAGATTCCTAACCAAACAATTGTAGTTATTTGCTAGCCTATCCTCCAGTTCTTTAATCTTCACACTATACTGCTCTGTCTTAGATGAACTAGTCTCCCTAGAATGTAAGCTCAGTGAGTTTCTCTATCTTCGTACTTCTAAGTTCGGATTCGAGGCTAGTGATCTTCTCTTTAGACCTAGACAGTTTGTCTTCTACTTCCTTTATACATTCTGCTCATGTTTCATGTTAGCGTATTCTATTTTATACGATTCTAACATGGTCAATAATATGGAAGGGAGGTCTACCTCTTGTGAAGAGGTGGATGCGTTTTCGTCTTCCATTTGATTGGCGGTTTCGGCGTCTGATTCATTGTCGAGACGGGCCATGAGGGCTAAATTTTCTTCTTCAGAGCTCGACGTCCTTGAGCCATTGGTCTTGTTCGGCCATGAGAGCTACTCCAGCTTCCTTCTGTTTAGTCAATTGGAGCTTCCTGGAGTAGTAGTTGGTATCTCTTTTCTTCGGAGGAGTGCACTCTCTGGCAAAGTGACCTGGCTTGCCACAGTTGAAGCATTTGTTAGCCTCTTTTGGGTTCTTGACTTCGGAACTCTCTGGTGTCCGTTCTTTGTTTTTAGAGCTTGTAGTCCGAAGTCTGTTGGCTGAGGTTGAAGACTTCTTCTTGAAGTACTTCTTGCTCATCATCTTCCCTATTAAGGCCAACTGCTTCCCTATGGCTTTTACATTTGGCTCAACGTCGGAGTCCGATTCTTCTTCCGACTCTGAAGGTGAAGGAGGCCTAACGATCTTTCTTTTCTTAGCTTTGAGCTCCTCTTCTCTGAGACTAAAGCAACAGTGTCTTCGATCTGTTTGCCCTTCTGCGCCTTTTGAATCTCGCTTGTATCATCCTCATGTTGTTGGAGATTGTCATACACGGCATGGATATCCAGCTCCTGTAGATCTTTATTTTGTCGAATTTGAGTGGATATCTTTTTCCATTCCGCGGGCAGGGAAGAGAGAAATCTGATGTTTGTCTCCAACTCTCCATGTTGGTCTTCGTGATTTCTATCTTCCTCATCTCGTTGAGAAGAGTGAGGTATCTTTGGTAGATCTCATATAGAATTTCCTCCGGTTTTGCTTTAAAGGAGTCGTAAGTAGTGAGGATATTTGCCTTTTTGGCCTTTATGCCGACTTCCGTCCTCTGCATCATCGTATGCAGTTCGTCCCACATTCCTTTAGCCGATGAAAGGCTATCATTCTGTCTATATATGTCGTTGGGTATGCCCTGCATAAGACTATTCATCGCTACTAGATCAGCCTTGGCTCGTGCCCTCTCCTCAATAGAATACTCCCTAGGCTCCATCAGTCGCCTAGATGCGGGAATTTGAGGAGTCACTGTGTCATGACCGAGGATATTAACCCAAAACTGTGCGGGTCCCTCTTCTAGTGAACTCAGTAAATTTTCAGCTTTATCTTTCAAAGCTATGAAAGCGGCATCTCCAAACAGTGTATTCGCCACGTAGCAAGATCGGTGGACGGTTGTCATTTTCAAGCGAGTATGCATCCATTATTGTTTTGTAGTAGAGTTGTTGAAGGATATTCGTCAAATGTTTTGAAGGTTTGAAGATGATGTAATGTGCTTCACAAGTGACAAAGTTCGTTAGTATTGTTTGATTCGTAAAATAGTTCGAGAATTATTTTCGATTCAAAATTCAAAGTTTGATCGAAAATAATTTCGTCGAAATAGAATATAATGTGTACTATTCTCGTGCGAGAAAGTCTGTCAGCGAAATATTTTTCCAGCGAAATAAATTGTCAAAATCGTTCGGTCGAGAAAAATTTCGGATCGTGAATTTATTTCGATCGTAAAGAAACAGTTCGTTAGTAAGTTTCTCGACAAGTCAAAATAAATCTGTTGACTAGAAAAGTTTCTCGCGTGTAAATGATTTTCGCCTAGTCAAACGTTAAAGGTCTGACCGAAAAAGTTTTTCGAGAGAAAGTTTTTATGCACGCAAAGTCATAATTGGTCTCTCTGAAAAAAGATTTTCGTTGAATAATGCTCGAGAAATATTTCTAACTAAAATCGTTTCTAGTGTTGACGTTCTAGCGATGACTTCGTATTCTGACCGAGAAAAATTCTCGCGCCAAGTTTTTCGATCGAGAAATTAATCCGATCGTAAACCTAGCGACAAAAATAGAACGATCGAGAAAAAACACAGAATACGATTAACACAAATTGAAGCAAAAACAACGAATTAGACAGTGAAATTTCAGGTAATTGCTCGCATTCATTTACTAACTACGCAGGAACAAGCAATTAAACACGTTATAAAGCAAATATGTCGAAATTGATCAAAATCAGAACGTGTTCTTCATGTTCTTCGCAAACAGTAAATCACAGAATGAATTTAATCCTTAAAACGAAGTTTAAACAGCTACAAATCTGATCGCAACCAACATTTAGCACTTAAACGACCACAGAAACATCAAATTCAAGTCAATTAAGCACAGAATTAAGCTATTGGATCGAAAATATTTTTTTGCGCCAAACTGTTCTTCGATGAACAATAATCAGAAAATGATTTTCAATCCAATTCTAACAATTTTCGATTCAAAACAGAACGAATCTGCTCTGATACCAATTGATAGGTCCTACGATTAACAACTCTATGATCCTAGGCATGAATTCTATGTAATTCGATGATAATGATTGACATTGAGATTCGATCGAAAAACTCAAATGAAGAACAAGAGAGAATTCGAGTAGAGTGAGAATGTTACTATTGCTTCTCTCTATAGGAATTGAATTGCAAGCCTTTCGTATCAATTTTCAAAACTTTCTCTATTGATTGCGAATGTTTATAAAGTATTTATACCAAACAAACTAGGTATAAATACAAGCTAGTCCTAATCTAAGGACAAATAAAAGAAACGCCCCAAAATACAAGGACATCTAATAAAATCTAAGCACAATTAGAACTGATCTTCTACAGTGGTCGTTGCCTTTGTCGAAGCCTACGTGGTTTGGCGACAGACACTTGTTAATAATTCCAAACAGTGTCTTCCATGGGTGCGGGATGCCGTTGCTCTGGACTTGAGCAAGCTTGGTGAGCGGCGGGCGCTATCCCATGTGTAGGAAGTCACGCACCATCTCTGCATCCGTAGGCAGAGGGTCATCGTTTTGGATGAATGGTAAGTCCAAGGCGAGGCCTAGATCCCTTGTGAATCGGTATGTGCCGTCAACTATGTGGCTTTTGATTCTTCCCCAAAACTGTTGGAGATAGACCATTGGAACTGATGCCGTCACCGTCAGCGCGTGGATGACCTTGAAGTATTGACACTATAATCTCGTCAGGGCACCGAAAGGTGGTCGTGTCGAGCTGGAAGTTAGTATCTGGTACGCTGAGGTACAAATTGTGGTCGTAAATATGGTCATAAAATGGATAGTTAGCCATCTGAAAATCAATTAGAAGACCAAATCATTAGTTCAAAAATTAAATTGAGTCGAAATTTAATTTCATCAAACCATAATAGTTTAGCATTTCATAACATGTTTGATAATTTTGTAAATGAAATCTAATTTAACACATAGGTCATACAAAGTGAAAAAAAAAATGTAAGATATAATATCATTTCGACTTATGTTCATAAGAGTTCAGTCGAAAATATCTATGTGTTAAATCGTAAATCAAGCATTGTTCACTCCGCTCTATTTATCGCGCGAGAATTGAAATCCTCAATTTTAATTGCCTAAGTGTGATTTATGAACTTAAGTCTCCGTTCTAATTTGAGATCGAGAAATTTTATTCGTTATAGTTGGCAACAATAACAGACTTAGAAAATTTTACTAAGTGTTGAAAGTTATATGCGTGGTACTGTAGCCGAGAAATTTTACGATCGAGAAAAATTTTCGTGTAAATTTACAATCGAGAAAATTGATTTCTGTGTAAATTTACGATCGAGAAATTTTTCGCGCATGAATAAAGTTTTTCGTCGTGAAAGTTATCGAGCGAGAAAGTAATTCGATTTTAAAGTAATCGCTGCGAATTTTACGATCGAGAAAATTGACAACGAGAAACGAGGTGACTCGCCGAGAAAATTTTCGATTGATTAAAATCATCGCTACGTACTTTTACGATCGAGAAATTTCATCGTCGAAAAATTAATTTTATCGCTAATAAAATTTACGACCGAAATAAAATAAAATCGAAATTACTGTCTTCGATGGTAAGTTTTACGATCGAAACGTAATTGCATCTAATTTATCCATTTCACTCAGTAGTCTTTCGTTCGCATAAAATCAAAATTAGGTTTCTCGATTGTAAGTATTTTTCGATCTAAGTCAGCTATCTTAGCGACCAGATCAAAATTTTAGTGATCAAAAATCTTTTACGATGCAAACAGTAACTCAATCAATTTTGAAATTGGATTGAAACTATTTGCGATCGAGAAAGTTCTTCGACGCCTTTAAACGTTTAAAAACCCAGTTAAGATTTGAACTTCTTAAGACGCAGAATATACTACCAAAATGATCATAAATCTATCACAGATACATGCGAAAGATCACAGAATATTGAAATAGACAGAGTTTAAACACACGCTAGTCCCTAAAGATTATCGATTCTACCTTATAAAGACGAAAATCAGTTGAAAATGAGAGATTTAGTGGGTTTTGAAGTTCGTCTTTTTGACAGAGGTTTTGCGCGAGAGAAAAATATTTCTACTGTTGAATTTTGCGATTGAGGGATTTTGCGTGTTTTTAGGGTTTTTTTACTGCAAACATTAATTTTGTCTAAGTGGGCTGATTAGACGTTATCGAGACTTAGCTATTTTTTAAGCCCATTACTGTTTATGATCGAGAAACTTATGATCGTACATTTACTATCCAGTTTCTCGATGGTAATTTTTATGATGTTTTCAGATAGACCGCTAGTTCATTTAAAAACCACATAATTACTCCCTGTGTATTGAAACTGAAATGCAATTAACTCCTTGAAATTCTAAGTAGTGACATCGGGTCCAAATTCGATTGTCGATCAATCTGCAATACTTGGAACAAAAATGTCGAGAATGTTAGAGCTAATTTACTAGGGTTTGACAAAGGCTCCCCTAATTACTGTAACAATGCCATTGACTCCATATCGTGTAAATTCGTGAAATCCTCCTCATCGTGGTGCCCTATGTATCATTTTTCGATCGAAAAAAATTCTGCACCACTTAGAGAACAGACATCCAAAATATTTGGAGCACAAGGCATATTATTTTGTAAATGCTCCCCCTCAATTAATGCACAAAAATTGATTTAACATGAAAACACATAGAATCAATTTCAAGTAATACGCAATTTAGACTATTTAGCCTAGATACATGGTCCCCTAATCATGTAATTAAAATGTTGCGCGAGGGTATGAGTAAAAACAAATATTCGCATTTAATATTCATTATCAATGCAAGCTGAACATGCATTCAGAATGTGCGAATTATAACATGCAAAAATATCGCATTTATACACTTCAGTTCAAATGCAAAACAAATTGCATATCAAAATGTGCGATTTTCTTTCTTCATCATTTTTTTAATTGAAAAGAAAAGTTAGAAATACCGAAAAAGAAGATATGTATATTATGTTTTTATTATTTTTTTAAAATTTTCTTATGAATATTAATATTACTAATAGTACGGGGTCATATTATTTTGCTTTGATCAATCGTCACGCCTAAAGTTTTGCAAGACAATAGAAAGATCATATGTCGTCAAGTCATGTCGACAATCGAAAGTCCTAAGTCCATATAATAGTCCATTTCGACAACTCTCACTAGGTTCACTCTAACTCAATTATTTTTAACTTGGGATTTTTTATTTATATCACTCAAGTCAACACAAGCAATTTTTATGTCAATTTACCCGTGATCGAGGCATTTTTAAACATTTCACCTATGCGAAAGGTCGTCGTCTTGGAATCAAAGGGACTTCAAGGGATTAATTTGACTTCAAGGGACTATCGGAATAGTGAGCTTTATTTCTTCGTCTTCCATTTCCTTGTCTTTATTCTCCACCGGTATTTTTATTTTCAATTTTTCATCCTTTTATGTTTTCTATTCCCTTTTATGCTCAAGCTGAAGGTCCGCTTCTCCACGAGGCTATAGGAGATCATCGTAGGCGAAGTTCTTCTTGTTGGTTCTCGGGCCGAAACCGTGCTCCTCTTCTCTTATTCCCTAGAGCGGTTTCAGAGATTATCGATTGGGAGAAGTCCACAGTTATGGAATTCGAACCCGAGGCTGCGCTCCTCTTCTCGTTTCCCGATAAAAGACCGAATTATCGTTGGAGAAGTTCACTTCGAGGTGCTCCTCTTTCCAGCCGTTCTGACGAGCGTACGAGATTATCGACGGAGAAGTTCACAGCAGGATCCATGCCACCTTCTAAGAATTTGTGATGTAGATAGTCGGAAGGCAGGTTTCTTTGGTCTGCTTTTTGTGCGTTGAGCAATGCCTTCTATTGTCATCTTTCTCCTTTATTTGTTTATTTCCTCCCCCTCTTTTTCTCGTTTGAACAACCCTCCGAAGAATGCAGAAGTCGGTTGTAGGCTTTGAATAGGTTTCAAATGGAGAAAATGGATTTGGAGAAGGCTCAAAGTGGATGACTAGGGGTTAATGTAAAGGATAAAAGATTTATAAGGCCGAGTGAGGAATTACCTAGATGCCCTTATCATCTTTCTGATAATCTGAAGCTAGGCTAGTATGAAGCCAAGAATCACTAGTTAAGACAAGCAATTGATGTGCGACTCGCTCGAGAATAGCTCCAAAGAGATAAGAAATGAAAAGGTTAGAATCCTCACATGTAAAGTGACTTTGTGTCTAGTGGAGCAAACGAATGACTTTTAGACACAAGAGTGCGACTTAGACTGACAAAATTAAGCAATTAATCAGTCGCTTTTCGGGAAACTTTTTTGTGACTTAGATCAAAGCATCTTAAAGGATATCTTCATCCCCCTTATATTATAAGTATATCTATAATATTTTTTTATTTTATTTTACTATTATGATAAGAATCACGCAAAATATGACTTTTAAGTACGCAAAACACATAGAATAGAACATATGAAAACACATTAGAGCACATAAAGCACATATCACGTTAGATTCAGCATGCCTACAAGAAATTGGAATCGTTTTTCATCCAATGCATTGGTGAAAATGTCAGCTACTTGATATTCCGTGTTCACGAAATGCATATCTATTGTGCCATTTTCTACGTGATCTTTGATAAAGTGATATCTAGAGTCTATGTGTTTCGTGCGTTAGTGGTCAACAGGATTGCACGTTATAGCAATGGCACTTCGATTGTCACTATAAATAGGTATATTAATTAAATTGTACCCATAGTCGCGAAGCTGGGTCCTCATCCACAGCATTTGAGAGCAACAGCTGGCGACCGCACGTATTGTGCCTCAGCCGTCGATGTTGATACGCAATTTTGCTTCTTGGATGACCAGCAGACCAGCTTTTCGCTTAGAAATTAAGTGCCACCGGATGTGCTTTTTCTGTCCATTCGGAAACCTGCATAATCAACGTCAGTATAGTCGATTAGTTTGAAATTCATACCTTTCGGATACCATAATCCGAGAGTAGAAGTGCCCTTGAGGTAGCATAGGATTCGCTTCACCGCGAGCATGTGAGATTCTTTTTGATCGACTTTGAAACGGGCGCACAAACAATTGGCAAACATGATGTCCGGCCGGCTTGAAGTGAGATAGAGAAGATAACCTATGATGCTGCGATAGAGGGTTATGTCGACCGCTTTACCAGTGGGATCGGGTGTAGCTTGTTGCCATAGGAGTGCTGAGGGGCTTGCTCTGATCTTGATGAAATTGCTTCATAATATCCTTGATATACTTTGTTCGACTGATGAAAATCCCATCGTCGAGCGCCTGACTTGAAGTCCGAGAAAGAATTGCATCTCTCCCATATGGCTCATTCTTATTTGATCTTCATTAAATCTCCAAACTTCTTGCAAAGCCGTGGATTAGTTGACCCAAAGATGATGTCGTCGACATATACTTGGACGACCATCAAATCTTTGTCTTGCCACTTGATGAAGAGTGTCGTATCGATCGTTCCTCGAATTAATCCAGACTGTACGAGGAATTCGCTCAAGACATCATACCAAGCACATGGGGCTTGTTTGAGTCCGTAGAGAGCTTTGTCTAATCGATAGACGTGATCGGGGTATTCTATATCAAAAAAGCCTTCTGGGGTGACATACACTTCCTCTTTTAACACGCCGTTGAGAAAGGCGGTCTTAACGTCCATTTGGTATAGTTTGAAGTCTTTATGAGCTGCATAAGCCAAGAATAGGCGGATGGCCTCGATTCGGGCGTCAGGATCATATGTCTCGACGTAGTCAATACCTTCATGTTGGTTGTAGCCCTTTCGCAACCAATCGTGCTTTATTCCGGATCACTTTTCCATCTTCATTCTTTTTGTTCTTAATACTCATTTTGTTCCGATGATGGTTTTCCCATGCGGACGGGGTACTCAAGTCCACACTCTGAGACGTTCAAATTGATTGATTTCATCTTGCATAGCTGTCCCAATCCGTGTCTTTTAGTGCATCTGCTACCTTTGTTGGTTCATTTTGGCTTAAGATGCAACTGAATATACCTTTCTGCTGTCTTGTCCTTACTCTACTCGAAGGATCACCAATTATCTGATCAACTAGATGTGCTCGAGTCCACTTGCGCTCATGAGGCAAGGCCGAGCTAGAAGCATCAGCCATTTGTGCAGCAAGATCGCCAGTGATATGTGGTTGTTCACTAGCTGAGGTAATTCAGGTTCAGCACTTGAGTTGAGCGACTCTGATGACATTTCCTCAACTTTCATGGTTGAATCTTCAGTACTCTAGGCAATTCTGAATCGGGTGATATGAGGACATTTGAAGAGCTTGGTATATTGGCTTCATCCGGGGGAGATTCCACGATAGGTGTGGTACCAGTGTTATTCGGCCGATATATTTGCTCAAAAAGTGAGTCCAAGTCTTCTAAAGCTATTCTCATAGCTTCTTCTGACGATGAGTCTTGGTTTGTTGCCGTTCGTTGCTGGTCGTGGGCCAACACACCAATAAGCACGGGTTCTGAACTGTCGTGGTCAGAAGCCAACTAGTTAAGTACGGGTCCTGAACATATATGAACAGGAGCCATTTCTGCTACGTCTTGAAAAGTAACGTGGTAGCTTTCTTTGATTGTTCGTTGGACTTGATATATACTCGGTACGCTTTGGAAGTTGAAGAATACCGACGAAAGTTGCTTCGAATACTTTAGGGTCGAACTTAGCACGTTGCTCTCTATCGTTCGCCACAAAGCACTTGCACCCGAAGACCTTGAAGAAGGAAATGTTGGGAACCCATTTGTTAATAATCTCGTACGGAGTCTTGTCGAACTGCTTGTGAACTACCGTCCTGTTTTGAGTGAAACATGCGGTATTTTCTGCTTCAGCCCAAAGAAAGTGTGGAAGGCGGAGTGGATGAGCATCATACGGGCGGCTTCCACTAGAGTCCTATTTTTCTGTTCTACTAGCCCGTTATGTTGAGGTGTCTTAGCGGCTGAGAATTGCTGACTATCCCAAGTTTTTCATAAAAGTCAGTGAGGTACATGTTCTTGAACTCAGTGCCGTTTTCCGTTCGGATGACATAGATAGTTTGCTACGGTAAATTCTGAGTAGAGTTCACAAAATTTATGATCAAGTCCCTTGTCTCATCTTTAGTTCGGAGGAACTTCGTCCATGTATAGCGAGAGTAGTCGTCGACAATAACTAGCACATACTTACATCCGTTGATACTCTGTGTCTGCATCGGTCCACAGAGATCCATGTGTAGCAGTTCAGACGGACATGAAGTAGAGGCAACCAGTTTAACATGATGAGATGCTCGCTTCATTTTCCCTAGTTGACACGTCGAACATTGATGCTCTTTTTGAAGCATAATAGTTGGTAGACCGTGAACCAACTTCTTCATTGAAAGCCGTTGAAGAGCCTTAAGATTGACATGAGACATACGTTGATGCCATAAGCTGTTCCTCTGAATTGTAATCTGGGAGATGAGGCAAACAAATTTCGAGGTCCGCACAGATGTTAGATTAATCGTGTAAAAATTAGATTTCGAAGTCCTTGGAGGAGTTCTTTATCCTGACTATCCTATATTCTGCACCGATCAGCATGGAAGACCACCTGTAATCCTTTATCGCAGAACTGACCTATGATGAACAAGTTATGGTGGAGGCTTTCGACATACGAGACATCCTTTATTGTCAGATTCTCGAGAATTATATCGTCGAAGCCGAGAATCGAAGATGAGTCGTTGTTTTCGAATCTGGCCTTTCCGTTGAATCGGTCATGGTAGTTGCTCAGCTCTTGATTTCCAGTCATGTGTGTGGAGCAACCAGAGTCGAAGTACCACACATGACAAATCTGCAAACACAAATTTATAGAGTTTTAGGTACCCACTTAGAAATGGGTCCTCTCAGATTAGCAGACTTAGGAGTAGGTGCAGATATGGTTCCTAAATTATACTAAGTGAAGCTTTAGTGACCCAAGTCATCTTTGAAGAAGTTGATTTGGGTTTGGCCTTTGTAGGAGACTTGGCCTTTTTGGCTTTCGTCTTCTTAGGCGGAGTTTTAGGAACCCATTTGGGTTGAACTTGACAGGGAAGTTGAATTTCAGCACGGTCAAATGTCTTGGTACGTTTGATCGAGGAGAAGATCTTTTCATTGGATAATCGCCTAAGGTGTTTGGGAGACGGGATATCTTAGGTGAGAACACTCAT
The DNA here is from genome assembly GCA_027422505.1 of Craterostigma plantagineum. Lineage (NCBI taxonomy): Eukaryota > Viridiplantae > Streptophyta > Magnoliopsida > Lamiales > Linderniaceae > Craterostigma > Craterostigma plantagineum. Next base: position 10,305,646 of record JAPQWV010000021.1, on the reverse strand, counting down.
GAATGGCACTATAAGCGTACTTGATGACTGGATCTTGTTTCTTTCGAGTTTTTCTATTGGCATTTGCTTTAGAACGAGTGTTCATTATTTTTGAGGAAGAGCCTATTTCAAAATTAGTGCTTCTAAAAGTAGTCGGCTGAAGAAGAGCATGTAGAAGCGATGATTTGAAGTGAGGAAACGGCTTTTCTATTTCTACGAGTGTCTTTTCTTGTTACAGAAGGAGGAGATACATTTGTAACTTTAACATCTAGAGGCTCCTTCTTAATTTCTCGACTAGACACCCTAGCCTTCGATTTTTCTAGCTCAGGTACTAGCTACCTGTCGACGTAGTAGAAACAAAGTTAGAGATAATATTTTTACATTTTTATTTTGAGCTTTCTGATTTTTATAAGGTGATATTTCTTTCTTCACGCTTAATGTTTTCTTTAGAGTGAGATGAGTGAGAAAGGGTTTGAGTGATGGAGGAAGCTTTGAGATTTTTCATCTCTTTTAGGAACATTTTCTTTTCAGCTTCAAAATTCCCTCTTTCCTTTTCTAATGAGGCTATTAACCCTTCTATTTTCCTATCAATAGGGGTATTGCACTTCCTCCGATTTAGAACAATCTTCGGAAACATAAATTGACTCAAAGCTCCAACCATTAAGTTCCCTAGTTTTGTCAATTTGATTCAATTCAGTGTAGGAAAAGGGAATTTCAGCCTTAGTCTTGGATTTTCTTTTAGCTTCTTCCAACGCGTTAATTTCTTTTGCATTAGTAAAAACCATAAGAGATGCTAGTCCAAGACCCATGTACTTGACATCATGATGTTGTTTGCAGTCAACTTTCTTCAAGTGTCGTGGATTATTTATAATCATAAAATTCTATGTCCTTTGGCTGATTGAAAAATATAGTCTGATCAGTTTGATCCCTTTTTACAATAAGATCTTCTAATTCTTAATCTTCGTATATATATAGCTTCTTACGTTCGGCATCTAAGGTAGTATATTAATTAGAGCTGTGCTCTTTTCAGCTTGACAGGTATCTGGACTCTTCCCTAATTCACTATTCCTAGAATTGGATTTTTCTAATTCAATCTCTAGACTAGTGACCTTTTTAATTGCTGCTTCAAGTCTACTTTTAACAAGGCTCTTCTCATCTGAGTTCCTTAGTAGACATTTGCGGTTATTGTCTAACTTGTCCTCTAGCTCCATTATTACCAAACTATGCTGTTCTAATGAGATATGGTTAGTCTCATATGATTGGAGTCTCTTAGTTAATTCGTCTATTTTGAGATTAAAGCTCCCAATGTTTTCTTCGAGACTAGCTATGATTCCTTAGACTTAAGAAGCTTTTTCTCTAGGTTTATACTTCGTTTCTGCTCAGGTACCATGTTAGCAAATTTTGAATTTAATTCAGCTAACAGGTCAGAATGTGTAATGTCAGAGATTTCTACCTCCTCGGATGTAGTGGATGCATTATCGTTGTCCACCCTCGTGGAAGTTCCATCTTCCTCATCATCGTCGAGGCGCGCCGTTAGAGCGAGATTTTCAGTATCAGAATCTGAGCTGTCCTCTAGCCAGTGGTCCTGTTCCGCCAATAGAGCTACTCCAGCTTCCTTCTGTTTTGTAAGTTGAAGCTTCCTGGAGTAGTAGTTAGCATCCTTCTTCTTTAGAAGGGTACAATCTCTGGGAAAGTGACCAGTTTTCCCACAGTCGAAGCATTTAAGTGAGTCTTTAGAGGTTGTGGCTTCTGAGGACTCAGTTGGTTTTTTTTGTTCTTCGAGCTTGTAGTTCGAAGACGATTAGCAGAAGATGATGACTTATTCTTAAAGTATTGCTTTGTCATCATCTTGGCAATTAAGGACAACTGTTTCCAAAACTATCCGACTTCAGGTGGAAGCTCTGAATCCGATGCTTCCTCATTCAATGAAGAGCTGGGAAGCTTAACATGCTTTTCCTTGCGTGAGCGGGAGCTCCTCTTCTCTGAAACTAAGGCTAATGAGTCTTCGGCCTGTTTCCCATTTTGCTCTTTTTGTATCTCGCAGATGTCTTCTTCATGTTGAGCGAGGTTGTAAAAAAAAGCATGAATATCCAACTCATCCAAGTCTTTGCTCTATCGTACTTGAGTGGATATCTTTTTCCATTCGGTAGGCAGCGAGGACAGAAACCGAACATTCATCTCCATGTTTGTTTTCTTGATATTAATTTTCTTATTTCGTTGAGAAGGGTGAGGTACCACTGATAAAGATCATGTAAACTCTCCTCATTTTTAGCTTTGAATGAATCATATGCCGTGAGTATATTCGCCTTTTTAGCCTTGACGCCTACTTCGGTTCTTTGCATCATCCTCTCCAGTTCATCCCACATTCCTTTAGCCGTTGGGAGGCTATCTATCTATCTATAGATATGGTGGGAATGCCCTGCATTAGTGTGTTCTTGGCTATCAGACCTGCCTTTGCTCTTCTTTTCTCAACATTGTCGTACTCGCTAGGTAGTTTCACTCGCCTAGTGGGTTCGACTAGAGGATTATTCGAGCTATTACCTTCTTGATTTATATAAAATACTTTGGTTCCTCAAAGAGTGATTTAAGCAAGTCTTCAGCCAGATTTTTAAGCTCAATGTAATTCAAGAACCAACTCCTCCACACTGTGTATTCGCCTCTTTTGAGAATTGGAGGACGATTGTCGTTTCCTAGAGAGTAAGCATCCATTTCCGTTTGTTGAGTTGATGAAGGATCTTCGTTTGTTGTTTTGATGATTTGGACTGATGTTAATTGCTTCACAAGTAGCAAATTAGTTAGTAGCGTTTGATCTAAAGCAGTCATGAATTATTTTCGATTCAATTTTTAGAGTTTGATCGAAAATAATTTGTCGAAGTAAAATGTAGTCGTACTGTTCTCGTACGAGAAAGTCTGTCAGCGAAAAATTTTACGAGCGAAGAAAGTTGCTCAAACACTTTTGATAGAGAAAAATTTCAGAATCGTGAATTTAGTTCGATTGCAAGAAACAACACGTTTTGTAAGTTTCTCGCTGTTTAAAAATAGATTCGTTGACCGGAAAAGTTTTTCGACCGTAAATGATTTTCGCTAGGTCAAACTTTAATAGTCTGACAGAAAATATTTTTCGACGGAAAGTTTTGCGAGCGCAAAGGTCAGAATTGGTCTTGTCGAAAATGATTTTCGCTTGATAATGGTCTTTTTCAACTAAAATCGCTTCTGATTACGACGACTTTAGCGCTGACTTAGAGTTCTGACCGAGAAAAATTATCGCCCAAACAGTATTAGAACCCTAATTAACACTGATTCTGGCAAAAAATGATGAATTAGAGCATGAAATTACAGGTATCTGCTCGTAATCAGCTGATGAATACACACGAACAAACAATTACACACGTAATGAAGCAAAATATATCAAATTTGAGCAAAATCAGAACGTGTTCTATGATTTCTACGCGCGGACAGTAACTTATCAATTCCAATCGAATCTGCTAAATTAATGTTCTAAACACAACCAATCTAATCGCAAACAATTTTTAGCACTAAAACGAGCACAGAGACATCAAATTCAAATCAAACAAGCACAGAATTGAGCTATAAGATCGAAATTGAATTTCGCGCCAAAACTGTTCTTCGATGGAATAGTTCCAGAATTAAATTTCGATCCGATTCGTTAGGAAATATTTTGTAGTGTTCAATTTCATTATATTATCTTTGTTGTGTTAGATTTTAGTTAATTTGGGCTAGGTCGTAATGGGATATCCCGTAGCTATTTTGTAATGGGCTTACACAAGGGCCCAAGTATTATATACCAACTTGTGGTATAAATACTAAAACCCTAACACATAGTTAGGTGTGCTTGTGTGTGTAGATCAAATAAACAATTTTAGAGTGAGAGAGCCTCCTCAAGAACACCACCAACCCCCACACGCCCCGAACCTAAATCTCGATCATTCGGCGTGTTTAATCCGTCCTCCGTCGTATTGTTGGTGAAATCTCGGACCAACAAGTGGTATCTGAGCCCAACGCGACCGGATTTGCGTGTTTTGAGCAAGATTTGAGTGAAAAATTGCTTGAAAATTATTTTCGTCACTTTCAGTTTATGGGCGATTTCGACCTCGATTTGTTGTTTTTAGACATCCCAAAGGTTGATTATGTGTTTAGGAATGTTTTTCTGAAGTCTTGGAACAAGTTTCGTCGATTTTGAGTGAGATTTGAGCGAAAACGAGCCATTTTTCTGGTAAAAGTCGCGCAGCCTATGAAATAGTAAACTGTTCTTGGCCGAGAAATTTTCATACCCGAGAAAGTTTGCCTGAGAAAATTTCGCTGGCCGAGAAACTTTCGCTGCCCGAGAAATTTTGCTAAACTGAGAAATTTTTTTTTCAAATCCGAGAAATTTTCTAAGGCTGAGAAATTTCGAAACCGAGAAACTTTTTTTCTCAGGCTGAGAAATTTTGAAACCGAGAAATTTTTTTTCTCAGGCTGAGAAATTTCTATCCGAGAAACTTTTCAGTTGCGAAACTTTCTCAGTTCACACTTCACGATTTTTTCGCGGTCTCTCTCACACATTTGCTTTTTCTCAACCCGCGAATTTTTCAACCTGAGAAACTTTTAAAACTGAGAAATTTTTCAAACTGAGAAATTTTCCAGAAATTCGAAATTTTCGCGACTCACTCTCTCAACGAAATTTCTCGGGACAACATTTTTCGCATATTTTCACACATCATTTTTCGCACCCCCCGAGAAATTTGCACCCAACCTTTAAACTTGATCCAAACACATCTTTTAGCTTCAAATCTTGCAAAAAATCACTCTTTAAAAATACACTTAAACGTTTTTTTTCCCACCAAAATTTCTCTGCCCCCCCCCCCCCCCCCGCGGATTAAATAAGGTTTTAAGGAGCAAAAAAAAAGGAAAATTTTTTTTCTCTAAGCCTAAGCAAAATTTATATCATTGGATAGAGAAAAATTTTCTAAGGCCATTGGAATTTGTCTACTTTACACTTTTAAAATTTTCCGAAATAAATTTTTCTGGGACAAAATTTTCGGTATAGACGACGTTTTTTTGTGAAATTTTGAAGGCAAATCCAAAACGCGGCAACGATCACCGTACCCAACGATCGACCTAGGACGGTATTGGCACATTATAGAAAAGTTTAGGTCACCCCAAACTTTTCGGAGCGGAATTTCCAAATGCCAATTTAACACTACCCAGCATGTATGGTACCCGGGTTGCTCCACATACATGACTGGTACACGACGTGAGCAACCACTCCCCGGCATGAATGGTACATGGGTTGCTCCACATTCATGACCGGTATGCACTGCGAGCAACCAACCCCATCATGCACGTTACACGGGTTGCTCCACGTGCATGAAGGGATGTCAGAGAAGCGAGCAATCATCATGACTTCTGTACAAATCCGTGCAGAACCCGGACCCACAAAGAAGGGTTGACAAGAGATCAACCAACCATCAGTGGGCGCACCATCCAATCTCGATGCTTAGACGATGTGGATCTCAGGTTCCAGACTCCACCGTCCACCCACTGCCATCCATTCCATCATGGTGTGCTACATGGAGATGTCTTCTGCCACCATGCTCTTCACTACGCCATCACCTTCCATCAGACGAGTCCCGGAAGTGTCTGATCAACAGTTTTGGGTCACCCTCGTCGACATCGCTCGTGGTCGCCATTCAATGTGATCACGCCACGCCACCACAGTTCCCATGGATCGGTGAAACCCCCTGATCCTAACCCAGGAACGAGACTACTCTAGCCTCTTATCTAGGTCTAGGTCGCCCGACATCCTCCTCCACGCAAAGATCCAATCAACGATCTCGGGAGGATGACGTAAGTCGCTTGCAGGAGTTGCGAACCAACGACGACATGATCGCACTCCTCTGTCATATCTCACCACAACCCGAACCTCGTCCATAGGTACAGGAGACGACTCGTTCGTTTCCCGAGTAGAAGTCGCGGCATCTGGTCCAACCGCGCAATTAACCCCTCCCAACCACTCAGCTATCCTTTTGCAGATAGCTGTTTCATTCGCACAAGAGGAACCATGTTAGCCATCACCGCCCCACTTGGAGACGGTTGATGTTGAACATGTAGTGTCCCGCCTCTCACTGCACCTCTTCCACCCACGTCGAGTCTAGTGTCATCACCCACCGAAATTTTCCAATTTCTAGGACACAAACACTCTTTACGCACCGCAGGTTCTTCGTGAACTTGCCCGAACGCTTGATGACATCCTTGTGACCGAGAGCGCAAGACCCACGACAGCCACCCTCACCACAACTGTCGATGGGCCACGGATACGAGCTTGTGTCATCGTCCGGGTGAACGGAAAGCCTTTGTGGCTCTCCGGTTCTTTTTGTCCTGTGCAAACAGGCGGCACATCGGACACATGTTTCGATGTTGTGACGACGGAGCGTCTGTGTGACCCCCGTCTGGTTAGTTACCCCGTTCGTGATGGAGTCCCGACTCATAGCAATCAGCGAGGAACTTACACATTCCATGCCGCGCTCAACGAGGATCTATGAAGGAAAAGGTCCCATCACCGACACCACTCCACCCACCTACGCCTACGCCACCACATGCTGCTCCGTCTCTCCAGTGTTCAAAACTGAACCCGGAGGAACACCAATTGCTGCTACTCCTGAGAATCCCACTTGATTGCCTCACTCAACGCCACACTACATCACCATCATCACCATCGACGCCAGAGGCAGACTCGTCCCACGGACGACGTGACGATCCCAAAGACGGAGATCATCTCAAGGGGGAGTAAAGGAGAAGAACTGAGTTGAAGATCGTACAGCAGCATCAGCAGCAACCATCATCCACCTCCGCTCACACCACCTATGCCACCTCTCACAACACCTACTCCACCACCTCCACCAACTACGCCCCGCCGGAGGCTTCCACTACCTCCGCGCACATACTTATGTGTCAGGCTATTATGTTCATAATGGAACACTCGAAGGAGCCATGGCACATCTCATCCACCACATTCCGCCACTACTGCGCTGACCACTCTGAAGACCGGGCTCCCTGCTCTTGAAAGTCACATTTCAATGGAGCCTTGGCACATTTTTTACTCCCCACGCCTACCTTCTTCTAGAGCCAGACGAGTCATCTTCGAGGCTGAACCAGACAACTTCCATTCGAAGACGACAAATCCGGCGCCAAGAAAAAGAAGATTGGAGAATCTTAACAAGTGAGTCCTAGCCGAGCCATCAATGCCTCCGCAAGAAGAGAAGATATCCCTTGTAGGGGGAGTTTGCTAGGAATCGAGATCTCCAATATGCCCAACAAAGATATCCCGCGCTGAACTGAAGATTGAACACTAAGGCGGAGATTGTTAGGAAATATTTTGTAGTGTTCAATTTCATTATATTATCTCTGTTGTGTTAGATTTTAGTTAATTTGGGCTAGGTCGTAATGGGATAGCCCGTAGCTATTTTGTAATGGGCTTACACAAGGGCTCAAGTATTATACCAACTTGTGGTATAAATACTAAAACCCTAACACATAGTTAGGTGTGCTTGTGTGTGTAGATCAAATAAACAATTTTAGAGTGAGAGAGCCTCCTCAAGAACACCACCAAGCCCCACACGCCCCGAACCTAAATCTCGATCATTCGGCGTGTTTAATCCGTCCTCCGTCGTATTGTTGGTGAAATCTCGGACGAACACGATTCTAACAATTTTCGATTCAAAACAGAACGAGTTTGCTCTGATACCAATTGTTAGGTCCTGATTTATCAACTCCTATGATCCTAGACTCAAATCCTAAGGAAATCGATTATAATTGTAGAGGATGAATTTCGATAAAAAAACCTTCGTTGAAGAACTTTGAGAGAGAATTCGTGTAGAGAGAGAACGTTTTCTGACTTTCTCTCTCTAGAATTGGATTTGCAAGCCTTTCGGATCAATTGACTAAAATCCTCTATTAAGCTCAAATGTGTACAAGGTATTTATACCAAACAGACTTGATATAAATAACACGTAAGTCCCAATCTAAGGAGAAATACAAATAAAGCCCCTAATTACAAGGACAGCTAATAAAATCTAAGCACAATTAAATCGTATATTTTACAAGCTCGACAACCAAATATAAAGTAGAGACCAAAACAAAACAAGAAACAACAACTTCAACCCAAAGAACTAAAGAACCTACCAATGGCTTCAAACCATCTACAATACTCATCATTTGCTTCAGTCGTCGACTTCAAGTTTGTTAGGAATATTTTTTTTGGTAAGAATCTTTTCACTACCACCGAAACAAAATGTTGCACCATGTTACATGGATGAATCATTACTCATAATCATAACATAACAGCAATAGCTACTCAAGTATGTGCTGTAGGAATTCCAGTTCAGCTCCGCATTTCATTTTCATATTCAGGGCCTTGATGTGCTCCCCAACCACCCTATACTCTAAACAACCATATCCTCAGTTCGAGCCGCATCACCGTGGAGGCGCCTATTTCGTTCAATCCATATCGTGTACCGTAATGCTGCTATCCATGATTTGCATCTTGCAGACCTTGCTCTTTCGCTCCCTAAATGTATTAACAATTTCTTCATTCGCACCCACTCCATCGGTAGCCGCATCTTGCTTTCATAGTGTTCAATTTCATTATGTTATCTTTGTATGGTTTTATATTTAATTAACTTTGGGCTAGTTTGTAATATTCTAGTTCTTAGTTACTAGCGGTATAATATACCAATTTATGTGGTATATATACCCCCAAACCCTAATTCATTAGGGTGAGTGTTGTTAGTGTGAGTTGCGTGTGTGTTGAAAGAGACAGATTTTAAGAGCTCACTTACACAAGCACACCTCATGCACAACCCACCAAATCCACATCATTTGCGTGGTAACACCGTTCTTTGTAGATTGTTTGGATAGAATTAGGACCAATAAGTGGTATCAGAGCAAAATTTCTTGCTTTTGTTGAATTCGAATTTAAGCTTTGTTCTTGAGCTTTTGATTCGATTTTACTAATTTTGCAAGCTCCGAACTAAATATTTGCTTTCGTGAGATTTTAACTGATTACCCAACATTTTTTACTTGATTTGAGTGAGTTTTGGGTAGAAATTCGTTTGCAGTTCGTCATTCTGCCCAGAATTTTTCGGATAGAATCACCCGAATTTGCGGGCGAATTGCACTGTAGCAAGAATGTGATTTTCGCCCGAATTTGACACTCTAGGCGAAATTTCACTGTAGCGCCCAAGTTTCACATGTTCGCCCGAATTTCACATCCTCGACGAAACTCACTGTAGCGCCCGAATTTCACATTTTCGCCCTTGTTTCACATTCTCGGCAAAAATTAACTGTTGCACCCGAATTTCGCATTTTCGCCTGAATGTCACATTTCGCCCGAGTTTCACATTTTCAGTGATTTTTGCCTAAATTTGATTTTCTCCCAAATTTAGATTCAGCGAATTTTCACTTTGCGAATTCCCCCGATTTTTGCTATCCGAATATCAACTTTGCCTACCAATGAGGCCTTGGTCTAGTGGCCAAGGAGGAGGCCTTAAGAATATGGGGGCTTAGGTCATGGGATCGAATCCCACCTCCCACAAATTCTTGAGTAGTCCACATGGTGTCTCATCCCATGACTATCGTGTTGGATAAATTTGGGGCGTGCTTACCTAGCCCCTGGAGATCTAGTCCCATCCCCGGAATGTGCGGCGTAAGCCCATAGCTGGTTGAGTGGGGATACTCCAAGGTTGTCAAAAAAAATCAACTTTGCCTTACCCGAATTTCTACCTAGCCGAAAGTTAGTCTACTCGAATTTCAAAACTTAGAATTTGGTCAAAGTCTTCATCCGAATTTCAATAAGGTTCTCACCCGAATTTCACACTCGAATTTCATTTGAGAACTTTCATTCTTTAAGAATTTCTGTCCAATTCTCAGTCACTCACCTTTCAGAGTATCACTTAAGCGTTTTCAAACACCAAAACTTTTCGGCCCCTTGAATAAAATTGTTTTAAGGATAAAAAAAACTTTTCGGTAAAATTGTTTTCCTACCCGATTTTCATCAACCGAAAATTATTTTTTCATCATTTGATAAGAAAAATTTTCTGAGTCCAACGGGAAATAGTCAATTCTAACGCCCGGTTATAAATTTTCGAAATAAATTTTCCGGGCCCAAAGTTTTCAGTGTAGACAACGTTTTTGATAAATTTTCGAAAGCAAATTCACAAAACGGGTCAATGAACTACTTCGGACATTTTTGGCAAATTATAGAAAATGTCTTGGTAGTTTTCTCGAAGTTTTTTAAATTATCTCAAAATTTTTAGGTGCACACCAAGATTTTTGTTAGGTCCTGAATTATCAGCTCTAAGATCCTAGACTTCAATCCTTACTTAATCGATTAGAATTGTATAGAAATCAAAGTTCGATCGAGAAAATTGTTTCAAACCTCGAGAGAGAATTCGCTTAGTGAGATAAGGAGTTCTGACTTTATCTCTCTAGAAATTGGATTGACAGCCATTCGGATCAAATTCTAAAGTCTTCTCTGTTAAGCATAATGTTTGTACATCTATTTATACCAAACATACTTGGTATAAATAACAAGTAAGTCCTAATCTAAGGACAAATACAAGAAACGCGGCTAATCTACGAAGACAGCTAATAAATCAAAGCACAATTAGCAATAATATTCTGCATTCTCCCCATTTGTGTTTGATTTCTCTTCCCCACTGTCTGTCCTCGTCGGGCATAGTACGATTTGCGCAAGCCCAGCGCATGTTCGAAATTCCTGAGCATATTCCTCAGCTGAGGCGTTCGTCGATATCCTTCAGTAATTCCATCAGGAGCGGCTGTTCTCTCACGAACCGATGGATCCTCAGCATCGTGTCTCTGTTGATTGCTTCCAACCTCTGCTCTATATTCTTCATGATGACCTCCAAATATGTTCACGAACTTCTTCAAGGAAGGGAATCTCAATCCGAATATTCTCCCACGGCGTGTCGATCCGTACGGTCCCTAGTATTAGTCTTGTGGGGGAAACCGCTCGTTGCGCAATCAACTCAGGAGCCCCGTGGGATCTTGTTCGTAGTCTTCACCTTTCTGAAGCTTTTCGTCGTCTATTAGGACAAGGTCCACCGACGGTTGTTGTAGGAACTGCCGAACGTCCTTGAGCCGTTGTCTCTGATGCTTCTCGGGCATAGAATGGGTCATCCACTATCCTTCGAATATGTACATGTCGAGGTACTCATGTGGCACCATGTCCTGACACTCCTGGTTGGTCTGGAGCAACTGAGGGAGTAGCTTGAGTTTGAGCCAGGGCCACGAGCATGGCTGCACTTGCTTCTTCTTCCGGAAGCAAGGGGCTTGTTCCTAGTCTTCACCTTCCTGAAGCTTTTCGTCGTCTATTAAGACAAGGGCCACCGACGGTTGTTGTAGGAACTGCCGAACGTCCTTGAGCCGTTGTCTCTGATGCTTGTCGGGCATATAATGGGTCATCCACTATCCTTTGAATATGTACATGTCGAGGTACTCATGTGGATTGACACCATGTGCTGACACTCCTGGTTGGTCTGGAGCAACTGAGGGAGTAGCTTGAGTTTGAGCCAGGGCCACGAGCATGGGTGCACTTGCTTTTTCTTCCGGAAGCAAGGGGCTTGTCAAAATTGTTGGTGTGGGTGGAGGCGTCTTTAGGGTGAAGGATGGTGTGTCGATGTGGGTTAGAGTGGTGGTGCGGTGCGTGGTGTGGGTTGTTTGGGTAGTTTGGGTGGTGGTTTGGGTTTGGCCTGCTCCAGCGCCTGTATTCGTTGCACATGAGCCTTGTTCTTGGCCTTCACCTTGGCCACTCGTTGATGTCCTAGGCCTTTTCTCCCCCTCATGATGATCCTGATCGTCTGGATCGTCATGTCGACGTCGTGTGTGGGAGCTTTGGCCTCGGCAGGATTTTGTAGGTGGCTTAGGGTGGTCCACGAGACGCCTGTTCTTGAGGCGTTCGGGTGGGAAGGCCTAGAAGGCGGGCTAGTAGAATGTCGTGGAGCTGGGTGATGGGAATGATATATGGGTTGATGAGGATTGAGGAGTTTGCGAGTGGATTGGTAGTTGAGGGTTGTAGGGTTGCGTTTGTTGGTGCTGAAGGGCCCTCAGAGACGGGTGCTTTCCCAGTGTCGCACCGGAATGTCTCGATGGCAGCCAGCACTCTCTCCATCATTTTGTCTTTTAAGGATCTGATGGCTGCAGAGAGCGCGGTCTGGAACTGGGCTCCAGCCACGAACTGGACGGACGCCTCCGATGATGGACCAGGTCGACAGATGTCGCCTGTTGACAACACTTGAGGTTGTGACTGTTCGAGACTTCCACCCAATCCTTGAGTCGAATCTAGGAGATTCTCCTCTATGGGTGTTATGGCAGGCTCTGATTGAACCTGCGAATCAGACACATGAATGTTGTGCTGCGGCTCAAGATTGAGCGATGAAAGGTCCTCAGCACTAGGAGGGTTGAGCGGCGCTGTGTCTGATGTGGTGGTGACGGAGGTGAAGAGGGACTCCAGTTGAATGCTGAGTCGTCTTGGAGTCCATCTCAATAGTTGAATCTCCTCATCGGACTCCGTGTCAGATGAGGTGGCTGTGTGAGGAGAGGGTTCACGTTCGACGTCCTCACGAGCGTGTTCAGTCATCGGTGGAAGTGAGCTTTGCCCTATTTCTACCTCGGGTTGTGCTTCTTGTTGAAGAACCTCCTCAATAGGTTCTTCGAGCATGCCTACAGGGATAGGCACTTCCACTTGGAGCTCTTGATATTGATCTTCAGCTTCCATTTCGAGAGCCACCTCGTCGATCATCGTGGCATCCATGTCTGGTAGCTGAGATTCTTGGACTGAAGGCTCCTGTTCAAGCTCCTGGGCCACTGCATCGATCATCGTGTCCTCAGGGCTTTGTTGTTGGTTAGGACTGACTGCGAAATCTGTCGGGGGCCCTCTGATCATCTGTTCCGTCAGATGATTCTCCCGGCAGAACCTTTGGTATTCGGCTCCCGAGGGGTCGGCGAGCCTCAGCAACTCGAACGGAATGGCCATTGATGGCTTGTCCAAATCCGTTAGCTTCGGGTTGTGAAAGAACTTGAGCCACGGTGGTTGGTAATTCCCTCCAGGAGGTAGACGAGGGATATTCTGCTCATACATCTCCATGTATTGTCTAATGATTATGGAGAACCACCGAGCATACGGCACATTCTTTGATCGTTTGTTTTCCTTATGCCTGATCTGCTCTGCTAGATCATTCCAGATCAGTTGAGCAAAATCGTAATTCCGCGAGAAGGCGATTCCATGGAAGATACATAGAATGTTGCTTGCCTTGTCGAAGCCTACGTGTTTTGCTGACAGACACTTGTTGATGATGCCAAATAGTGTCTTCCAGGGGTGAGGGATTCCGTTGCTCTGAACTTGAGCAAGCTTGGTTAGCGGCGGACGGTATCCCATGTGAAGGAAGTCACGCACGAGCTCTGCATCAATAGGAATGGGGTCGTAATTTGGGCTGTAGGGGAGGTCGAGGATAAGATCGAAGTCATTCTTGTTAATGTTTAGGTGCTTCGTCCCTATCACCGTTGTGAAACTGTACGCCCCATCAATAACTTGGCTCTTGATCATCCCCCAAAACTACTGGAGGTAGACCATTGGCACAGAGCCGTCACCGTTGGAGCATGCCACAGGGGATGGCCTTGTAGTATCGACACCACGATCTCGTCCGGACACCTGAAGGTGGTCAGGTCGAGTTGGTAATTGGTGTCGTGAACATTGAGGTACATGACCTTCTCATATATGTGGTTGTATGTTGGATAGTGATCCATCTGAAATACACATAAGAAAATGTAAATTATTAGTTCATGAATATAATTGGAGTCGAATTTCGAATTTATCAAATCATAATAATGGGTCATGTCATAGCATGTTTGAATAAATTCGTAATTGAAATCATGAAATTTGCACATAGATCATACGAAGTGAATATTGAGAAACAATTCAATTTCAACATAAGTATGTAAGTTCGATTGAAATTTCAGTTGAAAATTTTTTCTAGGTGTTGAAGCACTGTTCACTCCGCTTTTTGTCGCGCGAGAATTGAAATTCTCAATTAAATTGTCTAAGTGCAATTTTGAATGCAATTCTCCGTGTTAATTTGCGATCGAGAAAATTTTTGTTCTTTAAGGTCCGCTACAGTGGAAGACTTAGAGATTTTACTGAGTGCTAAATGTTTTAGGCGTGGTACTGTAGCGGAGAGATTTTACGATCGAGAAAAATTTCTGTGTAAATTTACGATCGAGAAATTAGATTTACCCGTAAATTTACGATCGAGAAATTTTTTCGCGCATGAATAAAATTTTCGCTGTGAAAGTTATCGAGCGAGAAAGTATTTTGATTTTAAACAGTTGTGAAATTTTACGATCGAGAAAATTGACAGCGAGAAACTAGGTGACTTGCCGAGAAGATTTTTGATCGATAAAATCATCACTGTGCATGTTTGCGATTGTGAAATTTTATCGTCGAAAAATCAATTTTATCGCCACTGAAATTTTCGACCGGGAATAAAATTGAAAACGAAATTACTGTTTGCGATTGTAAGTTTTGCGCTCGAAACTAAATTGCAATCTATTTTATCTATATCTTTCAGTAATCTTATCGCTCGCATAAAATCCAAATTCAATTTCTCGATTGTAATTATTTTTCAATCTACGTTATCTATCTTAACGACTAAGTCAAACATTTAGCGATCGAAAAACTTTTACAATGCAAACAGTAGATCAATTGAAACTCAATTGACACGGTTTGTGGGCGAGAAAGTTCTTCGATGCCTTTAAAAGTTAAAAACCCACCCAGTTTAGTCTATCCTTCATACTATCGGGTAGCCCCGGGTGTCCCGAGATCGAATCCCAGACGCAGCGGAAGTTTAAAATTTTTCCCGGGATCCCCGTAAGGAGCCCCGGATCGCTTGGTTATGTAAAGAAAATATGCATGACACGTTATAGGGTCTTCGTAGCTTACCCTCGTAGCGAAGATCCTAGCTCTCGCCTTGCCGTCCCGGTTGTCTAGTTCGCTCCGAGCAACGTCGTGACCTCTCCGAGCTCCAACGCCTTGGCAAGATCGTCACGCCGACCCCGGGACGTATCCAAATTCCACCACCTTCCAAGGATGGCTAGAAAGGTGGGGAAGATGTTTTAGAAAAGATGTGTTTAGTGTGTGTGTGATTTCTAAAATTCACACACTTAGGTTTTTCTCAAATATCAACCTAAAATACTCTCACCACTCTCTAAACTCTAAGTTTTAGTGTGAGAAATCATGGATTAAATTATGGACGAAATTCTTCAAAGTAATAAAGATTAAATCAACTTTCACCCTTTGAAATTGATTTTAATCATAATTAATCCAAATCATATCATATATGACTCATAACTTGTTTGTTTCCTTTGTATTATATCATCTAATGACTAGACATTGTCCCACAAGTCTAACAAAAGAACAAGGAACGCATTTGGATTTGATTTGGACAAGTTTTGACCAAAAACTGTCGGTTCACGGCCTCTTGCAAAGGCCTTCACGGCCGTGACGAGCTTAGCCAAGCTTCTGCCCGTCATCACGGCCCGATTCACGGCCATGAACAAGTCCCTCGAACAAGGCGGGCCTAGCAAACTAGTAACAAGTCAGGACCCCGAAGCCAACTCTGTCAATGACCCTTTGGTCTAAGGTCCACGTATACTACTATAGTCAATCGATCGATCATTGGCACTCAACGAGTAATTAGCCATGTGATCATCGATTACGAGTCGTGTCCAAATACAAGTTAATCCCCTGATTCAACTCATACCAATGTTACGACCTCCCGCTTCCCAAGCGAATGATTGGCACAACCATTTTAGAGTCATCAAAAAATAAGTCATAATCGATATTCAGTCACCCTACTGAAGTCTAAGACTTATGAACTAATTTTATATCCGAGAATAATAGCTCATCGGTGCCCCCTCTCTCATCCCATGAGAATCGGTGACTAAACTCGTATATATGGGTTTTATTTATTAACCTTCTCACCGGATGCCTAGTAAGACTAGATAGGTAAATAAATAATATGCCTAATTCCATAAATAAATATTTGAATACAATATCCAAATATTAAAGTGTGAATAACAGGTTCATGTTTATGCCCAATTCATTACATCCTCGAATGGCATTCCGAGGGCATATCCCCAATAATCTCCCACTTGCACTCGGTGCCATATGCTGTGTGTATCTAATACTCGTCTTCAAAAGACGTTATTCAGCACTGCCTGTATAAAAGGCACAGTGAATGGGACGGCCACATTTCCGCGGCGCAATCTCCTGCATGGCTCAGCAGCCATTTTTCAACGATACATGCAACATGTAATATTTCTTTCTTTTCTTTTGTCTGGATTAACTGTGAGACAAAGGTTCGTTAGCTAAAGTAGTCATTCTGCTATTGTCGCACCACAATGGCAGCAGTAGACCCACAATGCCTGGAACTATTTGAAGTTCTTCCAAGAAGACTTCAATATCCAAACTGATTTCTTACCTTCCAGGTAATTATTTGCGCACGTGCGCATGGTTGACTTGGGATATGAGCTCTTACGATGCCCATTACTAACAGTAAGTACTTCCTTGAAACCATTTCAAGGTACTGTTCTACCATTAAACTTTGTCAACCAAACCCTAAGTGGATTTTCGATCACCCACGTCAAACTGAAGTTCGAAAATAAGTCTAACTGTCCACCAAATGACGAAATAAAATGTCGAGCCTCAGCTAATGTCGAGATCTTTCAATACCTTAAATGTCAAATTCATGTCGACATTTTTCAGTTTCAAAATTTCGAGATAAAAGGAATAAAAATGTCGAGCTAGATACCGAGATTTACTAAATGTCGAGTTTACTATCGAGATTTCTTTACAAGCTATGCCGAGATTTTTTACATATCATATATTGACATTTAGAGATGTCGAGTCCTTCTATTTGGAAAAAAAAATGTCGAAACTAAGGAAAATGTCGAGACTTTATTCGGGTATAAATGTCGAACTGGAAGATAATGTCGAGAGGTCAAAATGTCGAACCCTTACCAAAATAAATGTCGAGGTCAACAAATAATAAATATCGAGATCCATGTTGAGACATGTCGACATTTTCTGTTTCAAATGTCGATAACAATGTCGAGGCCTATTATATATATAAATTCACCTAAAAATCTCGAGATCAAGCTCGAGATTTATCAGACCCGAGATTTATTTCGAAAACAATAGCTCGAGATTTTCTTATAATGTCGAGATTTAATTTAACCAACAACTCGAAATCTATTTTAACCCATGATATACATTTAGGGCTCGAAGATTAGCATACTTAAACCATGAAATAAAATAGCGCACTGACACCAATATTTTATGCCTAAGGTCGGGACTTAGGAACACTTACGGGTCAAGTGACTGCTAATCTACGGACTCCAGGTAAGTAGAAGTCCAACTACAACACACAATTCGCGTGTTATACGTTTTGTATGACTATGTGCCTACGTGGTTTCACGATTACGTGGATTGGTTGTCATGCTTTCATGTGATTAGTATAAATTGCATTTATTTGCATATGCATACTCACGTGCACGCACGAACTCATGGGGAAGGGTCGTGGGACAGAGTGTGCATAGTTACATGTCGCTTGTACGCGACGAGGACTTGCCGATATGGGCAAGTGTGTCGACTCATAGTTGAGTCAGGGGCGGTCTCCTATGCTACCAGGGCGGCGTTTTAGCGTCGTCGTACTATTATTGTAGATATATATATTGATATCCTGTGGATAGGATTTGGGCATGGCCCGTGGCGGTAAGGTGCGACCTGGAGGGTGCGGCCTGAGGGTGTAAGCGACACAGGGTGGAACCCTGGTGTAGGCGACCTCAGCGTGGGCTACCAGCGTGAGCGACCGCCGGACAGTCGGGGACGACCGGGTTCATATGGCGACCTAGGGGAACGATGTGCATCCTAGGGTTCGACCATCCGGCGTGGACCGCTGTCGTATTGTCCTTGAGGGACGTGAGCTCTTGTGGTGCATAGTGAGATTAGCCGAGGGCCCTGAGTACGTTGGTACGATTGTTATATGCATCGGCGCGGTTCGCCTTTGCGAATGGTATATGCATCGGCGCGGTTCGCCTTTGCGAGTGTTATATGCATTGGCGTGGATTGCCTTTGCGAGTGTTATATGCATCGGCGCGGATTGCCATTGCAGGGGAGTGACACGTGCACACATGCATGATTTCTGCTTACTGAGCCTCGGTGGCTCATTCCTTACGTTGTGTGTTGTAGGCACTGGCGATCACGGTATGTGAGCGCGTTTTGAAGGCAAGGCCAACCTTTTGAAGCTTCGTGCTGCTTTTGGGGGTGGACGTGTGTGTGTGGATGACGACCTGTGAGGCCGGGCGCATAGGAGCTTTTGCTGTGCCGACACACCTTCGCCGTTGTAATTAGACCATGTCTAGAACCTGATGTTCGACATGCATTCTTTTGTCTTGTATAGAACGATGTTCCATTCCATAAATGAAAAATGAAAAATTTGTACGCGTTTTCGGTGCACTTCTTTAATTACAAACTCGCTAGGCACATAGAATGCGCTAGAATAGGCGGTTAGGAAGTCGGGTCGTCACACCCTCCTTGCTTCAAATTAATAAATTCGTTTAACTTCTGCGCTCGATCTGGCGCCGTGAAGTATTTTCCTCGGAAGAGTGTCTTAAACCTCTCCCAGGTCATCATAGTGGGATCTTCGAGCACCTGCATGGTGTCCCACCAGTAGCCCGCATTCCCACGTAACATGAAGGTGGCCCATGTCACCTTCTCAGTATCGGGTAGGTGGCTAACGCGAAACATATTCTCGATGGTTCTAAGCCAATCCTCCGCATAAGTAGGATCAGTGGCTTCCTCAAAGGCAGGGGGATTTAATCTTCGGAACCTCTCCCCGGCAGCTTCTGCACGTTCTAGGCCAGGGGATGAGTGACGTTCCGAGGAATTTTGACGATGGATGAGATCATTAGTCTGATCGGACTGCCGCCGAATCAGATCAGTTAACTGATGAATGGTAGAGCGGTCCTCATTCGGTGGAGATTCGGAACCCGCCCTACGACTAGTTTCACCCACTTCTCTACGTGTCCTTGGCATTTCTTAACTAGTTCCACAATCATTCATAGAAAGCACATATATCAAATAACACGTAATCACATAGTCAGTCTTTAAACTTACAGGCCAGGCTGGTTCTCCAGGCTTTTGAGCGGCATTACATGGACAGTCTTCAGAACCTGAAGCCTAAGCTCTGATACCACCTGTGGCGACCCTACTTTTCTAATTAGAATTAGTGCGGATTTCCGCAACGTAAGCCGAGGAAGGCCCGTCTAATTAAAACTTTTTCCTAAAATAAATATATACTAATATAAAAATACGTCTACATCGTTATCTCTGTACACGGGCCGAAGCCCCAAAAATATGAAAAGAACAAAATCCTACAGACGCTCCACAGGTCTTCATCCATGTACCGCACCGCCCTCAAAAGCCCGTGGAGCACCGCCACCAGCCGCCTCAATCACGACGCGTATCAGCGTCGGACTCAGTACCTACAACACGTAAACATTGACACTTTGCCCAGTAGGTGAATAAAATGCATGTATGCAAGTGTGCACTCACCCCAACCCCAATATCTCACAACATAATATAATGCACACACTTCTTTTCCCATATTCCTATTTCACACAACACTGGGCCCTAGGTTAGGCTCGACACCCTCGCGCGCAAAGACTACTGGGAGGCCACCCCCAAGTCTCGCGGCAGCCTACCCTGGGCACTGGACGATCACGCCAATGGCCTCCTACCGGGTCGCTCCGCACCAAAAGTATACACTGATAGTGCACTGGACGATCACGCCAATGGCCTCCTATCAGGTCACAACAATATCTCATCCGGCGGTATGCACCTCGGGACGATCACGCCCGAGTAGACAGATCTATCACGCCTGTCTCCGCCAGGTGCCCAGTGAGCCCAACCTCGACTCCTCTAAGAGTCACCAGTCACAAACATCTCATTCTACCCCGTACGTCGATATCTAATATCACTACCGTCTCACTACGGTAGAACCGTCTCTCGCCCTAACTTGATATGCACGTGATATGCATATATATGAAATTTCATATAAACATGATTTATATAAATCGTACGTAAAATAGGTAAAGCACATAAGTCACGTAAATCACATAATCACATGAAAACACATAATTTGTGTTTAAGTATTGTAGATGGATAATCCACCAACCTGTCCTCCCGCTATTGTCAGTCAAGAGATCTGGTGGAATCCATAAATGTCGAACCTCTAAATAAATAAATATTATTAGTATATGTGCTAGTTCTCGAAAACCCTAAAATTTATAAAAACCTAAAAATAATGAAATTCTTAAAAATAAATAAACCCTAAAATATTGAAAACCTTTGAAATAGCAAAATTCTAAAATACCGAAAATTTATTAATTAAAACACAATGTCGAAGTTCTTACAAAATATCGAGACCTTTAAATGTCGAAGGCTTATGCAATGTCGAGACCCTCTAAATATAAATGTCGAGACATCTAAATATCTAAACCTTTAAATATCAAAGTCTTATACAATGTCGAGACCTTCTAAAACAAATATATATGTCGAGACACATATTACTATAAGAAGTATCGATATCTATAGCTTATCGAAATCGTTTTATATAGGAAATGTCGAGTTCCTTGTTAAAGCAAATATCGAGATCATCAAAAGAAGGTATATATCGAGATCTTTCATACGCCAATCGACATCTTTTGTAGTATATATATCTTGACATCTATGTATAAGAATTATCGTGGCTTGATTTCTCTCTATTATATTTGTCGAATTCCATTATCATCTCTATGCTTGGAAATAGTATACGGTTTTCTCAGTTTGAAGAACAGTCGAGAATCTAATTCTAATCATGCGAAAAACTATAAAAATGCAGATACTAATGGAGTTAAATCGCACGCAAATGTCAAATAAATCTCATTTCTACCTTGAACAGACAATTTGGTGTTGAAAATCGAAAGATTTTTGAGAAAATGAAACTGTCTGTGAAAGTTTTGCGCGAGAGAAATTTTTGCGATATAGGTTTGCGTGAGATAAAGTTTTTCGACTGACAAAAAGTGAACTTTTATTAACTCGCTGTAAGTCATTGTTGGGTTTGCGATTGGACGTTTTGCGATTAAATGGATCTGGCCCGTTACTATTTGCGCTCGAGAAATATTGATTCGAAAATTTCTCTTCAATTCAATTTCTCGATCGCAAATTATTGCGGCCAATCAAAATCATTCCCAACCTTGTTTACGATCGAGAAACATATGATTGCCAATTATTTCTTATATCCAATTTCTCGATTGTAAGTACTTCTAAAATTTTCAGATTGATCCCTATTTCAAATAAAATCACATTGTAATGCTCCCCCTCAGAATTAAAATAAATGCAATTAACTCTCTGAATTTTCTGTGTAGTAACGTCTAGCTCCCCTGGCAAAAAAAAGTCTGTACCACTTAGAGAGAAAAAGAACGTTAGAAATAATAGAGTTAATCAACAATTATTTTTGGCATGTTTTCCTTTGAAATATTTGGTCTGTGACAATAGCTCTTTGTCTTGTAGTGTCACGTCTCACTCCTTTTTATTTTGTTTGAAGAAATCTGAAATACTTAGAGAAAAACGTCAAAAATATTTGGAGCTAATGCACGATTTTTATATTTAATTCCCCTCAAATAATGCGGAAGAATTGACTTAACAAACATATGAAATCAATTCAAGTAGCAAGCAAAAAAATACGCAATTTACCTAGTAAGCACATATACATGGTCCCCAAAAATGTGTATTGAAGATATTGCGTGAGGGTAAGAGCAATGAAAAATTTATCGCATTTTATACAATTTAGTACCAATGCAATCTAAAATTGAATTTGGAATGTGCGACAAACTAAAGAAATTCGCATTTATTCAATTCAACGCATATGAAACTTAACATTTCATGTCAAAATGTGCGAACTTTTTCCTTTCACGATTATTTTATGTAGATTACTATTATTATAGTATGGGGTCAGATTATTTTGCTTCGATCAATCGTCACACCTAAAATTTTACGAGTCATTTGAAAGAAGAAAATGCCGTCAAGTCATGTCGTCAAACTATAGTCCTAAGTTCATAGACTGGTCCATTTCGACAACTCTCGCTAGGTTCGCTCTTGCACTTAATTATTTCTAACTTGGGATTTTTATATTTATATCACTCGAGTCAACACAAGCAATTTTAAGTCAATTTACCTGTGATCGATGCATTTTTTAATCATTTCACCTAAGCGAGAGACCGTCGATTGGAATCAAAGGGTTGTAAGTGTTATAGTTTGGCTAGGACTTGGAAGGGAAGGAATTTAGAGGAAACTGAGCTTATCTCTTCATCATCTTCCATTTCTACGTCCGTCTCCCTTTTTTTCGGCGTTTTTCTTCTTCTTTTTTTTTAATCTTCTCTTCCTCTTTTCTTTTAATATCTATCCCTTTTATGCTATGCTCAAGCTGAAGCTCCGCTTCTCCACGAGGCTATAGGAGATTATCGTAGACGAAGTTCTTCTTGTTGGTTCTCGAGTCGATACCGTGCTCCTCTTCTCTTAATCCCTAGCGAGGTTTCAGAGATTGTCTTTTTGGAAAGTTCACGGTTATGGAACTCGTACCCAAGGCTGCGCTCCTCTTCTCGTTTCCCGATATAAGACCGGATTATCGTTGGAGAAGTTCACTTCGTGGTGCTCCTCTTTCCAACCGTTCTGACGAGCGTACGAGATTATCGTTGGAGAAGTTCACAGCAGGATCCATGTTGCGTATATTATTTAAATTGTACCCATAATCGCGAGCTGAGTCTGCATCCACAGCTGGGAGCAACAACTGGTGGCAGCCACGTATTCCGCTTCGGCCGTCGAATTTGACACACAGTTCTGCTTTTTGGATGACCACCAGACCAGCATTTTGCCTAGAAATTGAGCGCCACCGGACGTGCTTTTCCTGTCCATTCGGCAACCTGCATAATCAGCGTCAGTATAGCCGATAAGTTTGAAATTCATACCCTTTGGATACCATAGTCCAAGGGTAGAAGTGCCCTTAAGGTAACGCATAATCCTTTTAACCGCGAGCATATGGGATTCTTTGGGATCGGCTTGAAAACGGGCACATAAGCAGGTGGCAAACATGATATCCGGTCGACTCGAAGTGAGTTAGAGAAGGGATCCAATGATGCTGCGATACAGTGTGACATCGACCGACTTGCCAGAGGGATCGGCATCCAACTTGCAGCTTGGTGACATAGGAGTGCTGAGAGGCTTGCTCTGATCTCGATGGAATTTCTTCAGAATATCCTTGATGTATTTTGTCTGACTGATGAAAATTCCATCTTCGAGTTGCCTGACTTGGAGTTGCCTGAAGGGATCCAATGATGCTAAGAAGAACTGCATCTCTCCCAGGTGACTCATCTCGAACTTGCTTTTCATTAGATCTCCAAACTACGTGCAGAGCCGTGGACTAGTTGATTTGAAGATGATGTCGTCGACGTATACTTGAACGACCATCAGATCTTTGTCTTGCCATTTGATGAAGAGGGTTGTGTCTATCGTTCCTTGAATGAATCAAGATTTCACGAGGAATTCACTCAGGACATCGTACCAAGCACGTGGGGCTTGTTTTAGTCCATAGAGAGCTTTGTCCAATCGATAGACGTGATCGGGATGTTCTTGATCAACGAAGCCTTCCGGCTGAGCGACGTAGACTTCTTTTAACACGCCGTTGAGAAAGGCGGTCTTAACATCCATATGATAGACTTTGAAGTCTTTGTGTGCCGCATAAGCCGGGAAAAGACGGATAGCTTCGATTCGGGCAACAGGAGCATAAGTTTCGTCGTAGTCGATGCCTTCCTGTTGATTGTAGTATCCCTTCACAACTAGCCTTGCTTTGTTCCGAATCACTTCACCATCTTCATTCTTCTGCTTTTTGAATACCCATTTAGTTCCGACAATTGTTTTCCCATGAGAACGGGGTACTAAGGTCCACACTTGAAGACGTTCGTATTGATGAATTTCATCATGCATCGCTATTACCCAATCCGGGCCAATGGCTCACTGTCACAGGTGCTGGCGCACAGCAGATGCCCACACTCACATGACTCCTCTACGGGTCGACAGCGAATATCGGCTACTCGCTCACTAGGTACAATACAGTACCACCGTTCCACCACGGTGTGAAAGGACGTGTAATGCACATGCAGGCATTTGCGTGATAATACATGGAACGTGATGCCACATGAAACGCACGTAGAACACGAAAAACACATAATTCACCTAAGCACATAAAAGCACATAAATATCACATTGGTGTTTACGCGTTGTAGATGGATATTCCACCTACCTGTCCTCCTGCTATAGTCGAATAAGAAGCCCGGTGGAATCCCTAAATGTCGAACCTCTGAGCAAATAAATATTATTAGTATAGTAGTAAACTTAGTTGATTATATTGAAATAAATTTCGACTATACTAATCTGTTCAAATTCTAAGTCGTTCAATTTCTAGTCTAAGTTAAATCAACACTCGACTCGTACCTAATTTATATTCACCTTAAATTTTATTAATACATTGGTCAAAGTCGGGTCAACCCTTATTACATAAAACCTCGGCAAAAGTTAGTCATGCATATATTATCAGATTCGCCCGATTTGTTAGGAACCAAAACTCACGTTCGCCGAGATTTAAATTATATTTAATCTATCCGACTATTACTTTCATTTTTCGCTCGATTTCTAGTGCTTTCAAATCGCCTGAAAGTTCCTTCAAATTTCTTAAGAACACCTAATATCCTAAAATCGCCCGATTCACTCAAAAACCCTAAAAATGACATTCGTATACTATCATGTTCATCTTCGAAATTCATTCCTAACCCAGACAATCGTACACCCTAAATTCAAACTTCCATAACTGTTTTATACACGAAAAACTCCCTAGTATCATAAAATTGAAATAGCTCTTACCGAAAACTTATTTTATTGAAGAAGCCGAACATTTTCAAAAGTTGATCACTATTTTCATATCGAAAACCCTAAATACCACGATAACCCTAAGTCCTCAAGTAATCCAACATATGTTCAATTTCCGAAAATTATTCATCTAAACTCAAAGATATTTTCAACATAGCTACTACAAAGTTCTGAGGTTCTTACATGTGAATTACGAAACTTATATCACCTTAGCCACATAACAAAAGCACACGAGTTACTTAAGTCCTTCGAAAACTTCACAGTACTAATTTGGTATTATATAGAGCATGATAACGAGATTAAAATATGCAAGCACATAATATTTTCATGTGTTAGATAAGATAATTCACCTAGCTCGCGCTTTAAAGGTTGAGTTGTCGAAGTCTCTGTTTTCTCTTGATGGAGTTCTCCCTCCTACTGAGTTTTCCCTCGTTAACAAAGTTTCTATTCTTATTTCTTATGATATTGTTAGATATATCTGAGGCTTGGGTTGGTGATCGACTAGACTAGACTAGGTGCATGATGATGAACGTTTCCCTTGAGCTTAAGTAAGCTCTTTCATTGTTATCGTTTAATAACTTTGGGCCTAAGCTTTAAGTATTAAGTATAGCCCAAATAATTTATCCTAATTATATCTTTTGTATTTAATTCTTTGGTAAATTAGAACTAACTCCGAGCTGGCAAAATTTATATTTTCGCTTCAAGACTTTAATTTCTTTACCAATCTTTCTAATTCACGAAATTTACATAATTATTTACAACAAAGCCCCGTATTAAAATATTACGGGTATTACATCCCTCCCCCCTTAGAAGAATTCCGTCCCTGAAATTACGCCGAAGCGAATAACTCGGGTAACGATTCCTCCAAATCTGTAATCGATTATCTATTATGTATATCCTATTAAGGTAGATTTATTTCTACCTTCATCACCAAATTGAAACGACACATTTAAATGTGTCGCTCATGCTCAGTTCCCTAATGTCTACAAATTCTCTACGTCTAAACTCGACTATCTATTTTCTACTTCCCCTCGGCATATAATTCCTATAGTCTACAATTATTCACATAGACAGGCACATTATTATAATCACATGATTCCCCTTTCTCATGGCGTCATCGGCTCAACTCACTGATAAATTCAGTCCTAGTTCGTACCATTTTATCCTACTAACTATAACAAAATATCACATCAGCACATAAGAATCCTCACAGAGCTATAAACGCTTACAGATGAGGCTGGGCTTCCATGCTTTTGAGCGGCCGTACATAGACAGTCTACAGAATCTATATCCTAAGCTCTGATACCACCTGTAGCGACCCTCACTCTCTAATCGCTAATTAGCGATAAATCGCATCGGGTTTAGCAGCGAAAGCCGCGGAGAACCCATTTTACAAAATATTTATTTATACAAAATATTAAAACGAACGGGCCGAAGCCAAAATCGCCCTATCACTCGCCCACATGTCGAGTCATCCATGTACAGCCCCGCCCTCAAAAGCCCATGGAAGCTTCGATAGCCAGCCTCGATCGTTAATTACCTACAAAACGCAAACACTGAGCTATTGCCCAGTAGGTGGAATTGTGCATATGCACGTGTGACTCCCTCACGTTCACTCTCCCCCAATTCTCACCAATGCAATGCCACTCATCATCACTCATCACAACCGGGATGCACTCACCACCTCACATAACAAAAGCACACGAGTTACTTAAGTCCTTCGTAAACTTCACAATACTAATTTGTTATTATATAGAGCATGACAACTTGATCAAAATATGTAAGCACATAATATTTTCATGTGTTAGACTAGGTGCATGATGATGAACGTTCCCTTGAGCTTAAGTAAGCTCTTTCATTGTTATCGTTTAATAACTTTGGGCCTAAGCTTTAAGTATTAAGTGTAGCCCAAATAATTTATCCTAATTATATCTTTTGTATTTAACTCTTTGGTAAATTAGAAACTAACTCCGAGCTGGCGAAATTTATATTTTCGCTTCAAAACTTTAATTTCTTTACCAATCTTTCTAATCACGAAATTTACATAATTATTTACAACAAAGCCCTGTATTAAAATATTAGGGTATTACAAAAACCATCGATGAAACAACATACAAGACCGTATCACGAGAACAATGGGATAGTGCACATTTCCTCGTGTTGCGTTATATTCCTGAAGTGCACCCGTTTATGGAGGAGCACATGGCCAGCTTACGACGTGAAAATCCTAAACAATTGGAGTGGTGGTACATAAATGAGCATAACAGACTATTTTTAGGCTGGTTCAGAACGAGGTCACTTTATGCAGACACCAGGTCGGATTGCAGTGAGGTGATAAAATGGCTAGCCTGGGGACCCGAATGGACAGTTGCGACATATGAAGGTTACGACATTAATGGGTATACGTTTTATACGAAAAGACGATATGATAGGAGTGCGTCGCAGAACAGTGGGGTCACATTAGTTGCATTGAAGTATCTCGTGGAAAGGATGCTCAAGTTACGAGCAATGCAAGTTCAAACTATGGGTTTATCGAAGAAATATGGGATCTCGTCTAAAAGAACAACGTAAAAGTTGTTTTACTACGTTGTCAATGGGCTGATAACAGGCGAGCTGTTCGGAAAGATCCGGAGTTATTACAAACAATAATGGACTTACAGAAAGTGGGTTACGTGGACGACCCTTTCATCCTTGCAGTGCAAGCGAAACAAGTATTATACGTTGAAGATCCTGCAAATAGTGGATGTCATATTGTTCTTTAAGGAAAGAGAAGTGTTGTTGGCATCGGTGATGTGGATGATGAAGAGGACTATGACAGAAGCGATGAGACATTCCCATTTTCTACCGATGTGGAACACGTCCCTATTGCGGAGGATGATACAAATTTTCGTAGATATATAGTTCCCAATCCCGACGAGGGAATGTATTGTTGACAGATTCAAAATTTGTATGTAATTGTAGTTTGAATTTTAATACATTTGAAACTCGTTTTCCATTTATCGACAGTTTTCTACCGATGTGGAGCACGTCCCTATTGCGGAGGATGATACAAATTTTCGTAGATATATAGTTCTCAATTCCGACGCGGGAATGTATTGTTGATAGATTCAAAATTTGTATGTATTGTAGTTTGAATTTTAATACATTTGAAACTCGTTTTCCATTTATCGACAGTTTTCATATCTTTTTTTTGCTAAATAATTCTTTTTCTTGTTATTTTTCAGGTACAATGTCTTCGGATCCTCCCACATTTTCCTCGCCTGGTACCGAATCAAGCGGGACGAATAGGCGCAAGAGAGGCCCGTACAGAATGAAGAATATACGTAAGAAGTTGACCGCTGACTCGGATGAGTGCATCTTGCAGTTCAGCGAAACGGTACATGCATCGGCCCTGACAATGATACCAGGGTGAAATTTAGCAATTACATTGGTCACGTGACAAGATTACAGATTACCGACTACATGACTAATTGGCGCGAGATCGACGTCGGGCTCAAGGAGGTACTTTGGGCAGACATTAAGGTAATTTAGTTATTTATTTTACTTGCTTTCATTATCTGTTGTATATAATTGATATTAATTATTGCCAATATATTCTCAGCGGACATGGAACTTGCCCGATAATGCGGCTATAAAGAAGAAGGTCCTCAAGAAAGCCGGTGAGTTCGCAAGAATTGGAAGCACAAATATGCTGTCAAGGAGAAGAAGAAAGGGCCGGAGTTGGCTAACGAGTACGAGCACCTCAGTCACGAAGGATTGCAGGCGTGGAGGAACTATAGGGAAGCGACGGACTTTCAGGTGAAATTTTGATAGGCCTCTAGTTTTTCATGTATATTTATATATATATATATATATATATATATTCAGACCTATTTTTTTTTATGAATATTGCAGGAGATTAGTCAGAAGGCTAAACAAAGCCAGGCTCACAACTTATACCCACACAATCGCACTGTGGGGTATATAGGTCGGCGACCCGAATGTGTTGACCGGCGAGTCGGGAGCTGGCTGAGAAATTGGTAAGTGTCTTACTTTATAGAAGTACCTCACACAATATATATCTTGCTTACAATAATTCATATTTGATAGATAAAGGTGCACGTCGAAGAAGCGTGAGGAGAATCTGTCCCTAATAGGCACAAAGACGCGTTGTCGAGAATTAATGGAAAACCCGATCATAGCGGGCGACCTAGAGGATGTGGGAAGGATGAGACGATACGGAGCATGTTCGGCAACCCATCCGAGCGATCGAGGCCCTCTTTGAGCCTGATTTCCATGGAACAAATGAGAGCCGAGTTAAGGTCCGAGTTGAGGGACCAGTTGAGGGCGAGATGCGGGAGGAGACGAGGTCTGAGATGAGGGCTATGTTCTCTCAAATGGGCCTTCCGGTGCCCAACTGGGAGCAAGACGAAGTGGTCCGCGGCAATGATGGAATTGATCCTCCCAACCAGATACCGAGTTCTCGCGGTTCAAGAGACGAAACCTCAGATCCATTTCCATTGTCGATGAATGCGACGGTATGCACTTATTCTTATTTATTGTTTAATGTGCAATGACTTAATGTCTTAGTACAGTTTATTTTTTTAATATGGGTAGAATCCTAGGGTTCGATTGGTGTTACCCATCGAAGGGACGTTAGAGATCGTCGGTCTTGGCAGCGTCTATGAGGGACGTTCCCAAATTCATGGAACTTCGGTTACAGCAGACAATGCGTTGTCTCCGTTGATACCGTCGTTCTCGGCGAGGCCCAACTGCTTGTACCAACTGGACATCTGATAACTCTTGGAGATGCACAAGGCAGCTACGTTCAGTGGCCAAGAGAGTTAATACGTTTAGATTATACGGAATTATTGATCTTCGATTAAAAATATTTAGTAACGTATTATACTTGTAGGCATGGAAAGGAAAGTCACCAGCGAAATCGCCAAATGTGTCCATTAATCAAGATGACGACATCGCACGCCTCGATCAGAGGGTCGTGACTAGTTTGGGCCCGCATTGTCGCCAGTTGTTACCTCGCGTCACGCGATGATCGACGAATGTCAGCTTCCCTCTCACTTTGTATGAGAGATGTCTACGTCAACCGACCGGGAGTGAGTTATGTGGACTTTACGTCATGAGATAAATGTACGATATTATCTGCAATCGTATCTGCAGAGATGATACGACTAACTTGCCAAGGGTGAACTTTAAAGTCATCTTTAAGTTTTAAGTTTAATATATATTTATTTAGTATGTTTTAAGATTATCTTGTTTTGTAGATACTAGAGCGCTCCTCTTATGGCGACGAAGAGATCGAGGAAGTACGTGTAATGTGGGCGAAGCATGTTATGTAATCTTTGACGTAGGTTAGACTTTTACGTTTATATGTTTGTTTGTTTATGTTATGAGGATCGTTGTTTGTTGGACGATAATGTAACTGTTGATGTTTGGGTGATTTTGGATTGCCGATTTTGGGTTGGGGGCAAAATAAAATAAAACATATATATGAAAAATAAATTCAAGTATGGGCGACGGTTCCTAGCCTAGGATCCTGTCGCCCATATATATATCTATATAAAATTATGGGCGATGGTTTCTTCGACTGAAACCGTCGCCTGTAAAATCATGGACGGCTTCTGACAAAGAAACCCTTGCCCATGATTTTATATATATATTTTAATATGACGTATGGGCGACTGTCCTTGGCTAGATGCCGTCGCCCATACTCACACGTGGGCGACGGGTATACATGCGTCGCCCAAAATCGTGCAGATGGGCGACGGGGCTCTGGACGACACGTTACAACCGTCGCCCATGACCAATAACAACCGTCGCCCATGAGCTTTTCTGCACTAGTGCATATATCTCGTGGAATTCCGCCCCGGTTTAATATGATTGACCAAGCATTAAGACATGATTATCTTATATGCATTATGCAAGATTATTAGATATTTTGCATAAATAATGTGTTAGATTATTATTTTGAATAATATCGCATTATATTTAAATCAGGAAATTAGTTAAATATTCGTTAATATGATTGA
Source organism: Craterostigma plantagineum (assembly GCA_027422505.1). NCBI lineage: Eukaryota > Viridiplantae > Streptophyta > Magnoliopsida > Lamiales > Linderniaceae > Craterostigma > Craterostigma plantagineum. Next base: position 10,274,548 of record JAPQWV010000021.1, on the reverse strand, counting down.
CGATTCGAGACCTTTTTAAAATTAAGTCTACTCCCTTATTCTATCCGCGCCATATTGATCGAGTATCGACGGGACCTACTCAGTAGGCACCGTGTTCAATCTTTAAGAGCCGTGGGGTATGACTGACATGCCGTATCAAATAGATTGAGTTTGCTTATGAAGAGACGAAAACCGTTTTGGGTTTTGGGGAGAAGTTTTGTTAATATACGATGTTAACAAAACCAAGAGTCAAATATGATATGATTAGCAAGGTGTTGCTTACCTAAAACAATTAAGAAACGTTTCGTGCCGCCGCTGGCTTATTCTTAGTGTATGGATCTTGGACCTACTACTATGGGGATTGTAGTGGGAGTTTTATTTTGTTAATAAAACACTTACGTGAAAATAACTGAGACATTTTTTCCTCTATGACGTAGACAATGGCAGGACAAGCATTGTCGTTGCGTTCGCTTTAGGCAAGGACAAATTGAGATCTAACGGGACCAATTTTATTGATTGGTACCGTAACCTAAGAATCGTTCTTAGGCAAGAGCGTAAGGAATATGTCTTGAATACGCCCATATCCAAATATCCCAATGCTAATTCAAGTGTTGAAGAAGTCGATGAGTACGACCGACATTGTTGTGATGAGATCGATGTACAATGTATTATTGTGGCGACGAACGCATCCGAATTGCAGAAGCGATTCGAGTTGAGCACATCCTACAATATCATGGAGCAGCTCAAGAGAATTTTTCAAGAGCATGCACGTGCTGAGAGGAATAACTTGACTAGAGGTTAGCTGGCATGTAATATGTCTGAGGGCAACTATGTTGGTGATCACATGCTCAAGATGTTGAGTTATGTGGAGCAGTTGGAGAAACTTGAAGCTCCTGTGGGCAAGGAGTTGGCCACAAACATTATTTGCAACTCTCTTCCACCCAGCTATTCGTCGTTCATCATGAACTATCATATGCATGGGTTGGGTAAGAGCTTGGACGAGATCCATGGGATGCTGAAAACTGCTGAACTTGACATGAAGAAAGGAGTTTCTCATGTACTGGCAATTCATGCAGGTGGGAAAAAGATTAAGAAAGACAAATTCAAGCGCCAAACAAAAGGCAAACCAAATGTAGGTAAAAATAAGGATAAGGTTGTTGCTTCGAGTTCTCCCAAGGTCAAGGTTGCTGCTACCTTTTGAGTGCTTTTACTGTAAATGCATTGGGCACTAGAAGAGTGTAATACTCGGGTCATGTGAGTAAGCCGGCCAATAAATTTGCATGCATATTATGAGCCTATTGACTTTTGATAATTATTTAATTATGTGCTTATATGATATCTAACATTATTTGGTAGTTAGATAGGGACTTGAGGAATTTTGAAATAAGGAGAGAAATTCTCGAAGGAGTAATTTCGAAAGATGAATTTTGAAATTTAAGTATGTGAAGTATTGGATTTTCGATGGTGGTAATTTGCAAAATTATGGGGATTCAAGGGAGGAGATTTTCGTAATTTATAAATGTTGAAGTGGGGAATAGTTTGAGCACTTAGACAGAGGAAACTACTTTATCAATTTTATTATGTATCTTACGGGATTGAAGATGAGGATTAGGTTAAGGTCCTTTGTCATTTACCTATCATTACACTCAAGTTGATAAGATAAAGAAGAAGAATAAACACCTCATTCATTAACTATCGAGAGAGGGTATAAATTTCTTACCTTGAATTTTACGTTTTTAGTATGTTTTTCAAAGAGAACTAGGGTTTTGATGTCGCTTACTGATTTTTAAGGTTTTAAGTATAAAGTCATACTAACATGATTGGTTGGATTTATGTATGTTACGTCTGGGAAGATTGATAAGGTGGAAGTAAGATTTAGGAAGAAGAAAGTAGCTTGAGGTAGCTGCAGTTAGAACTTTTGATCGAATATAGCAAACCACATGTACAATAATAGGGTTTCGACCGATTTAAAAGCCAAGCTTTGTCAAGTCGGGCGATTTGTTGAGCATAAGGTGATTTGATGATCGGTCAATTTTGAGCTGGATGAATCGAGCGAAACCACTCCAAGCAAAATGAGTTTCGTCGTGTCATGGAATCGGCCGAATGTTATGAAATTCTAAGATGAATCTGGCGATTTGGTGATGTGTTGAATACTCTGCGATTTTGGAATCGGGTAACACAACTTTCGATCGAAACTTAGGTCCATTATACAACCAATCGAGCAATTTGACGAGTGAGATGTGAAATCGGGCGAAACTTAGGTTCGTTTATTTTCATGCATGTTCAATTGGGAGAAACTAGGTTTGATGTTTAACCAATCGGGCGACTTTGAGAGATTAACAAATCGGGCAAAACTATTTTTTATGCATGATCAAATCGGGCGATATTAGGTTACACTAACATGAACAGAATCGGGGCATCAAGTCCCTTTGAATAAAAACGTTTTAAGTTCTAAAGAGAAAAATATTCTGAGTTTAACGGGCACGGTCTCTCGTAATGCCCGATCATAATTTGCCTATCAGTATTTTTCAGGATCGATTTTCGGTGTAGGCAAACGTCGTTTTGATATAATTTGGAACAAAGATTTACGTAGTCAATTAACATAATTTATTGACTGATTTTATTATCTTTTCGTGTTTAAAGGACAAAATATTAGGAAATTCACCAGATCGGTTGGCAAATAGCTTAAGGACGTCTGGTAACTGGGAATTTCACCTACAACACATAAATTATGTGCTGTAGACGCAGTGAACACGGTACGTGAACCTGTAAAAGCCGAGGCTGGTCCTTCTGGGACTTCCAACGACTTTTGAGAGTGGTGTGTACATGGATGTGACCTGTGTGGTGGGTGTTATGTTTAATTTTACTGTGCTTCGTAAATGCGTTTGTATTGTATGTAAGACCCGAACAGCATGTGTATTGCAAAATAACAGTCCGTGGGTGCTATGTAAAAATGGAAAAATTTTATCGGGATTTTGGTATGTAATATATTTTACATTTTCTTTGGTCACGTAAATTAGTGTAAGAATAGAGTTGTAGATGGCGGGGCGCCACAAAGAGAAATCCCAAGTATCTTGATGACTTGAAAAATGGAAAAGTTCCAACCGTTTCAGGTATATTTGTTATTGAAGTTAAGATTGCTACTTCTGTTTCTGAATGGGCATTTGATATCGGATCGTGCGCTCATATTCGTTCGAATATACAGGCACTAAAGAATAAAAGGATGCTAAGAAAAGGCGAAGTACAACTACGTGTCGGGAATGGTGCAAGTGTTGCAGCTGTTGCTATTGGATGCATAGATGTCTATTTGCCGAGTGGACTTATTTTAGAAATGAAAAATGTTTCATTATGTTCCATCTATCTCAAGAGATATTATTTCTATTTCATGTTTAGACATGGATGATTTTTATTTTACCATTAAGAATGGTCGCTTTTCATTTATAAAAATAATTTATTTTATATATGTTCTTATGAGAAGAATGGTCTATATTTGCTTGAGATGGAAAAACAAGTTTTAAATATCAATAACAAAATATTCAAAATTTCTCATGAGAGTATGACTCTAATGTGGCCTTATCGCATGTCATATAAATGAGAGACGCATTAAGAAATTACAAGAAGTGGTACTTCTTGATCAATTTGATTGCTCGGGAAGACGACTAAAACGCCTTCACTAAAAGAAGCGAAAGGGTAAATGACCTGCTAGGACTAATACATAATGATGTATGTGGTCCGATGACGACTAATGCTCAGGGAGGTTCTCAATACTTCATTACATTTACTGATGATTTCAGTAGATACGGTTGTGTCTACTTGATGAGACACAAATATGAATCATTTGAAAAGTCAAAGAATTCAAGAATGAAGTTGAGAACCAGCTCAACAAGAAAATAAAAGCCTTACGGTCAGACCGTGGAGGTGAATATTTGAGCATAGAGTTTGGTGCTTATCTTAAAGAATGTGGAATTGTTTCACAGTTGACTCCTCCTAGAACGCCGCAATGGAATAGTGTTTCAGAAAGGTGGAACAGAACCTTGTTGGACATGGTTCGATCTATGATGAGTCAAAGTGAACTTTCTCTTTCCTTTTGGGGTTATGCGCTTGCAACTGCTGCATTCACATTGAACCGAGTTCCTTCTAAGTCTGTAAAAAAGACACCATATGAGATATGGTTTGGTAAGGTAGCAAATATGACTTTTCTAAAAAATTGGGGTTGCGAGGTTTATGTCAAAAGGTTGAGCGTCGATAAACTTGGCCCTAGATCAGATAAATGCTTCTCGTAGATATCTTAAAGAAACCAAAGGATATTATTTCTATTATAAGTCAGAGAAAAACGTTCTTGTTGCTCGGCATGGCATTTTCTTGGAGAAAAAGTTTCTCACACGAAAAGGCAACGCTAGTAGCTTTAGACTTGAAGAAATTCAAGAAACACTACAAGATGATATTGTGATGGGTTATCATGTGTCCCAACCCATGATAGCTTCCACCAGCGCGAGTCACGGAGAGCCAATTTTGCAACAAGTTGCGGAAGAGGCTCAAGTATCGCCTCAAGCTGATTCGACATCAGTCGAATTTGAACAACCACAAACTATTGCGGAGGAGGTCAACACGGATAGTCCGAATGCATGCGAGGTTCATGGGACCACATGAGATATTGGTATTATATACTGAGAACCCAATGACTTATAAAGAAGCATTAGACAGAGCTGACTTTGATGAGTGGCTAGGAGCCATGAAATCCGAGATGCAATCCATGTACGACAATCAAGTTTGGAACTTAGTCGATCTTCATGATGGTGTAAAAGCCATTGAAAACAAATGGATTTTCAAAAGGAAGACAGACATGGATGGTAATCTGACTACATACAAGGGACGACTGGTAGCGAAAGGTTTCAAACAAGTTCAAGGAGTTGACTATGACGAAACTTTCTCACCAGTAGTTATGTTTAAGTCGATTCGGATCCTTCTAGTTATTGCCACATTTCACGACTTGGCAAATGGATGTTAAAACTACGTTTTCTAAATGGTGATGAAGAAGATGTGTGCATGACACAACCAGAAGGTTTTGTAGATTCATTGAATGCTAAGAACGTATGCAAGCTTCAAAAATCAATTTATGGACTGAAGCAAGCATCATGAAGTTGGAACAAACGCTTCGATAAAGAGATCAAAATGTTTGATTTTCTCAAGTGCGAAGAGCAACCTTGTGTATACAAGAGAACTAGTGGGAGTGCAATAGTTTTTCTAGTATTGTATGTAGATGAGATACTTTATATCGGAAATGATATTCCATCACTGGAGTTTGTGAAATCCTCGTTAATGAAAGTGTTCTTGATAAATGATTTGGGCGATGGTACTTATATTTTGGGCATCAAGATCTATAGAGATAGATCTAAGAGACTCATAGGATGAATCAAAGTGCATATATTGAAAAGGTCTTGAAACGGTTTTCTAGGCCAGATTGCAAGAAAGGTTTCATACCTATGTCACATGGTATGCATTTAAGCAAGAATCAGTGTCCTAAAACACCTCATGAGATGAATGAGATGGGAAGGGTTTAGGGTTGCCAACGGGGTGGATCCCCGCAATTCTACCCCCGCGGGGCGGGGACGGGGGAAAATTTTTCCCCACGGATATCCCCGTCCCGTTTAGGGGTGTTCATTCGGTAATAACCGAATCGAACCGAACTTTCGGTTAACCGAAAGTTCGGTTCGAGAATTTCATAAACCGAAAACCGAACCGAAACAATTCGGTTCGGTTTCGGTTTTTACCGAATTTTTTTCGGTTCGGTTCGGTTAACCGACCAAAAAACCGAATTTTTAATAAAAAAAAATAAAAAACAATAATATTAATACGATTTTAATTATAATTTTATTATCATATTTTTATTTGTATAAAATTTTCATTTACCCCATATTTTCCATATTTTAGTAAATATATTAATTTTATTTATATTATAAATATATATTATCATATATATATGAATAAATTTATGATTTACCTAATATTTTCCATATTTATCAAATATGGTGGTATATTATTAATTTATTAAATAAGACATATAAAAATATATCATTATATATTTTATATAATAATATATATGTATTAAAATTAAAAAAAAAAGAATTCGGTTATTCGGTTCGGTTCGGTTTACCGAGGTAAAAAACCGAAACCGAACCGAATTTTTTTCGGTTATCAAAATAAAAACCGAAAACCGAACCGAAACTCTTCGGTTCGGTATTCGGTACGAACCGAAACTTCGGTTTCGGTTCGGTTCGGTCGGTTAACCGACATTTGAACACCCCTAGTCCCGTTCCCACCTCGCTCCGATTATTAAAATAATATATATTTTATTCAATTAATATTATTATAAGATAAATAATATTAAAATATACTTTAGATAATATTAAAATAATATAAATATGATTAAAATATTGTTTAAATAATATAATTAATATTAAAATACAGATATTCAAATAATCTAAATTATTTTTTTTTAAAAAAAAATTAGGCGGGGCAGGGAATCCCCTCGTGGACGGGGACGATTTTGTCCCCGTTTGCCTTGCGGGGATTAGATCCCAACCCCGAACCCGCCCCCCGTTGACAACTCTACTAGGGTTCCATATGCTTCGGCAATTGGCTCTATCATGTACGCCATGATATGCACTCGTCCTGACGTGTCATACGCACTTAGTGTGACAAGTAGATGTCAAGCAACTCCAAGCATAGCACATTGGCGTCCAGTTAAAAATATCCTCAAGTACCTGAAAAGGACTAAGGATATGTTCCTTATTTATGGTGGTGAACTTGAGTGTAATTCCCGTAAATTTTAAATACGGGGATTTTGTGAATTAAGACTTGGGTAAAGAAATTTAAGTCTTGAAACGAAAATTGTTACCAAATTTAGTCAAAGAATATCCGAAAATAATAATATAAGGACTTATAATGTAGGCTATGTTTAATAAAATAATTAAGGGACTTATAATGTTGGGCCATGTGTGATGCATGATTTTGGCCCAAGTTCTCAAGGATAAATCTTAATGATAACGTTACTTAAGCCATAGGAAATGGGATAATTACCTTGAAGACTTATCTAGTCTATATCGTGTGTTAAGCTCATTATTAGAAAAACCCTCATTTGATGAATAGTGAAGCACGAAAAGAAAAACTAAGAAAGAAAGGGAGCTTCAACGAATTTAGGAGCTTGACAAGTTGAGGTATGCTAAAATTTCGTACCTTATATGCTCAAGATGTATTCAATATATGTCTATATGATTTTACGTGAGTTTATGATAATTTTAGGAAGTTTTGAAACTTATCATAATTAGAAAACCCAAGACTTCCGAAGTCATCATGATCATAAGTATTTATATGACAAGGTAGGAACTTTGATGATTTTGGTAAATGATATACTCCCTGAGGATTTAACGTTTTGAGACCGTATTGTTTTCCGGCTTTAGAATGATTGTCGAAGAAATTAGTGTTTTTAAATTTAAAATGATGTTTTGAAGGTTAGTGTAGTGTCCATAAGGGTTTGATGATTCGTATAGCATATGAATTTCTGGGTTTAGAATGAATTTTGAAATAGATTACGCGAGTCAACTGAGTTTGCGAACTTAGCTTTGCGAATTACGAGGGTGTGAAGGTTTCACAGGCCGAACACCGATTACGCGAACTGGAAGGGTTCGCGAACGTGAGACAGGTTCGGGCCAAAAGTCTGTCGCGGGCCATGGAAGTTCGCGAATTGGGATAGGAGGTGAAGTTCGCAGGCCAGTTCATTTCACGGGCCAGCTTACTCGGCGTGCTATCTTGCGGGTCTAAGGGTTTGTGAACTATGAGTTCGCGGGCCGACTATGTGACGTCCCGCCATCTACTACTATTTTCTTACGCTAATTTACGTGACTAAAGAACATATACAATATATTACATATGAAAATGCTGATAAATTTTTTTTCGTTCTGCATAACAACCCACACACTGCTATTTTACAACACAAACTTTGTTCGAGTCTTACATACAATACAAACGTATTTTACAAAAGCACAACATAATTAAACAGCGCCCGCCACACAAGTCGCATCCATGTACACACCACCCTCAAAAGTCGCTGGAAGTTCCAGAAGGACCAGCCTCGCCATCTAAGCGTTCACGTACCGTGTTCACTGCGTCTACAACACATAAAAACATGGGATGAGCTAAAGCTCAGTAAGTGGAAATATGCATGTATGCACGTGCCAAAATAGCAAAGGCTTCCGCGCCAACGCTTTCTAATACTCGTACTCTCACGTCATACTTACTCCTTTCTCATTTTTATCTGATCCTTTTCAATCCTTTCTCATTCTTCACATTTTTCTCATCTTTCTCAGGGCCCTTAGCTAACTTTCTACACGCACCATCATATCATATCATATCATATCATATCATCTCATATCATGAGCTCAAATCATAAACGGATAAATTACGATAGTGGCCCACTCTGGTTAGGATAAAACTAGGGTTTATATCCAGTTTTACCATTCACCAGGTCGCCCCTCTATCTGGCCATTTTTCCTGACACTCTGGTTTATACCATGTGCCTTCCCATTACCTAAATAACTTACGTAAATACATTCAACGGTTTACATCCCGTCATGATGCATTTGTAGAAGTAGCTATGCAATATCTCATCCATGGGTCAATATCAAATACAAATATCATCAAACATATTTTGTTCTCAGACGATCTTATACTGTGCATACTCATACTAATAATTTCCACATAATTCGTGTATGCACATGCTCATGGCATATAATAATGCGATAAATGCTTACCATGCAAAAGCATATCAAAGCATTTTACGTCATAAATCATCATCACATACTCACATTGAAACACTTAGTCACGTAAGACGCACACATAAAAATTTTATGTGTTGTAGGTCAAATTCCCACTTACCTGGTCTCCTTAGCTTATTGTACTGTAAGTCGCCTAACCCTGGAACCTTAAATATATAAACATTATAAAATTAGTATATTTTGGTCTAACTATATAATTAGGGTTTTTTTTTTCAAAATTTTTTTTTTGAGCTTGGGCCAGTTTCGAAATTTAATACTTTGAAAACCCTAATTTCGATTTTCAGGACTTCTGAAATTCTACAGTTTCAAACTTCTTATTTGAACTAGGTTTCGAAAATCATTACCTTTAAAATGAGATAAATCTCGAAATCTTTATGTCATACTTTCTAAGAATTTCGAAATGAAATTTAAACAAGCTTCGAAATCATTATTAGAACTATCTAAAAATTTCAGGAGGAAATGTCGAGACACACCTCGAGATCCTTAAACCTCATTTCGCATTTCCCATTCGGATTCTCTCTCAACTTCACAAGACCCATGTCGAGATCTTGTTTCAAAATTCTTCAAGACTTATCTCGAGATCCCATTTCGAAATTCTTAAAAATTTCTAAACACATTTCTCATCCATCTCAAATCTCGAAATTCCTAACAATTTTAGAATAAAATTTCGAACTAAACTTCAAACTTCCTAAGAATTTCGAGACTACCTCACATAAACATTTCGACATTCCCTTCAGGATTCTCTTTCAAAATTCTTAAAAACTTCGAAACAAACTTCGAAATCCTCAAGTCTCTATTTCACATTTCTCATCTCAAATTTATCAAGAATTTCAAAACTTAATTTCGACATGAAATTTCGAACTCCACAACGTTCATTTCGAAATTCTATTTCAATCTTCATTTCGACATTTTTAAACACTAACCTTACTCCAATTTCAAAATTCTCCTAATCCACACCAACAATCTTTCGAAATTCTTACTTATATAAGAACTAGCTTTCGAAAACCTTATAAACTATTTAAGTTTCGAACTTGTTAAAACTTTCGATCAAAACATGATTTACCAATAACAAGTTAAATATCATATAAACTCTAAATGATGTTCATTATTTTCAAAAATTAAAACCCTAAAAAACATAAGCTTATGTGATTTCTATGCTTAATAACTCTTAGACAAGCCAAAACCTAATTAGAAATATTAAAATTATAACAAGAACCCTTACCAAATTCAAGTTGCGTTATGGTTACTAGTTGTGTTCTTCGCCTCCTTCCTAAACTTGTTCTTTTCACCTAATGACTCCTTTCTTTTTATGTTCTTATCATAAAGCTTTCAATTATTGTTATTGCTTAAATCTTAAATTGCTGTATGTGTTGTCTTTAGCTTTTGAAAGTTTGGATTTATCCTCTCATACTTATCGTGTATCAATTTCTAAAGAATTATAACCATTACCTAATACCATCACAACCAATTGTTAATATTTTATACCTTGTATTAGTTATTCTTTATAATTGAATTTCGGGACCTATCCTAATAGAATTTCGAGATCTATTTCGAACCATATTTCGAACTTCTACTAGATTTCGAGCTTCTCTCATAAAAATTTCGAAATGCATCACCTAAGTTCGACATTCTCCTCAACAACTAGTTTCGAACTTCTCTTTTCAAAATTTCTCACTTATTTCAAAATACCTCAAGCTCCATATCTAACTTCCAAATAACGTTAGATATCATGTAGGCACAAAATTAAGTAAATACTGAATATGCAGTCATATAGACCCATAATATGCATGCAAATTTATTGGCCAACTTACTCATGGGACCCGGGTATTACAGACTAGACTCGCAAACCATAAGGTTCGCGAATTGTGAACTTTTCGCGAATTGAACGAGGTTCGCAAATCAGTAAGGTTTCGCGAGTTGATCGTTGACCTCGAGACTAGTATTAAAACATAGATATTTTATACAAGTTCGAGAACTAGAACGCGTACTAATAATATTTATATGTCCAGACGTCCGATATTTAGGAATTCCATCAGATATCGTGACTGACTATATCAGGAGGACAGGTAGGTGAATCATCCATCTACGACCCGTAAACACTTATATGATTTATGTGCTTTTACGTGATTCGGTGATTTTGTTAGGAATGTGCCCTCGGAATGCCATTCGAGGATGTAATGAATAGGGCATAATCGATGTATTATTCGCTATGTATTTGAATAATGTATTCCTACACTATAAATGAAATTTATATTTATTATTTATTCTTTGAAAGGCATATTATTTATTTACCTATTAACTCTTACTAGGCATCCGGTGAGACGGTAAATAAATATATCCCATATATCGTGAGTTTAGTCACTGATTCTCATGGGATGAGAGAGGGGCACCGGTGAGCTATTATTCTCCGATATTAAATTAGTCCATAAGTCTTAGATCTTAGTAGGGTGACTGAGCGTGAATTACGACTTATTTGTTGACGACTCTTATATGGTTGTGCCAATCATTCGCTTGGGAAGAGGGAGGTCGTAACATTGGTATAAGTTGAATCAGGGGATTTACTTGTACTTGGACACGACTCGCAATCGACGATCACATGGACCTTATCGTTACTCTGGGTAGCGTCAATGATCGATCGATTGACTATAGTAGTGTGCGTGGACCTTAGACCGAATGGTCTTTGATGGAGTTGACTTTGGGGTCTTGATTTGTCACTAGTATGCTAGGCCCATCTTGTTTGGGGACGAACATGGGTCGGCAGCGACATGCGGTCTTGACAACAAAGGTTAACTACCGTGCTTAGACTATCGTGAGGGATTCACTGTCTCGTTAGTAACCGAGATATATGTCCTATGTATTTTCGGGGAAAATTACAAAGTCTTCGGCCGAAGCTATAAACTGACTCACGTGGGACGTGGGGAGCAGTTTAGTAATTTCGTCAGGCATGAATTAGTCATAGAGTTGAGCCTAGTGAGTTTGACATAACCATGACTCTCACTCGAACGGGACATTTGTGAAAGGTCTATACGTACGACGATAATCTATAGTTGGTTTGTAGATCGAAGATCGCGCTCAACACGGGATCTATTCGGTACCGCATGATTGGATAGGCGTTTAGCGAATTCTTGGATTCCTCCCTTGCCGGGTTGAGACGAACCAAGAGAGTCGGGCTTAAAAATGATCACTGTGATAGTGCCTAACTATTATGAGATGTAAATAGATTTTACAGTCTTAGAGATGTTAATAAAAAATGTTGAATACAAGTTTTAGAAACTGTATTTATATGGACGTAAATTCAAGGAACAAAGTGATGAAGAATGAGGCGTAAATAGGGTTCACAACGATGAGCGAGGCTCGTCAAAGTCGTGAAGCCTGTCTACGAAGTTGCAGTAGCTTAAGAAAATTCATATCTCACAATCTAGACCTTGGATTGAGAATTCCTTTGGTCAGAGTAAAACTTGGTGAGTCTTATAACCATGGTTAAAATTTCAGGGCAATCGGACATCGTTTACCCCTCGATCGGATAGAAATATGAAACTGCCGCAAAGCTGTCAGGGCAGTCACGGTTGTGACAACCTTTTGCATGTGGCCGTGACACATGGCAGTGAGCTCGTTTTCTGCCCAGACAGTGTCACGGCCGTGACAGACTTGACCCAGGTTGTGATCGACGGTTTTTTGGTCAAATTTGAGACAAATCAAATCCAATTTTGGTCCTTGTTCTTCTGTTAGACTTGTGGGACAATGTATAGTCATTAGATGATATAAATCAAAGGAATCTAATAAAAAATGAGTCATGTAGGACATGATCTCAGTTAATTAATGTTAAAATCATTTTCAAGGTTGAAAATGGAATTTTATGATTAGGCTTTGAGCTAATTTCGTCCATATGATAATTCCACACATTCTCACACTAAAAACTTGAGGTTAGAGAGTGGTGAGAGCTCCTTAGGTTGTCTTAGAGAAAACCCTAAGTGTGTTTGAGTTTCTAGTAAATCAAACACACTAAAACACATCTTTATAGAACATTCTTTACTTCCTCTAGCCATCCTTGGGGAGGTGAAGTTTGTGGTACGTCACGGGATCGGCGTGACTCTCTTCGGCACAGTTCGTGAGCTACGGGAGCTAAGGATCTTCGCAACGAGGATAAGATCTCTATTCCTTTATCTGTGTCATACATGCGTTTTCTTTATTTAACCGAGTATCATAGGGAAACCGTAAGGGGAACCCGGGGAAATTTCGAATTCCGCTGCGTCCGAGGCGAGGCCTCGGGTCACCCGGGGTTTCCCAGCTTCATTTGCTCAGTTTATTATAAACTATAATCTGAGCGATAGGCGATTTTCGCTTCCTGAACTCATGAACACGTTGGTTCAGACTCAGCGTGAGCTAAAGAAAGGAAAGGGAAAAGAGGTTGCGCTTGTTGCGACTATAAGGTCTAAAAGATCTAAGTCGGACAAGCCCAAGACCAAGCCTAATAAGCCAAAAGGAGGGATTAAGAAAAAGGGCAAGGCAAAAATGAACGTGCCTAAAGTTTCGAAGGCGACTGCCAGGTGCATTCACTGCCAAGAGCTGGGCCATTGGAAAAGGGACTGCCCCAAGCTTCGAGCTTCTGGGGCATCAGGTAAAGTTTTAGAAACTTATTGTTCATTTACTGTATTTTCCACTTCGTGGATTGTTGACTCAGGAGCTAGTGCTCACATTTGTGTTTTGAACCAGGGTAGGGAACGAAGTAGGAAGCTGGCGGAACGAGAAGTCTTGATCAACGTTGGTAGCGGACATAGTGTACCTGCTAGTCATGTTGAATCGAAGACTCTTGTATTAAGTTCTGGACATGTATTATATTTATCTGATGTACTTGTATTGCCCAACGGGCTGAAAAATATTATTTCTATTCCTGCTTTGAGTAAGAATAGTTATGAATTTCGATTCAACAATAATATTTGTGAGATTTATTTTGGAAATAAATGCGTCGGAAATGCAACGTTAATAAATGGTTTATATTACGTTAATGTCCAGGAACATGCGAATGTAGTTACCGACAAACGTAACTTAGAGTTAAATAATAAGTATTTGTGGCATCTTAGACTTGGTCATGCCGGAGTTCGAAAGATTCAAGAGTTGGAGAAACATGGCATTATTAAGCCTACATAATCAGATCCTATCCAACGTGCGAGTCTTGTATCCTCGGCAAAATGACTAAGTCTCCTTTTACAGGGACTTTTCAAAGAGCCACTAATCTTTTGGATTTGATCCATACAGACGCTTGTGGACCGTTTAGTGTAGCGGCCCGATGTAATTTCCATTATTTCGTGCCTTCCACAGATGATCACTCTCGCTACGGCTTGGTGTATCTGTTGAAGCACAAGTGTGAAACGCTTGAAAAGTTCAAGGAATTCAAGACTTTAGTGGAAAATCAAACTGGGAGACAAATTAAAGTCGTACGATCAGATCGAGGTGGCGAGTATATGAGTCTCGAGTTCGATAATTTCTTGAAAGAAAATGGAATTATTTCGCAGTTTACACCGCCTGGGACACCACAACTGAATGGTGTTGCCGAACGCAGAAATCGAACATTATTAGATAAAGTTCGATCTATGCTTAGCTATACAGATCTTCCCATATCGTTATGAGGATATGCTTTGCAAACTGCCGTTTATGTTTTGAACAGAAGCCCTTCGAAGTCTGTAGATAGGGTACCTTACGAAATTTGGAATGGTAAGAAGCCCAGCTTGAATCACTTAAGGGTTTGGGGATGCCCTGCCTATGTGAAAAAGCTAGTAGCAGACAAACTCGAATCTAGGTCCATGAAAGGACGTTTCGTCGGGTATCCCGATGATAGCATGGGATATTATTTTTACCTCCATGATGATCAAAGGATCGTTGTAGCTATTCATGCTCACTTTCTCGAGGAGCAGTTCATTCGAGAAGGTGGAGCTGGCAGAGAAGTGACTCTTGGAGAGTTATATGAAACGCCTCTAGAGACATCGGTGCCTGAGGGCACAGATGAGCAGTCCAAGACGCGCTCAGAGTTGCGCAGGTCGGGTAGAATATCTCGCATGCCTGAGAGATATGGTATGGTACACGTCGAGCACGGGGGTGCTGCGACTGAGGGGATCGTTGGTGATGACCCTGCTACATTTGACCAGGCAATGATGGATGTCGACTCTAAGAAATGGGTCAAAGCTATGAAAGCAGAGATGGACTCGATGCACATCAACCAAGTCTGGACTCTAGTAGACCTACCCGAAGGTTTTAGACCTATAGAGTGTAAATGGATCTACAAGAGAAAGATTGGATCTCACGGACAGGTTGAAACCTAGAAAGCTACGCTAGTAGCGAAAGAGTATAATCAAAAAGAGGGCATTGATTATGAGGAAACTTTTTCACCTGTTGCAATGATTAAGTCTATCCGTATTATGCTTGCAATAGTAGCATACTATGATTACGAGATCTGGCATGGATGTGAAAACCGCTTTCCTAAATGGATTACGCCAGGAGGAAATCTACATGGAGCAGCCCAAGGGTTTTGCATCGCAAGCAGATGCTCACAAAGTGTGCAAGCTTAATATGTCCATTTATGAACTTAAGCAAGCGTCGAGAAGCTGGAATCTTCGATTTGATGAAGTAGTTAGGAACTACGGATTCTTAAAGAATGAGGATGAGCCTTGCGTTTACAAGAAGGTCAGTGGGAGTAAGATATCGTACCTCGTATTGTACGTGGATGACATCCTTTTGATGGGAAACGATATCGGAATGCTCGCGGAGGTGAAAGCTTGGCTTTCGACCGAGTTCTCCATGAAAGACCTGGGAGAAGCAACCTATATTCTTGGAATTCGCCTTTTTAGAGATCGAGCGAATCGAATGATAGGTTTATCTCAGGCCCTTTATTTAGAAAACATCCTCAACGGTTTCGAGTGGATGAATCTATGAAAGGGTTCTTACCAATGCGACATGGGATTCATCTCTCGAAATCCATGTGCCCTCAAAGTGAGGAAGGAAGCGAGTAAGGAAATGAGTGAAATTCCTTAAGCATCAGCAATAGGTAGCCTAATGTATGCGATGCTATGTACGCGGCCTGACATTGCATATGCTTTGAGCATAGTCAGTCGGTACCAGTCTAATCATGGTAAAGAACACTGGAATGGAGTAAAGAATATCTTCAAGTACCTTAGACGGACTAAAGATATGATATTGATTTATGGAAATGGAGAATTAGAGGTGGACGGTTGTACCGATTTGGATTTCCAGTCGGACGTGGATGACCGAAAATCCACGTCTGGTTTTGTCTATACGCTCAATGGTGGAGCAGTGTCTTGGAAAAGTTCTAAGCAAAGCACTACTGCCGATTCCACCACTGAAGCGGAGTATATTGCGGCCTCTGAGGCAGCAAAGGAAGGTGTTTGGTTGAGAAAGTTCTTAGAAGAACTCCAAGTTGTTCCAGGCATAGTGGACGCCCGCTACCATTATGGTGCGATAATAGTGGGGCAGTAGCACAAGCCAAGGAACCTAGGTCTCACTCAAAGTCCAAACACGTAGAAAGAAAATACCACGTGCTGCGTGGGTTCGTTGAGAATGGCTACATAGCTGTGCAGAAAATAGCCACCGCGGATAACGTGGCGGACCCGTTCACTAAGCCTCTCTCACAGGCAGTGCTTGATTGACACCTCCATAAAATGGGGTTACGATATCATAGCGCATGACAGGTAGGTGAATCATCCATCTACGACCCGTAAACACTTATATGATTTATGTGCTTTTACGTGATTCGGTGATTTTGTTAGGGATGTGCCCTCAGCATGCCATTCGAGGATGTAATGAATAGGACATGTATTTAATAATCGATGTATTATTCGCTATGTATTTGAATAATGTATTCTTATACTATGAATGGAATTTATATTTATTATTTATTCTTTGAAAGATATATTATTTATTTACCTATTAAGTCTTACTAGGCATCCGGTGAGACGGTAAATAAATAAATCTCATATATCGTGAGTTTAGTCACTGATTCTCATGGGATGAGAGAGGGGCACCGGTGAGCTATTATTCTCCGATATTAAATTAGTCCATAAGTCTTAGACCTTAGTAGGGTGACTGAGCGTCAATTGCGACTTATTTGTTGACGACTCTTATATGGTTGTGCCAATCATTCGCTTGGGAAGCAGGAGGTCGTAACATTGGTATAAGTTGAATCAGGGGATTGACCTGTACTTGGACACGACTCGCAATCGACGATCACATGGACCTATCGTTACACTGGGTAGCGTCAATGATCGATCGATTGACTTAGTAGTGTGCGTGGACCTTAGACCGAAGGGTCTTTCATGGAGTTGACTTTGGGGTCTTGATTTGTCACTAGTATGCTTGGCCCATCTTGTTTGGGGACGACCATGGGTCGGCAGCGACATGCGGTCTTGACAACAAAGGGTAACTGCCATGCTTAGACTATGGTGAGGGATTCACTGTCCCGTTAGTAACCGAGATATATGTCCTATATAAATTCGGGGACGGGAAATTACAAAGTCTTCGGCCGAAGCTATAAACTGACTCAGGTGGGACGTGGGGAGCAATTTAGTAATTTCGTCAGTCATGAATTAGTCATAGAGTCGAGTCTAGTGAGTTTGACGTAACCATGACTCTCACACGAACGGGACATTTGTGAAGAGTCTATACGTACGACGATAATCTATAGTTGGTTCGTAGATCGAAGATCGTGCTCAACACGGGATCCATTCGGTACCGCGGGATTGGCTAGGCGCTTACCGAATTGTTGGATTCCTCCCTTTCCGGGATGAGACGAACCAAGAGAGTCGGGCTTAAAAATGATCACTGTGATAGTGCCTAACTATTAGGAGATGTAAATAGATTTAACAGTCTTAGAGATGTTAATAAAAATGTTGAATACAAGTTTTAGAAACTGTATTTATATGGACGTAAATTCACTGAACAAAGTGATGAAGAATGAGGCGTAAATAGGGTTCACAACGATGAGCGAGGCTTGTCACAGTCGTGAAGCCTGTCTGCAAAGTTGTAGTAGCTTAAAAAATTCATATCTCACAATCTAGACCTCAGATTGAGAATTCCTTTGTTCAGATCAAAGATTGGTGAGTCTTTTAACTAGGGTTAAAATTTCAGGACAATCGGACATCATTTACCGCTCAATCGGATCGAAATACCAAACTGCCGCAAAGCTGTCAGGGCAGTCACGGCCGCGACAACCTTTGCATGTGGCCGTGACACATGGCAGTGAGCTCGTTTTCTGCCCAGACAGTGTCGCGGCCGTGTCAGACTTGACCCAGGCCGTGACCGACAGTTTTTTGGTCAAATTTGAGACAAATCAAATCCACTTTTGGTCCTTGTTCTTTTGTTAGACTTGTGGGACAATGTCTAGTCATTAGATGACATAAATCAAAGGAATCAAACAAGAAATGAGTCATGTAGGATATGATCTCATTTAATTAAGGTTAAAATCATTTTCAAGGTTGAAAATGGAATTTTATGATTAGGCTTTGAGCTAATATCGTCCATATGATAATTCCATACATTCTCAAACTAAAAACTTGAGTTTAGAGAGTGATGAGAGCTCCTTAGGTTGTCTTAGAGAAAACCCTAAATGTGTTTGAGTTTCTAGTAAATCAAACACACTAAAACACATCTTTATAAAACATTCTTTACTTCCTCTAGCCATCCTTGGGGAGGTGAAGTTTGTGGTACGTCACGGTATCGGCGTGACTCTCTTCGGCACAGTTCGTGAGCTACGGGAGCTAAGGATCGTCGCAACGAGGGTAAGATCTCTATTCCTTTATCTGTGTTATACATGCGTTTTCTTTATTTAACCGAGTATCCTAGGGAAACCTTAAGGGGAACCCGGGAAAATTTTTTAATTCCGCTGCGTCCTGGGCGAGGCCTCGGGTCACTCGGGGTTTCCCAACAGAATTATGTGAATCACGTGTTTTACGTACGTCTCATGCGGATCATGTTTTATGTGTTATCACGGATTATATGCATGGCATGTGCATATCACATCAGGTTCAGAGATTGTTTCCACCGTATTGAGACGGTGATGATTTGATGTATTGTTAAGTGGGGTAGATTGAGATAATTGTGACTTGTTAGTGTGATTCTGCAAATAAACCTGATGCGACAGAGGAAGGGCTCCCTGATTTTGTGCAGCCTGTTCAATAATAACATACAATTTGAAAATATAACAATAACATTAAAAATAGAATATGAATATTTACCATCCCGACCAAAATGGTTAGTCTTCCGCGTATTGGATCTCTCTTTGAATGCAGAAGGTAACCGTTTATCTCTATGTTCTTGAGCGACTGCATCGCTCAAGAACTTGGACTTATATGACGGGTCTTTCTCCAATCTAAGACCTTCAGCTCGCATATTGTCTTTGAGCTACTTACGAAGAACGTCTAGGAATTTGGTCTTCACGACCACCGCTGCAGACGGATCCCACGAATACCTCTCCTACAAAGTTTTTAGTCAGTGGACAAATGAAAAATATATTAAAAAAGGAAAGTCACAAACCCGAAAATGGAACCACCAACGCTCCACTACGTCATCAGGGACACCGCTAAGGCATGTCCATGGTCCTTGCATGTAGGACATGAACGCTTGTGTCACTGAACTAAAAACAGAACTCTTGTCGAACCTAAACCAAACGAAACATGATATATTGTAACTTATTATTAAAAACTTATATATTAATTTAACATACATACCATTCTAGACTATCAGGAATCAGCTTAGGCTTTCCTAGCACCCCGTGTTCGTACGTGACGGGCGTCATTGATGCAGTAGAAGATGATGGTCCACTCCATGAGGTCATGCCCATCTGTGGAGAAGGCAATGGTGGCAGGGCTGGCGATGGTGGCTGGGTCTCTTCAACATCATCCTCATTAGAGGCCGAAAGGCGAGTGCCGACGGATGTGGCCAAACAACGTTAACGTTCTACCCGTCATCGAAGGCGAACCTATATTGAAAAAATTACATAAATAAGATCGTATAATTTATAAAATGACAACTATAACGATATAGATACCGCACATACAAAACAAACTATAAAGACGCTGAGGATGGATACAAGATGCATCAGAACTATCATCGTCACTTTGAATTCATCACTCTCACTCTCGCTAGGTTCAACATTTTCTGCGATCTCGTGTACGTCCGATTTCTCATCTTCTTCTAGCACGTCGTTGTTTTCCGGAACTATTTCGTTCGGATCTGATAATAACGGAGGATCATTGATCATGTCTTCTTGAAAAGCGGTTTGTTCTTCGTTCACTTCCTTACTATATTGCGGTCGGGGATGCGTGCCCGTAAAAAATTCTCATTATTTCCACCAAGAGCATCAACTATCATATCTGTAAACCGACTACTGTTAGCTTGTCTTGATGAACTACCGACGTCATAATTTTCACCGTGTAACTCCCAATTATAGTAAGTTGGACGAAATCCATACTTATAAAGATGTAAGTAGACATCATCTGGGGATTTATATTGGTTATTCCAGCAAATATTACAGGGACATCGTATTCTTCCCCAGGATACGAAACGAGTTTGATTAAGAGCCCACTCAACAAAATTTTTCACTCCCTCTACATATTCAGGTTTTAACCACTTCCCGTCCCATTGATTGTACATCCATTGTCTGTACGAATTCATTGGGACAGCTGCACAACAAAACCAATAAACATAAGATATTTATTTAACATAAACACTCTTATTTATCATGAACCAACGATCAGGGAAAGCATTTAATGGGATAGGGCTTTTTTTCGTATAGCGACTCCGACATTTTTAAATGTTTGGCTCATGCTCAGTTCCCTAAGGTCTACAAATTCTACGTCTAAACTCGACTATCTATTTTCTACTTCCCATCGGCATATAATTCCTACAGTCTACAATTAATCACATAGACAGGCACATTATTATAATCACATGATTCCCTTTTCTCATAGCGTCATCGGCTCAACTCACTGATAAATTCACTCCTAGTTCTTACTATTTTATCCTACAAACTATAACAAAATATTACATCAGCACATACGAATCATCACAGAGCTATAAACGCTTACAGACGAGGCTGGGCTTCCATGCTTTTGAGCGGCCGTACATGGACAGTCTATAGAATCTATATCCTAAGCTCTAATACCACCTGTAGCAACCCTCACTCTCTAATCGCTAATTAGCGATAAATCGCGTCGGGTTTAGCAGCGAAAGCCGCGGAGAACCCATTTATACAAAATATTTATTTATACAAAATGTTTAGATGAACGGGCCGAAGCCCAAATCGCCCTATCACTTGCCGTCGTCATCCATGTACAGCCCCGTCCTCAAAAGCCCATGGGAGCTTCGATAGCCAGCCTCGATCGTTAATTACCTACAACATGCAAACACTGAGCTATTGCTCAGTAGGTGAAATAGTGCATATGCACGTGTGACTCCCTCACGTTCACTCTCCCCCAATTCTCACCAATGCAATGCCACTCATCATCACTCATCATAACCGGGACACACTCGCCACCTCATAATGGGCCCTGGGCTTTATACTGTGCACCATCACGCGAAAATTACTACCATGATCACGAACACAACCACAACACGATCAACACTACGGTAGTGGCCTACACCGAGCAGCCTCCCTGAGCCGTGTCAGGTCACACTCTTAGGTCGCCTCTCCTGCCAAATCCTATGCTGGTAGCCTACCCTAGGTCCCGTAAGGGTACACAGGTCGTAACCTCCAGGTCGCCTCCTCCCATATGCGACGGCGTGGCCTACACTAGCTAGCCTACTTGGGGATGTCCCAAGTCGCTCCTTTTCAGGTCGCTCGCAGTCTGCCGTATAATGTCCAACGGGACAATGGCTCACCGTCACAGGCGCTGGCGCACAGCAGATGCCCACACTCACATGACTCCTCTACGGGTCGACAGCCAATATCGGCTACTCGCTCACTAAGTACAATACAGTACCAACGTTCCACCACGGTACACTCCGTGAAATAACGTGTAATGCACATGCAGGCATTTGCGTGATAATACATGAAACGCACGTAGAACACGAAAAACACATAATTCATCGAAGCACATAAAAGCACATAAATGTCACATTGGTGTTTACGCGTTGTAGATGGATATTCCACCTACTTGTCCTCATGCTATAGTCGAATAAGAAGCCCGGTGGAATCCCTAAATGTCGAACCTCTGAGCAAATAAATATTATTGGTATAGTTCTAAAATTAGTTGATTATATTGAAATAAATTTCGACTATATTAATCTGTTCAAATTCTAAGTCGTTCAATTTCTAGTCTAAGTTAAATCAACACTCGACTCGTACCTAATTTATTCAGCTTAAATTTTATTAATACATTGGTCAGAGTCGGGTCAGCCCTTATTTACATAAAACTTCGGCGAAAGTTAGTCATGCATATATTATCAGATTCGCCCAATTTGTTAGGCACCAAAACTCACGTTCGCCTAGATTTAAATTATATTTAATCTATTCGACTATTACTTTCATGTTTCGCTTGATTTTTAGTGCTGTCAATCGCCCAAAAGTTCCTTCAAATTTTTTAAGAACACCTAATATCCTAAAATCGCCCGATTCACTCAAAAACCCTAAAAATGGCATTCCTATAGATGTTCATCTTCGAAATTCATTCCTAACCCAGACAATCGTACACCCTAAATTCAAACTTCCATAACTGTTTTATACACCAAAAACTCCCTAGTATCATACAATTGAAATAGCTTACCGAAAACTTATTTTATTGAAGAGCCGAACATTTTCAAAAGTTGATCACTATTTTCATATCGAAAACCCTAAATACCACGATAACCCTAAGTCCTCAAGTAATCCAACATATGTTCTATTTCCGAAAATTATTCATCTAAACTCAAAGATATTTTCAACATAGCTACTACAAAGTTCTGAGATTCTTACATGTGAATTACGAAACTTATATCACCTTAGCCACATAACAAAAGCACACGAGTTACTTAAGTCCTTCGAAAACTTCACAGTACTAATTTGGTATTATATAGAGCATGATAACGAGATTAAAATATGCAAGCACATAATATTTTCATGTGTAGATAAGATAATTCACCTAGCTCGCGCTTTAAAGGTTTAGTTGTCGAAGTCTCTCTTTCTCTTGATGGAGTTCTCCCTCCTACTGAGCTTTCCCTCGTTAACAAAGTTTCTATTCTTATTTCTTATGATATTGTTAGATATATCTGAGGCTTGGGTTGGTGATCGACTAGACTAGACTAGGTGCCTGATGATGAACGTTTCCCTTGAGCTTAAGTAAGCTCTTTCATTGTTATCGTTTAATAACTTTGGCCCTAAGCTTTAAGTATTAAGTGTAGCCCAAATAATTTATCCTAATTATATCTTTGGTATTTAATTCTTTGGTAAATTAGAACTAACTCCGAGCTGGCGAAATTTATATTTTGGGGCGTTTTGTATTGTAGTCCTTAGATTAGGACTAGTTTGATATTTATACCAAGCTTGTTTGGTATAAATACATGTAAAGCAATTGAGTTGAATAGAGAAAGTTTGAAAATTGATCCGAAAGGCTTGCAATTCAATTTCTGGAGAGAGAAACAACATTAACTTTCTCACTCTACTCGAATTCTCTCTATCGTTCTTCAAATGAGTTTTCGATCGATTCTTGTTGATTATCATTATCGTCGAATTACTTTGAATTCTTGCCTAGGATCTTAGGTTGTTAATCGTAGGACCTAACAATTGGTATCAGAGCAGATTCGTTCTGTTTTGAATAAAAAATTGTTAGATTTGGATCGAAAATCATTTTCTGGTTACTGTTCATCGATGAACAGTTTGGCGCGAAATTTTTTTCGATCCAATAACATAATTTTGTGCTTAATTGACTTGAATTTGATGTTTCTGTGCTCGGTTAAGTGCTAAATGTTGATTTCGATCTAATTTGTAGCTGTTTGAACTTCGGATTTAGGATTGAATCGATTCTGCGAGTTACTGTTTGCGAAGAACATGAAGAACACGTTCTGATTTTGCTCAAATTCGACATATTTTGCTTCATAACGTGTTTAATTGATTGTTCGTGCGTAGTTAGTAATTGATTGCGAGCAATTACCTGAAATTTCACTGTCTAATTCCTTGTTTTTGCTTGAATCCGTGTTAATCGTATTCTGTGAATTTTTCTCGATCGTTCTAATTTTCTCGCTAGGTTTACGATCGGATTAGTTTCTCGATCGAAAAACTTGGCGCGAGAATTTTTCACGATCAGAATACGAAGTCAGCTAGAATCGTCATCACTAGAAACTATTTTAGTTAGAAATATTTCTCGAGCTTTATTCGCATGCGTAAAAACTTTCTCTCGAAAAAACTTTTTCGGTCAAACCTTTAACGTTTGACCAGGCAAAAATCATTTACACGCGAGAAACATTTCTAGTCAACAGATTTTTTTGACTTGTCGAGAAACTTACTAACGTACTGTTTCTTTACGATCGAAATAAATTCACGATCAGGAAATTTTTCTCGACCGAACGATTTTCAGCAATTTATTTCGCTCGTAAAATATTTCGCTGACAAACTTTCTCGCATGAGAACAGTAAACAGTGGATTCTATTTCGACGAAATATTTTCAATCAAACTTTAAAGATTGAATCGAAAATAATCCTCGAACTTATTTTTTGAATCAAACGCTACTAACAAACTTTGTCACTTGTGAAGCACATTACATCATCTTCAAACCTTCAAAAAACTTAACGAAGATCCTTCAACAACTCGACTACAATACAAAATGGATGCTTAGTCGCTCGGAAATGACAACCGTCCGCCGATTTTGCAAAGAGGCGAATATACCGTGTGGAGAAGCCGCTTCCTAAATTTCATCGCTCTAAAAGATCAAGCTGAAAACCTACTGCAGTCTCTTGAAGAGGGATCGGCACAATTCTGGGTCCATGTACCCGGTGATAAAACAGCTACTCCTCCAATTCCACCTTCTAGGCGACTAAAGGAGCCTAGGGAATACTCTCTAGAGGAAAGGGCTCGAGCTAAGACTGATCTAGTAGCCATGAATACCCTCATGCAGGGCATCCCCAATGACATATACAGACAAATTGATAGCCTTTCATCGGCTAAAGGAATATGGGATGAACTGCATAGGATGATGCAGACGACGGAAGTTGGCATAAAGGCCAAAAAGGCGAACATTCTCACAGCTTACGACTCCTTCAAAGCAAAGCCGGAGGAGAGTCTATACGAGGTCTACCAAAGATACCTCACTCTTCTCAAAGAGATGAGGAAGATAGAAATCACGAAGACTAATATGGAGACAAACATCAGATTTCTATCCTCTCTGCCCGCGGAATGGAAGAAAATATCCACTCGGATTCGACAAAATAAAGATCTAGAGGAGTTGGATGTCCATGCCGTGTTTGACAATCTCACACAGCATGAGGATGATATCAGCGAGATTCTCAAAGAGCAGAAAGGCAAACAGACCGAAGACACTGTTGCCTTAGTCTCAGAGAAGAGGAGCTCAAGATCAAGAAAGGAAAAGATTGTTACGCCTCCTTAGAGTCGGAAGAAGAATAAGACTCCGACGTTGAACCAAATTTGAAAGCTCTAGGAAAGCAGTTAGCTCTCATAGGACAAATGATGAGCAAGAAGTACTTCAAGAAGAACTCTTCAACCTCAGCCAACAGACTTCGGACTACAAGCTCTAAATACAAAGAACGTGGACCAGAGAGCTCCGAAGTCAGGAACCCTAAGGAGGCTAACAAATGCTTCAACTGTGGCAAGCTCGGTCACTCGCCAGAGAGTGCACTCTTTCGAAGAAGAGAGATGCCAACTACTACTCCAGGAAGCTCCAATTGACGAAATAGAAGGAAGCTGGACTAGCTCTCATGGCCGAACAGGACCAATGGCTCGAGGACACGTCGAGTTCTGAAGAAGAGAATTTAGCTCTCATGGCCTATCTCGACAATGAATCAGACGCCAAAACATCCAATCGTACGGACGACGACATCGCATCCACTTTGTTAAAAGAGATAGTCTCTTCTTCCACATTATTGACCATGTTAGAATCATATCAAACACAATATGCTAACATGAAACGTGAGCAGAAAAGTACAGAATAAACTTGAGAGATCTCAGGAGAAGATAGATAGTCTCGAATCAGAACTTAGGAGCTGTAGTGCGAAAATAGAAGAACTTACTAAGAGCCTACATTTTAGAGAGACTAGTCAACCTCAATTAGGACAGCATAGTGAAAAGATTAAGGAATTAGAAGATAGGCTAGCAAATAACTACAATTGTTTGGTTAGGAATCTCAACGAGAAAGCCACCTTAAATTGTAGGATAACCGCTACCTCTACGATCACTAACTTAGAAGCTCAATTTGAAATATCAAATGCTAAGGTTAGTGAGCTTAGTAAGGAACTAGATGCCTGTCAAGCCGCTAAACTAACGGTAGAAAATAATGATGCTCTCCTAACTGAGGAACACAAGAAGTTATATGCAAATTAAAAAATTAGATGATCTTCTTACGCGTAGGGGACATTCAGAACAGACGATATTCTTAACAAGCCCAAGGATATAGAGTTCTATAATCCAATAGAAGGCATAGGTTACACTAACCCACAAGTTCTACGGAAGAAAGAAATATATGATATTAAGCACATGGGTTTAGCTGCAACCTCACTTAGAAACATTACGGAATCGACATATGAAAATGCTTTCGATTCATCTATTAAACAAGCCTCACATGGGCCTGAGATCCCCTTTGACTACAATGAGCTAAATGAAAGAGATAAAAACAGGAAACCATCTCTAACACCCGTCAGTGATTTAGTTCAAGTTCTACCTCCTGATTCTCAAACCCACTACGAGGAAGTCAAAAAGGTTAATTATCAAAATTCTCTCTACAAACCCCCTATCATAAAACAGATAGAGGAGTCACAAGCAGAATTAGATAAAGAACGAGAGAATTTCAAAGCTGAAAAGAAAAATTTCTTTAAGGAGATGGAAAATCTCAAGGCTTCCTCATCCTCCCAAACTACCTCTTACACTATTATAAAAAGCGTGCAAATCGAAAAATCGCCTTCAAAAGATCAAAAGAGCATTTATACTTCTATTAAGAGTGCTAAGACTAATTCTATTTCACCTACGTCGACAAGGAGCGTAGGGCCAGCACTGAAAACGAAGGCGAGAGTGTCTAGTTCTAAGATAAAGAAGGAGCCAGTAGATTTGAATGTTTCTAAAAATGTTACTCCTTCTGTTACAATAAAAGACACTCGTAGTAATAAAAGAGCCATTTCTACGTTCAAAATAATTGCTTCTACCTGTTCACTTAACCTATCACCTTTAGAAGCGACAATTTCAAAATTTTGCTCTACCTCAAAAATTACCAATAATCATTCTGAAACAAATGCCACAAGGAAGACCCGTAGGAAACAAGATCCAGCCATAAAGAAATCTTATGGCGTTGTACATGCCTGTACTCACCCAAGGTATCTCGTAAAGATTGAGTCCCCCAAGCACCTTAGGAGATTATCGAAAGAAAAGATCTTTCCTCGGTCAAACCTTCCAAAGCATTTGTACGTGCTGAAATTAACCTTCCCTGCAAGGTTCAACCCAAATGGGTTCCTAAATCTCCACCTAGGACGACAAAAGCCAAAAAGGCCAAGTCTTCTATAGAGGCAAAACCCAAACCCACTTCTCCGAAAGTGGAATGGGTTATTAAAACTCCTCCGAATAAAAATTTAGGAATCATATCTGAACCCAACACTAATCTGCTAATCTGAGAGGACCCATGCTTAAGTGGGTACCTAAAGCTCTCTAATTTGTTTTTGCAGATCCATCATGTGTGGTACCTCGACTCTGGTTGCTCCACACACATGACTGGTAAACAAGAGCTGCTGAGCAACTACAAAGACCACCAAACGGCAAAGTCAGATTCGGAAACAATGACTCAGCTCCAATTCTTGGATTTGGAGATATCATTCTGGAGAATCAGACAATAAAAGATGTCTCATATGTCGAAGGCCTCCGCCATAACTTGTTCAGCATAGGCCAGTTCTGTGACAAAGGGTTCCAGGTGGTCTTTCATGCTGATCGGTGGAGAATTTTCGATAGTCAGGACACAAAACTCCTTCAAGGACTTCGGAAATCCAATCTTTACACGATCAACCTGACGTCCGTGCGGCCCTCGACAGCTGTATGCCTCATCTCTCAGATTGATTTACAGAGGAACAGCCTATGGCATCAACGACTGTCTCATCTAAATATGAAAGCTCTCCAGCGTCTTTCTATGAAAAAGTTGGTTCACGGTCTTCCAACTATACTACTACACAGGGAGCATCAGTGTTCGGCATGTCAATTGGGAAAAATGAAGCGAGCATCTCATCACGTCAAGCAAATTGTGTCTACTTCTCGACCATTGGAACTCATACACATGGATCTCTGTGGGCCGATGCAGACTCAAAGTATCAATGGAAGAAAGTATGTGTTAGTAATCGTTGATGACTACTCTCGCTACACGTGGACAAAGTTCCTCCGAACCAAAGATGAGACCGGTGTGATTATCAACTTTGTGAACACTACTCAAAATCTGCTGCAACAGACTATTCAAGTTATTCGAACAGACAACGGCACTGAGTTCAAGAACAACCACCTCAGTGCATTTTATCAGAAACTTGGAATAAGTCAGCAATTTTCAGCCGCCAAAACACCTCAACAAAATGGGATCGTTGAAAGGAAAAACCGAACACTAGTGGAAGCAGCTTGTACAATGCTGATCCATTTAGGACTTCCACACTTTCTATGGGCTGAAGCAGTCAATACCGCCTGTTTTACCCAAAACAGGACGGTGGTTCACAAACGGTTCAACACGACTCCGTACGAGATTGTGAATAATAGAGTGTCCAACATCTCATTCCTTAAAGTCTTCGGGTGCAAGTGCTTTGTGGCGAACGACAGAGAGCAACGTGCAAAGTTCGACCCTAAAGCATTCGAAGCAACATTCGTCGGGTATTCTTCAACATCAAAAGCGTACCGAGTATACATCAAGTCCAACCGAACAGTTAAGGAAAGCTATAATGTCACTTTCCACGAAGTGGCAGATATGGCTTCTGGTCAGTTCAGTCCAGGACCCGTGCCTAACCAGATGGCTCCTGCACAACTCAGTTCAGGACCCGTACTTAACTCGTTGGTTTCTAAAGACAACATCTCAGAACCCGTAATCACTGGTGTGTTGGCACAAAACCAACAGAAGATGGCAACAACTCTGAATTCAACGTCAGAAGAAGCAACGAGACTTGTATTAGACGATTTGGATTCTCTCTTCAAACCAGTATATCGGTCATGCACTGCTACACCTACAGTGGATTCCCCACCCTACGAGATCGACGTACCAAGTTCTTCTCATATCTCTACCCCACCCGATTCAGAATTGCCACAGAATAACGAAGAACCTACAGTGGTCATCGAGGAAGTATTATCAGAGACGATCGATCCAAGTGCAGTATTGGAACTTCCTCAAACAAATGATCAATCGGAGACTATAGGAAATCTAGACCCACAGATGGCTGACGCATCGACTTCAGCCTTGCCTCTTGAACGCAAGTGGACTAGAGGCCACTCGGTTGATCAGATAATTGGCGATCCTTCGGATGGAGTGAGAACATGTCGTCAACACAGTCTATTTAGCTGCTTTCTGAGCCAAAACGAGCCTACTAAGGTAGCAGACGCACTACGAGATCCGGATTGGATAATTGCGATGCAAGAGGAAATCAACCAATTCGAACGTCTTCAAGTGTGGACATGTTGCGGAGGGATACAATCAACAGGAAGGCATCGACTACGACGAGACATATGCTCCTGTTGCCCGAATCGAAGCTATCCGCCTTCTCCTGGCTTATGCGGCTCACAAAGACTTCAAAGTCTATCAGATGAGTTCGGAGATCTAATGAAAAGCAAGTTCGAGATGAGTCACATGGGAGAGATGCAGTTCTTTTTAGGACTACAAATCAGGCAACTCAAAGATGGGATTTTCATCAGTTAGACAAAATACATCAAGGATATTCTGAAGAAATTCCATCAAGACCAGAGCAAGCCTCTCAGCACTCCTATGTCACCAAGCTGCAAGTTGGATGCCGATCCCTCTGGCAAGTCAATCGACATCACACTGTATCGCCTCATCATTGGATCTCTTCTCTATCTCACTTCGAGCCGGCCGTATATCATGTTTGCCACCTGCTTATGTGCCCGTTTTCAAGCCGATCCCAAAGAATCCCATATGCTCGCGGCTAAAAGGATCCTACGTTACCTTAAGGGCACTTCTACCCTTGGACTATGGTATCCAAAGGGTACGAACTTCAAACTTATTGGCTACCGCCAGTTGTTGCTCCCAGATGTTGTGGATGCGGACATAGCTTCGCGATTATGGGTACAATTTTTAGGCGCTCAATTTTTAGGCGAAAAGCTGGTCTGCTGGTCATCCAAAAAGTAGAATTGTGTGTCAACTTCGAAGGCCAAAGCTGAATACGTGGCTACCGCCAGTTTTGCTCCCAGATGCTGTGGATGCGGACACAGCTTCGCGACTATGGGTACAATTTAAATAATATACCCATATATAGTGACAGTCAAAGTGCCATCGCTATTACTTGCAATCTTGTTCATCACTCACGCACAAAACACATAGATATAAGATATCACTTTATCAAAGATCACGTAGAAAAAGGCACCATAGATATGTATTTTGTGAACACGGAATTCCAACTAGCCGACATTTTCACCAAGGCTTTGGATGAGAAACGATTCCAATTTCTTGTCGGAAAATTAGGCATGTTGAATCTTCCGTAATATGTGCATTACCTGATCTTCTGTGCTATCACATGCTCTATTCTATGTGTTTTCCATGCTTATTTGTCTTTATCTTGCGTGATATCAAATATAAAAATATAATAAAAATATACAATATATATACCTATAATATAAAGGGGTATGACGAAATCCTTTAGGATGGTTTGATCTAAAGTCACTTAGAATTTTACCCCGACATGCGATCGATTTAACTGCTTAATTTTGTCAGTCCAAGTCGCATTCTTGTGTCTAAAAGGTCATTAGGTTGCTCCACTAGACACAAAGTCACTTTACATATGTGAGGATTCAAGCCTTGTTTTTTTTCTTTCTTTGGATCTAATTCTCGAGTGAGTCACACATCAATAACTTGTCTTACCTAGTGATATTTGGTTTCATACTCACCTTGCTTTAGATCGTTAGGAAAATGATAAGGGCGCTTAGGATATTCCTTACTCGGCCTCATATAATTTTTCCCTCACATTAGCCCTTAGTCCTCCACTTTGAGCCTTCTCCGATGTCCTTTTCTTCCTACCCATTTCCAACCCTCAACCGAATTCTATTCTCTTCGGATGGTTGTACAAACGAGAAAATGAGGGGGAGAAAATAAAAGAAAAGTGGGATGATGACAAAAGAAGGCATTGCTCAACGCGCAAAAATCAGACCAAATGAACATGCCTTTCGACTATCTTGTAGAAAGTGGCATGGTTCCTGCTGTGAACTTCTCCAACGATAATCTCGTACGCTCGTCAGAGCGACTGGAAGAGGAGCACCACGAAGTGAACTTCTCCAACGATAATCCGGTCTTATATCGGGAAACGAGAAGTCTATGACGATTGATCGAAGCAAAATAACTGAGTGCAAGAGCGAACCTTGTGAGAGTTGTCGAAATGGACCAGTCTATGAACTTAGGACTTTAGTTTGATGACATGACTTGATGGCATTTTCTTCTTTCAAATATTTCGTAAAATTTTAGGTGAGACGATTGATCGAAGCAAAATAATCTGACCCATACTATAATAATAGTAAAATACGAAAAAAATTAACAAAAAATAATAAATAATAAATAAACTTAAAATATATATATATATAATTCGCACATTTTGACATGAAATGTTATGTTTCATATGAGTTGAATTGAATAAATGCGAATCTGTTTTAGTATCGCACATTCTAAATGCAATTTTAAATTGCATTGGTACTAAATTGTTTAAATGCGATAAATTTTTCATTGCTCTTACCCTCATATTATAAGTACATGTTTTTGGGGACCATGTATATGTGCTTAATGAGTAAATTTGTGTGTTATATGCTCGTGACTTGAATTGATTTCATATGCTTGCATACTTAGTCAATTCTTGCGCATTATTTGAGGGGGAGCAAATATAAAAATCGTGCATTAGCTCCAAATATTCTTGACGTTTTTCTCTAAGCGTCCAATTTTCATGTGTTAGATAACATAATTCACCTAGCTCACGCTTTAAAGGTTGAGTTGTCGAAGTCTCTCTTAGCTCTTGATGGAGTTCTCCCTCCTACTTAGTTTTCCCTCGTTAGCAAATTTTCTATTCTTATTTCTTATGTTATTGTTAGATATATCTGAGGCTTTGGGGTTGGTGATCGACTAGACTAGACTAGGTGCATGATGATGAACGTTTCCCTTGAGCTTAAGTAAGCTCTTTCATTGTTATCGTTTAATAACTTTGGGCCTAAGCTCTAAATATTAAGTGTAGCCCAAATAATTTATCCTAATTATATCTTTTGTATTTAATTCTTCGGTAAATTAGAACTAACTCCGAGCTGGCGAAATTTATATTTTCGCTTCAAGACTTTAATTTCTTTACCAATCTTTCTAATTCACGAAATTTACATAATTACTTACAACAAAGCCCCGTATTAAAATATTACTGGTATTACATCCCTTCCCCCTTAGAAGAATTTCGTCCCTGAAATTACGCTGAAGTGAATAACTCGGGTAACGATTCCTCCAATTCTCTAATCAATTTATCTATGTATATCCTATTAAGGTAGGATTTATTTCTACCTTCATCACCAAATTGAAACGACACATTTAAATGTGTCGCTCATGCTCAGTTCCCTAAGGTCTACAACTTCTCTACGTCTAAACTTGACTATCTATTTTCTACTTCCCCTCGGCATATAATTCCTCTACAATTAATCACATAGACAGGCACATTATTATAATCACATGATTCCCTTTTCTCATGGCATCACGGCTCAACTCACTAATAAATTCACTCCTAGTTCTTACCATTTTATCCTACTAACTATATCAAAATATCACATCAGCACATAAGAATCATCACAGCTATAAACGCTTACAGATGAGGCTGGGCTTCCATTCTTTTGAGCGGCCGTACATAGACAGTCTACATAATCTATATCCTAAGCTCTGATACCACCTGTAGCGACCCTTACTCTCTAATCGCTAATTAGCGATAAATTGCATTGGGTTTAGCAGCGAAAGCCGCAGAGAACCCATTTTACAAAAATATTTGTTTATACAAAATATTAATACGAACGGGCCGAAGCCCAAATTGCCCTATCACTCGCCCACAGGTCGAGTCATCCATGTACAGCCCCGCCCTCAAAAGCCCATGGAAGCTTCGATAGCCAGCCTCGATCGTTAATTACCTACAAAACGCAAACACTGAGCTATTGCCCAGTAGGTGAAATAGTGCATATGCACGTGTGACTCCCTCACGTTCACTCTCCCTCAATTCTCACCAATGTAATGCCACTCATCACCACTCATCACAACCGGGATACACTCACCACCTCACCTAACAAAAGCACACGAGTTACTTAAGTCCTTCGAAAACTTCACAATACTAATTTGTTATTATATAGAGCATGATAACGTGATTAAAATATGTAAGCACATAATATTCCATGTGTTAGATAAGATACTTCACCTAGCTCACGCTTTAAAGGTTGAGTTGTCGAAGTCTCTCTTTGCTCTTGATGGAGTTCTCCCTCCTACCGAGTTTTCCCTCGTTAACAAAGTATCTATTCTTATTTCTTATGTTATTGTTAGATATATCTGAGGCTTTGGGATTGGTGATCGACTAGACTAGACTAGGTGCATGATGATGAACGTTTCCCTTGAGCTTAATTAAGCTCTTTCATTGTTATCGTTTAATAACTTTGGGCCTAAGCTTTAAGTATTAAGTGTAGCCCAAATAATTTATCCTAATTATATCTTTGTATTTAATTATTTGGTAATTTAGAAACTAACTCCGAGCTGGCGAAAGACTAGGGTTCGAAATCAAACGAGTGCAATTTTACTTGTTTCTTGAGCCAAACTAAACCCAGCAGAGTCATTGACCCACCACGTGACCCGGACTAGATACTAGCTATGAAAGAAGAAATAAATCAGTTCGAGCATCTCAAGGTCTGGAACTTAGTTCCTTGTCCAAAAGGCAAGACGGTGATCGGAACAAAATGGGTACTTAAAAAATAAAAGAAAGAGGGAGATGGAGTGGTAATTCGTAACAAGGCTAGGCTTGTCGATCAGGGGTACAATCATCAGGAATGAATCAACTACGATGAGACTTTTGCCCCTGTAGCGAGAATCGAAGCCATAAGATTGTTTCTAGCATACCTAACACACAATGACTTTACTGTCTATCGAATGGACGTAAAGACTGCCTTCTTAAATGGAATTTTGAAGGAAGAAGTGTATTTCTCGCAGCCAGACGGATTTGTTAGTGCCAGAACATCCGAACTTCGTATACAAACTTGACAAGGCACTATACGGACTCAAACAAGCTCCAAGAGCCGGGTACGAGGATTTATCCGACTTCTTCATCAACTCAGGCTTCACAAAAGGGAAAATCGACACCACACAGTTCTTCAAGAAAAATGGTTTCGATATCATGCTCGTACAGATTAATGTGGATGACATCATATTCGGCTCAACAAATGTGGCGTCCCGCCATCTCCTATTCATTCTAGTGCTAGTTTACGTGACTATTTATAAAATAAGGGAAATGATATGTACGAAAATGTGTACAAAATTTTCCTTTTGTATAAAGGAAATCATGCTGTAAAATAAAATTATTTCGGGATCCTAATGACACAGCGGAGGTGCGCATGCATATCAAAATCAATCTATGGGTCCGCCACGCAGGTCGCATCCATGTACACACTTCCACCTCAAAAGTCCCCCGGAAGTTTCAAAAGTAGGCCTTGCCATCAAAAGGATCACGTACCGTGATCGCGTGAACCTACAACACATAAAAACGTGGGATGAGCTATAAAGCTCAGTAAGTGGAAATTATGCATGCCATGCACGTGCCGTAAAATACAAAGGCATCCGCGCCAATGCTTTTTAATCCTCACGTCATTTTTGTACTCTCATTTCATTCAGGGCCCTACGCTAATCTTGCTATGCACCATCATGGAGCTCAAATCCAATACGGATATCAGTGACGATACCCACACTGAGAGGCTAACCCTAGTACGCAATTTGCGTTTATCCCTAAGGCGCCTTTCCAATCCCAATGTGGTCTTATCTGTCACGCGGATGCTTCACGCTGGTAGCCCACTCCAAGGTCGCCAACACCAGAGATACCCTCGGTGTCGCTTCTTCCCTCAGGTCGCACACTCTAGGTCGCACTTCCCGCAAATAGGGCATTTGCCCAAATAACATCTACATAAAATCGACGACATAGAGTGTCTCCATGGTGACATAGAAAAAACCATGACTCAACTGTGAGTCAACATCAAATGCCCATATCGGCAAATCTCTCTCAGGGCCGATCTTGTACCATGCACGCTCTCATTTCATATCTCTCCCGCATGTCGTGCGTTGATCGCGTGCGTGTACGTTAATATATTAAATAAGGTTCGTGCAAGTACGTCAAGTAATAATTAAAATGAATATGTTATTAACTAGTACCACGCGCGATAGGCAGTGTACCTATCGTTTGTAGAATAGCTATAGCGATTATCCGAGTATCGAACATGATGAATAAATTGAGTACTAGTAATAACCTACCATTTGATACTTAGCCTAAATAAATATTTCTTGTATTTACAAATTAAATTCCAACAGCTTAACCTAACAAAACCAAAAGCTTCAATGCAAAAAAATTAAATATATATATATATTATATATAAAACGGAAGTGCTTGGGATTTTGAATCCCGCTAGGTATCATTGACGAGGCCGAAAAATTATCGTTAACACAAAAATAATGACTAAGTCGCGGTAGTTCCTACTTAGGCCCGAATTTGCTGTCGCCCTAGATGGTTGTGAGAATATATATTAATTTACCTAAAGCGAAGATCAATTAGTTGTCGCCCTATAATCGAACTCCTATCATTTTATGAAAGTCTAGTTGTCGCCCTAAAACGATATTACCACGAAATCACATCAACATATAGACATATCAAAGTGATATTCAGATCAAACATAGACATATTAATTTGAATAACAAAAATCATAAATGATAAATAGCCAACATTTCATGTTCACGAGTATTTTATGTCCAATAATTCTACCTAGCGTTCATCTCATCCCAGGCACATAAAAAATTAGCTACTCATACGAAATACTAACACGACAAAAAGAAGTGTAAATAACAAAGAGAAATAAAACATATTTCTTCCGTGAATTTCGCCTTGAGATTAATATTTCTTTGAGGACTTTTGTCGTGCAGGTGGCGGACGAGTTGGGAATGCTCATGGAAACCACTTGGTTACCCCTGCTTTGGCTCCTAACATGCACGCAGCCCAATCGTAGTCCTAAGGATAGCGTATTACCTCGCTCGTTACTGCTTCGCCGCGACCATTGTGTGCTGCTGATGATCCCATTCGATGTCCCGCTCAACGCACAACTGCCTCACTCACGCATGGCTGCTTTGCTTGATGGTAAATTCTTTGGCACGTACATAAGGTGTAGCTTTTGGTGAGGTGTCTCCTTGAGGTGGGTGTTTGAGCGATGGTTTAGAGATGGTTGTTTGAGCTGTGAGTGTTCGGTCACTGTGTTTGTGTAGCTGAGGGTAATGCGTCTTTGGTGAGATGAGGTCGATGGTGTGAAGTCCTCTTTGGTTGATGGTCCATCGTGTCTGTTTGGTCCAGCCCCCTTTTATAGATGATGAAGATTGAACAAAATAAAACACGCATCCGTAAGATCAGCAATATCTCATCTTCTTCCTTGAATTTGTCAATCTGCCACCACGTTTCTCTGCTCGTGTGTGCTATGCCGTAGGATTGTCGTTGGTTTCCTTTTGTCTCTTTTCCATTTTTCTTATTTTGTGTGCTCTAGCTATCGATCATGTGGGTGTATAATCATATCATATCATATATATATATATATATATTATATATAATATATATATATAAAAGTTCGACATGAACTTCCAACTTAGACCCGTTTGAAAATTTATTTACCGATTGCCACCACTTATAGCCAGCGGCACATCATCATTATATGAGGGTATAATTGGGATTAAATAAGTTGTAAAAAAGTTACCGTTTTAACCTTATTTGTCAGCTGAATTACACGGGTGGAAGAACTCATCCACGAAGGTTTGGATTTTATTTGCAAAACAACGACTCCTCAGCTCCGTCTGGCTTTTCATTTCCTATAACTCATCAATGCTCTTCGTGGCAACAGACACGCGATTTTTCTCGGACATAGATCTAATCCTACGCTCTTTTTGAAAAGGCGGCACCAGCGACTTGCGGAGACAATCCAATAGAAAATCAGCAGTCGGACGGTGTCGCTTAGCTGCATGTCACAAGTGATTGAGCCTCACAGTTCTCTTCTTCAACCGTCACGGCGTCCGATTTCTCGGCGAGGAACTGCAGAAATGGTTCCGTGGAGAAAGTGGAATAGGGCTTCGTGGTTGTTCTGGGACATTTGCGGCTCCATCTCTTCCACGGCACATCATTAAGGATGCGATGAAATCAATAGGGTTTCTTGGGTCAACAGGTTTTTTATCACGTAAAATTAGTTGCCAAAAACCAATCTCTTCTCTGCGTTTCTTAGATTAGATTATTGCTGAGGAAGGTAGTCATTAATAGGGTAAGGAGGATCATTCGTGGGTCGTCGAAGCCCGCGATTGGGGGAAGGCTTTCGATTCTCCCACCCCAGCCGACGTTATCGATTGCTGTGTGATCGAGGTCGTGCAGGAATGGGAGCTTCGACGGGCAGTCTGAGTTCTTTCGCTAGCAAGAGGAGCTGATCAGATCTATTCGCAGGTTTATTCCTCAATTTTTCTCCCTTTCCAATACCTATTATTCTATGTGATTTCGGACATGGGCTGCTAGTTGGTCGATTATGGAATCTTGAAAGAAGAAACATAGTGTAATGGGCGCAGGTGCTTCAAGAATTCACGCATGGTGGGTACCCAAGAGAAGATAGTCAAGAGTGAGTTCAAAGAGGTGCTTTCTGATTTCTTGGCAGGCATGGCAGAGGATTAAAGCGGGACCCAGTCATAATTCTTCCATAGAAACGCATGGAGAGAATTTTCAGTTGCCGGCAGCCACCATAGCTCTCACTGCCTTCTTCAGGTATGCTTTTTATGTAGCATCATATTGTTTAGTCATCTGCATGATATTAAGGGCGAGAGACTATCTCTAAAATATTAAGTTCTAGAGACTATCTGTAAGATACTATTTCATTTACGTCCTTTACTTTAATCAACACTTTATACCTTTAAATTGTCAAACATCTTTTTGCAGAGGCTGGGGCAAAACTGGCAAGAAGGCTGTTGAGCTTAGCTATGGTTTTGTTCTTGCAACTCTTGTGCTTCACTGTGGAGGTTGTCATAGTTTAGCCAACTCGGGTTGCCTAGAACCATTATGGTATTTTGTTCAATTTCTTACTATGTGAAGTTGTGTTACAAAAAAACTGTTAAGCCCATTTTCCTGCTTAACATTTAACAATCTTCTTTCCAGTGCCTTGCTGGTTGCGTTTAATGCTTTTTGTGAATGCGTTGGTGATCTGGAGATGGGAAAGGTACACGACCTTCGTTTATCAGACTTTACGGACTTCACATTTTGCTTATTTTAGGAATTTATTTTGTACAGATTCTGGCAGGAGACAAGGAAGGTAATGAAGAAGAGACGTGGATTGGTCTTATTGGTGATCTGGCTGGGTGTATTTCAATAAAGCGGCCAAAAGACGTTTCTCATTGAACTCAGACGAAATTAGTTCACCCGAAAGGTCATTGAAAGATTGTTAAGGCCTTTGAGAAGCTCACTGTCCAACAAGGAATGCCCCCAGCAACTGTCCTTTGGGCAGTAAAAATCCTTTTTCTTGGATTATTGAAGCATATTATTTGGGCAGAGATGTAATAAATTTCTGGGTTTTTTGTTCTTGGTTTATGTAATGAAAATTATGGTCGAACCAGCCTTCGCTTCACTCGAGGATATGTTTAGAAAAGTTCCTAACAATATAGCGAAGATTCTCAGGGAAAAACCTGCTATTGTTGCTCACAGTCAGAATACGTCCAATGGAAGAACATGAAGAAGAAGAAGAAGAAGAAGAAGAAGAAGAAGAAGAAGAAGAAGAAGAAGAAGAAGAAGAAGAAGAAGAAGAAGAAGAAGAAGCGAGGGGGTCTATTGCTCGCCAAGCCCGACTACCAAAAGGCGTACGTTACCTCAGTGTCCCATGCTGTAATTTTTTCTGGCCAGTGGAGCAGTTTTATGATAGGGCTTTGCTTAAAGTCGTCGTAGGAGGGATCGATATACTACATAAGCCTCGGAAGGGAAATTAAAGGAAGCAACTCATACCCAAAGAAGCAAAGCTCGGGGAACATTTGCGAACGAGGTGGCTAGCTATAAACTCTGTGAGTATTATTAACCAAGAAAATAGGAGGAGGTGCGTTCTTCTTCTTTTTTGTATTTTTCTTTCAATCGGATTGCAGATAAGGTAAAATGGCTAATGGTCATAATCGTAATTGAAAATGTTGACTTATTTCATTGTTTTTTCTTCTAAGCGCCACATGAACCAGAGGAAGTCTTGCAAGGCTCAAAGAAGTAGATGAAAGTTTTGCAGATACAAGAGGCCCAAAAGCAAAAATCATATGGGAGTTTAAAAATTATTCGTTTATGCATGTGAAAGCTGAATAAGTTGCTTACACAATTTTGCTAGCGAGATGAGCCGATCAGTTCTATTCTCAGGTTTATTCCACAATTTTCCCTTTTTCAATACCTATTATTCTCTGTGATTCGGACAGGCTGCTGTAATAAATGTTGGTCGGTAATCGAATCTTGAAAGAAGAAACATAGTATTGTGTAATGGGGCGCAGTTGCTTCAAGAATTCACACATGGTGGTACCAAAGAGAAGATAGGCAAGAGTGAGTTCAAAGAGGTGCTTTCTGATTTCCTGACAGGCATGGCCGAAGGATTAAAGCGGGACCCAGTCATAATTCTTCGAATCGACGGCTCAAATCTTATCGGGTTCGTTAAAACCTCTGCTTTCGAGCCCGAAATTAGGTCGGTATTCTCCGAAATTAGTTCGCCCGAAAGGTCATTGAAAAACCACATTGTTCACTGTCCAACAAAGAATGCCGCCAGCAACTTATGTCTAATTCATGACGATGAAATTACTAAACTACACTCCACGTCCCACGTGAGTTAGTTTTTTTACTTTGCAAAGATTTCGTAATTCCTCGTCCCCGAATATGCATAGGATATATACCTCGATTACTTGCGAGGTTGTGAATCCGTCACGACTGTCAATGTCCAGCAGTTGCACTTCGTTGTCAAGACCGCATGTCGCCGCTGACCCATGTTCAACCCGAACAAGGCGGGCCTAGCAAACTAGTGATAAGTCACGACCCCGAAGCCAACTCTATCAATGACCCATCGGTCTAAGGTCCACGTATACTACTATAGTCAAATAATCGATCATTGACACTCAACGAGTAATTAGCCATGTGATCGTCGATTACAAGTCGTGTCCAAATACAAGTTAATCCCCTGATTCAACTCATACCAATGTTATGACCTCCCGCTTTCCAAGCGAATGGTTGGCACAACTATTTTTGAGTCGTCAACAAATAAGTCATGGTCGATATTCAGTCACCCTACTGAAGTCTAAGACTTATGGGCAAATTTTATATAAGAGATTAATAGCTCATCGGTGCCCCCTCTCTCATCCCATGAGATTCGGTGACTAAACTCGTACATGTGGGTTTTATATATTTACCGTCTCACCGGATGCCTAGTAAGACTGGATAGGTAAATAAATAATATGCCTTTTGTAAATTCCATAAATAAATATTTGAATACAATATTCAAATATTAAAGACGGAATAACAGGTTCATGTTTATGCCTATTCATTACATCCTCGAATGGCATTCCGAGGGCATATACCCAACAGTTTTTCACCGTGGGTTACCCATCGAGCTTCTTGACCTCGAACGATGATTTTGAGTTAGAGAACACTCTGGTGAGGTGTACAATGAACGTTTGTGGCAGTGGCATTGACCTAAATTGGGTATCGAGTTGTGGGTGTCGCAATTTGGGTGTCGGGCTGTGAGTGTTGCGATTTTGGTGTCGAGCTGTAAAAAAATGATTTCTCCTTATGTTCTACCGTTAGCATAATGTGGGTGTCGAGGGGGTTAGTATTTGGTTGGCTAATATGCTAGTTAAAGCAATTTTGTTGAATTACAGTACTCACATTTCGTTTATGAAGTATATTTTGAAGCTTTTTAGCAGTATCATATGGTAATCGTTTGTTGTTCTAATTTTAAGTGGTGCTATTATGCGAAGCTATGTTGTCTACAAATGCCTTTGGTGGGCTCACGTTGTTTGCATTTTGTGAATATAAGAAGAGCACATATGTATTATTTTGATCAATGAAACGATAGGTTATGGCACATTCTTTTGTCGGTATGTTGCCAACATGTTATCGCACATCTTTACATTGATACGTTTTGGATTATGATGTTGGTGGATGAATGTTATTAATACTGTCAATATGTTTGATATTAATACTGTTGGTGTTCCAATAAAATTATTTTGGAATGCATTTGTTGGTGGGTTATGATTTTTTAAGCTGGTAGTTATTTTTT
The DNA here is from genome assembly GCA_027422505.1 of Craterostigma plantagineum. Taxonomy (NCBI): domain Eukaryota; kingdom Viridiplantae; phylum Streptophyta; class Magnoliopsida; order Lamiales; family Linderniaceae; genus Craterostigma; species Craterostigma plantagineum. The sequence continues at coordinate 10,232,818 of JAPQWV010000021.1, read as the reverse complement.
GATCAAGTTTTTTACCATGGTACCACAAGACAGTAACATTATGTACTCCAACTACTCAAAACATATTTTCTGATAACCGTTCAAGCGTTAAAACATGTAATTATTTGGTACTACAATGTAACAAACTTATGTACTATATAAATACTCATAGAAGTACTACAAACATCTATATATTTGTAATACAATTTAGTGTAAGCTCTCAGGCCTTGTTTGCACAAGAATCTACATGGTTCGATATGCAACACATGATACGACAGAATACTGTAAGTAACCTATGCACGGTACTTCACTGGTGTAGACCTTTTTGGTCCAAATGATTATGAGAGTTTTGATTATTCCAAGTAATTGTGTATTATGGGGGGTACAATGTAGAAAACTCGATATGCACGATTTATGATGTTTAAGTATATGAAAATATTCGATTAAGTGTTTCAATATGATTTAAATTGTTAAGAAAATCGAATATATGTGATCTTGTGCTTAACTGGAATATTGATGTGATCACCTGGTTATGAACATTTTCGTTTGGATGGAATATCACTATGTGCTATATATGGAAAATATATTCTGATAAGTAATTGGTGAGCTGTACACATGATTGAGTTATATTAGGAAAGAATATCGTTGAGATCACCCGGATATGAACGACTGTATATGGAAGTATATTCTGTTAAGTGACATGTGAGCTACGTGATTGAGTTATTTTAGGAAAGAATATCAATGTGATCACTCGAATATGACTATGCTATATATGGAAAAGATATTCTGATTAAATGCTTACATGTGATTGATCTATTTTAGGAAAAAATATTATGAGATATCCGTTGAGTGCAATATTATTTGACTTTTAAATCAGTGAATCAATGATCTACCTTTCCTTATGCGACTTAGGATTTATATTTTGGAAAGTGATTAATTGATTGAACTTATATGTGGTAATATGCCGATTGAGTTTATTTATGGAATGTGCTGAAATCAGATGAGACACCATGCATGTAAAGTCTGTCTTTTCTTTATACTCAGCAGATCAAATCTTTCCCTGTGAGAATTGGCTATCATATTTTAGGAAGGAAATCAGTTGATTGAGCTTACCATTGATAACATGCTGAGTGGAACTATATATGGAATGTGCTGACTAACGGATGAGATCACCACAAAAGGGAAGTAAGATTCTGGTATTTATGGTAAATGATCATGTTTGACCGTTGAGCTAAATTGGTTTATTCTTGGCATGATTCCTTGAGTTAATGCACGTGATTATTGAGCTTTCTCTTGCATATTCTGTGCTTAACTTTCCTTGTGAAGTGTAGAAGCTATTCGTGGTCTATATAGAAGATAAACATTTCACGTTGAAGGGAACGAAACGAACACACAAGCCATCGAATTCCTTAGACGTTTTTGAGCTTTACTTTGCGAATCTGTACCCTTTGAGTGATCCTTAGAAACTCTCAATCCAAAAACCTTGTCTTCGTACGTGATCTGTCTTCGGACGTGTTGAGCGCACAAAGGAGCACGATGGAGTCTTTCGCACATGGAGGGACGAATTTGGTGGATTCGGTGGCCCTTTGGTAGCAAGCTGCATCCAGTCGGGGAATAGGTTTCCTGGGTAACGACGTGGATCGAAACTTGGCGTGCGTCAGCCTAGAACGAGGTCTAGTATCCATAGTGCTTTGGTTGTGTACGGGTCAATCATTTTGTAACCAGAACCGGTAATACTTAGTGATTGACTGGAACTCTTTGGTAGATCACACCCCAAGGACAGGATTAAACCCCAGTTGGGGATATAACCTGTATAAAAATCTCGTCTCACTTTACTTTCAGTTATTTACTTTTCTGTGAGACAAACCCGGAACGCATGCAAGTAACTAGGCAATATCTTTGAACGATTTCTGGAATTAACGTAATAGTTTGTGAAACAGTGTTAGGGAGATAACGTTGATAGTCTTACTGCTTTCTGGGAAATAACGTACTCTGCAATATCTTCTTAAAGCAAAGTATTTTTCGAAGAAGAACAAGCCAAATTTTTTATAGCCTAATTCCCCCCCCCCCCCCCCCCCCCCTAGGCATTTTTACACTTCAACTGGAATGTTTTGCTACTACAAATATCTATATATTGGTACTACAAATTAAGGTAAGAACTTTTCGACGCCCATGGCTATGTTTGATCATTTGGTATCAATATTGGTGGGTTAACCTTTAAACTACATAATTATCACATTCAAACATCAATATTCTTTCTTCTTAATATGATACTAACAAGAACATCTTATTTCATAGTCAAGATTTTTGATCTATTGAAAGTTAGTATTTATGTTTACGGTACCGTGTGTTTAATTTTTATTATGTGTCGTATTATGGAAGTTCTCATGCATTGTTCGCACGAGAATATACTTGTTTTCGATAATTAAGAACGTCGTACAATAAAAATACTACAAGTAACCAACGCAGTGTACTACACTATCATGTCTTATGGTACTATAAACATCTATATATTGGTAATACAAATATCTATTCTGATACTACAAGTTTGGATAAGTGTTTTCGACGCCGCGAATTAATTTAGGTCAGAGCGACTATGTTATCCTAGTTCTAGGTATTATAATGATCTTTGGTATCAATATTGGTGGGTTAAAATTTAGAATTAGGGATTATTACACTGAAACACCAACTTTTTGGTCTAATAAAAATGATACTAGTAAGAACATCTTACTACATAGTCAAAAATTTTTATCTATTGGAAGTTAGTGTTTATATTTTACATTACCTTGTGTTCAATTTTTATTATGTGCCATATTTTGGAAGTTCTCTGCCCTTATTTGCACAATCTACGTGTGTTTTTGATAATACAAACCTTGTACGAAAAAGATACTACAAGTAACCTACGCATGATACTACACTAGCTTATGTTATGATACTACTAACATCTATATATTGTTAATACAAACAACTGTATATTGGTACTACAAATTTGGGTAAGAGTTTTTCGACGCCGTTCGTATCAACTTTTGTCAGTGACTATGTTACCAAAGTTACAGGTACTATATTAATCATTTGGTATCAATATTAGTGTGTTAATATTTAGAATTATGATTGTTACATTGAAACACTAACTTTCTTTCTACTTAATATGATAATTGTAAGAACATCTTACTACATATACAAGAGTTCTGATCTATTGGAAGTTAGTATTTGTGTTTGCTACCGTGTGTTTAATTTATATTAGTTGCCGTATTTTGGAAGTTCTCATGATTTGCACAATAATTTACGTGTTTTTGAAATTCGTGGTACGAAAAAGATACAAGTACCATACGCACGACATACACCAGCATATGCATGGTACTACGAACATCTATATAGTGGTACTACAAACATCTGTATATTGGTAATACAATAGGGTAAGAGTTTTTCGACGCCGTTCAAATTATTTTTGGTCAGTGACTATGTTACCATAGTTATAGGTATTATATTGATCATTTGGTGTCAATATTGGTGGGTTAATATTTAGAAATAGGGACTATTACATCGAAACACCAACTTCTTTTCTATTTAATATGGTACTAGTAACAACATCTTTCTACATAGTCAAGATTTTTTATCTATTGAAAGTTAATATTTATGTTTTACGTAACCGCGTGTTTGATATTTATTATCTGCCATATTTTGGAAGTTCTCATGCCTTATTTGCACAATAATCAACGTGTTTCGGTATTAAAACCTAGTACGAAAACGACACTAAAAGTAACCTACGTTGGTACTACATTAACATGTGTTATGGTACTACTAACATCAAGGTACTACAAACATCTGTATATTGGTACTACAAATTAGGGTAAGAGTTTTTCGATGGCGTTCGAATTAGTTTTGCTCAGTGACTATGTTACCATAGTTATAGGTACTATATTGATAATTTGGTATCAATATTGGTGGGTTAATATTTAGAATATGATATTACATTGCAACACCAACTTGCTCTCTACTTAATATAATACCAGTAAGAACATCTTTCTACATAATCAAGATTTTGTATCTATTGGAAGTTAGTGTTTATGTTTTACGTTACTGTGTGTTTAATTTTTATTATGTGCTGCATTTTGGAAATTCTCATGCCTTATTTGTACAATAATCTACGTGTTTTGATAATTAAAATCGTGGCACGAAAGTAACATACGCATGGTATACACTAGCATATGTACGGTACTACGAACATCTATAGGTACTACAACATCAGTATATCGGTACTACAAATTAGGGTAACACTTTTTTGACGCCGTTCGAATTATTTTTGGTCAGTGATTATGTTACCATAGTTATAGGTATTATATTGATCATCTGGTATCAATATTGGTGGGTTAATATTTAGAATTTGGGATCATTACATCGAACCAACTTCCTTTCTACGTAATATGATACTAGTGTTGGGGAACCCTCGAATGGCATTCCGAGGGCATATCCCCAACTACTAGAAGAACATCTTACTACATAGTCAAAAATTTTGATATATTGGAATTTAGTATATATGTTTTATGTAACCGTGTGTTTAATTTTTATTATGTGCCGTATTTTGAAAGTTCTCATGCTTTATTTGCACAATAATCTACGTGTTTTCGATAATTAAAAACCTGGTACGAAAACTACAAGTAACATACGAATGGTACTGCACTAGCATATGTTATGGTACTCCGAACATGTATCTATTGGTATTGCAAACATCTGTATATTAGTACCACAAGCATTTTTTAGGTATTAGAAAAATACTTGGAGCATACACATGTCTCACAAGTCACGGCAGAACCTCAACCTCAGAAACATAAAAAAATGTATTAGAACAGGTTCGTAGAACCTCAACCTCAGTTATAATAACAGATAATATCATTCAAACAATTGGAGTATACAACTAAGAGGATATCGAATTATTGTGGCAATCATGGAGTCACGATATACTTCAACTTCAACATCGTCAAGATACCTCCCACGAGTTGTAGGTCTTATGATGTATCTATTCATGGACATTGTAGTATGCACGCTGCAATCCACGCCCTCCGTGTTCTGCTCCGTCGTGTAGTTTAATAATGAATTTACAATACCATTAATTATGTAATGCAGTACTACAAAATGGAGACAAACAGTACCAATTCAATTGATATATACGATATCAAGATGTCAAATAATTAAATCACTTTTACATTACCACTAACCACACGCAAATGGCACCAATATACATAATACATCCAGAAATAGATACAAATGACAACATTGAAACTTATAGTACCGAGAAACAGCGAAGCCTCATACCAAGAGAGTCACAAATGCATTACCTTTATGAGGTTTCATCGTAATAGAAGGCAAAATTTGAAAGATATAATCGAAAAAGAAACGAATCGAGCCAATTAGATCATAGCCCAACATGGAATCCTTCAAGACACATATCGAAGTCCTAAGCTCTACATTAACCCAAAATGCCAAAAATAAATCAAAAAACAAAGTTTACAGTAGCTCTCGCTCGTTCGTCTGACGTGTCCAACATTGGTTGCTCGTGGAAGCTTGCTCGTTCTCTCTCGTTGAACAGACGTGTTTGAAAGTGGAAGCTTGCTCGTCATCTCGTTTTCTCTCTCGTTCTCGCTCTTGGACTCTCAAGCTCTCTCTGTAGTGTTTCAAAGTGCAAGTGGAAGAAGGGATTTTGACCAAAGTCAAAGGTCTTTTCGTAATATTTATGTTTTACAAGGCTAAAATTGTCCATTAGGTAGGCTTGGCATGTGATTTAAATGTTTGAAAGTAGGAGTTTGGTGATTAATAAATGGATGGTGGGGAGTTAGTTGATAAGAAGTTTGGGGTGTAGGGATTTATTCGAAGATTTAAATTGTTCAAGAACGCCTCTCTCCTCCCATTTTTACCTCCACTTACAAACTAAAACTAAAAAGCCTTAACTAGAAAACACTCATCTCCCCCATCCTTCTCACCAATTTTTAAGGATGGGGAACCATCTTTGTTTCTTGCTTTTATTTGCTTTTTTGCTAATTTTCTGCTTTTTTTTTTGTTTCTCCAATCGTAAGAGCTTGTTTCTGCCCTTGTGAGTGGTCTTTCTCCTCTTGTGGGAGATTTTTCTCCCTTTATGGGAGGGCCAGTCTCGAAGACGCCGAGTTTTAGAAGTTGAGGATCGAAAAAAGTGATGACTATTTCATATTTGGTTTCATTAGTAATAGCTGTGGACTTTTAACTAGATTTGCAGCATGTTTCATTGTTTTTCTTATTTTTGCTTTAGATTTTTTGCCATTTTGAGTTTTTTTCCTTTTAGTGATTTTGTTCCTACTGGATGATCGATTGTATCTAGAGGACCCTGTTGGACTATTTAGTCATGTATCTTTGTTATTAAACTATTGGTTCGAAAAAGTTGTCCAAACATGTCGTCATGTTACATTGTTTTCCACCACATGGAGAGGAGGACTATTTGTGCTCGTAATATTGTGAATTGACAAGTTTACTCTTTCTAACAAAAATAACTTGACCATTTATAGTTTCTTGGATAATAAAATTTACCTAGCAATTAATTGTTCTTGAATTGGTAAAAGTAGTCCTTTCATTCACTTGTCTTTTCACTTACACCAATACCTTCATTGGTTTAAGGTAAAACCTTTACATTGATGACATCATATGCCATTACAACCATATGTTATAAAAGGGTCATGGGTATTATAAGGTAATAATCGAGATAAATGCGTTGAAGAGATGTCATGATGGGTGAGCAGGAAGAGATCATGGGTTTAAGAGGAAGATCACAGGACATCCACTGCATGAATGGTTTATAACACCTTTCATGTCATCCACTAATTGTATAAGATTACTTATACTTACAATGATATGGTGAATTCATTTCATGTAGTGGCCACTTAGTCCACTATTCTAAAACTGGTACTGAGAGCATCTTCAACCGACAACATAAAAATACAGTTAATTTGATACAATAATACAGTTGCTACAATATTTTTACTCCAACCCATTAACTCTTACACTGAAATAAAATTCCTATTTATTAATATCACAATTGACTTACTAAACTTTATATAAATGAATTAATAATTGAAAATATAAATTATAAAACTAGCATATTCTTTAATTATAATTGGTTAAAGTAATAGTTGATATAATAATAAAAGAAATTAAAATACTTATACTTTTATTATTATAAGAATATCAAATATTTTGAATATAATTAAACTAGTTATTTTATTAAATAAAATATAATTAACATAAACTACAACTCTGTTTAGTGTTGAATATTGTGCGTACTCTACAACTAAAATATCTCTTCTCATCAACACAATATTAACGTTAAATATAGAGTCCCGTTTGAATAGAAATATATTTAACCACAAAAATAAAGTACACGTTTGCGATGCTCTCGGGTTTATTAAATTTCCACAATAAAGAGGGCAGTTATAATCGATTGGTTTTTACCCAACTAAGTTAAACAGTTCACTACAACAAGCAAAGGGTCAAGAAATGAAACGATGCACTAAGCCATCAAGTGTCGTCAATTCCCCCTTCTAATTTGAATTTTACGGGCTACTAAGGGGCATGAATTTCATTTTTAATGAGTAATTCTATTGGCATGGCACCCTCTTTTTTCTACATCGCACCCCTTATTAAGATGTAGAGTAAACAGTAATCATCACCAATTATATACCCAATATAAAGAGAAAACAGAGTTTAATTGAATAATTTAAGTAATTTGAAAAATGACATAAAATAAATGCCAGTTAAGAAAAAGACGATTGTAATGTTAATAAATATTTTATTTATATTTAACTTTATAATAAAAACTTATTTAATTAAAAGCTTGCATAATTCAAACTAGATTTGTCAAACGGGCCAGTGGGGTGGGTCCGAGCCTGAGAAAGGGAAGCCCGCACCGCCGCTCAGGCGGGGCGCGGGCCTGGCTCCAGCTTACCTGCCAAAACAAATAGAGAAAAAAAAAAAATAAAGAAAAAGGAACAATTTTAGTTCGAAATTACCAGTAATTTAATTCCTACTCTTTAATATAAATTTATTAGTTTATTAATTTCACTTAAAATTGAATTATGGCAAAGCTAGCAATGATCTTCATACGCTGTCGGATAGATGCAACATTGGATCGATGTACTTGTTTTATTGAGAGAACATTCATGAAAAAAGTGGATTGAGGTATCGAGCTTAAAGGCTAAATGTTGGTAAATTTCTTCTCTTACCGTGTAGGATGACTCGCTGGCACAGATATATGTGATCGAAGGTGAAAAACATTGGGAAAATATTGCTAAGATTTTCAGCGTCTCGAAGCTTGTTTATGTCAAAACCATTAGTAGTGACGATGAACGGAAGAGTGTTTTACTGACTAGGCGACTTCTCCACTTTCACCATCCATCCCATATGGCAAGCCGCCAGAAAAGAAGCTCAAGGGTGAATCCAAAGGCCAAGCTAGTGACCATGATATTTTCTGTCAGGAACCGAACCCAAACCGAAACCTTATGTCATAATTTTATGCATTGACATAAATTCATGCATTCACATAATTAATTTTATAGATATGCGCATGGATAATATCATAATTAATTAAAATAAGTTGGTAGTATAAATAATTGAAATAAATGTTACTACTAACAAAGTTCTCGGCATGAAGTCTAAACAAAGAAAGTTCTCGTGGGTCTAATTAATTAGGAACTTTTTATACATAAATATGAGCGGGAAGGTTTTCACATTGTACTATACTAGGGATTACAGTTTTTGATAGTTATTTTTACATCAAAGTTTCGATAAAGTGGATAATTACTAAATTACATTTCTTACCATGGGAGGAAAACATTGTCACCTCCTTGTCAAATCAATTTTCCTTAATATATATCTGAACATATAGTTAGCAATAAGAACAGAAACTAGAGAAAGGAGGCTAAACTTGTATGCAAGAACGATTACTCAAGCTAAGGAAGTTAAATACAAAGTGGGTATGATCTCAAACTACAATACGTAACTATCCTTATAATTTATATTAAATAGTGTGTTTTATATGATCTTTTCATGTATTATGTGAATAATTCGAAATAAGAGATAGGTGTTCTGAGCTGAAGTTTAGGCTGGAGGAATTGGTACGTAAGGTTAGAAACCTTAAGATACTAGGAAAGTTTTCAATTCATGAATATAATTAGAAGTCTTAAATACTTTCGGCTGACATGTCTAGCTACTGGAAACAAATTAAAGATATTTAAATCTTATAAGAGCATGAAGTTCGACAACATTATGTTGTTGGTCTCTAAAGAACTTTCACAATTTTAGGAAACTAAAGCATGTTAGTGTAAAGTTTTCAATGAAACTAGGGTTTTCTGCCTTAGACTTCTGGGAAAATTCCTTTCGGCCTTTAACAACCCCAAGGAATTCTGATGTATTTACGGTGTATTACTTTCTGCAATTAGGATAATATTCAAAGATGATTAAAGTGGTAGATTAATTTGGTATTGAAAAGTAACACTAAAATCGGCCAAGCTGCCAACTTCAGACAACAGCACCCGAAGTTAAATTTAGGGCACAATTTCGGAGACGATAGACTTCGAATCAGGACTAACGTAAAACACAAAAGTTATAGAAAATTAAATTGGCTTTTCACAGGAACTTGAACCAGAGTCACCCGATTTGTAGATCAAAAGTTATGGTCACAAACGTGCAATCTGCCAGTTTCGGCCGATTCCACTGGGACGACACCCGAAAGTCAGTTTCGGGCGAAATTGCAAGGTCAATGGACTTCGAATCGGGCCGACCATAAAACATAAAAGTTATAGATAATTAAGTTGGCTTTCCATAAGAATTTGAATCAGGGTCGTCCGATTTCTAAATCGAAGTTAGCGTCAAAATTGCGTAGACTGCCAGTTTCGGCTGATTCGACTCGGACAGCAACCGTAAGTTAGAATCGGGCGATTTTTCGAGGTCAATGGACTTCGAATCGGGCCGAAATTAAAACATAAAAGATATAGATAGTTAAGTTGGCTTTCCGTAGGAATTTGAATCAGGGTCGTCCAATTTGTAAATCAAACGTTATGGTCAAAATCGTGTAGACTGCCAGTTTCGGCCGATTCCAGTCGGACAGCAACCCTAAGTCAGTTTCGTGCGAAATTTCGAGGTCTATGGACTTCGAATTCGACCGAACTTAAAGAAAAAAAGTTATATGTAATTAAACTGGCTATTCAAAGGAACATGAATCAAGGAGATTGGAACTCTAAATCAAAAGTTATGCTTACAATGGTGCAGGTTGTCATATCGAACAACATCTCATGAGACTTATTCATGCACAATAAAAAGAAGTATAAGGATTATGGGTTTAGAGACCTATTCATGCACAATAAAGCATGTATATCATGCACGCATGTCATTATTGGATTTCGTATTTACGGATAAAATAATTATATAGGTCATGACTCAGATAAAGGCAAAGGAAAGGCCGAGTGAAGGATAGAGAGTTACAAAACTTGTGAGTATGATATGCAACATGTATTTATGTGCTTACATGCTTTTATTTGATGATTTCGTGATATACGTGCTATATGAACTGATTTGATTATATGCCACAACGTGCCGTTATCTGCTAAATGTTACTTGTTAGAGATTTATAATATATGTGATATAAAGATAGGCGCATAGCATTGCATACACGTAATAATGTATAGAGAAACTGTTATGACTGCTACGACTACGGATGGTACGATACAGATGCTACGGCATACTTCTCTTCACGTCAGGGGGATGACAGTTACTTCCCTTCAAATCGGGGAATGACAGAATCCTGTATAGGCACATACAGATATCTACAGTACTGACGGAGTCCCATGCATGGGCGCCGACTGGGCTTATCGTATACGAGTCTAGCTAGTCTATAACGGGAGTATCAAAATAAATGGGCATATAGAAATGCATTGATCTAAGGATAATACGAAAGGTAATAGCATGAAATGAATACGTGATAGCATGAACTGAATGATTGAAAGGTTTACTGAAAGGTTTACGGCATTTATAGGAAAATGACTCGTTTCATGTTACGGTTTAATTGTTATTGATTAACATGTTGCTATCATACTCTGAATAGTGGTCTTCATAGTTGTGTAGATACATGGCAGGCTCACTAAAGCGCATTATTAGCTAAAGCATGGATTCAAGGTTGGCCGGCTACGCTCTCCTCATGTTCCCCTCTGTTCATCGTTAGCATATAGTCTAAAAATAGTATAGGCTATAACATTTTGTGACTCGTATGATATGTACTTATATGTACATTATTGTGAAAGAAATTAGACTAGATGTACGCACCCATTTTTGTTAAAGAAAATAGTTACGGAAATCGCGAGTATATTTTATCGATGTGTAAAAAGGTCATAGGGACGGGGCGCTACATTTTCCTATGTACTCGGTTTTCTTAGATGCTTTGTAGGTTGTTTTGCGCTACTTGCGTCGGTTGTTATGTATGTTCTACGCTAAATGATAATGTTAATGAATTGCTAAGTAGGTGAGATGTTGCTTTGTATGTTTGTTGTATGCTAGGTCAAAATGTTAGGCTAATGTTTTGGTAACGGATTGATAAGTCTATGTAAAAGATCATCACCTCTATGTGTTCGTATGGTTTGAAATTAAAAAAAAGTACAAAGATCATCAACGAACCATAACATGCGGCAATGACATCCATACCAGCATCACAAGCATCGATAATAATCCAATTACAAAAATCATTAAAAATAACATCATGCGACTTAAATGTGCGGCAATGACCCTAAAAACTGAAATGACAAACTTAACTAGCAACAGTGACCATCAACATCCAAAAAATACATGCAAGTAGCAATATTTACAAGCCAAGCTTAAAACAAAATAACGAACAAGTCCACCCGTCACATGAGCCCATCAAGCGTGTTAATTACGTAATGATATTTCATATCGCTAGGTAGGCTCTCAAATACCTTCAACTCATCTGAATGATTCACAAGAAACTTTGAAATTAGTTGTTTTTGATCTGGAGTTAGTCCATCAATTGCGTTGATTTGTTAGAAGATCTAATACGAGGCGTTGAAGTGCTGCACTAGTTTCAACGCAATACTTAAAAATGATGCCAGTTCTTGGTCCGTTTTCCTCTTTTTTTTTTCGCCCACGTCCACGCTTTGCAGTGGTCCCCGCTCCAGTTGGCCCACTAGCGGCCTCCTCCCTTTCATAGTTTTGCACGAAATATTTTCATGTTCGGAGGGTGAAAAGGAAACATCAACGTTGTTTAATCCATTGCTAATTCGTAGAACGTCTTCGATGTCATCGGCGTACTCACCGTTGCACGGTCTTTTCCGAAAATTCAACCCAATCATTGTAATATGGCCACGATTTGTGGCACATTGACTTAGCAAATCAGTCTTTCTAGATGATAAAATAATATATGTATGGTCAAAGAAGGACAGTAAACCTACATATGCAAAAGAGAATTTAGTGTGAAGTACATACCCTAACGTATTCATCCCAACATTGGTCTTCGAACACGTCATCATCTTTGTCGAACCATTCCAGCCTATTTCGGTCGTACTCGACATGGTGGATAGGCTATGATAACATTTTTTCCAACTTTGCAATCGAGAATCTATGTGCGGTGTAGCACGTATATCGGTACGTGGATATCGATATATGATTCTTGATTCTAACATCTATAAATACCCAGCCTTAAAGCCATTTTACTGTCTCCATCCACTTGCAAATATCCCCTTCACTGCAGTAAGGAGTGTCAATTTCTCTTATTGATTCCACGCACGTCAACTATTTCTTTCTTTTGCAGATGCATTTGTCATAATGCTCGTATCCAATGTCATATCCACCATATCCTGAAATAGACATAGATATGAAATAGACATTGAAAGCTTAAACGACGAATCAACAAGCAGCGGAAAAGAAAGACTAATAATTGAAATCCATGATAAATATGGCATAAAAAATAAGTAAGGTTAGACTTCAATATTGACCAACAAATACCAAGTACAAAATGACAAACATGTAACTCAAGGAACACCACTATGTCTCCAATGATTAAAAGAACTATTAGCTAACATATCCCTCTAATTTTCCCATTTGAACCATCTAAGGTGCATCCTCGTCGTCTATCTCTTTCTTGATGATTTCAATTGTTTTCCATGATCGTTCCAGCTTCTTCTACGAAAGGATCTTCTGGCATCTCCTAATGAATAAAATTGTGTAGTATGCAACATGCCATCATGATTCGGTTGTGGATTACAATTGGAAAGTAAGATTGTGATCGTAGTATTGCCCAACGTTTTTTTAGTAAGCCAAAGCAACGTTCAATCACATTTTTAGCTCTACTGTGAATCATGTTGTAGTACCCTTTTGGATTTTGTGGTTCGATCGTGTCCGAAATCGTCTAGGTGATACCTTATGTAATACCCGTAAATTTTAAATGCGGGATTTTGATGTAATTAGCCATATAACTTGGGACTTAGGAATCTTAATAAAGAAATTTTAAATCTTGAAACAAAACTATGAATTATAGAAGTTTCGAATTAATCTAAAACCTTGTAAGAATAATACCCGAAGATGAGGAAGAATTTAGTTGATGAAGAAAGTTCCGGTAAAGCCAATTCTCGGCCAAGGCTTGGCAAATTTTCGGGCGACCATGTGATAATAATTTCAGGATGATATTTAATTTTCGGGTAGCATGTTAGGTTAATTTGCGGATCAAACAAAGTTGACCAATTTTCGGGCAGCTATGGAGAGAATTTTCGGGTGACTCGGGCTTGTTATAAGCTTACTTAGTCTAAAGGGAAATTAACGTCACCTACTAGTCATTTCAATCACAATTCCCAAGCTTTAATACTTATCAAATATATATCAAGAATCACTAAGAGAAAACCTTGAACAAAGTACCGAAAGTTAGAGAAAACCCTCAAAAAGGTAAAACGTGAGAAAAAAGAGCAAGAACAAAGGAGTTTTCGGCTAACTTAAGACATCACTAACATCTTAGATTTTGGACATGAGGTAGATGAAATATTCATCTACAACAGGTAAATATGTTGGTGATATTCCGTAAATATGCTTTATGTGATTTACGTGATTTTATGTGCTTAAGAGTAATTATGTGAATTTTCGGGTGTTCTATATACTTGGGAAACCCAGATTTTGGGTTTATGTTCGTGTCTTTGATTGTATATGCATGTTTAAAGAGTTCATTATGTTCAGAAAGTTTCGGTACTATAACAGGTTTAAGTATTTCGGGTAGATAAGTAAATAGGCTTTGGAATAAGTTTCTGGGTGTGATATTGTTTCCAGACTTAGTATAATATTCGGGTAGGTGTAAGTTTTCGGACCATAAGAGGTTTACGGGCCTGGAACTGTTTTCGAGATTTAAAATAAATTTGGATAGATAGAGTTTTCTGGTATTCTGATAGTTCTTGTTATTGAAAGTTTTCAGGAAAATAGATATAATTTTCGATATTTGAAAAGTTTTCGGGCCTTTATATGTTTTGGTCTCTTAATTAAGTTTTCGGGCGTTGACGAATGTTTGAGTCGGAATAATTTTCGGTATTCTAAAGTTTTCGGAAGTTTCAGATTTTCAGGTCTTGGTCAACTTTTGGGTCAAAGGAAGTTTTTGTTATTTTGAAGTTTTTTCGGCACTCTATTATTTTCGGGCGTTGACCAACTTTCGGGTTAGAATAAGGTTTTAGTATTTTAAATAGTTTTTGCAAGGTAATTAGCTTTTCGCGGGCCGAATAAATTTTTCGCCGGCTGAAAAGTTTCGGGCATGTGAGAGAAGCTCGATTTTCGCTGGCCGATTTGATTTTCTAAAGAGAGACGAGTTTTCGGGTCGAAGATAATTCTCGCGGGCAGGCTTTGCCGACTGACTCTTAAGAGAGAGAGAGAGAGAGCCTTTCGCGGGCCTGAATTGAATTTCTCGAATTTAAGTCAAAACGAATTTTGAAACATGCAATTTTCGAAAAGAAACGATTATCAAACCAAATTTTCGAAAAACCTTATTTTCGAAAACAACGTTCAACACTTAAACTATTTTTCAAACCATACAAATTTTCGAACCCAGAATTTCTGAAGTATACATTTTTTTTCGAAACAGATACATTTTAGCGTTGACTTCTGACTAAATTGTTGACTTATTAAAGTTTTACTGTGTAAGGGAATTTTTAAGTGTAAGTCCAAATTACGGGTAGAACTGGAATATTCTTAGGAGAAATTAATTACAGTATTGCATCCCATACGCACTACACATGCATTCATATCAGTATGGGAGATGTCGACCATGTTGATACGGGGACACTGCTTAGTGTCGACGAGCGGGGTAGAATGTGACCAATGTAGGTCGTCAACTCGAAGTAGAGTTCCGGTTATTACTAGGGTACCAGACAGTAGTGGCCGTCGAGGCAGTGCATTGACTCAAGTGCGACACGCTGGCGCGAGACTCCGGTTCGTGAGGCTTGGGGCGTGAGTGATTCAGGTGCGTCAGGCCGATAAGCGTCCTGTGCGGCGCGAGACTCCGGTTCGTGAGGGCTGGGCCGCGACTCAGGTTCGTCAGGCCGGTAAGCATCAGTTCGTGTGGATTGAGATGTGAGACTGTCTTATGTTTGCGGAAGGAGCGATCTGGTAGGAGGACGTCTGGCATGATAGCTCAGATTCACTACTAGCGTAGGCTACCGCTTGATGTGGTGCGCGCGTGGTGCCTAGTCTAACCTAGGGCCCTTGTGTGATGTTTCGATATATGTTAGCTTGGGATGAGGGAAAAGTCGAGGTGCATTTAATTGTGAGATGTTGTGGGATGGGTATCGAGGGCATGCTGCATACATGCATATTTTCACCTACTGAGCAATAACTCAAAGTTTACGTGTTGTAGGTACGATTGAGTCCGACGTGGAGACAGATCGCGACTAAGGCAGGCTGATGGCGTGACTCCACGGACTTTTGAGAGCGAGGCTGTACATGGATGAAGACCTGTTCAGCGGCTTTAGTGCTTTTATTATTTTCGATATTTTGGGGCTACGGCCTTTGTATAATTAAGATTATTTAGATTACGTTTTGTTGTAATATATTTTATTTTAAGAAAAAGTTTTTGTTAGACGGGCCCTCCGCGACTTACGTTGTGGAAATCCACCACTAATAGTAATTAGAAAATGACACCTTACTCCTCTAATGGTGCTAAAAACGTTCTGCACATAAACCCACTATCGCACAAGTAGTAGTTCCTTGTTGAGTAAGAAATAAATAGTATTAGTATAACAAGTAATAATTCATTCATTTGTTGGTAATTAACACTGTACCTCCAGAACCGTAAGTCCAAATCTTCTAGAAATTTCATCCCGTAGAACTCTACAGTCTGGCGTAGAGACTCGCTAAAACTTAGGTAAAACATCTTACTTGGGTCACATGCACCAAGTACGCTGATCGTAATATCGCCGATATCTAGGTTTCTCTAATTCAGGCACGATTACCTTTATGTGGGTACCATCTAACGCTCCAAGACAACCCTATATGGATTTTGATAAGAAATGGAATAATGCTCCAACGATGTAATTCGATATATATTTAGGTTGAACATAAATACCTTAAAATATTTCCACATGTTAGGACCCCTAATATCCAACCTAGATCGAATAATGAAGAATCGAATAGTAAATCTGAAGCATTTGAAGACTTACGATTGAGATTTACCTACGTTGAAGGTTGAGAGAGAAATAACTTGTCGAACAAGCAAGGTGGCGAATTTTTCTCTCTAAAAATTCTCGATTCTATTTGCGATCTGATTTTTCTTGCTACAACGCACTCCTAATTTTCTTAGGAGTTCACTTATATATACCACCTCGTGGTATATTTACACAAGTAGTCCTATAAAATGACCAATTTAGCCCAAGACTACTAATTTGCATAGCAAGACTAAGACAACTATATTAATTGAATACAATTAAAAAGTTCCAACAGTCTTCGTCTTGCAAGTGGAAAGAGTCATCGAGTCATCGAAATCTCCTCTTTAGAATGTCTTCAAGCTCACCTGGTCTTCTAGGCATCGGCTTTTTCTTCGAATCTTCTTTTGAAGTTCTACTCCTAAATGCCGTAAGATGTACGAAGTATTCTTGCCGGATTTAGAAAATCCGCGTTCCATTTCTCCCGTTGAAAGCACGAAACTCCCCCTATTTGGGTCAACCTTGTGTTGAGATCGAGGAGTCCGATGTGAGGTTTGGAGAGGTGAACACGGTTGGCAACTTCGATCAGTGATGCAGTGGACATAGTTGGCAACTTTGGTCCTTGATGATGCTTGAGTTACGTGTCATTCGGTCCTCAGTCCTTGCTTCTTCTTCCGGAAGTAGGGGCATGAGAGATTCGAGGAGAGGGCTCGGGGTTTAGCCATCTTCTCAGTTTCGCCAGATTCGTCTTCTCCGAATGGAAGTTGTCTGGTTCGGCCTCAAAGAAGCATCTCTAGTTCATGAATAAGGTAAGCCGTCTCTTTCTTTGATTTTTTAAGTTGTACCGAGCTTCCTTTGAATGTGGCATTGTCAGAGAGCCCGGTTTCAGAGTGGTACGCGCGGCGGAATTTAGTGGGTGGACCGACCGATTGTGGATGCATAACCCCTTCTCCCCCTCATGGCAAATCGTGTTAACGATTTCGGCATGTTTAATTTGGAGGTAGAAAATACATACAAAAAGGTCGGTGTGGGTAATAACCGGACGGAGCCACAAAGGCAATCCGTCGAAATGAGTACCGGGGCCACATAGGCGTCCCGTTGACATCAACTAGGAGCAAAGCTCGTAGAAGATGGCCGAAACCGTTGTTGCTTTGATGTTGCAATGGTCGGACTTCCTTCCGATCCTAGAAGCATGTCTTTAAAAGAACATATCTACGGAAGTTCTAACATAATCACAAAGATTAGGTGTATTAAAAAGTGTATGTGACCTAAAAATTTGAAAATTTTGGGGAGTGAGGACACACTAGACACGAGTGATCAATAAAAGCGTGGTACGGGGTGGAATACCACTTAGTTCAATATCTCCCGTTTCCGAGTGAAACGGTGATAGCATGCGTGGTTCCCCGTGATTTATGAAACACATATCTTTTAAGAGATAGACGAGTGGGTAAGGCTCGGTTGTGCATGCGCCGTTGGACCTAATGCGACGACTTCTACCCTATAGCTAATTAAAATTAGCACCTGTACCTATGGGGGTTGGTCCGAAAATTATGTGAGATAAGGGAGTGATGAATCTTCAAAGACTTCCTAGGCATCATCAGAATAATCTTGCTTAGTGTGTTCGGATGATGAGAGGGCGGTGAAAACTTGAATCGTCTCAAATGCTCGAACGCGTTCCGGGGTTAGGATCAAGTCGGATTAGACCGAACCATAGGAACATGAAATCCGTGCTTCCGGGATACGTGAAAAGTGTTGCTCTAGCTTAATTAGCAAGCCGGAGCCGATCGATGAAAATACGGAGCATTTGATCTTCACTTAGATCATCACCGTCGTCTTTGGGAAATTTTGTCCGTTTGAAAGCTTGAGATTCTTCGTGGTACGTCCATCTTTGGATGTGGGAGAATAAAACCGGGAAGCATATCAAACAAATTCGATTTTATTTTGTTTTTTTTTGTTATTTTTTTTTCGATCATCACCAACAATTGAAAAGAAAAAAATTAAAGACTGGGCTCACAAACTGAACTCTGTAGCTACACAATCTTGGGAAAACAACAAGGTGAAAGCATATAAATAATATGAGGCAATAATGTACTTTCCTCTTTTTTTTTTTTTTCCTTTTTTTTCAGATTTCTTTTTTTCTTTCTTTTCATATATCACTTTTTTTTCATATTTCGCCTTTTTTTGGATATATGTATATGTCATATATATATGTACATTATTATATAGTAGTATTATATTTATATCTCCCTAAAAACAATGCTTCCAAAATAAATTTTCTCCACCTAGAAATTTGCGTAGTTAGCTTGACGAATATTAAGAATCTCGTTCCCTTAAATTGCTCATTGTAGGTTTTCTCCCCCTCAAGAATTAAAATTTGTGCTTCCTTAAAATATAAAGGTTGCTACTCATTAAAATAACGAGTAGCTCCCCCTCAATTAAATCTCATTTGAAAGTATTAACCGATAAATGATATTTATCGTTTCCGTTCGTAATATGCATTTGAAAATTTTAGAAACATTTGAAGCGATGAAATGCATATCGAAAATGTATCATTTGAAAAGTTTTGAAAAGAAAATAGGTATATATTTTTTTGATGAAACTCATATGCAAATGTAAATTTGAAATATACCTCGTTGAAGCTAAGTTGTAGTAGCTCACGCTTCATCCCTTTATCATGTACGTGGCCACTACGTCGAATTCCATACATGAGGGAAATCTGCAAAACTATTGGAACTTTGGTTCCCATTGTCGTATGTGTCCTCCCTTATTAGCAGAAAACGAGTTAATCGTAAATCGTGTAAAATTAGATTGTGAGCCTAAGTTGGTCGAAGATATAGTCCTAGGAGTCCATATTTGACTAGGACTTTGTGACTTGATATCCGACTTAGGAATCCATTTTTGCTTGATTTTACACGGATAAGTAATTCTAGCATGTGAATGTGCTCCTAGAATGCGTACTTGTAAAAGTCTTCTCAGTACATAGTCGTAGTAAATGCTTTTCGGAACGAATATTGACTGGATACTTCATGTAAGAATACGAGCAAATAGAGTGATAAGCATGTAAAGTAGAAGTGTCGTAATTCCTACTTGGAGAATGCACATTTTTCACATGAGAATAAGAATTTCGAAAATTATTTTCAAGTCTAGGCTTTTTAAGTGAAAAGTTAGTAGAAGCATTTGAAACACACGATGAAGTTTGTGCGCTAGAGGTTGAATTATTTTCGTGAAAAATTTTCTTGGTGTAGGAAGAGCCACTTTCAATGTTTGTACTTCTAAAATTGATAGGCTTTAACGAACATGTAGAAGTAACGGCTTTAGAAATTGGAGTATTTGATCTATTGGCGCTCAAAGCCTCTTTCTCTTTCTTAACCTGTTTAAAGATTAACTTTTCTTGTGAGGAAGCTTTGAGATTAGATATTTCCAATAAAAGCGCATTCTTTTCCCCTTAAAAATTCTTTCTTTCCGTTTCTAATGTAGAATTTAAATTCTCTATTTTCTGGAGAATAGATGGTATATCGACGGAAGAAGAATTTTCAGAATGATGAGATTTTGCTTCCTTGGTCTTAGAAGTCGCAGGAAGATTTTCTAAAATATTAATCTTAGAATAGAGCTTTCCACGTTCTTCTCTTAAGAAAGCATAGTTATTTAGAGCCGTATGCTTTTCGGCTTCACATGCACTTAAGCTCTTTGTTAGTTCATCTATTTTCGTACTATAGCTGCTAAGGTTCGATTCAGAAGTTTCTAGCTTAGATTCAAGACTAGAGATCATATCGAGAGCACTAGCGAGTCTTAAATCTAACTCTAGTTTACTTTGCATTCTTCTATGGGATTTGTAGCTCTACATGCCTCCTGATTTTCCTCTACTTGGACTACATCAGAATTTTTGCTAAGTTCCTTAACCTTAATTTCTAAGGTTTCTATCTTAGCGTCGAGTGTTCTAACATTTTCAAGTACATTCTTATATTTTTCATAATGTCTCACTGCCGAATTAAAATTGATTGTTACTTGGTCTTGTAAAATCTTTATATTTGGATCCATGATGTTTTATTGTAGCCTAAAGTTAATTAACAAGTGTTGCTCTAGTTGAATTAGCAAGCCGGAGCCGATCGATGAAAATACGGAGCATTTGATCTTCACTTAGATCGTCACCGTCGTCTTTGAAAATAGTGTCCGTTAGAAAGCTCGAGATTCTTCGTGGTACGTCCATCTTTGGATGTGGGAGAATAAAACCGGGAAGCATATCAAACAAATTTGATTTTTTTTTGTTTTTGTTTTTCTTTTTTCTTTTTTGTTTTTTTTGTTTTTTTCGTTTGTTTTTTGTTTTTTTGTTTTTCGATCATCACCAACAATTGAAAAGAAAAAAATTAAAGATTGGGCTCACAAACTGAACTGTGTAGCTACACAATCTTGGGAAAACAACGAGGTGAAAGCATATAAATAATATAAGGCAATAATGTACTTTCCTCTCTTTTTTTCTTTTTTTTTTTTTATATCTCACTTTTTTTTTATATATATTTCCCTTTTTTTTGATATATGTATATGTATATATATATATATATGTACATTATTAATATAGTAGTATTATATTTATATCTCCCAAAAAATAATGCTTTGAAAATAAATTTTCTCCCCCTAGAAATTTGCGTAGTTAGCTTGACGAATATTAAAAATCTCGTTCCCTTAAATCGCTCATTCTAAGTTTTCTCCCCCTCAATAATTAAAATTTGTGCTTCCTTAAAAATATAAAGGTTGCTACTTATTAAAATAACGAGTAGCTCCCTCTCAATTAAAGCTCATTTGAAAGTATTAAGCGAAAAATGATATTTATCGTTTCCGTTCGTAATATGCATTTGAAAATTTTAAAACCATTTAAAGCGATGAAATGCATATAGAAAATGTATCATTTGAAAAGTTTTGATAAGAAATAGGTATATATTTTTATGATGAAACTCATATGCAAATGTAAATTTGAAATATACCTTGTTGAAGCTTAGTTGTAGTAGCTCACGCTTCATCCCTTTATCATGTACGTGGAGCCACTACGTCGAATTCCATACATGAGGGAAATCTGCAAAACTATCGGGACTTTGGTACCCATTGTTGTGTGGGTCCTCCCTTATTAGTACATAACGATTTAAGCATAAAAGGTGTCAAATTTAAATGTTGTCCTAAATCATCCATTAATGAACCTTTCGGTACCCAAATTTGTTTGGGACTACCTAAATTTTGTGAAGAAATAGGAACCCATGTGGGAGTGATTTGACACGGATAAGGCATTTCCGCTCGGGTGAAAGTGTGTTTCGGAGAAGGTTTTAAAAATTTTCTCTGGAGGCCAAGCGCATAAGATGTTACTTTGAATGAACCTTGACGGGATATTGCAAGTAGGAAAATGAGCATATAGAATTATAAGCATCTATCGCACATAAGTCGTATTTCCTAAGGTTAGAATTCACACCTTTCACATTAGAATGAGAAGAATTTCGAAAATTATTTTCAAATCTAGGCTTTTTAAATGAAAAATTTGTAGAATCATTTGAAGCACACGATGAAATTTGTGCACTAGAGCTTGAAATATTTTCGTGAAAAATTTTCTTTTCGGATCAGGAGAGGAAGGCTTTTGGTCTTTATCATTCCGTTTTGGAGGTTTACCGTTCTCCCATTTCCGTGGGACTTGTTCCTTAACTATAGAAAGTGTGGGACTTACTTTGAATTTCAACTTTGGTAAAAAAAATTGAAGTAGAATTAGTAAAAGTCGTTTCAATGGTAGGAACGAGATCATCCGTTTGCGTCCCTTTATCGAGTTTTGACATGGAGGAAGCTTTGAGATTAGATATCTCCGTAGGAAGTGTATTCTTTTCTGCTTCAAAATGCTTCCGTTCCATTTCTAATGTAGAATTTAAATCCTCGATGTTCTTATAGAAGGTATATCAACGGAAGAAGAATTTTCAGAATGACGAGATTTTACTTCCTCGGTCTTAGAAGTCGCAAGAAGATTCTCTAGAGTTCTAATCTTAGAATAGAGCTTCCCACGTTCTTCTCTTAAGAAAGCATAGTTATTTTGAGCAGTGCTCTTCTCGGCTTGACAGGTGTCTAGACTCTTTCTTAATTCACTATTCATAGAATTAGATTTATCTATTTCGGCTTATAGACTAGTGATCGTTTTGCTCATACCTTCTAGTCTACACTTAAGGAGACTTTTCTTGTCTAAATTCCTACGTAGACACTTATGGTTGTTGTCTAGCCTGTCCTCTAATTCCTTAACTACCGAGTTATGCTTCTCTAACGAAATATGCTTAGCCTCGCTAAGATTTGAGCTCTTAGTTAGTTCATCTATTTTCGCACTAGAGCTCCTAAGGTTAGATTCAGAAGTTTCTAGCTTAGATTCAAGACTAGAGATCATATCGAGAGCACTAGCTAGTCTTAATTCTAACTCTAGTTTGACTTTGCATTCTTCTATGGAATTTGTAGCTAATGCCTCCTGATTTTCCTCTACTTGGACTACATCAGAATTTTTGCTAAGTTCCTTAACCTTAATTTCTAAGGTTTCTATCTTAGCTTCGAGTCTTCTAACATTTTCAAGTTCATTCTTATATTTTTCATAACGTCTCACTGCCGAATTAAAATTGATTGTTACTTGGTCTTGTAATATCTTTATATTTTGGATCCATGATGTTTTATTGTAGTCTAAATTTTGGTGGATATTTTGATCGTTGACGTGTTTTATGGATTTGAATTTTTAATATCGATTAAAATATTTGGCTTTTAAAATTTTCAGTTTCGAAATGTTTTTGGTTTAATAAGATTTGATTAAAATTTTTTTAGAGTAATACAGTGAGAAAGTTACTGTTGTTTCTCTCTCCAGAAATTGAATTGCAAGCCTTTCGGATCAATTTTCAAACTTTATCTGTTCAGCTCAAATTCTTTACATGTATTTATACCAAACAAGCTTGATATAAATATCAAACTAGTCATAATCTAAGGACTACTATACAAAACGCCCCAAGTTACAAGAACGACTAATAAAATCAAGCACAGTTAGAAATAGTATTCTACAATCAGAGCAGATTCGTTCCGTTTTGAATAAAAAATTGTTAAATTTGGATCGAAATTCATTTTTCTGTCACTGTTCATTGTAGAACAGTTTGGCGCGAAACTTGTTTTCGATCCAATAGCATAATTCTGTGCTTAATTGACTTGAATTTGATGTTTCTGTGCTCAGTTAAGTGCTAAATGTTGATTACGATCAAATCTGTCTGTTTGAACTTCGAATTGAGGATTGAATTGATTCTGCGTGTTACTGTTTGCGAAGAAGCTGAAGAACACGTTCTGATTTTGCTCAAATTCGACATATTTTGCTTCATAACGTGTTTAATTGCTTGTTCGTGCGTAGTTAGCAAGGGATTGCGAGCGATTACCTGAAATTTCACTTTCTAATTCCTTGTTTTTGCTCGAATCTGTGGTTAATCGTATTCTGTGAATTTTTCTCCATTGTTCTAATTTTTCTCGCTAAGTTTACGATCGGATTAGTTTCTCGATCGAAAAACTTGGCGCGAGAATTTTTCTCGGTCAGAATACGAAGTCAGGCTAGAATCGTCATCACCAGAAACGATTTTAGTTGGAAACATTTCTCGAGCATGATTCAGCGAAAACTTTTTCGAGAGAGACTAATTTTGACTTTGCATGCGTAAAAACTTTCTCTCGAAAAACTTTTTCGGTCGAACATTTAACGTTTCACCAGGCGAAAATTATTTACACTCGAGAAACTCTTCTAGTCAAGAGATTTATTTTGACTTGTCGAGAAACTTACTAACGTACTATTTCTTTACGATCGAAATAAATTCACAATCATGAAATTTTTCTCGACCGAATGATTCTGAGCAATTTATCTCGCTCGTAAAATATTTCGCTGACAAAATTTCTCGCACGAGAACAGTACTCAGTACATTCTATTTCGACGAAATTATTCTCGATCAAACTTTAAAGATTGAATCGAAAATAATTCTCGTTCTAATTTGTCGAATCAAATGCTACTAACGAATTTTGTCACTTGTGAAGCACATTACATCATCTTCAAACCCTCAAAACAATTAACGAAGATCCTTCAACAACTTGACTACAATACAAAAATGGATGCATACTCGCTCGGAAATGACAACCGTCCGCCGATTTTGCAAAGAGGCGAATACACCATGTGGAGAAGCCGCTTCCTAAATTTCATTGCTCTAAACGATCAAGCCGAAAATCTGCTGCAGTCTCTTGAAGAGGGACCGGCACAATTCTGGGTCCATGTACCCGAGGACGAAACAGCTACTCCTCCAATTCCACCTTCTAGGCGACTAAAGGAGCCTAGGGAATACTCTCTGGAGGAAAGAGCTCGGGCTAAGGCTGATCTAGTAGCCATGAATACCCTCATGCAAGGCATCCCCAACGATATATACAGACAAATTGGTAGCCTCTCAACGGCTAAAGGGATGTGGGATGAGCTGCATAGGATGATGCAGAGGACGGAAGTTGGCATAAAGGCCAAAACAGCGAACATTCTCACTACTTACGACTCCTTCAAAGCAAAGCCGGAGGAGAGTCTATACAAAATCTACCAAAGATACCTCACTCTTCTCAACGAGATGAGGAAGATAGAAATAACGAAGACAAACATGGAGACAAACATCAGATTTCTATCTTCTCTGCCCGCGGAATGGAAGAAAATATCCACTCAGAATCGACAAAATAAAGATCTAGAGGAGTTGGATGTCCATGCCATGTTCGACAATCTCGCTCAGCATGAGGATGCTATCAGCGAGATTCTCAAAGAGCATAAAGGCAAACAGACCGAAGACACTGTTGCCTTAGTCTCTGAGAAGAGGAGCTCAAGATCAAGAAATGAAAAGATCGTTAGGCCTCCTTTACCTTCAGAGTCGGAAGAAGAGTCAGACTCAGACGTTGAGCCGAATTTGAAAGCTCTAGGAAAGCAGTTAGCTCTCATAGGACAAATGATGAGCAAGAAGTACTTCAAGAAGAAGTCTTCAACCTCAGCCAATAGACTTTGGACTACGAGCTCTAAAAACAAAGAACGTGCACCAGAGAACTCCGAGGTCAAGAATCCTACGGAAGCTAACAAATGCTTCAATTGTGGCAAGCCAGTTCACTTCGCCAGAGAGTGCACTCTTCCAAAGAAAAGAAATGTAAACTACTACTCTAGGAAGCTCCAATTGGCGAAACAGAAGGAAGCTGGAGTAGCTCTCATGGCCGAACAGGACCAATGGCTCGAGGACACGTCGAGTTCTGAAGAAGAGAATCTAGCTCTCATGGCCCGTCTCGACAATGAATCAGACTCTGAAACATCCACTCAGACGGAAGACGACAACGCATCCACTTCGTCAAAAGAGATAGTCTCTTCTTCCACATTATTGACCATGTTAGAATCATATCAAACACAATATGCTAACATGAAACATGAACAGAAAAGTATAAAGGAAGTAGAGAATAAACTTGAGAGATCTCAGGAGAAATAGATAGTCTCGAATCAGAACTTATGAGTTCTAGTGCAAAAATACATTCTAGAGAGACTAGTCAACCTCAATTACGACAGCATAGTGAAAAGATTAAAGAATTAGAAGATAGGCTAGCAAATAACTACAATTGTTTGGTTAGGAATCTCAACGAGAAAGCCACCTTAAATTATAGGATAACTGAAGCTACCACTAAGATCACTAACTTAGAGGCTGAATTAGAAACATCAAATGCTAAGGTTAGTGAGCTTAGCAAGGAACTAGATGCCTTTCAAGCCGCTAAACTAACGGTAGAAAATAATTATGCTCTCCTAATCGAGGAACGCAGGAAGCTATATGCTAAAATTAAAAAATTAGACTCTTACGCGTAGGGGACATTCCGAACAGACGATATTCTTGAACAAACCCAAGGATATATAGTTCTATAATCCAATAGAAGGCATAGGTTACACTAACCCACACATATTACGGAAGAAGGAAATGTATGATATATGGGTTTAGCTGCAATCTCTCTTAAAAACATTACGGAATCAACGTATGAAAATGCGTTCGATTCATCATTAAACAAGCCTCTCATGGGCCCGAGATCCCCTTTGACTATAATGAACTAAATGAAAAGGACAAAAGTAGGAAACCATCCTTAACACCCGTCAGTGATTTAGTTCAAGTTTTACCTCCTGACTCTGAAGAATACCACGAGGAAGTCAAAAAGACTAATTATCAAAATTCTTTCTACAAACCCCCTATCATAAAACAGATAGAGGAGTCACAGGCAAAACTAGATAAAGAAAGAGAGAATTTCGAAGCTGAAAAGAAAAAATTCTATAAGGAGATGGAAAATCTTAAAGCTTCCTCATCCTTCCAAACCACCTCTCACGCTATTTTGAAAAGCGTGAAAATTGAAAAATTGCCTTCGAAGATCAAAAGAGCATTAATAATTCTATTAAAAGTGCTAAGACTAATTCTATTTCACCTACGTCCACAGGGAGCGTAGGGCCGGCACTGAAAATGAAGGCGAGAGTGTCTAGTTCTAAAATAAAGAAGGAGCCAGTGGATTTGCATGTTTCTAAAAATGTTACTCCTTCTGTTAAAATAAAAGACACTCGCAGTAATAAAAGAGTCATTTCTACGTTCAAAATAATTGCTTCTACTTGTTCACTTCAGCCGATCACGTTTAGAAGCGAAAATTTCGAAATAGGCTCTACCTCGATAATTACTCTTAATCATTCTGAAACAAATGACACAAGGAAGACCCGTAGGAAACAAGATCCAGCCATAAAGAAAGCTTATGGCGCTGTACACACATGTACTCACCTAAGGTATCCCGTTAAGAGATTATCAAAAGAAAAGATATTTTCCTCGGTCAAAACTTCCTAAGCATTTGTATGTGCTGAAATTAAACTTCCCTGTAAGGTTCAACCAAAATGGGTTCCTAAATCTCCGCCTAGGACGACAAAAGCCAAAAAGGCCAAGTCTCCTATAGAGGCAAAATCCAAACCCGCTTCTCCAAAAGTGGAATGGGTTATTAAAACTCCTCCGAATAAGAATTTAGGAATCATATCTGCAACAAAAATTAAATCTGCTAATCTGAGAGGACCCATGCTTAAGTGGGTACCTAAAGCTCTCTAACTTGTTTTTGCAGATCCATCATGTGTGGTACCTCGACTCTGCTTGCTCCACACACATGACTGGTAAACAAGAGCTGCTGAGCAACTACAAAGACCGACCGAACGGCAAAGTTAGATTCGGAAACAATGACTCAGCTCCAATTCTTGGATTTGGAGATATCATTCTGGAGAATCTGACAATAAAAGATGTCTCGTACGTCGAAGACGTCCGCCATAACTTGTTCAGCATAGGCCAGTTCTGTGACAAAGGATTCCAGGTGGTCTTTCATGCTGACCGGTGCAGAATTTTGGATAGTCAGGACATAGAACTCCTTCAAGGATTTCGGAAATCCAATCTTTACACGATTAACCTGACGTCCGTGCGGCCCTCGACAGCTGTATGCCTCATCTCTCAGATTGATTTACAGAGCAACAGCCTATGGCATCAACGGCTGTCTCATCTGAATATGAAAGCTCTCCAATGTCTTTCCACGAAAAAGTTGGTTCACGGTCTTCCAACTATACTACTACAAAGGAAGCAGCAGTGTTCGGCATGTCAGTTAGGAAAAATAAAGCGAGCGTCCCATCATGTCAAGCAAATTGCTTCTACTTCTCGGCCACTGGAATTAATCCACATGGATCTCTGTGGACCAATGCAGATACAGAGTATCAATGGACGCAAGTATGTGCTAGTTATCGTCGATGACTACTCTCACTACACGTGGACTAAGTTCCTCCGAACCAAAGATGAGACTGGTGACTTGATATAAATTTTTTGAACACAACTCAAAATCTGCTGCAACAGACTATTCAAGTTATTCGAACAGATAACAACACTGAGTTCAAAAACAACCACCTCAATGAGTTTTATCAGAAACTTGGAATAAGTCAACAATTTTCAGCCGCCAAAATACCTCAACAAAATAGGGTCGTTGAAAGGAAAAATCGAACACTAGTGGAAGCAGCTCGTACAATGCTGATCTACTCAGGACTTCCACACTTTCTATGGGCTGAGGCAGTCAATACCGCTTGTTTTACACAAAACAGGACGATGGTTCACAAACTGTTCAACAAGACTGCGTACGAGATTGTGAATAACAGAGTTCCCAACATCTCATTCCTTAAAGTCTTCGGGTGCAAGTGCTTTGTGGAGAACGACAGAGAGCATCGTGCCAAGTTCGACCCTAAAGCATTCGAAGCAACTTTCGTCGGGTATTCTTCAACATCAAAAGCGTACCGAGTATACATCAAGTCCAATCGAACAATTAAGGAAAGCTGTAATGTCACTTTCCATGAAGTGGCAGAGATGGCTTCTAGTCATTTTAGTCCAGGACCCGTACCTAACTCAATGGTTCCTGCCCAACTCAGTTCAGACCCGTGCTCAACCCGTTGGTTTCTGAAGACTACATCTCAGAACCTGTAATCACTGGTGTGTTGGCACAAAACCAACAGAAGATGGCAACAACTTCGAAGTCAATGTCAGATGAAGCAACGAGACTTGTATTACACGATTTGGATTCTCTCTTCGAACCAGTATATCGGTCATGCACTACTACACCTACAGTGGATTCCTCAGACCGACGTACCAAGTTCATCTCACATCTCTACCCACCCGATTCAGAATTGCCACAGAACAACGTCGAACCTACAGTGGTCCTCGAGGAAGTATCATCAGAGACGATCGATCCAAGTACAGAATTGGAACTTCCTCATGATCAATCAGAGACTATAGGAAATCTAAGCCCACAGATGGCTGATGCATCGACTTCAGCCTTGCCTCATGAGCGCAAGTAGACTAGAGGTCACCCGGTTGATCAGATAATTGGCGATCCTTCGGATGGTGTGAGGACACGTCGTCAACACAGTCTTTTAAGTTGCTTCCTGAGCCAAAACGAGCCTACTAAGGTAGCAGACGCACTTCGAGACCCGGATTGGACAATTCCGATGCAAGAGGAAATCAATCAATTCGAACGTCTTCAAGTGTGGACCTTGGTACCCCGTCCACATGGGAAAACAATTGTCGGAACTAAATGGGTATTCAAGAACAAGAAAAATGAAGATGGTGAAGTGAGCCGGAACAATGCAAGGCTAGTTGCGAAGGGATACAATCAACAGGAAGGCATCGACTACGACGAGACATATGCTCCTATTGCCCGAATCGAAGCTATCCGCCTTCTCTTGGCTTATGCGGCTCACAAAGACTTCAAAGTCTATCAGATGGATGTTAAGACCGCCTTTCTCAACGGCGTGTTAATAGAAGAAGTCTACGTCGCTCAGCCAGAAGGTTTCGTTGATCAAGAACATCCCGATCACGTCTATCGCTTGGACAAAGCTCTCTATGGACTAAAATAGGCCCCATGTGCTTGGTACGATGTCCTGAGCGAATTCCTCGTGAAGTCTGGATTCATACGAGGAACGATAGACACAACCCTCTTCATCAAATGGCAAGACAAAGATCTGATGGTCGTTCAAGTATACGTCGACGACATCATCTTCGGATCAACTAATCCGCGGCTGTGCACGAAGTTAGGAGATGTAATGAAAAGCAAGTTCGAGATGAGTCACATGGGAGAGATGCAGTTCTTCTTAGGACTACAAATTAGGCAACTCGAAGATGTGATCTTCATCAGTCAGACAAAATACATCAAGGATATTTTGAGAAATTCCATCAAGACCAGAGCAAGCCTCTCGGCACTCCTATGTCACCGAGCTGCAAGTTGGATGCCGATCCCTCTGGCAAGTCGGTCGACATCACACTATATCGAAGCATCACTGGATCTCTTCTCTACCTCACTTCGAGCCGGCCGGATATCATGTTTGCCACCTGTTTATGTGCCCGTTTTCAAGCCGATCCCAAAGAATCTGATATGCTCGCGGTTAAAAGGATCCTACGTTACCTTAAGGGCACTTCTACCCTTGGACTTCGGTATCCAAAGGGTACGAATTTCAAACTTATTGGCTACACTGACGCTGATTATGCAGGTTGCTGAATGGACAGGAAAAGCACGTCCGGTGGCGCTCAATTTCTAGGCAAAAAGCTGGTCTGCTGGTCATCCAAAATGCAGAACTGTGTGTCAACTTCGACGGCCGAAGCGGAATACGTGGCTGCCGCCAGTTGTTGCTCCCAGATGCTGTGGATGCGGACTCAGCTTCGCGACTATGGGTACATTTTAAATAACATACCCATATATAGTGATAGTCAAAGTTCCATCGCTATCACTTGCAATCCTGTTCATCACTCACGCACAAAACACATAGACATTAGATATTACTTTATCAAAGATCATGTAGAAAAAGGCACCATAGATATGTATTTCGCGAACACGGAGTACCAACCAGCCGACATTTTCACCAAGGCATTGGATGAAAAACGATTTCAATTCCTTGTCTAAAAATTAGGCATGTTGAATCTTCCGTAATATGTGCTTTACCTGCTCTTCTGTGCTACTAAATGTTCTATGCTATGTGTTTTCTTCGCTTATTTGCTTTATCTTGCTTTAATAATAATAATAATATAATAATAATTCAAAAACATTATAAATATATATAATTTAGGGGGATGACGAAATCCTTTAGGATGCTTTGAAAGTCACTTACAATTTTACCCCGACATGCGATCGATTTAATGGCTTAATTTTGTCAGTCTAAGTCTCATTCTTGTGTCTAAAGGTCATTAGGTTGCTCCACTAGACACAAAGCCACTATACATATGTGAGGATTCTAGCCTTGTTATTTTTCTTTCTTCGGATCTATTTCTCGAGTGAGTCACACATCGATTACTTGTCTTATGTAGTGATACTTGGCTTCATACTCACCTTGCCTTAGATCGTTAGGAAAAAGATAAGAGCACTTAGGTTATTCCTCACTCGGCCTTATAAAAGATACCACTTTATCAAAGATCACGTAGAAAAAGGCACAATAGATATGTATTTTGTGAACACGGAGTTTCAACTAGCCGACATTTTCACCAAGCCTTTGGATGAGAAACGATTCCAATTCCTTGTCGAAAAATTAGGCATGTTGAATCTTCCGTAATATGTGCATTACCTGATCTTCTGTGCTATCACATGCTCTATTCTATGTGTTTTCAATACTTATTTGTCTTTATCTTGCGTGATATCAAAAATTATATATATAATCAAAATATAATATAAAGTGGTATGACGAAATCCTTTAGGATGCTTTGATCTGAAGTCACTTAGAATTTTACCCCAACATGCGATCGATATAATTGCTTAAAATTATCAGTCTAAGTCGCATTCTTGTGTCTAAAAGGTCATTAGATTGTTCCACTAGACACAAAGTCACTTTACATAAGTGAGGATTCAAGCCTTGTTCCGTTTTCTTCCTTTGGATCTATTTCTCGAGTGAGTCACACATCAATTACTTGTCTTACCTAGTGATTCTTGGTTTCATACTCACCTTGCTTTAGATCGTTGGGAAAATGATAAGGGCGCCTAGGTTATTCCTCACTCGGCCTTATATAATTTTCCCTCACATTAGCCCTTAATCATCCACTTTGAGGCTTCTCCGATGTCCTTTTCTTCATTTGAAACCCATTCCAAGCCTCCAACCGAATTCTATACTCTTCGAGTGATTGTTCAAACGAGAAAAGGAGGGGGGAGAAAACAAAAGAAATAAAGGGATGATAACAATAGAAGGCATTGCTCAACGCGCAAAAATCAGACCAAAAGGAACCTGCTTTCCGACTATCTCTTAGAAGGTGGCATGAATCCTGCTGTGAACTTCTCCAACGATAATCTCGTACGCTCGTCAGAACGGCTGGAAGAGGAGCACCACGAAGTGAACTTCTCCAACGATAATCCGGTCTTATATCGGGAAACGAGAAGAGGAGCGCAGCCTCGGGTACGAATTCCATAACCGTGAACTTTTGCAAAAAGATAATCTTTGAAACCTCTCTAGGATTAAGAGAAGAGGAGCGCGGTATTGGCCCGAGAACCAACAAGAAGAACTTCGCCTATGATAATCTCCTATAGCCTCGTAGAGAAGCGGAGCTCCAGCTTGAGCATAACATAAAAAGGGATAGTTTTTAAAAGAAAAAGAGGAAGAAAGGATTGAAAAGAAGAAAGACGCCAAAAAAAAAGGGGAGGCGGACGTAGAAATGGAAGATGACGAAGAGATAAGCTCACTTTCCTCTAAATTCCTTCCCTTCTAAGTCCTAGCCAAACTATAACCCTTACAACCCTTTGATTCCAATCGACGATCTCTCGCTTAGGTGAAATGATTAAAAACTGCCTCGATCACAGGTAAATTAACTTAAAATTGCTTGTGTTGACTTGAGTGATATAAATATAAAAATCCCAAGTTAGAAATTATTGAGTGCAAGAGCGAACCTAGTGAGAGTTGTCGAAATGGACCAGTCTATGAACTTAGGACTATAGTTTGACGACATGACTTGGCGGCATTTTCCTCTTCAAATGTCTCGTAAAATTTTAGGTGTGACGATTAATCGAAGCAAAATCTGACCCCTTACTATAATAATAGTAAAATACGACAAAAAATAATAATAAAATAATTATATATATAGATATATAAATAGGTAAATAAAAAAATTGATAATAATAATTCAAAAAATAATAAAAAAAATTTCGCACCTTTTGACATGAAATGTTATGTTTCATATGCGTTGAATTGAATAAATGCAAATTTCTTTAGTGTATCGCACATTCTAAATGCAATTTAAGATTGCATTGGTACTGAATTGTTTAAATGTGATAAATTTTTCTATGCTCTAACCCTCACACAATATCTTAAGTACATGTTTTCAGGAATCATGTATACGTGCTTACTTAGTAAATTTGTGTATTATATGCTCGTGACTTGAATTGATCTCATATACTTGCATATTTAGTCAATTCTTGCGCATTACTTGAGGGGGAGCAAATACAAAAATCGTACATTAGCTCCAAATGTTCTTGCGTTTTTCTCTAAGTGCTTCAGATTCCTTCAAACAAAATTACAGAGCAAGATGTCGACACCACATGAAAAGGGAGCTAGTCACAGACCATATATTTCATGCCTAAGATAATTGTTGATTAACTCCATTATTTCTAACATCTTCTTTCTAAGTGGTACAGATTTTTAATTTCTGCCAGGGAATCAAGAAGTTACTACACGGAAAATAAAGGGAGTTAATTACATTTATTTTAATTCTAAGGGGGAGCCTTACTATGTGATTATATTTGAAATAGGGGTCAATCTGAAAATTGTAGAAGTACTCACAATCGAGAAACTAGATAGAAGACTTAATTCACGATCAAAAGTTTCTCGATCGTAAACAGTGTTGGAAACGATTTTGATTGGCCGTGATAATTTGCGATCGAAAAATTTGAATTGAGAAGCAATTTTCGAATCAAAAGTTTCTCGAGCGCAAATAGTAATGGGCCTGATCCATTTAATCGCAAAACGTCCAATCGCAAACCCAACATTGATTTACAGCGAGTTATTAAAAGTTCACTTTTTGGCAGGTCGAAAAACTTTTTCTCAAGCAACCCTAATCGCAAAAAATTCTCTCTCGCGAAAAACTTTCACAGACAGTCTAATATTCTCAAAAATCTTTCGATTTTCAAACAATCAAGTCTGTCTAAGGTAGAAATGAGATTCTTTTAACATTTGCGTGTGATTTACATTCGTTAGCATCTACATTCTGAAGTTTTTCGCATGATTAAGCTTAGATTTTCGACTGTTCTTCAAAAAATGAGAACAACCGTAACTATTTCATAGTGATTTAGGCTTGATTTTGAGTTTTATCTGAGTTTAATGCCTGCGCTTAAGATAGTTTCGATATTCTCTGTGAATCTGGTAGAATGAATCATCGGAAAATCTGAATCTTCGACTGAAATTTAAGTCTGGATGAAACTGGGCTTTGAATGTTTGAAGCCATCGAAGAACTTTTTCGATCGCGAACAGTCTTAATTTGAATTCCGATTTAATTGAGATACTGTTTGTATTGAATTAGTTTCGATCGATAAAATTCTGATTTAGTCGCTGAGATAGAAGATTTTGACCGAAAAATTACTTACCATCGAGAAATCTAATTAGGAATTTGTGAGCCAAAAACTTAAGCGCTGATTATATAATTAAGATGCAAATTTTATCGAGCGAAAAACTTACTATCGCAAAATAGAATTTTTGATTTAATTTCAATTTGGTCGCAAAACTTTAGCAGCGAAAATTAATTTTTCAACGCTTAATTTTTCGATCGTATAATTCGCCGCTTAGGATTTAATTGATCGAAAAATTTCTCGACGATTCACTTAGTCTTTCGTTGACTAGTTTCTCGATAGAAATATTTCGCAGCGAAAAATTTTATTTACAATCGAAAATCACATACCGCTCGACAAATTTCAAATCGAAAAAATTTATTCAATCGAAGAAAATTTCTCGAAAGTAAATTTACCTCAGAAATAATTTCTCGATCGTAAATCTACACGGAATTTGTCTCGATCGTAAAATTGTTCGACTACAGTCTAGATTTCAACTACAACACTTAGAAAATTTTTCTCTAAGTCTTTTACACTGTAGCGAACATTAGCGAATAAAATTTCTCGATCGAAAAATTACACGGAAACATTTCAATTGAAATCAAATCATTAGAAATCAATTTGAAATCCAATTTTATCGAGTGAAAAATTTCTCGGCATGAACAGTGACCTTACCCCCGACTAAACATTTAGAAAATTTTCAAACCCTTTCTCACGCGTTAAGTGTTTAATATGAAATTACAATCATGCCATTACATTTTTTCAAAATCGAGTATCCTATATGCATATCATATGATTTCAATTCTAAATTCATCAAACATGTCATAAATTGATACAATATTATAGTTTGATGAAATTGAATGTATTTTCGACTAAAATAAAAAAATTATGAACTAATGAACTTTTGTATCTCTTTATTCCTTTTCAGATGGATCGCTATCCTCGATACAATCACATATACGACCACAACATGTATTTGAAGGTCCAAGATACGAACTTTCAGCTCGATCTGAGCACATTTCGGTGCCCGGACGAGATCATCTTATCTATCTTGCGAGGCCACCCCATCTGGCACGCGCTGACGGTCACCGCCTCAGTGCCGATGGTCTATCTCCAGCAATTCTGGGGATACATGCAAGGAGCTGTAGCGAATGGGGCATTCTCCTTCACGACGAGAGTCGGGACGCGGCATATTCATATGAGCAAGAGCCAGTTCTGCATGATACTGTACTTACCCCACAACGACAACTACGACCCGCTCCCGTCGGACGCAGAAATGGCCCACGACTTCATGCAAATGGGATATCAACCGCAACTCACAAAGTTAGCTCAGGTCCAGAGCAGCGGTATCCCTCACCCCTGGAAGACATTGTTCGGGATAGTGAACAAGTGTCTATCACCCAAGCACGCTGGATTCGACAAGGGCAACGGCAATATACTGCGGATCTTTCACGGTCTCGCTTTCGCCAGAAACTACGACTTCGCACAGCTGATCTGGAATGATCTAGCTGAACGATCCGGCTGAAGGAGAACCGAAGGTCGAAGAACGTGCCCTATGCTCGATGGTTCAACGTGATCATCAGGGAGTTCATGGAGTTACATGCAGAGAACATCCCCCAGCTGCCTCCAGGTGGAAACTATCAGCCGCCAAGGCTAAAGTTCTTCCACAACCCACGGCTCACGGACCTGGACCAACCGTCGATGCCGATTCCGCTCAACCTACTCAGGCTCGTCGACCCCGTGGGAGCTGAGTATCAAGGATTCTGCCGGGAACACAACTTAACGGAGCAAATGATCAGAGGGCCCCTGGCAGATTACCATGTGAGCCCTCCCCAATCGGAACACCAGCCAAGCCCTGACGACACGATGATCGATGTTGTCGCTCAGAGCTTCAACAGGAGTCTCCCTTTGTCGAAGAACCAATGCCCGACGTAGAAGATACTTTGATAGACGTCGTGGCTACCGAGATGGCGCTCGAGGCTCCTGCACCTGCATACCAAGTGGAAGTGCCCATACATGTCGGCGTGCTCGAAGAAACCGTTGAGGAGGTTCTTCAAAAAGTAGCACAACCCGAGGTTGAATTGGGGCAAACCTCTCTTCCACTGGTGACGGATCAGGCACTGGACAACGTCGATCGAGACTTTACTCCTCACACTGCCACCCCGTTTGACACAGAGTCTGACGAGAAAATTAGCCTGATAAGGAGGACTACCAGGAGACTTAGCATTCTGCTGGAGTCCCTCTTCCCGGCCGTCACCACCGCACCAGATACTACGCTGACCACATCTACAAGTGTTGCTGGCACTTCTTCGCTCAATCTTGAGCCGCAACCAACTCTCGTGGTGTCTGGTTCGCAGGCGCAACCTGAGCCTGCCATAACACCCATAGAGGCGAATCTTCAAGATTCGACTCGAGGATTGGCTGGAAGTCTCATACAGTCACAACCTCAAGTGACTGTGAGCCAACCCGCAGAGTCGGTGTCTACTCAAGGGTTGAGAACAGGCGACATCAGTCGTCCTGGTCCATCCACGGAGGCTTCCGCACCCTTTGTGACGAACGAGCAGTTTCAGGCCGCTCTCTCGGCCGCCATACAGTCAATGGAAGACAAGATCACGGAGAGAGTACTACAAGCCATCGAGAATCCCGAAGAGATACCGGGAAAGCACCTG
The DNA here is from genome assembly GCA_027422505.1 of Craterostigma plantagineum. Lineage (NCBI taxonomy): Eukaryota > Viridiplantae > Streptophyta > Magnoliopsida > Lamiales > Linderniaceae > Craterostigma > Craterostigma plantagineum. The sequence goes on along the minus strand of JAPQWV010000021.1, from coordinate 10,195,362 downwards.
TCTCAGAAGGGCCTTCGTCACAAACCAACCCCACACCTCCACAACCCACACCCACTGACCCTTTAGCCACTTCCTCCATCCTCATCAACCCATACACAAGACCCATCACCGAGCTCCATGACATACTCCTCGCCCGTTCGATAGGCCTTTCCATCTGATCGCCTCAAGAAGAATCCCTCTATCGGCGATTGGTGGATCACCCTGAGCCACCGACGGACACTTGCCGAGGCCAAAGCTCACACTCACGACGCAGACATGACGATCCTGACGATTAGGACCATCATGAGGGGGAGAAGAGGCCGAGGACATCTACATCTGGCCAAGGACAAGGCTCGGGTGCTACGCAGACAAGCGCTGGAGCTAGCGAAACCCAAACCCAAACCCAAACCACCCACACCACGCACCGCACAGCCACTCTACCACATAACGACCCACCTACCTTTACCCTTCAGACGCCTCTGCCCACACCGCCGATCTACTCAAGCCCCTTGCTTCCGGAAGAAGGAGCAAGTGTAGCAATGCTCGTGGCCCTAGCTGCTACCCAAGCAACTCCCTCAGTCGCTCCTGACCAACCGGGTCCCTCAGGACATGGCGTCAATCCACACGAGGTCCTAGATAAATATATCTTTGAAGGACAGTGGATGACCCATTCCATGCCCGAGGAGCACCAGAGACGACGGCTTCAGGACATTCGCCACTTCTTACAACAACCATCCGTTGACCTCGTTATCATAGAAGACGACGAACTTCTGAAAGGTGAAGATTATCAAAGAGACACCCCAAGGCTACCAGCGTTGATTGCACAACGAGCAGTGTCCCCCACCAGAGAGATGCTAGGGACCGTTCGGATCGACACGTCGTGGGAAAACATCAGAATAGAGATACCCTTCCTAGAAGAAGTCAGGGAAAATATTTGGAGGTCACCAGATAGAGTCAAGAAGCCGGATGAGTTCGAGCTGAGAGGGATCTCTCACTGGGATCAGCAGAAGAGAATGATGTATCTATGGATGCTGACCCAACTAGGACCGGACGTAAGGCTGGGGATCCCAAAGAATCGACTGAAGAGTTATTTCAAGGAACTCTCCCCAATTTGCCAACTCCTTAGTGTCTATTGTGCCAAAGGAGGACTTCCAACACCTCACTATGTTATAGAGCGAGTGGACAGAACCCGAGAGGAACTGAGCGAGAGCGACCTGCCGTACCTCCCCGCCAATGATGTATATCACCTTTATCAGCTGTACGTGGAGAAGTGCAAAGGTCCTCACGGCTTCATCAAGAAAGAAGGCCTCGAAGGGCTCTACCGGTTCATGATGCGACAAGTCAAATGCTTCGCCGCGTACGACCTTCAGATGGCTCTGGAGAGCAACATGAAGAAGGTCAACATGGCCGAACCACTCAACAAAGGACCTGAGATCGAAGGGCTTTCCAAGCAATCATGTGCACATCAGCTCGGTCCTAGGCATCACCTACAACAATTCAATTGCCAAGAAGACTAGGTTGATGCTGAAGATAGAGATTCATAAGTTTTGCGACGGAACGCTCAAGGTCGTCAGAAGAAACATCGAGCAGAGGTTGGAAGAGATCAATCGAGACACGATGCTGAGGATCCACCGGTTCGTGAGAGAACAACCGCTCCTGATGGAATTGTTGGATGACATCGAGGAGCGCCTGAAGCTCAGGGAAACGGTTAGAGACTATGAGCATGCGCTGGGCTTGCGCAGATCATACTACGCCTGACAAAGGGGGATAATGTAGAATACTATTTCTAATTGTGCTTGATTTTATTAGTCGTTCTTGTAACTTGGGGCATTTTGTATAGTAGTCCTTAGATTAGGACTAGTTTGATATTTATACCAAGCTTGTTTGGTATAAATACATGTAAAGAATTTGAGCTGAACAGAGAAAGTTTGAAAATTGATCCGAAAGGCTTGCAATTCAATTTCTAGAGAGAGAAACAACAGTAACTTTCTCACTGTACTCGAATTCTCTCTCACGTTCTACATTTGAGTTTTTCGATCGAATTTCATTGATCATCATAATCGTCGAATTACTTTGAATTCCTGCCTAGGATCTTAGAGTTGTTAATCATAGGACCTAACACCACATATAGCCAATGCTGTCTTCAGCTATTGGTTCAGGTGGCACAATAAGCAGACAATGTAAATTCCAAATGGCATTTAGAACCTCATGAAAATACTTAGAAATATATGCCCCAGACTTTCTAAAATTTTTTGTGGCACTACCTGATCTTTGGCACTACCTCACGTTGGTATATCTAGATTCCTTAAGACCACTAACATTCCCTAGAAGAACCATAGTGATTCGAAGGTTTTGCGGTTCATTCTTAGATGATTGTGGCACGTTACGTCAGACATGGAGACTAATTCATCAACGTTAACTATCTGTCTGGGTATCTTCTCGATCGAACTATACTTTATCGGTGTTCTTTCCTCTCCCGAACAATTCTGTCCTTCAGACGTCTAATGTAGATCAAAAGTAGGAGCAACAAGAAAATATTTTGTTGCCTTAATGTTTGTAAGGTCACATACCATTTACTCCTCCATTGAAGTTAATGTCCATCCCGCCTCTAAAACGGAACATAACTAATCTTCACCCAGCAATTGATACTTCAGATGCAACAATATATGCATCAGTAAACATTAAAATAAACAGACAAAACACAGAATATTGATGCTAAGAAATATATGCAAATTAATATTAGAAAGACAGTTGGTCAAACAGGGCAAAATGGATTAACCACATATCTCCAACACGTGACAAACAAATCTGAATATCGTTGGATGAAAATCAGGTGATAGTGTAGAATATACGTTGTAATTGTGCTTTGATTTATTTAGAAATCTTCGTAATTGGGGCTTTTATTGTATTTGTCCTTAGTTTAGGACTAGCATGTCTTCATACCAAGTTTGTTTGGTTTAAATACTTCTTGTACACATCGAATTGAATAGAGAAAGTTGTTGAATTGATCCGAAAGGCTTCACAATCCAATTCTAGAGAGAGAAACAGCAAGTACTTTCTCACTCTAATGAAATTCTCTCTCGTGTTCTTCATTTGAGTTTTTAGATTGAACTTAAAATCTAGATCATTCTAATCGAAATACTTAGGATTGAAGTCTAGGATCTTAGAGTTAATAATCTGAGGACCTAACAATTGGTATCAGATCAGATTCATTCTATTTTGAATCGAAATTGTTAGAAATCGGATCGAATTTACATTTCTGGAACTGTTCCGTGCGAAGAACAGTTTGGCGCGAAATCAATCTGATAGCTCAATTCTGTGCTTAATTGAACCGATTTTGATGTTTATGTGATTGTTTATGTGTTAGAATTCATTTAAGAGACGATCGATACAGATTAGATCTTCGAAATAGGCTGAATTTTGAATCGATTCAAGTAACTGTTTGTGCGAGAACTCATATGAACATGTTTTGATTTCATCAAAATTGAACATTATTTGCTTCATAACATGTTTAATCTTCTGTTCGTGTGTAATCAGTAGCTAATTTCGAGCAATTTCCCGTAATTTCATCGATCAATTTGTTGTATTTGCTTGAATATAGTGTTAAAACCGTACTTTATGTTTAATAGCGTAATTTCAATTTTTCTCGCTAAGTTTTCGATCGGATTCAATTAGAATACGATCTTATTCTGAAGTCGCTGCTATTAAGAGCGATTTAAGCTAAAAAATTTCTCGAGCATTATTTCAGCGAAAATCTTTTTCGACGAGACTTATTTTGACTCCGCGTGCGCAAGCTTTTCTCTTGAAAAACATTTTCGGTCAGACATTTAAGTTTGACCTAGTGAATAAATCATTTGCGCTCGAAAACCTTTTCCGGTCAACCAATATATTTTGACTTAGCGAGAAACTTACTAATAGTACTGTTTCTTAACGATCGAATAAATTTGCGCATCGGAAATTTTTCGAAAGATTTTGAGCAATTTATTTCGCTCGAAATTTTTTTAGCTAACAACAATTTAAGCACGAAAAAAGTAAAATACCTTATTTCGAAGATATTATTTCTTATCAAACTTTAAAGATTGAATCAAAAATAATTCTCCATCATCTACGCACCAAATATTACTAACTGATTTGTCACTTGTGAAGCACATTACATCGTTTTATTTCTTCAAAACAACCAACGACGATCCTTAGTCAACTCATCAAAAAAATGGATGCTTATGCGCTTGGAAACGTCAATCGTCCTCCAATCTTGAAAAGAGGCGAATACACCGTCTGGCGCAGTCAGTTCTTGAACTTCCTAGAGCTCAAAGATGAGGTTGTAAATCTTATACCATCACTTGATGTGGGACCTGCACAGTTCTGGGTCACTCAAGATGGTGATGACATGAATAATCCTCCGGTCGAACCCAATAGGTGACTGAAGACTCCTAGTGAGTATGATGAGGAAGAGAGACAAAGAGCAAAGGCTGATCTTGGATGCAAATCCGGGCTCATGCAAGCTATTCCGAATGGTATATACATGCAAATAGACAGTATTCCCACTGCAAAGCGAATGTGGGATGAGCTAAACCGCATGATGCAACGAACTGAAGTCAGAGTTAAGGCAAAGAAAGCAAACATACTCACATCGTATGATTCTTTCAAGGCCAAGAATTAAGAGAGCTTACATGAATCATACCAGCTATACCTCACTCTTCTCAACGAGATGAGCTTACATAAACAAGACCAACATGGAAGTGAATATTCGATTTCTATCTCCCTTGCCCGTCAAACGGAAGAAAATATCCACACACCTCGGGCAGAATAAGGATCTAGATATGGATATCCATGTTGTTTTTGACAATCTCCCACAACATGAAGAAGACATCGGCGAGAGAAAAAATAAAGCAAAAGGGCAGACATAATAGCCTTGGTCTTGGAGAAGAAGAGCTGTCGCTCACGAAAGGAAAAGCATGTCAAGCCTCCTAGCTCTTCTGAAGATGAGGAATTCTCCGACTCTGAACTTCATCCCGACGTAAGGGAACTGGGGAAGCAGCTGGCTCTAGTTGCCAAAATGATGACGAAGCAGTATTTTAAGAAGAAATTGTCATCATCAGTGAACAGACTTCGAACTACAAGCTTGAAGACTAAAGAGAGACCAACTGAGTCATAGGAAGCCATAGTCCCAAAAGACCCACTTAAATGCTTCAATTGTGGGAAAACCGGTCACTTCGCCAGAGAATGCACCCTTCCAAAGAAGAAGGATGCCAACTACTACTGCAAGAAGCTTCAACTAACCAAACAGGAGGAAGCTGGAGTAGCTCTCATGGACGAACATGACGACTGGCTAGAGGATACCTCAGATTCTGGCGCCGAAAACCTCGCTCTCATGGCGCGCCCCGATGACAAACAGGAAGGTGGAACTTCCGCTAGGACGGACGAAGACTACGCATCCACTTCATCTCAGGAGGTAGTAAACTCTGACTACACATTTTGACCTGTTAGTTGATATACAAACTAAGTATGCTAACATGGTACATGAGTAGAAACTTGATAAATGTTAGAGAAAAAGCTTCTTAGGTCTAAGGAAACAATAGCTAGTCTTGAAGAAAATCTTAAGAGCTCTAGTTTCAAAACACAAGAACTAACTAAAAGCCTCCAATCCTGTGAGACTAAGCATATTTCATTAGCACAGCATAGCTCGATAGTTAAGGAACTAGAAGACATGCTAGACAACAACCACAAATGTCTACTTAGTAACTTAGTAACTTAGTAACCACATTTAAGAAGAAATCGTCATCATCAGTGAACAGACTTCGAACTACAAGCTCGAAGACTAAAGAGAGACCAACTGAGTCATAGGAAGCCATAGTCCCAAAAGACCCACTTAAATGCTTCAATTGTTGGAAAACCGGTCACTTCGCCAGAGAATGCACCCTTCCAAAGAAGAAGGATGCCAACTACTACTCCAAGAAGCTTCAACTAACCAAACAGGAGGAAGCTGGAGTAGCTCTCATGGACGAACATGACGACTGGCTAGAGGATACCTCAGATTCTGGCACCGAAAACCTCGCTCTCATGGCGCGCCCCGATGATAATCAAGAAGGTGGAACTTCCGCTAGGACGGACGAAGACTACGCATCCACTTCATCTCAGGAGGTAGTAAACTCTGACCACACATTTTGACCTGTTAGTTGATATACAAACTAAGTATGCTAACATGGTACATGAGTAGAAACGTGATAAATATTAGAGAAAAAGCTTCTTAGGTCTAAGGAAACAATAGCTAGTCTTGAAGAAAATCTTAGGAGCTCTAGTTTCAAAATACAAGAACTAACTAAGAGCCTCCAATCCTGTGAGACTAAGCATATTTCATTAGAACAGCATAGCTCGATAGTTAAGGAACTAGAAGACATGCTAGACAACAACCACAAATGTCTACTTAGTAACTCAGACGAGAAAAGTCACTTTACATGTAGACTCGAAGCTTTAACTAAAAAGGTCACCAGTCTCGAAGACGAATTAGCTAAATCAAATTCTAAGATTAGTGAATTAAGAAAGAGTCTAGATACTTGTCAAGCCAAAAGAGTACTGCTCTAGTTAACTATGCTACCTTAGACGATGAACGTAAGAAGCTCTACACTAAGATAAAAAAATTAGAATATCTTCTTGTAAAAAGGGGACAAACTGATCAGACAATATTCTTGCACCAACCCATGGACACAGAATTTTATGACTAGAAGTTCGGCTTAGGTTTCATGAATCCACGGTACTTGAAGAAAGTTGATTGTAAACAACTTTATGATGTTAAGTACATGGGTTTAGGACTAACTGCTCTTATGGTTTTCACTAACGCAATTTGAATAAACACGTTAGAAGAAGCCACGAGAAAGCCAAAACTAGGGTCGAAATTCCCTTTTCCTACACCGAATCAAACAAAAGTTACAAAACTAGGGAAATTCCCAAGGGATGTAACTCTGAGTCAATCTATCTTCCAGAAGATCGTTCTACATCCGAGGAAGCAAAGTATCATCATTCTAAAAATTCTCTCTACATACCCCCTATCGTTAAGAAGATAGAAGAATTATGAGTTTCATTAGAAAAGAACGAGTATATTTTGACGCGGAAAAGAAAACGTTCTTAATGGAGATGAACAATCTCAAGACTTCCTCCATTTCCCAAACTATTCCTCACGCATGTTCCACTCCCGCAAAACATATATCTATTTTGAAAAGCGTGAAGAAAGAAAAATCACCTTCCTCTAAACCAAGATCAAAGAATAATATCCCTAAAAATATTATTCCTCGGCGACTTTTCTCGCTACACGTGGACGAAGTTCCTCCGAACAAAGGATGAGACAGGGGACTTGATCGTAAATTTTGTGAACTCAACTCAGAATCTATTGCAGCATCTAGGTCATTCGGACAGACAATGGAACTGAGTTCAAGAACAAGTATCTCAATGCCTTTTATCAAAAACATGGGTTTAAGTCAGCAATTCTCAGCCGCAAAAATGCCTCAACAGAATGGTTAGTCGAAAGGAAGAACATAACTCTTGTGGAAGCTGTGCGTACGATGCTGATCCACTCCGGCCTCCCACACTTTCTTTGGGCTGAAGCAGTAAATACCGCCTATTTCACTCAGAACAGGACGATCGTTCACAAGCGCTTTGATAAGACTCCGTATGAGATTATTAACAAGCGAGTACCCAACATTTCTTTCTTTAAGGTCTTTGGGTGCAAATGCTTTGTGGCGAACGATGGAGTGAACGCGCTAAGTTCGAGCCTAAAGCATTTGGAGCCACATTCGTCGGGTACTCTCCAACCTCTAAGGCGTATAGAGTATACATCAAGTCCAACCACACAATTCAGGAAAGCTACAATGTCACTTTTCAAGAAGTGGCAGAAATGGCTCCTGCACACATCAGTTCAGGACCAGTGCCAAACCAGATGGCTTCTGAATACGACAGTTCAAACCCCATGCTTACTGGCACAAAACCAACATACAATGGAAACAACACGGCACTCATCGTCAGACGAAGACATGAGAATAGCTCTGAAGACTTGGACTCTCTCTTCGAGCACTTATATCATCCGAATAACCATACACCTGTTGGGGTAGGCCCGATTAATCGACGCCGGCCCCCGAACAGCTCATCGTGGCGATAGCGGAAGCGCGTTTTGAACCGAGCGGCGTAGGGTGCCGAATTTTCGATTTTCAACATCTAAATTCGACCTAGCGCCCTTCGGCTTCCCCCGAGGGCTCAAGATACTGCCCTGAGCCTCAGGAGACCACGTCTAATTCGAATTTCCTAAATTCGAATTTATTACAAATTTAGTCTAATTAATAATTTCGTTCCAAACTAGTTCGAACAAAGCGGCAGCCGACAGTGTTTCGACTATTTGGTGACCGAAACGATTTCCGATGATACCAAATTTTCCAGATTGATTCTACACTTCCCAACGATCGTAACGAGGGGTCTTCCGAATCATTCCGATGTCGTTTGGTATTTCTCACAAAATCAAATCACTGGTTCGAAATTGTCAATTCGACTAAAGCGGCAGTCTGCCGTCTTTCGAAAGTTTGACAACCGAAATGATTTCCAATCGATACTAAATTTTCCAGATTGATTCTACACTTCCCGGTGATCGCAACGAGGGGTCTTTCGAATCATTCGATGTCGTTTGGTATTTTTCGTAAAATCAAATCAGTAGGGTTCGAAATATACCTTCGGTATACGTGAATGCACCTCGGATGGACGTCGCAACACTTCGTCTGGCTCCCGGGGCTTCCGGGCTAGATTGTCACGCCGGTATGACCTTGATCGAACCTCCGAGCCTGCTCCCGATGGCTAGACGCAGTTCGGTTCGGGCGTCGGGCTTCGTCGAACGATCCCGTGGCTTTAATGATGTGACTAAAAATTGTACCAAGTACACTCTTTTCTTATTCTCTAGCATTTTATTATTAAGAGTTGTGGCAAGTTGAAAGCAAAGTACCAAGTACAATTGCTTAGAACCTTAGCATCTCACCTTTCCATGTTCTCATTTATGCATGTATTTTTATTTGTTTACACCTAAGCTCATGAGGTGTCTTGTTTTCCTTGTAGTATAAATCCACTAAGGTTAGTTTATTATATATTTAAGTGAGACACTTGTCTTGACTCAAAGAATGAGCCATATGCCACCTCAACTTATGTGGCATGCCATGGAATTCTCCACATGTCCAAGACCATGCAAAATTTCAAGTAATTCCTTGTAGGCCCTTTAGGTTTTTAAATTCTCAATTTAGTCCCTCAATTTTGAGTAATAAAATAATTAAATCCAATCTAATTATTTTATTTACAATTGAGCCTCATTTAGTTAATTAATTAAGCACTTAAGACAATCTCAAGTCCTAATTATTCCCGTGACCGTCACCGGAATTTAACTAAATTATCGACACCTCGTGTCAACTATGCCACTACCTCAACGAATCCCATTCGTTAGGTTCCAGAGAAAAGCCCGCCGTTTTCATTCAAGTTCATTACCATTTTTAAGCGCGACTCGCTAGGTCCGTCTCAACTGGCACGGGAGGAATCCGCGAGTCCCGGTATTCGCCTAGCCAATCCCGCGGTACCGGACAGATCCCAGTTGAGAACGAATTTGATCTAATCGAAATTCGGGCGAACCGACTATAGTGTATACATTTAAATAACTCTTACGCCTTTCACTTGCGTCCCGGTTAGGTGAGAGCCATGTAAATGTCAAACTCACTAACCTAACACTATGTTATAATCGAGACCCAACCGATTATTTAAACTCCGCTCCGTATCTAATACGAGCGAGCTTTCCAAGCTTCGGCCGAAGGCTTTACAATCGTCGTTCTCCAATTACCTTATAGGACGTTAACCTATACGAATATAGGCAGTGAATCCCAATAGCAGTCAAAGCCCGGCAATCACCTCCGTAAAGTCAGTTGCGTTTCGTCACTGGCCCGTGTCCCATTTCCGAACACTTGCGGACCTAGCCAACTAGCGACAAACCGAAATCGCGAAAGCAAATCCGTCAGTGACCCTATCGGTCTGAGGCTGCTATAGTCATTCGTTCAATCATTGACAACATCCTAGTCATGTGATCAAGACGAATACGAGCCATATGTCCGAATACGCGATCTCTCCGATCACCGATATCTCCATCACGACCCACAACCTCTCAGGTAATCGGTAACACTACCGATACTATGTGGTCGTCAATGAATAAGTCATATTCGGATATCTAGTCACCCACCTAGAATCCTTAGACTTACGGACTTTTTATTTAATGCTGAGATAAGGACCGTCCGGTGTCTCCTCCCTCGTCCCCATGAGAATCAGACGTCCAACTCAAACATTTGGGTGTTATTTATTTATCGCACCGCCAGATGCCAAGCAGACTTTAAATTCGATAAATAAATAATAATGCCTTTATTATAATGAAAATAATATTTACTACTTTATTTTAACAGTATATACAATAAAACTGTCTATTGACCCATACATCATTGTGCGCCCTATACTATTCCTAGTCCTCGTATGGCATTCCGAGGGCACACTCCCTAACAGCCTCCCACTTGCACTCGAATGCCATGTGCTGCACCTAATGCCAGTCACAATGGTATCATAGGCCCATCTTGTCCAGATGCTGTTCCATAACTGCCTGGGACAAGGGCTTCATAAGTGGGTCCGCCACGTTTTCCGCGGTGGCGATTTTCTGCACGGCGACCATCCCGTTTTCAACGAACTCACGTAGTACGTGATATTTTCTCTCAATATGTTTGGACTTGCTATGAGATCGTGGTTCCTTTGCCTGCGCGACTGCACCGCTATTATCGTACCAAAGTGTAAGCGGTCTGTCCGCAACTGGTACCACAGTAAGTTCCTCCAAGAACTTTTTCATCCAAACAGCTTCTTTAGCTGCCTCTGAGGCTGCTATGTATTCTGCCTCACACGTGGAATTGGCAGTCGTGCTTTGCTTGGAGCTTCTCCAGGACACTGCCCCACTATTGAGCACGAATACAAAACCTGAAGTAGATTTTCGGTCATCCACGTCCGACTGGAAGTCCGAATCGGTATAACCTTCTACTTCTAGTCCCGCTCCTCCATAGACAAGCGTTAAGTCTTTAGTCCGTCTAAGGTACTTAAAGATATTGTTAACGGCTGTCCAGTGTCCTTCACCTGGGTTTGCCTGAAACCGACTAACCACGCTCACAGCGTAGGCAATGTCCGGTCGTGTGCACAACATCGCGTACATCAGACTACCCACTGCAGACGCATAGGGTATCCCACTCATCCTTCGTCGGTCTTCCTCACTTTGAGGAGACATTGATTTCGACAATGGATCCCATGTCGCATAGGTAAGAACCCTCTCTTAGAGTCATCCATTCTGAATTTTTTCAGGATTTTCTCTAAGCAAAGGGCCTGAGATGAACCGATCGTTCTGTTCGCTCGATCCATGAACAAGCGAATACCAAGTATATACGTCGCTTCTCCCAGATCTTTCATGGAGAATTCGGTTGAAAGCCATGCTTTCACCGACGAGAGCATCCCGATGTCGTTTCCTATCAAAAGGATATCATCCACGTACAATACAAGGAACGACACCATACTCCCACTACTCTTTCTGTAGACACATGGCTCGTCTACGTTTTTCTCGAATCCGAAGTTCTGAACTGCTTCATCGAAACGTAGGTTCCAACTACGAGAGGCCTGTTTCAGTCCGTAAATGGACCGATTCAGTTTGCACACTTTGTGAGCATCTGCATGCGACTCAAAACCTTTTGGCTGCTCCATATAAATCTCCTCCTTGAGGAATCCATTAAGGAACGCCGTTTTGACGTCCATCTGCCAAATTTCATAATCATAGTGCGCAGCTATTGGAAGCATTATGCGGATAGACTTGATCATAGCTACAGGCGAGAAAGTCTCCTCATAGTCGACACCCTCCTTTTGGTTATAGCCCTTGGCAACCAACCTGGCCTTGTATGTCTCAACTTGTCCGTCAGATCCAATCTTTCTCTTGTATATCCATTTACAACCAATTGGTCTAAAATCGCTCGGTAGGTCTACAAGAGTCCAGACTTTGTTTGAGTACATTGAGTCTATCTCAGCCCGCATAGCTTCAATCCATCTCGTTGAGTCAACATCGGATATAGCTTGATCGAAAGTAGCGGGATCTTCTTTTAGAAGTCCCCTAGTCGCAACATAATCGTGTTCAACGTGTGACATGCCATACCGCTCTGGTTGGCGTGGCACCCTTTCAGATCGTCGCAAGACTGCTTCACTCGGACCATCCAATTCCAAATCCTGTGAGGGCATTTCGGTCGACTGCTCCTCGAGAGTGACCTCTCGGCCAACGCCACAATCTCGAATAAACTCTTCCTCGAGAAAATGTGCGTGTAGGCCCACAACGATCCTCTGATCATCGTGAAAGTAGAATAGGTACCCCATTGAGTTTTCAGGGTAACCTATGAAACGACCTTTCAGAGACCTAGACTCCAATTTGTCTGCCTTCAACTTTTTCACATAGGCCGGGCAACCCCAAATCCTAATATGTGATAAGCTGGGTAAACGGCCAGTCCATATCTCATACGGAATGCCGTTAACAGACTTCGAGGGACACCGGTTTATGGTATAAGCAGCTGTCAAAAGCGCGTATTCCCACAATGACATCGGCAAATCTGTATAGCTTAACATAGAACGAACAATATCTAATAAAGTTCGGTTTCTATGTTCGGCCACGCCATTCAATTGTGGCATGCCGGGCGGAGTCATATGTGATAATATACCATTCTCCTTCAAGAACTGGTCAAACTCGATACTCATGTACTCGCCTCCTCGATCCGATCGAATGGATTTAATGAGTTTCGACGTTTGTTTTTCCACCAAAGCCTTATACTCCTTGAACCTTTCAAGTGCATCAGCTTTATACCTCATCAGATACACGAGTCTGTAACGACTGTGATCATCCGTGAAGGTAATAAAATAGTGGAAGTCACCCCGAGCCTTCACATTGAATGGCCCGCAAACGTCCGTGTGAATCAAACCGAGAATTTCCGTGGCTCTATTAAATGTCCCGGTGAAGGGTGATCGGGTCATTTTACCTTGGAGGCACGACTCACAAGTCGGATAGGGATCTGATCCCAACGGTTTCAAAATCCCGTTTTTCTCTAACTCATGGATCTTGCGTTCTCCAGTATGCCCTAATCGAAGATGCCACAGGTACCTCGCATTTATTCCTGACTTTCGTTTGTTTGTGACAGTATTCACAGATACGTCGTTCTGGGTGTTTAAATAGTACAAACCATTAAACAGTGTCGCGTTGCCAACATTTTTGTTTCGATACATAATGTGGCATGTATTTTTATTAAAGTTAAATACATAACCATTCCTACTCAAAACAGGGATGGAGACGATGTTCTTAAAACCCCTCGGGAGTACAAGACAATCGTACAAACGCAACACATGCCCAGATAACAAAACAAGAGATCTTGATCCGACGTGGCTTGCCGAGAGACTATCCCCGCTTCCCACTCTAACCTCGATCTCCCGCTCCCCAAGCGCTCTACTTGGTCCCAGACCCTGCGTGGACACACAAATGTGAGTACTAGCTCCCGAATCCAATATCCAGGAAGTAGAGTATACAGATGATGAACAAACTGTTCTAAAACATTAAGTTCCTTACCTGACGCAGCCTGCTCACCCTTGAGCTTCGGCCAGTCCCGCTTCCAGTGGCCCAGCGCACCGCAATGCAGACACCTATCAGTCGGCTTTACACCGGTCTGCTTCGATTTCCCAGAAGATTTGTTCTTCTTAGAAACCTTCCCTGTTGGCTTGAGCTTGTTGCCCTTCTTCTTTTTGCCTTTCTGGGGCTTCGAAGAGGTGGCGACAAGTGCAGTCTGCTTCGCCCTTTTCATATGGGCTTGCGCCGTTGCTAACTGATTCATCAGATCAGGAAGCGTCAGCGTCATGCCGTTCAGATGATAGTTCACTATGAACGCATTGAAGGACAGAGGCAGAGACTGCAAGATGAGATCGTTTTGTAATTCCCGATCAAATCGGAAATTGAGAGTCTCCAATCTCTCGATCATGGTGATCATGTTCATAACATGTTCGCCAACGTTCTCACCCTCAGACATCCTCGATCGGAAGAGCTGCGACGAAGTCACATAGCGAGCTGTCCTAGATGTCTCACCGTAAAGCTCTTTCAGATGCTGAACCATCGCTCGAGCGTCAGCCATACCCTCATGACTACGCTGCAGCGTGTTACTCATCGATCCGAGGACATGTGCCTTTACGAGCAGCTCGTCGCGCAGTCGCTTGTCATAAGCGGCACGAGCCTGCTCGGTTGCCCGCGCCCCTGGGGCCGGCGGCAACTCGGAGTCAAGGATATACACTAGGTTCTCAATCTGAAGGAAAATCCTCAGGTTGCGAAGCCAGTCTGAATAGTTCGACCCAGTCAACCGATTCTCCTTGAGTAGTATGTTTAGAGCGGTAGACATTATTAACACTGAGAGAAAAAGCTGCAGAAAATAAAAGGCAAATTATGTCGATTGTATAGATCATCAAACACGAACAAGGACTTTTATTCCGTTTGACTCCCACTATCTTTTCATAAACACCATTTTCTCCCATTGGATGTTTTGGAAGTTTCGTTGATAACTTCGATAGTGGAGTTGATGTCCCCGTGGGCGGATGAAAACCCAACCTCTGTCGTTTTATTAGTTTGCAGCGGCCCACGAAGTCGTTCTCCGCACGAATCTGACCTCGTCGAATGTCTCAACTACCTTTGTCTCAGTCAGGGACCCCCACCGGTAAATCCGGAACAAGGCGGTATGACTGTCTAAGTGCGACCTATCAACTTTGCTCAAAATCGCACACTTGAACCGTACGTTTTACCGCACAGTGTGGTCTTGGCGAGCGGCGCTAACGCACACGAGCAAACCGAAACGAAAACAAATGCAAGGCGCCGGCATACCCGGAACCAAACCTTGCATTTAGGTTTCGTAACAACTTAACCCGAGCTTGATAGAAGACAGGGCATCCAATCCCTTTACTCACTTAGTATTTTATGGGAGTTTGTATTCTCATAGCAAAAATAAAAATTAAGCACGAGCACATAAATGCGTTAATTAAATTCCTAACCCTAGGAAAGCAATTTAAATGGACAAATGCGCGGGCTATTTCTAAACTGGTCCTATTACATGGGTCGTAAAACGACCAGGTCTTTAATCTCCAAACGTCGACTCGTCGTCATGCGGGTCGTCGAACCCTCCAATCTCGCCTTGCATCGAACGGCCGCCATTTTATCTAACTTATCTAATAAACCGATAAAATACAACACGGGGGAATTATTTCCCGAATAACCCGTAATCCATGTACATACCGTGGGGCAGCAAACGACCCTTAAACAAATAACCCGGTTAGAACCTAAGCCCGCGTAAATGTCCCACATAAACATGCAACACAGAATTTTGACGCCGGGTGCCCGACCGACGTCACGAGCGACGATAGTCTCCAAACTACGTCGACCGTTCGTTCGCCACATCGGCTTTCGAGGCCTTCGGTCGAACCATGCATGAGCCATAGCTCTGATACCACTGTTGGAGTAGGCCCGATTAATCGACGCCGGCCCCCGAACAGCTCATCGTGGCGATAGCGGAAGCGCGTTTTGAACCGAGCGGCGTAGGGTGCCGAATTTTCGATTTTCAACAACAAATTCGACCTAGCGCCCTTCGGCTTCTCCCGAGGGCTCAAGATACTGCCTGAGCCTCAGGAGACCACGTCTAATTCGAATTTCCTAATTTAGAATTTATTACAAATTTAGTCTAATTAATAATTTCGTTCCAAACTAATTCGAACAAAGCGGCAGCCGACAGTGTTTCGACTATTTGGCGACCGAAACGATTTCCGATCGACCAAATTTTCCAGATTGATTCTACACTTCTCAACGATTGTAGCAAGGGGTCTTTCGAATCATTCCGATGTCGTTTGGTATTTTTCACAAAATCAAATCATTGGTTCGAAATTGTCAATTCGACTAAAGCGGCAGTCTGCCGTCTTTCGACAGTTTGACAACCGAAATGATTTCCAATTGATACCAAAATTTCCAGATTTATTCTACATTTCCCGGCGATCGCAACGAGGGGTCTTTTGAATCATTCCGATGTCGTTTGGTATTTTTCATAAAATCAAATCAGTAGGGTTCAAAATATACCTTCGGTATACGTGAATGCACCTCGGATGGACGTCGCAACACTTCGTCTGGCTCCCGGGGCTTCCGGGCTAGATTGTCACGCCGGTATGACCTTGATCGAACCTCCGATCCTGCTCTCGATGGCTAGACGCAGTTCGGTTCGGGCGTCGGGCTTCGTCGAACGATCCCGTGGCTTTAATGATGTGACTTAAATTGTACCAAGTACACTGTTTTCTTATTCTCTAGCCTTTTATTATCAAGAGTTGTGGCAAGTTGAAAGCAAAGTACCAAGTACAATTGCTTAGAACCTTAGCATCTCACCTTCCCTTGTTCTCATTTATGCATGTATTTTTATTTGTTTACACCTAAGCTCATGAGGTGTCTTGTTTTCCTTGTAGTATAAATCCACTAAGGTTAGTTTATTATATATTTAAGTGAGACACTTGTCTTGACTCAAAGAATGAGTCATATGCCACCTCAACTTATGTGGCATGCCATGGAATTCTCCACATGTCCAAGACCATGCAAAATTTCAAGTAATTCCATGTAGGCCCTTTAGGTTTTTAAATTCTCAATTTAGTCCCTCAATTTTGAATAATAAAATAATTAAATCCAATCTAATTATTTTATTTACAATTGAGCCTCATTTAGTTAATTAATTAAGCACTTAAGACAATCTCAAGTCCTAATTATTACCGTGACCGTCACCGAAATATAACTAAATTATCGACACCTCGTGTCAACTATGCCACTACCTCAACGAATCCCATTCGTTAGGTTTCAGAGAAAAGCCCGCCGTTTTCGTTCAAGTTCATTACCATTTTTAAGCGCGACTCTGTAGGTCCGTCTCAACTGGCACACGAGGAATCCGCGAGTCCCGGTATTCGCCTAGCCAATCCCGCGGTACCGGACAGATCCCAGTTGAGAACGAATTTTGATCTAATCGAAATTCGGGCGAACCGACTATAGTGTATACATTTAAATAACTCTTACGCCTTTCACTTGCGTCCCGGTTAGGTGAGAGCCATGTAAATGTCAAACTCACTAACCTAACACTATGTTATAATCGAGACCCAATCGATTATTTAAACTCCGCTCCGTATCTAATACGAGCGAGCTTTCCAAGCTTCGGCCGAAGGCTTTACAATCGTCGTTCTCCAATTACCTCATAGGACGTTAACCTATATGAATATAGGCAGTGAATCCAAATAGCAGTCAAAGCCCGGCAATCACCTCTGTAAAGTCAGTTGCGTTTCGTCGCTGGCCCGTGTCCCATTTCCGAACACTTGCGGACCTAGCCAACTAGCGACAAACCGAAATCGCGAAAGCAAATCCGTCAGTGACCCTATCGGTCTGAGGCTGCTATAGTCATTCGTTCAATCATGGACAACATCCTAGTCATGTGATCAAGACGAATACGAGCCGTATGTCCGAATACGCGATCTCTCCGATCACCGATATCTCCATCACGACCCACAACCTCTCAGGTAATCGGTGACACTACCGATACTATGTGGTCGTCAATGAAAGTCATATTCGGATATCTAGTCACCCACCTAGAATCCTTAGACTTACGGACTTTTTATTTAATGCTGAGATAAGGACCGTCCGGTGTCTCCTCCCTCGTCCCCACGAGAATCAGACGTCCAACTCAAACATTTGGGTGTTATTTATTTATCGCACCGCCAGATGCCAAGCAGACTTTAAATTCGATAAATAAATAATAATGCCTTTATTATAATGAAAATAATATTCACTACTTTATTTTAACAGTATATACAATAAAACTGTCTATTGACCCATACATCATTCTGCGCCCTATACTATTCCTAGTCCTCGTATGGCATTCCGAGGGCACACTCCCTAACAACACCTTCAGTGGATCTCCCACTTGACGAAGCCGATACACCAAGTTCTTCAACTATCCCCACCTCACCCGATTCAGAATCACCACAGAGTCCTGCAGATTCTACACCAACCGATGAGAATATATCCAATCGATTGTCACGCTGAAAATCCGAATGTGGAAATATCTCTGACAGATGAACAACCTCCAATTTCTGGAAGTCTCGTTCCACAAATGGCTGATGCTTCAACCTCAGCCCTGCCTCATGAGCGGAAGTGGACTCGAGCACATCCTGTTGAACAAATAATCGGTGATCCTTCGAGTGGAGTGCGCACGAGAACTCAGAAAGGCCTATTCTCTTACTTCTTAAGCCAAAATGAGCCAACAAAGGTAGCAGATGCACTTAAAGACACGTATTGGGTGATAGCAATGAAAGATGAAATCAAACAATTCGAACGTCTCCAAGTGTGGACATTAGTACCTTTTCTGCATGAGAAAACAATAATAGAGACAAAATGGGTATTCAAGAACAAGAAAAATGAAGATTGAAAAGTAATCAAGAACAAAGCAGGACTAGTTGCGACGGGATACAACCAATAGGAAGGCATCGACTACAATGAAACGTCCTCTCCGGTAGCCCGAATCGAAGCCATCATACCATTCTAGGGTTACGCGGTTCGTAAGGACTTCAAATTCTACCAAATGGACGACAAAACCGCCTTTCTCAATGACATGTTAAAAGAAGAAGTCTAGGTCGCTCAGCCAGAAGGCTTCGTCGTCAAGAACACCCTGATTACGTCTATCAATAGGATAAAGCTCTCTACGGACTAAAACAAGCCCCCGTGCTTGGTATGACGTCCTGAGCGAATTCCTCGTGAAATCTGGATTTATCTGAGGAACCATCAATACGACTCTCTTCATCAAATGGCAAGACAAAGATCTGATGGTCGTCCAAGTATACGTCGACGACATCATCTTTGGATCTACTAATCCCCGGCTATGCCAGACATTCGGAGATCTCATGAAAACCAAGTTCGAGAGCCACGTGGGAGAAATTCAATTCTTCTTACTTCAAGTAACGCAGCTCGAAGATGGAATTTTCATAAGTCAGATTAAGTATATCAAATACATCTTGAAGAAATTCCATCAAGATCGGAGCAAGCCTCTTAGCACTCACATGGCAACAAGATGCAAATTGGATGCCAATCCCTCTGGAAAAGCGGTCGACATCACTCTCTATCGCATCATCATTAGTAATCTTATGTATCTCACCTCGAGTCGGTCATCATGTTTGCCACGTGCTTGTGTGCCCGTTTCCAAGCCAATCTCACATGCTAGCGGTCAAGCGGATCCTCGCTACCTCAAGGGCACTTCTACCTTAGGATTGTGGTATCATAAAGGTACGAACTTTATACTAATCGGCTACACTGACGCTGATTATGCAGGTTGCCAAATGGACAGGAAAAGCACATCCAGTGGCACTCAATTTTTAGGCAAGAAGCTAGTCTGCTGGTCATCCAAGAAGCAGAACCGTGTCTCAACATCGACGGCTGAGGCAGAATACGTCGCGGCCGCTAGTGGTAGTTTCAGTGAAGATTTTGTCTTCGTATGTTGCTCGCAAAAGCTATGGATGCGGACTCAGCTTCCCGATTATGTGTACACTTTAAATAATATACTCACATAAGGTTATAGTCAGAGTGCCATTGCTATAACGTGTAATCCTGTTCACCACTCACGCACGAAACACATAGACATAAGATATCATTTTATCAAAAATCACGTAGAAAAAGGCACGACCGATATGTGTTTCGTAAACACAGAGTATCAACTAGCCGACATTTTCACCAAGGCATTGGATGAAGAACGATTCCAATTCCTTGTCGAAAATTAGGCATGTTAAACCTCACGTGATATGCGCTTCACCTGATCTTCTGTGCTTTCATATGATCTATTATGTGTGTTTTCTGTACTTAATTCTCATATCATGCGTGAAAATTGAAATAAAAAATAGTAATATAAAATCTATAATAAAACCCAAAATATTTTACATATACTTATAATATTAGGGGGATGAAGATAACATTTAGGATGCTTTGATGCAATCCCAAATAATTTTCTCCGACATGCGACTGATTAATTGCTTACTTTTGTCAGTCTAAGTCGCATTCTTGTGTCTTAAGCTCATTGGTTTGCTCCACTAGGCACAAAGCCACTTTACATATATGAGGATTCTAGCCTTTTATTTTATTTTTTAAGGATTTAGTTTTGAGCGAGTCACACATCAATTGCTTGTCTTAACTAGTGATACTTGACCTCATTCTCGCCTTGTGTTAGATCGTTAGGAAAATGATTAGGGCGCTTAGGAATTTCCTCGATCCTGAACATTGCCTCTAGTCATCTCTTTTGAGCCTTCTCCAATCACCTTTTCTTCATTTGAAACCCGTTAAAGACTTTAACCAAATTCCAAATTCTTCGGAGGGATATTCAAACGAAAAACTGTGGGGGAGAAAAAGACGGACAAAGAAAAAGATGATAAAATAAGGTGGAAAACGCACAAGAGGAATGCTCAACGCACAAAAAGTAATCCAAAAGAACCTGCCCTCCCAATTATCGAGATCTTTCGGAAATCATAAGAAGAGGCGCATGGATCTTTCTCGTCAGAACGGTCGGAAAAAGGAGCACGACGAAGTGAACTTCTCCAACGATAATCTGATCTTATATCGGAAAACAAGAAGAGGAGCACGACCTTGGGTACGAATTCCACTACTGTGAACTCCACATTGACAATCTCTGAAACCTCTCTAGGGATTCAGAAAAGAGGAGCACAGTGTCGGCCCGAGAACCAACAAGAAGAACTTCGCCTTAGATAATCTCTCAGCCTCGTAGAGAAGCGGAGCTTCAGCTTGAGCAGGTGTAGACAAATAAAAAAAGGATGAAAAAGACAAAAGAAAATCAACTACGAACTGCCGGTGGAGAAGAAAGGCTAAGAAAGGAAGATGAAGACGTTAAGTCCACAATTCCAAAACATTCCTTCCTTTCTAAGCCAGAGCCAAACTAAAATCCTTCAAAGTCCCTTTGATTCCAAAATGACGGTCTTTCGCTTAGGTGAAATGATTAAAAGCGCCTCGATCACGGGTAAATTGACATAATTTTGCTTGTGATGACTTGAGTGATATAAATATATAAAATCCCAAGTTAAAAATAATTGAGCGCTAGAGCGAACCTAGTGAGAGTTGTCGAAATGGATCATTCTATGAACTAGGACTTTAGTTTGACGACATGACTTGACGGCAAAAGATCTTTCTAAGTGTCTTGTGAAATTTTATGTGTAACGTTGATCGAAGCAAAATAATCTGACCCCATACTATTAATAATATTAGCCTATACGTATATATATAAGGAAATAAAAGAAAATAGAAAATTATATATAAAAATATATAGATATATTTTTTTCTTTCTTGTTTTTTTATTCTTATTTTTTTTCTTTCTTTTCTTATGTTAGAAAATAAGAAATCGCACATTTTGACATGAAATTTTATTTTTGCATATGCACTAAATTGAATGCGATTTTTTTTGTAATCGCACAATCTGAATGCATGTTTAGCTTGCATTGGTACTGAATAGATTAAATGTGATTATTCTTTTGTGTGCTCATACCCTCACGTAATATTTTGAATACATGTTTAGGGGACCATGTATCTAGTTTACATTGATTAATTGTGTTCTATGCTTATTACTTGCATGTTAAATCAATTTAGGGCATTATTCGAGGGGGAGCATTTACAAAAATCATGCTGTGAGCTCCAAACAATTTTGACGTTTTTCTCTAAGTGTTCCATAAATTTTTCTCGAGCACATTAAATGTGGAGGACGTCACGATTTTTCAAATCTGGAGTAAATTGCATTGGCGAAAAAATTCAAGAGGAGCTTTGATTGAAATAATTGTTAATTAACTCTAATATTTCTGACATTTTTGCTCTAAGTGGTACATATTTTCAAATTCCGATCATGGAGCCAGATGTCACCATTCAGACTAACAGGGAGTTAATTGCATTTATTTTAATTCGTTGGTGGAGTAATTTAATGAAATTTCTTTGCAATAGAGGTCAATCTGATTAAATTAGAAATATATGAAACTTACGATCGACAAACTGGATAGAAAAGGTAATTATCGATTCCAGTTTCTCGAGCAAAAATTTGAAATGGGCCTGTCTAATCCGAGAACTTAATATGTCATGTCATCCCATTAATATAGTTTACTTTTTGCAGTCAAAAAAGGTTAACACACGCAAAACACTCAATCGAACACCCTACAGTGTCAATAGAAATTCTCTAGCGAAAAACACTACAGTAAAGACGAGCTTCAAAATCCACTAAATCACTTAGTTTTCAACTGATTTTCGTCTTAAGGTGGAAATGTGACGCCCGGGGCCGATGAGGGCGGGGAGTGATTGCCGGTGCCAGATAGGTGTACGGACAAGGAGCGGCTCCTGGCAGGCTTCTACGCGAAGGGGTACATGAACGAACCGATCCGACACTCGAATGAGAGGGGATCTTGAGACTGACAATGTATGGGCGTGTCAGGCTAAGAATCGTATAAGAGAATTGATAGTGCTACTCATCTCACAAATGATGCCGCCGATCTACCGCGCTAAACGGCCAACGAACTCTTTCCCGCCTGAGCTCCACCGCGAGTTCTGCATTACGATCACAAAAATAGGGTAGAGGTGGGGGGTCGTTTGCCCTCTTGCCTAGGTCAAGAAGGTATTTCCCGTGTTCCAGGCGTAAAGTAGCATAAAGATTGATAAAAATGGTGTTAAGTGCTCAAAAAGGTGAGTGTGAGTGGTAAAAATGACATAGTAACGGTAGGATACGTGAGAATTGAATACCTGACTTGAATATGGCTCATGGTATTTATAGGGTCTTGGACTTGGACAGTTTTGGGCGGTCATGACTCGTGGCTTAGCTCTTCGTCTCCCCACGACTGCACGTTCTTGACCCTTGACGGTTGTTCCTCGCACGTTTCGGTGATGTTAGCGTGGGGAGATCGTGGTTATTTTTAAGCCGGGTCTAGTTCCCCGAGGTAAGCGGCAGCCTCGGGCGTCGGGATATCTCTCGAGGGTGTCGCGTTTCCCTTGCCGGAGGTACTTCTGCCAAGTGTTCTGGAAGTAGGTATCCTCAGGCCGTTATCCCGAGGGTCAGGATATTCCCCTTGGTCTCTGGGGGTCTTTGGCGTGGATCTTTCTCTGCTGAATCGGGGCTTCCTCCTTAGGCTCGGCCCATTGGGCCCAAACCCCTTCTGAGGGTAGGGCTCATTCTTTGGGTTGGGCTTATTAGGGCGGGTCGGTGAGACCCGAGGGTAACAATAGTCCCCCCTTCGAATAGTCCAAAAGTGTATGGTGAATGGTGAATTTTGGACGTATTGTGTGATCTCGGCAAAATATCCGAGTCGCCGGCATTCTGGAGGGCAGCTGCGATGTTTAGTTTGATCGGGTTCTTTCATCGGGGCGGATTTTTTAACGCTATGGGTTTTGAACAGCTCCACCCCATGCGCCACGTGTCATTTTCTTGTTGGTTGGTTGTGATGGGATGTCTGAGCGGGAGTTTTGGCGCTCTTTCCCAAGTCGACGCGGATCGTGGCATGATCGACGCGGGCCGTCTCTGTCCGTTGATCATATCTGAATCCAAAGCCGCGTATTGAGGGGATGGGGCCTATATATACCCCACTTCTTTCCTCATTCCTCTTCTTCACTTTCTCTCACTACTCTCTCTCGTCCTGAAGTTCCTGTGTAGAGTATCAATTTTGATCGTGCTTGATTTCATTAGTTGTCCTTGTATTTTGGGGCTTTTCTTATATTTTCCTTAGTTTAGGACTAGTTAGATATTTATACCAAGTGTGTTTGGTATAAATACTTTGCAATCAATCGCAATCAATAGAGAAAGTTTTGGAAATTGATCCGAAAGGCTTGCAATTCAATTTATAGAGAGAGAAACAATAGTAACTTTCTCACTCTACTCGAATTCTCTCTCTTGTTCTTCATTTGAGTTTTTCGATCGAATCTCAATGTCTATCATTATCATCGAATTACTTAGAATTCATGCCTAGGATCATAGAGTTGTTAATCATAGGACCTATGAGAGCAGATTCGTTCTGTTTTGAATCGAAAATTGTTAGAATTGGATTGAAAATCATTTTCTGATAACTGTTCATCGAAGAACAGTTTGGCACGAAAAATTATTTTCGATCCAATAGCTTAATTCTATGCTTAATTGACTTGAATTTGAAATTTCTGTGGTCGTTTAAGTGCTAAATGTTGATTGCGATCAGATTTGTAGCTGTTTGAACTTCGTCGTAAGGATTAAATTGATTCTGTGATTTACTGTTCGCGAAGAACATTAAGAATGATTTTTGATCAATTTCGACATATTTGCTCCATTACGTATTTAATTGCTTGTTCGTGCGTAGTTAGTAAATGAATGCGAGCAATTACCTGAAATCTCACTGTCTAATTCGTTGTTTTTGCTTGAATGTGTTAATCGCATTCTGTGATTTTTCTCGATCGTTCTAATTTTTCTCTCTAGGTTTACAATCGGATTAATTTCTCGATCGAAAAACTTGGCGCGAGAATTTTCTCGGTCAGGATACGAAGTCAGCGCTAGAATCGTCAACACTAGAAACGATTTTAGTTAGAAATATTTCTCGAGCATTATTCAGAGAATATCTTTTTTTGAGAGAGACCAATTTTGACTTTGCATGCGTAAAAACTTTCTCTCGAAAAACTTTTTCGGTCAGACCTTTAACGTTTCTTTACGATCGAAATAAATTCACGATCCGAAATTTTTCTCGACAGAACGATTTTGAGCAATTTATTTCGCTCGAAAAATATTTCGCTGACAGACTTCCTCGCATGAGAACAGTACACATTATATTCTATTTCGACGAAATTATTTTCGATCAAACTTTAAAGATTGAATCGAAAATAATTCTCGAACTATTTTACGAATCAAACACTAGTAACGAACTTTGTCACTTGTGAAGCACATTACATCATCTTCAAACCTTCAAAACACTTAACGAAGATCCTTCAACAACTCTACTACCAAATAATAATGGATGCATACTCGCTTGGAAATGACAACCGTCCACCGCTCTTGCTACGTGGCGAATATACCGTTTGGAGAAGCCGCTTCCTCAATTTCATCGCTTTAAAAGATCAAGCTGAAAATCTACTGCAGTCTCTTGAAGAGGGACCGACACAATTTTGGGTCCATGTACCCGGTGATGAAACAGCTACTCCTCCAATTCCACCTTCTAGGCGACTAAAGGAGCCTAGGGAATACTCTATAGAGGAAAGGGCTCGAGCTAAGGCTGATCTAGTAGCCATGAATACCCTCATGCAGGGCATCCCCAACGACATATATAGACAGATTGATAGCCTTTCATCGGCTAAAGGAATGTGGGATGAACTGCATAGGATGATGTAGATGACGGAAGTTGGCATAAAGGCCAAAAAGGCGAACATTCTCACTGCTTACGACTCCTTCAAAGCAAAGCCGGAGGAGAGTCTATATGAGATCTACCAAAGATACCTCACTCTTCTCAACGAGATGAGGAAGATAGAAATCACAAAGACCAATATGGAGACAAACATTAGATTTCTCTCTTCTCTACCCGCAGAATGGAAGAAAATATCCACTCAAATTCGACAGAATAAAGATCTAGAGGAGTTGGATATCCATGCCGTGTTTGACAATCTCGCACAACATGAGGATGATATAAGCGAGATTCACAAGGAGTAGAAGGGCAAACAGATCGATGACTCTGTTGCCTTAGTCTCGGAGAAGAGGAGCTCAAAATCAAGAAAAGAAAATATCGTTAGGCCTCCTTCTCCTTCAGAGTCAGAAGAAGAGTCGGACTCCGACATTGAGCCAAACTGAAAGCTCTAGGAAAGCAGTTGGCTCTAATTGGAAAAATGATGAGTAAGAAGTACTTCAAAAAGAAGTCTTCAACCTCAGCCAACAGACGGACTACAAGCTCTAAAAACAAAGAACGTGCACCAGAGAGCTCCGAAGTCAAGAACCCGAAAGAGGCTAACAAATGCTTCAACTGTGGCAAGCCAGGTCACTTTGCCATAGAGTGCACTCTTCCGAAGAAGCGAGATGCCAACTACTACTCCAGGAAGCTCCAATAAACAGAAGGAAGCTGGAGTAGCTCTCATGGCCGAACAAGACCAATGACTCGAGGACACATCGAGTTCTGAAGAAGAGAATTTA
The DNA here is from genome assembly GCA_027422505.1 of Craterostigma plantagineum. Taxonomy (NCBI): domain Eukaryota; kingdom Viridiplantae; phylum Streptophyta; class Magnoliopsida; order Lamiales; family Linderniaceae; genus Craterostigma; species Craterostigma plantagineum. The sequence goes on along the minus strand of JAPQWV010000021.1, from coordinate 10,169,074 downwards.
GCCCTCATGGCCCGTCTCGACAATGAATCGGACGCCGATTGTTTGGTTAGGAATCTCAACGAGAAAGCAACCCTCAATTGTAGGATAACAGAAGCTACCACTACGATTACTAACTTAGAAGCCCAATTAGAATAATCAAATGCAAAAGTTAGTACACTTGGTGTAGAATTAGATGCTTGTCAAGTCTCCAAAATTACAATAGAATGCTCTTTTAGGGGAAGAACGAAAGAAGTTACATACTAAGGTTAAAAAGTTAGAATATCTTCTTGTTAAAAGGGGACAGACTGAACAGACAATATTTTTATATCAACCCATGGACTTAGAATTTTATGATTATAAATTTGGCTTATGATTTGAGAACCCACGGTGTTTGTCAAAAGTTGATTGTAAGCAACTTTACGACATTTAATACATGGGTTTAGGATTAACAGATCTTATGGTTTTTACTAATGCTAAAGAAATAGATGCTTTAGAAGAAACCAAAAGAAAAGCCAAGACTAGGGTTGAAATTCCCTTCTCCTACACCGAATTGAATCAAAGCTACAACATTAGGGAACTTCTCAAAGGTTGGAGTCTTGAGTCAATTAAACTACCCGAATATCTTTCTATTAAAGAAGAAGCACAATCTGAAAATTCTCTAGATACACCACCTATTGTTAGGAAAATAAAGGAGTTCAGAGGCTCATTAGAAATAGAACGAGAGAATTTTGAAGCTGAAAAGAAAAAATTCCTAGAAGAGATTGAGAATCTCAAAGCTTCTTCAACATCCCAAGTTATTTCCCACGCTATGCCAAAAAGCGTGAAAATTGAAAAGCGCCTTCAGTAGATCTTAAACGTATTGCTAAGTCTAACACTATTTCACCTACGTCTACAGGGAGCGTAGGGCCATCACTAGATACGAAGGCGTGGGTGTCTAGAATAAAAATAGAGAAGGAGTCAATAGATTTGAATGATTCCAGTATCGTTTCTCCTTCTGCAAAAATAAAGACACTCGAAAAAATAAAAGAGCCATTTCCTCGTTTCAAATAATGCTTCTACACACTCCCTCAAACCAATCACATTTAGAAGCACTAATTTCGAAATAGGCTCCACATCGAAAACAAAAATTAATAATTCTAAGACAAATGCATTTAGGATGACACGTAGAAAACAAGATCCAGCCATAAAGAAAGCATATGGCGATATACATGCTTGTCTCACTTAAGGTATCCCGTTAAGATTGAATCCCCCAAGCACCTTAGAAGACTATCAAATGAAAAGATCTTTTCCTCACTCAAGCCTACTAATGCATTTGCTCGTGCTGAAATTCAACTTCCCTGCCAGGTTCAACCCACTTGGGTTCCTAAAACAATTCCTAAGAAGACAAAAGCCATAAAGGCTAAGTCTCCTAAAGCAAAACCCAAAGTTACTTCCTCGAAGGCAACTTGGGTCGCTAAAGTTCCTATCGATAATAACTTAAGAACCGTATCTGAACCAAAATCTAAATCTGCTAATCTGGGAGGACCCATTTTTAAGTGGGTACCTGAAGCTCTCTAAATTATTTTTGCAGATCCATCATGTGTGGTATCTTGACTCTGGTTGCTCCACACGCATGACGGGAAATCAGGAGCTGCTGAGCAACTATCAAGACCGACTGAATGGAAAAGTCAGGTTTGTAAACAACGATTCAGCCCCGATTCTAGGACTTGGGATATCATTCTGGAGAATCTGACTATAAAAGATGTCTCCTACGTCGAAGGCCTCCGCCATAACTTGTTCATCATAGGCCAGTTCTGTGACAAAGGGCTCCAGGTGGTCTTTCATGCTGACCGGTGCAGAATTTTGGATAGTCAGGACATAGAACTCCTTTAAGGACTTCGGAGATCAAATATATACATGATAAACCTGACGTCCGTGCGGCCCTCGACAGCTGTTTGCCTCATTTCTCAGACTGTAATTCAGAGCAGCTTATGGCATCAACGCATGTCTCATCTCAACATCAAAGCTCTTCAACATCTCTCAACGAAAAAGTTGGTTCACGGTCTTCCAACTATAACTTTACAAAAAGAGCATCAGTGTTCGGCGTGTCAACTAGGAAAAATGAAGCGAGCATCGCATCATATCAAACAAGTGGCTTCTACTTCACGTCCTCTGGAGCTGCTACATATGGACCTCGGTGGACCAATGAAGACACAGAGCATAAATGGACGCAAGTATCTGCTGGTCATAGTCGATGACTACTCTTGCTACACATGGACAAGGTTCCTCCGAACAAAAAAAAAAGATGAGACAGAGGACTTGATTGTCAATTTCGTGAACTATATTAAAAATTTGCTGCAACAGACTGTCCAAGTTATTCGAACGGACAACGGCACTGAGTTCAAGAACAAATTTCTCAGTGATTTTTATCACAAACTTGGAATAAGTCAACAATTCTCAGCCGCCAAGACTCCTCAACAGAATGGGGTAGTCGAACGAAAGAACAGAACTTTAGTGGACGCAGCACGTACGATGTTAATACACTCAGGCCTTCCACATTTCCTATGGGCTGAAGCAGTAAATACCGCCTGTTTCACTCAAAACAGGACGATTGTTCACAAGCTCTTCGACAAGACTCCGTATGAAATTATCAACAAACGAGTACCCAACATCTCTTTCTTCAAAGTCTTCGGGTGCAACTGCTTCGTGGCGAACGACAGACAGCACCGTATTAAGTTCAACCCGAAAGCACTCGAAGCCACTTTCGTCGGGTATTCTTCAACCTCAAAAGCGTACAGGGTATATATCAAGTCCAATCGCACGATCAAAGAAAGCTACAATGTCACTTTCCACGAAGTGGTAGAGATGGCTCCTGCACACCTCAGTTCAGGACCCGTACCTAACTAGATAGCTTCTGAATATAACAGTTCAGAACCTGTCTTCACGGGTGTGTTGGCACAAAACCAACAGAAGATAGCAACAGCTCCGAATTCAATGTCAGAAGAAGCAACGAGACTTGCATTAGACGATTTGGACTCTCTCTTCGAGCCAGTACGTCGGTCACACACTGCTACACCTACAGTGGATTCTCCACCCGACGAGATCGACGTACCAAGTTCTTCTCACGTCCCTACCTCACCCGATTCAGAATTGTCACAGAATAACGAAGAACCTACAATGGTTATTGAGGAAGAATCATCAGAGACGATCGACCCAAGTGCAGAATTGGAACTCCCTCAAACAATTGATCAATCGTAGACTACCCACAGATGGCTGATGCATCGACTTCAGCCTTGCCTCATGAGCGCAAGTGGACTAGAGGTCACCCGGTTGATCAGATAATTGGCGATTCTTCGGATGGAGTGAGGACACGTCGTCAACACAATCTCTTCAGCTGCTTCTTAAGTAAAAATGAGCCTACCAAGTAGCAGACGCACTTCAAGACCCGGATTGGGTAATAGCAATGCATGATGAAATTCATCAATTCTAAGTCTTCAAGTGTGGACCTTAGTACCCGTCTGCATGGGAAAACAATTAACTAAATGGGTATTCAGAAACAAGAAGAATGAAGATGGTGAAGTGATCCGGAACAAAGCAAGGCTAGTTGCGAAGGGATACAATCAATAGGAAGGCATCGACTACGACGAGACATATGCCCCTGTTGCCCGAATCGAAGCTATCCGCCTTCTTTTAGCTTATGCGGCTCACAAAGACTTCAAAGTCTATCAAATGAATGTTAAGACCACCTTTCTCAACGGCGTTTTAAAAGAAGAAGTCTATGTCGCTCAGCCAGAAGGTTTTGTCGATCAAGAACATCCCAATCACGTCTATCGTTTGGACAAAGCTTTCTACGGATTAAAACAAGCCCCTCGTGCTTGGTACGATGTCCTGAGTGAATTCCTCGTGAAGTCTGGATTCATACGGGGAACGATAGACACAACCCTCTTCATCAAATGGCAAGACAAAGATCTGATGGTCGTCCAAGTATACGTCGAAGACATCATCTTCGGATCAACTAATCCACGGCTTTGCACGTAAGTTTGGAAATCTAATGACAAGCAAGTTTGAGATGTGTCACATGGGAGAGATGCAGTTCTTCTTAGGACTACAAGTCAGGCAACTCGAAGATGGGATTTTCATCAGTCAGACAAAATACATCAAGGATATTCTGAAGAAATTCCATCAAGATCAGAGCAAGCCTCTCAGCACTCCTATGTCACCAAGCTGCAAGTTGGATGCTGATCCCTCTGGAAAATCGGTCGACATCACGCTGTATCGCAGCATCATTGGATCTCTTCTCGACCTCACCTCAAGCCGGCCGGATATCATATTTGCCACCTGTTTATGTGCCCGTTTTCAAGCCGATCCCAAAGAATCCCATATGCTCGCGGTTAAAAGGATTTGTACGTTACCTTAAGGGCACTTCTACCCTTGGACTATGGTATCCAAAGGGTACGAATTTCAAACTTATCGGCTATACTGACGCTTATTATGCAGGTTGCCGAATGGACAGGAAAAGCACGTCCGGTGGCACTCAATTTCTAGGCGAAAAACTGGTCTACTGGTCATCCAAAAGCAGAACTGTGTGTCAACTTCGACGGCCGAAGCGAAATACGTGGATGCCGCCAGTTGTTGCTCCCAGATGCTGTGGATGCGGACTCAGCTTCACGACAATGGGTACATTTTAAATAATATACCCATATATAGTGATAGTCAAAGTGTCATCGCTATCACTTGCAATCATGTTCATCACTCACGCACAAAACACATAGACATTAGATATCACTTTATCAAAGATCATGTAGAAAAAGGCACCATAGATATGTATTTCGTGAACACGGAGTACCAACTAGCTGACATTTTCACCAAGGCATTGGATGAAAAATGATTTCAATTCCTTGTCGGAAAATTAGGCATGTTGAATCTTCCGTAATATGTGCTTTACCTGATCTTCTGTGCTACTAAATGTTCTATGCGATGTGTTTTCTTTGCTTATTTGCTTTATCTTGCGTGAAATAAATAAATTTCAAAAAAAAAATAATAATAAAAAATAAAAAATAAAAAATAAAATAAAAAATAATAATAAAATAATTCAAAAACATTATGAATAAATATGATTATGGGGGATGACGAAATCCTTTAGGATGCTTTGATCTAAAGTCACTTAGAATTTACCCCGACATGCGATCGATTTAATTGCTTAATTTTGTCAGTCTAAGTCGCATGCTTGTGTCTAAAGGTCATTAGGTTGCTCCACTAGACACAAAGCCACTATACATATGTGAGGATTCTAGCCTTGTTATTTTCCTTTCTTTGGATCTATTTCTCGAGTGAGTCACACATCGATTACTTGTCTTAACTAGTGATACTTGGCTTCATACTCACCTTGCCTTAGATCGTTAGGAAAATGATAAGGGCGCTTAGGTTATTCCTCACTCGGCCTTATAAAATTTTTCCCTCACATTATCCCTTAGTCATCCACTTTGAGCCATCTCCGATGTCCTTTTCTTCCTTTGAATCCCATTCCTAGCCTTCAACCGTATTCTATACTCTTCGGATGGTTGTTCAAACGAGAAAAGGAGGGGGAGAAAACAAAAGAAAAGGGGGATGATGACAAAAAAACGCATTGCTCAACGCGCAAAAATCAGACCAAAGGAACCTGCCTTTCGACTATCTCTTCGAAGGTGGCATGGATCCTGCTGTGAACTTCTCCAACGATAATCTCGTACGCTCGTCAGAACGGCTGGAAAGAGGAGCACCACGAAGTGAACTTCTCCAACGATAATCCGGTCTTATAACGGGAAACGAGAAGAGGAGCGCAGCCTTGGGTACGAGTTCCATAACTGTGAACTTTTCCAAAAAGATAGTCTTTGAAACCTCTCTAGGGATTAAGAGAAGAGGAGCACGGTATCGGCCCGAGAACCAACAAGAAGAACTTCGCCTACGATAATCTCCATAGCCTCGTGGAGAAGCGGAGCTTCAGCTTGAGCATAGCATAAAAAGGGATAGTTCTTAAAAGAAAAAGAGGGAGAGAAGATTGAAAAAAAAAAGAAAGACGCCGAAAAAAAAGGAGACGAACGTGTGATTCCAATCGACGGTCTCTCGCTTAGGTGAAATGATTAAAAATGCCTCGATCAAAGGTAAATTGACTTAAAATTGCTTGTGATGACTTGAGTGATATAAATATAAAAATCCCAAGTTAGGAATTATTGAGTGCAAGAGCGAACCGAGTGAGAGTTGTCGAAATGGACCAGTCTATGAACTTATGACTTCAGTTTAACAACATGACTTGACGGCATTTTCTTCTTTCAAATGTATCGTAAAATTTTAGGTGTGACGATTGATCGAAGCAAAATAATCTGACCCCTTACTATAATAATAGTAATATACCCACATTCTGACATGAAATATTATGTTTCATATGCGTTGAATTGAATAAATGCGAATTTATTTTGTTATCGCACATTCTAAATGTAATTTTAGATTGCATTGGTACTGAATTGTTTAAATGCGATAAATTTTTCATTTCTCTTACCCTCACACAATATCTTAAGTACATGTATTTGGGGACCATGTATATGTGCTTACTGGGTAAAGTTGTGTGTTATATGCTCATGACTTGAATTGATTTCATATGCTTGCATGTTTAGTCAATTCTTGCGCATTATTTGAGGGGGAGCAAATATAAAAATCGTGCATTAGCTCTAAATATTTTTGCCGTTTTTCTCTAAGTATTTCAGATTTCTTCAAACAAAATAAAGGAGTGAGACGTCGACACTACATGACACGGAGCTATTGTCACAGACCAAATATTTCAAAGGAAAACATGCCAAAAATAATTGTTGATTAACTCTATTATTTCTAACGTTTTTTTCTCCAACTGGTACAGATTTTTTCTGCCATGGGAGCTAGATGTTACTACACAGAAAATCCAGGGAGTTAATTACATTTATTTTAATTCTGAGGGGGAGCTTTACAATGTGATTTTATTTGAAATAGGGATCAATCTGAAAATTTTAGAAGTACTTACAATTGAGAAATTGGATATAAGAATTAATTGGCAATCATATGTTTCTCGATCGTAAACAGTGTTGGGAACGATTTTGATTGGCCGCGATAATTTGCGATCGAGAAATTGAATTGAAGAGAAATTTTCGAATCAATATTTCTCGAGCGCAAATAATAATGGGCCTGATCCATTTAATCGCAAAACGTCCAATCGCAAACCCAACATTGACTTACAACGAGTTAATAAAAGTTCACTTTTTGTCAGTCGAAAAACTATATCTCACGCAAACCTAAATCGCAAAAATTTCTCTTTCGAAAAACTTTCACAGACATTTCAAATCTCTCACAAATCTTTTAATTTTCAATACCAAATTGTCCATTAGCATCTGCATTTTATAGTTTTTCGCATGATTAGGATTAGATTCTCGACTGTTCTTCAAACTGAGAAAACCGTATACTATTTTATAGTGATTTAGGCATGTTACGAGTTTAATCTGGGTTAATGTCTGCACTTAAGATAGTTTCGATGTTTTTTATGAATCTGGTAGTTTAAACTTACGAAAAATCTGCATCTTAGACCACTAAGTTGTGTTTTGAAAGAAACTGGGTATTTGAATGTTTGAAGCCATCGAAGAACTTTGTCGATCGCAAAGAGTCTTAATTGAATTCTGATTCAATTGAGATACTGTTTGTATCGAATTAGTTTTAGATCGCTAAATTCTGACTTAGTCGCTAAGAAAGAAGATTTTGACCGAAAAATCACTTACCGTCGAGAAATCTAATTAGGATTTTCTGCGAGCGAAAAATTTAAGCGTTGAATAGACAATTTAGATGCAAATTAGATCGAGCGTAAAACTTATCGCAAAATTGAATTTTCGATTTCATTTCATTTCGGTCACAAATATTAAGGAACGAAAAATTAATTTTTCAACGCATAATTTTTCGGTCGTAAAAATTCGCCGCTTAGGATTTAATTAATCGAAAAATTTCTCGACGATCAACTTAGTTTTTCGTTGACTAATTTCTCGATAGAAAAATATCGCAGCAAAAAATTTTTTAGGATCGAAAATCACGTACCGCTCGACAAACTTCAAATCGAAGAATTTTATTCAATCGAGGAATTTTTTCAATAGTAAATTTACCTGAGAAATAATTTCTCGATCGTAAATTTACGCGGAATTTCTCTCGATCGTAAAATTGATCGGCTACAGTCTCACGATTCCAACTTCAACACTTAGAAGATTTTTTTCTAAGTCTTTTACACTGTAGCGAACATTAGCGAGTAAAATTTTCTCGATCACAAAATTAAACGGAGTTATTTCAATTGAAATCAATGCATAGGAAATCAATTTGAAAACCAAATTTATCGAGCGAAAAATATCTCGGCATGAACAGTGACATTTCTCGCGATCAAATACTTAGATTTCACGCGTTATATGTTTAATTCGAAATTACAATCATGCCATTACATTTTTCAAAATCAATCATACTATATGCATACTACACGATTTCAATTCAAAATTCATCAAACATGTCATGACTTGCTACAATATTATAGTTCGATGAAATTAAATCAATTTTAGACTAAAATTAAATTTTGAACTAATGAACTTTTTATATCTTTTATGCTGCAGATGAATCGCTACCCACGATACAATCACATATACGACCACAACTTGTATATGAAGGTCTAGGATACGAATTTTCAGCTCGATCTGAGCACCTTTCGGTGTCCAAACGAGATCATTGTCTCTATCCTGCAAGGCCACCCCATCTGGCATGCATTGACGGTCACCGCATCGGTGCCAATGGTCTATCTCCAGCAATTATGCGGATGTATACAAGGAGCAGTGGATAATGGAGCATTCTCCTTCTCAACCATAATTGGGACGCGACACATACATATGGACAAGAACCGGTTCGGGATAATTCTGGACTTGCCATGCAGCGCAAACTATGACCCGCTCCCATCAGACGCAGTAATAGTGCATGATTTCATGCAGATGGTATATCAACCGTAGCTCATCAAGCTAGCTCAGGTCCAGAGCAGCGGTATCCCCCGTGGAAGACACTGTTCGGGATTGTGAACAAGTGTCTATTGCCCAAGCATGCCGTCTTCGACAAGGGCAATGGCAACAAGGGCAAGCATGCCGGCTTCGACAAGGGCAATGGCAACATACTGCGGATCTTTCACGCAGCTGATCTGGAATGATCTTACAGACCAGATTCAGCAAAAGGAGAATCGGAGATCGAAGAATGTGCCCTACGCTCGGTAGTTTAATGTAATCATCAAGGAATTCATGGAGATGCACGAGTCCATCCCTCGTCTACCTCCTGGAGGAAATTATCAACCATCCAGGCTCAAATTCTTTCACAATCCACGGCTCACGGACTTGGACCAACCGTCGATGTCGATTCCTAGAGGAGACGTATACCGAATGTACTGCCGGGAGAATCACCTCACCGAGGAGATGACTCGAGGGCCCCCGACAGCTTTTGGAGTTAGCCCTCCCCAACCGCAACAACAACCTAGCCCTGAGGACACGATGATTGATGACGTCGCTCAGGAGCTTGAACAGGAGCCCCCTCTGGTCGAAGTGCAAATGCTCGACGTAGATGATACACTAATAGACGTCGTGGCTACTGAGATGGCGCTCGAGGCTCCTGAACACGAACTTCAAGTGGAAGTGCCCGTACATGTAGGCGTGCTTGAAGAGCCTATCGAGGAGGCTCCTCTACAAGAAGCACAGTCCGAGGTTGAAATAGCGCAAAGCTCGCTTCCACGGGTGACGGATCAGGCTCTTGAGGACATAGATTGTGACCTCACTCCTCACACAGCTACCCCATCCGACACGGAGTCAGATGAGGAGATTAGCCTGATAAGGCGGACTCCTAGACGACTCAGTATACAAATGGAGTCCCTCTTCCCCGCCATCACCACTGCACCAGATACCATGCTTACCACTTCTACAAGTGTTGCCGCCACTTCTTTGCTCAATCTTGAGCCGCAACCAAATCTACCGGTGTCTGGTTCGCAGGCCCAACCCGAGCCTGCCATAACACCCATAGAGGAGAATCTTCAAGATTCGACTCGACGATTGGGTGGAAGTCTCATACAGTCACAACCTCAAGTGGCTGTGAGCCAACCTGAGGAGTCGGTGTCTGCTCAAGGGTTGATAACAGGCGACATCAGTCGTCCTGGAACATCCAAGGAGGCGTCCGCACCGCTTGTGACGAACGAGCAATTCCAAGCCGCTCTCTCTGCCGCTGTACAATCCATGGAAAACAAGATCATGGAGAGAGTACTCCACACCATCGAGACATCCCGAAGAGATACCGGGAAAGCACCTGTCTCTGAAGGCCCTTCGTCACAAACCAACCTCACACCCTCACAACCCACACCCACCGACCCTTTAGCCACTTCATCCATCCTCATCAACCCATACACCATACCCATAACCGAGCTCCATGACATCCTACTCGTCCGCCTGATCGGCCTCTCCATCCGGTCGCGTCAAGAAGAGTCTCTTTATAGGCGATTGGTGGATCATCCCGAGCCACCTACTGAAACTTGCCGAGGCCAAAGCTCCCACTCAAGACGCAGACCTGACGATCCTCACGATCAGGACCCTCATGAGGGGGAGAAGAGGCGACGGACATCTACGAGTGGCCAAGGACAAGGCTCGGGCGCGACGCAAACAAGCACTGGAGCAGGTGAAACCCAAACTCAACCCAAACACAAACCACCCACACCACGCACCGCACCACCACTCTAACCCATATTGACCCACCAACCTTTCACCTAAGGACGCCTCCGCCCACACCACCGATTCTAACAAGCCCCTTGCTTCCGGAAGAAGGTGCAAGTGACGCGATGCTCGTAGCCCTAGCAGCTACCCAAGCTACTCCCTTGGTCGCTCCAGACCAACCGGGACCATCAGGACATGGCGTCAATCCACAACGGCTCAGGACGTTCGACACTTCCTGCAACAAGCCTTCGTAGACCTCGTAATCTCAGAAGACGACGAACTTCAAGAAGGAGAAGACTACCAGTGAGATATCACAAGGCTACCAGAGTTGATCGCACAACGAGCGGGTTCCCCCACAAGACAAATGCAAGGAACCGTTCGGACCGACACGCCGTGGGAGAATATCCGAATAGAGATACCCTTTCTTGAAGAAGTCCGTGAAAACATTTGGAGGTCACCGAACAGGGTCAAGAAGCCGAATGAGTTTGAGCTAAGAGGAATCTCTCACTGGGATCAGCAGAAGAGGATGACATACCTCTGGATGCTGACCCAACTAGGACCTGACGTAAGGCTGGGGATGACGAAAGGACAAGTCAAGAGCCACTATAAGAGTCTCTCCCCGATTTGCCAGCTTCTCAGCGTCTACTGTGCTAAAGGAGGACTTCCAACCCCAACATACGTTATTGAGCGAGTGGACAGAACCCGGGAGGAACTAAGAGAGAGCGACCTTCCGTATCTCCCTGCCGACGAGGTATACAACCTCTATCAGCTGTACGTGGAGAAGTACAAAGGTCCTCAAGGCTTCGTCAAGAAAGAAGGCCTCGAAGGGCTTTACCGGTTCATGATACGCCAAGTCAAATACTTTGCAGCGCATGACCTTCAGATGGCTCTGGAGAGCAACATGAAGAAGGTCAACATGGCTGAACCGCTCAACAAAGGACCTGAGATCGAAGGGCTTCCAAGCAATCATGTGCACATCAGCTCAGTCCTAGGCATCACCTACCACAATCCAATAGCTAAGAAGAATAGGTTGATGCTGAAGACTGAGATTCATAAGTTTTGCGATGGGACGCTCAAGGTCATCAGGAGGAATATCGAGAAGAAGTTGGAAGAAATCAATAGAGATACAATGCTGAGGATCTACACGTTCGTGAGAGAACAACCGCTCCTGATGGAGTTGTTAGACGACATCGAGGAGTGCCTGAAGCTGAGGGAAACGCTCAGGAACTTCGAGTATGCGCTGGGCTTGCGCAGATCATAGTATGCCCGACGAGGACAAACAGTGCGGAGACGCAATCAAGCAGAAAGGGGAGATTGTAGAGTATCAATTTTAATTGTGCTTGATTCATTAGTTGTCCTTGTATTTTGGGGCTTTTTTTATATTTGCCCTTAGTTTAAGACTAGTTAGATATTTCTACCAAGTGTGTTTGGTATAAATACTTTGTAATCAATCGCAATCAATAGAGAAAGTTTTGGAAATTGATCCGAAAGGCTTGCAATTCAATTTCGAGAGAGAGAAACAATAGTAACTTTCTCACTCTACTCGAATTCTCTCTCTTGTTCATTTGAGTTTTTCGATCGAATCTCAATGTCGATCATTATCATCGAATTACTTAGAGTTCATGCCTAGGATCATAGAGTTTTTAATCATAGGACCTAACATCTTAGTTCCCCGAGTCTTCCGGCCCTTTCCAAGCTTTTAGGTTTTTGTAAGTTCTTTTTTTCTCCACCTCTTTTCCTTCTTCAATCATGTCTTCTTGTTCTAAGATTAGCTCTAAGGTTGCTTCGGGTAGTTTCGCCGTAGGGTCTGGGGATTCGGGTAGTAGTAGCAGTAGTTCTTCCGCCGATAGTAGTTATTTGCTGGAGGGTTCGGGGAGCCCCGTGATTAGTATAGGGGGTAGCCCACGGGCGGATGCCGAGGCCCCTCGATGAATTCTCCGAGGGCTCATTCCGGGGGTGACGGAGATTCGAGGGCACCCTCGGTAGATTCTGAGGCCACGACCTCTGCTCCTGTTGCTCCCTCTTCCTCGGTTTCAAGGGAGCCGGCTCCTCCCCGTGAGGACGACTTTCCTAGTTCGGGTGCTTTCCGTCGGGCCTTCAGCACCTGGATTGGGGAGGTCGAGACATTTCGGGCGGGTCGTCGCGGTATCCAATGGCACCAGATTAAAGTTTCCACCTTTAAGCCTGCCGACCTTCCTAAACTACAATCCCTCTCGGGCATGCCCGAAGATTTTGAAGTTAGAATTCCCTCACCCACCGACCTAGCCAGTACCCCTCCTGAGGATTTCGGTACCTATTTATTTGATCAGGTCGAGATGGGCGTTAGGTTTCTTTTGCCTCGATTTATTGTAGATATCTGTAGGTACTTCCATATTTCCCCAGTTCAGCTAGCTCCAAATTCCTCCAGCCTCCTTCTTTCGCTTGTTGTCATTTTCAGCCATTTCCGATATGACCCTTCGGTCTCCATGATCTTAGCCTTCCTGAGGCTGAACAAAAAGGATGAGGGGAAGTTTTTCTTTTCCCCCTTCCGAGCTCCCAAACTCATCCGGGGCAACCCTTCTTTCCTTAAGGGCTGGATGAGCAAATTTTTCTTCGTTAGGCCTTCGGCAGATTGTTCCGAAAGGGAGCTGATTCCCTTCTTATGGAACGACAATGCATCGACTTCTGAGCCCCTTCTCCCCGAGCCATCTGCTCGGGTGGAAGAATAGCCCTCCCAGTCAAATCTTCCTCGCTCGTCCCCGAGCACCCGATCCAAAGGAAAAGGGAAGGCCCTCGGTTCCTCCTTGGGGGTAAAAAAATCTGCCCCTAAAAGAACTGCTCCTTCCGTAGGGGGTCCTTCGCTAAAAAATCGAAAGCCTCCTTGGGAGCATCTGGTCTTTCAGCCGCTGAGGACCCCAGTGCTTTGGGTCGGGGTAAGCAGTCGGACTTCTTTGCCGAGCCTTCGAGGGAAGCGAGCTGGGAATTCCCGAGGCTAACCGGAAGTTCGCCCTTGACCTTTCCCATGACGACCTCCGGAGTACCCTTTCGGTCTCCCTCGGGCAGGTAATTACACCATTATTTTCCGTCCTCGAGGACCTTACCGATCTAACCTTCTTAATATGATTTGGGCAGAGTCTATCCCTTGCTGCCGAGTCCATGAAGCGTGTCTCATATCTCTCCGAGCGCAATAGGGTGTTTACCCAAACGGAAGCCGATCTTCGTAAGAAGATCGAGGATATGGAGCAGGAGGCCGAGGTGGCCAAGAAGCGAGAGACGAGGCTGAAGGAGGACGCTACGGAGCTCCAGCGCTAGCTCTCTAAGTCCGAGGTTGCTCGGGTCAAAGATCAGCAGAAGCAAGACGAGGTCTTAGCCGAGAACTACGTCCCCAAGCACAATCATCTGAACGACATGGCGACCTTCTTCAAATGGGGCTTCTATGGATGCGTCTCCGAGCGCACGGGAACAGTCGTGCAGACCATCCCTTCCAGTTCCTTAATGCCATCCGCACTTTGAAGGAGGCCCCTCAGGGGGTATTTGCCCGAGCCCCGAGATTTGAGTGGTCCCTCTAGGGCACCAACTGCACCTACCACGACGACAAGGGTAGCTTAGCCTTGATTCGAGGAGATGAGGGGTGCTTCCGAGGACGAAGCTCAGGAGAATGTCGAGGTGATCGAAGCGCGAGAGGGCCCCGTCGAAGAAGCTCGCGAAGAGCGCGTGGAGGAAGAGGTTGAGGCTGGGAAAGATGGGGAGGTCGAGGAGGATGTGGAGAAGCCCGGGGACATTATCGGGGACGAAGATCAGGCCGGTCCGGCCGTTTATCTATTTTCTTTTCGTTTTCTTTTCTGTCTGTTCGGGATATCTGTAACGAACCTTAATATGTATGTATATTTTGCTTTTTATGTCTGAACATAACCCCCGGGGCATATTATTTGAATGTACGCCTTTGGGTCTTTTCCTTCTGTAATTGATTCTTCTTTGTTCTCGCCAAGTTTTTTATTTTACACGTCCTTCAGGCATTTCCCGAGGACAATGCCGTTATTTCTTCGTCTCGATCAATACGTGCCGTCCCCGAGGGAAGACAGTCAAATCTCCGGGTACCGGACGAAAGTAACTACCCTCAGCCCCCAATCACTTCGAGAGTATCTTGAGAACGCTAGGGTCCCTTCTGAGTATGAGGTCAGCTGCACGGTCCCTTGCAAGTGGCGTCTTCGCTCCCTACTGGCTTTATTTCTTCGTCTCGATCAATACGTGCCGTCCCCGAGGGAAGACAGTCAAATCTCCGGTTACCGGACGAAAGTAACTACCCTCAGCCCCCAATCACTTCGAGAGTATCTTGAGAACGCTAGGGTCCCTTCTGAGTATGAGGTCAGCTGCACGGTCCCTTGCAAGTGGCGTCTTCGCTCCCTACTGGCTTCTTGACGTTTTTCGCTGATCAAGTAGATATTGGTCTGAGATTCCCCATACTTTTTTCTTTTTGAACCTCTGTGAAGCCTTCGGCATCTCCCCTGGCCAGATATTTCTAAATTCTTGTAGTTTGCTCCTAGCCTTACCCGCTGTTGCTCGTAGGCTTAGTTTCCCTCTTACCACTGAACTGATCCTCAGTTTCTTCCGGGTGGGCGAGCGGGACACTGGCAAGTTCGTCTTCGTGCCCTCCACTGATGTCTTTCACGACAATTTTACTGCCACCAATGGATGGACGAACAAGTTTATGTGCGCCCTTCACCCCGCATCGGGACCGCCGGTTGTCTTTACTTCAATGGCGAGACCACTGTTAGGCTTCGGGCGACACGCCCGACTTGATGTTGGAGTTCCTGGCTCGAGTCAGCAATCATAGTTTTTCGGTGAGGGAGTTGGTGTCGGATGCTCCTCTCAAAGCGGTTGTTCCCCCTCTCGTTTTAGGTATGTTTTTCCTTCACTTTTGCTTGTTAGCTCTTCCTTCCTTGATTATCCTCCTTCTCGCAGTAAGCGATGGATTAGGCATTTTGCCCATCATGACTATCTATACCCGAGGTGCTTCGATGCGTGCTCGTTATCAACACCATATGCCCTCAGTAAATATTACCGAAGATGGGCCGGCAACTCCTCATTCGGACACAGGGCGATCTAAGCGAGTAAGGCCATCACCGCCCACTCCTCATGTTCGCTTGCGTGAGGGTCCTTCCTTGTCTCGACCCGCTCCTCATCCTCACTTCCTGTTGGAGAAAGATGGGGAGTCCTCTTTGTCTTATATGATGTACTCCCGAGGAGAAAGTTTTTGCCAAGGAGTTATCCGATGATCGCTTCTGGAAAGAATGGGCATTGGCTTTGAGCCAGGTAAATTTATCTCTCCACATCCCTGGCTGAATATTCATCCTAACTGTTTTCTTCCAACTTCAGGCCTATTCCTTATCTTGCTAGGGGCCTCGGCGATACCGCCTTCAGTAAAGAATGACCGCCTCAGCTCGATCTAGCAATGTGGAGATGACTATGCGGGTTAGCGAGGAAGCCCAGGAGATGGGTCGTCCGAGAATCAGTTGGCGAAGGCCCAGTTCGAGATTGGCAAACTTCGCCAAGAGCTTCACTCGGAGAGGGAGATACGTCGTAGCCGGGAGTATCAACCCAATCCGAAGCTAGTCCTAGCGGAGAAAGTGTTTGAGGCAGCAAACATGTACTTCAACTTTGGATTCCAAGGGTGTCTGTCCCAGATCATAGCGAATGGCTTCCCGAAAAGTGCGCATCCATTTGGCTTTCTGAACCCCGAGGCTGCTTTTCTGGCGTTGGCTCCTCGTCGCTCTCCGCCTAAGCCGATGAAAGGGAAGGGCCTCTGGGATGCATTTGATTTGGGCGACAGCAGTGACGCTTCTCGAGGCGACGGTCCGACTGAGAAGGTGTAGTTAGGCGATTTTCTTTGGGGTCTTATTTTTAGTCTTTTGTTATTCTTTTCTCTCCGTAGATGTCCTTGCTTCTTTGATTTCCTATTCACCTGTTATGAGCTTTGGAGTTTTATATAAATTAAGGATTTTTGTGAGTTACCTGGACGTTGCCCTCAATTAGATTGCTCGAAACCCTATTGTTCTCGTGCTTGTAAATAACTCTTGGTATACGGAATGAAAGTGAGGTCTGTTTCCTTGGGTTGGGGGCGTCCCCCGATCTAAAGGAGAGCCTTGCAGCACGTTTACCCGAGGGGAGTTGTTCCCCTGGGGCCTTCTTTGCCTCTAGTTTATATAGAGGTGGCGCTGCCTCGCGTAGAGGGATAGCAATGTACACAAAAATATCCTCTCCCCCTTAGGGGGGAATGTCTCGGCCTCTCGCAGAGGGAATTCAATGTGCGCAAGTTATAATACCCGAGGGGAAGAGTCCCGAGGGGCCTTCTTTACCTCTAGCTTGTATAGAGGTGGCACTGCCTCGCGTAGAGGGATAGCAATGTGCGCAAAAAATCTCCTCTCCCCCTCAGGGGAATTGTCTCAGCCTCTCGCAGAGGGAATTCAATGTGCGCAAGTTATATTACCCGAGGGGAAGAGTCCCAAGGGGTGTTAGAGTAATCGCCTCCTCATGAGGTGGAGTGTCTTCTACCCGAATCTTCATGTCTTTTAGTATTTTAAGTTTTTGCCCGACTGTTCCTCGTACAGAAAGAAAGCAAACTTCATTAAGGTATGGGTGTGGTTTACATCTCAAAAGCGATAGAACTAAACTTACAAAGATAGTGTGTTAGAAATCAAAGGAAACATATGCATAATGAGGGTACCCCCCTCTAGGGATAATATTTCCGCAGCTTGCGGGCATTCCACGGGCGGTCGAGTTGCTTTCCACTGGCGTCCTCGAGGTAGTAGGAGGCTTCTCCCGCTTTCTTGATGATGCGATAAGGTCTCTCAAACTTAGGCTCTAGCTTCTTCCTCCCTTCTTGGTTCAGGATCTCTTTCATCACTAAGTCCCCTTCCTCGTATTTCTTGCTTCGACTCGGCGATTGTAGGACTTAGTCATTCTCCTCTGATAAGCGGTCAACCTGATGGCGGCTCTTTCCCTTTCCTCTTCGATGAGGTCGAGGTCCTATGTACGGAGTTGACCGTTGTCTTCAGGGTATGTGAGGATTCAGGCACTTTCTATGCCTATCTCCGCGGACAGAACTGCTTCGCTTCCATAAACCAGACTGAAAGGAGTCTCATTAGTTCCCTCTCGAGGCATAGTTCGATATGACCAGAGGACACTCTGTAGCTCGTTGAACCACGACTTCTCGAGCCCCTCAAGCCGGGTCTTCAATCCTTTTATGATGGTACGATTGGTCACTTCCACCTGGCCGTTGCTCTGAGGATACGCCATCGAGGTGAAGATCTGTTCTTCACACCACTCCTTCAGCTTTCTTCCGCTGAATTGTCTTCCGTTATCAGAGACTAGCCTCCTCGGAATTCCATAGCGACAGGTGATGTTCTTCCAGACAAACGCGGTGATGGCGGCCTCGGTGATCTTGGCAATGGCATCGGCCTCAACCCACTTCGAGAAGTAGTCCACAGCCACCAGCAAGAATTTCTTTTGGGCGACGTTTCCGGAGAACGGTCCGACGATATCGAGCCCCCACTGATCGAAGGGGCAAGGGGATGTCACGGACATCATAGCTTCAGCGGGCATTCTTTGTAGGCTGGCGTGTTTTTGGCAGTTAATGCAGCTTCGAACGGTTTTCAGGGCATCTCCTTTCACTGTTGACCAGAAGAAACCTGCAAGGAGTGCTTTTCTCACCAGCGCCCGACTCCCGATGTGACTTCCGCAGATTCCTTCATGAATTTCCCAAAGGATGTATGCCCCCTCTTCCTTGGATGGGCATCGCATGAGAGGTCCAGCAAAGCATCTTTTGAACAGGGTCGTGTCGATCAAGGTGAATCGTTGGGTCCTCCGTATAAGTTTTCGGGCTAGAGCTTTATCCTCCGGGAGGAGGTTATGGCGTAGGTACTTGTAGATCTCGTGCCTCCAATCTCCTCGGGCTATATCCGGCTCGGGCACCTTTTCATCCTCGACCTGCCAGACGGTTAGGACCCTTCCTTTCTCCTCGAGTGGGCCGATGGCGCTTGCCCACTTAGCTATTTGGTCTGTTTTCTCGTTCTCAGCTCGGGTGATTAGGATGATCCTGAGCTCCTCGAAGCTTCCCTTGATTTCCTCGAATACCTTGACTTATTTCTCTAAGTTCTGCCCCTTGATGGCGAAATTCCCTTCTAACTGTTGAACCACGAGGTGGGAGTCCGAGTGCGCTACCAGGCGTGTGATTCCCATCCTCTGTGCTGCTCGAAGTTCGACGAGTTGCGCTTCGTACTCTGTCTCGTTGTTGGATGCTTTATAGTCCAACCTGATGGCCAGGTTGTCTCTTCCCCCCAGGGCGATATGAGAAGTATCCCGACTCCGTTCCCCGAAGTGCATGAGGAGCCATCCACAAATATCTTCCATATCTCCTCAGGACTATCCCCGACCATCTCTACCATGAAGTCGCTAGTGCCTGAGCTTTGATGGCGGCCCGAGGTTTGTACTTGATGTCGTACTCCCCTAACTCTGTCGACCACTTAACACCTCTCTCTGAGATGTCTGGTCTAGTGGCGATCTTTTCGATCGGGTGATTGGTCAATACCACGATGGGATGTGACAAGAAATAGGGCCACAACTTCCTGGCCGTAATGAGAAGAGCTAGCAGTAATTTTTCAGAGTTAGTGTACCTTACTTCAGGGCCCTTCAAGATGTGGCTCACGACGTAGATCGGCTTCTGTACTCTTTCCTCTTCCCGAACTAGCACGAAGCTTATGGCCCGAGGGAAGCCGCTAGGTAGACTATAAGTTCCTCCCCAAGCAGAGGCTTGTTGAGCACGGGTAATTCCTTCAGATATTCCTTCAAGTCTTGGAACGCTTTTTCACACTCGGAAGTCCCCACGAAGTTCTGGACCTTGCGTAATACTTTGAAGAGAGGTAAGCTACGGTCGGCGGATCGGGCGACAAATCGTGAAAGGGCTGTTATCCTCCCCGTCAGTCTATGAACTTCGTTTAGGCCTCGAGGAGATTACATATCTTTTAAGGCCTTGACTTTGTCGGGATTGGCCTCGATCCCTCTCCTAGTTACCATGTACCCCAGGAATTTTCCCGAGCTGACTCCAAAGGTGCACTTACTAGGGTTCATCTTCAGGTTGTACCTCTGTGCGATCAAAAGCGTTTCCTGGACGTCGGCTAAGATGCAGCCCTTCTCTCGAGACTTGATTAAGATGTCGTCCACGTAAACCTCCACATTCCTTCCAATCTAGTCCTTGAAAACTTTGTCCATCAGCCTCTGGTAAGTAGCACCGGCGCTCTTCAGTCCGAAGGGCATGACAGTGTAGTAGCAGGTCCCTCTGGCGGTTATGAAACTTGTGTTTTCTTGATCTTCTTTGGCGAGTAGGATCTGGTTGTATCCTTGAACGGCATCGAGGAAGCAAAGTAGTTCATGTCCCGAAGTGGAGTCTACTAGCTGGTCTATCATGGTAAGGGGTAGCAAGCCTTCGGGCATGCTTCATTCAGGTTCCAGAAATCCACGCACATGCGCTATTTGCCCGAAGCCTTTGCGACTAAGACCACATTCGAGAGCCACGTG
The DNA here is from genome assembly GCA_027422505.1 of Craterostigma plantagineum. Classification (NCBI taxonomy): domain Eukaryota; kingdom Viridiplantae; phylum Streptophyta; class Magnoliopsida; order Lamiales; family Linderniaceae; genus Craterostigma; species Craterostigma plantagineum. The sequence goes on along the minus strand of JAPQWV010000021.1, from coordinate 10,148,807 downwards.
GGGAATTGAACTTCCCTAATGTGGTCTGCTTCTAACAGTTCTTCAACCTGACGTCGCGCCTCGGCGTCCTTTTCAGCACTGAGATGCTTTCTCTTCTGAAAGATGGGTCGGGTGGTTCGGGAGACGTTCAGCTTGTGCTCGATGATTCCCCGGTCGATTCCGACCATATCTTAGATGTCCATGCGAATACGCCTTTGTTCTTTTTCAGCAGTTTGATTAACTCTTCTCGTAAGTCCGAGGCAGACCCTTGGCGATCTTGATTGTTCCCTCTGGCGGATTGATCATCACTTCTTCAGTCTCTTTTTCTTGTCCTCTTTTTTGGTAGTTCCGATGGCGTGTACTGTTTCCCTTCCCCTCGAATGGTCATCCCTTCTAGTCCCGAAGGATTTAATCTCCACCCGAACCTCCTCTACATAGCATTTCCTGGCCATTTGTGGTCTCCCAAGACTTCTCCAACTTTGTGCCGGGGCAATGGCTGCAAGCGAAGTCAGGGCTGATCTCCCGAGGATGATGTTGTAAGGACTGATCCCGTTGATGACCATAAATGGTGCGATTCACATTTTTCTCATTCTCCCCAAGGGTGAGGGGAAGGTGTAGAATTCTCACTACCTAGATGCAGTGCCCTTTGAAGCCGAAGAGGGTTGTCTCCACTTTATCCATCGGGTAGGCCCCCTAGTTCATCTGATCATGTGCCTTCTTATATATGATGTTGACAGAGCTCTCATTGTCAACGAAAACTATCCCAACGTCGTGCTTAGCTACTTCGGCTCGAATGAGTAGGGCATCCTCATGGGAGTCATCGCCTCCATGGAAGTCTTCGGGGCCAAAACTAGCCATCGGTCCCAACCACTTTCCTCCTATTTTTGTCTCGAAGCTCTCTAAGCGGCGAACCCCTGCCTTTCTAGCCCGATTGTAATCCCCTCCTGTAGGTCCTCCTGAGATGATGTTGATTTGTCGCGGTGCTGTCCTCTCATGAGGTCTGCGCTGTTCTGTCTCTCTGTTATCCTGATTTCGCTGGGCGTCATTTCCATCGTGCCTCGGGCCTCACCTATCCTCCTTTGCTGGCATCCTCCTGTGTCTTTCCCTCTAGTTATGAAGTTGGCGATCTTGTCGGGTATTAAACCAATTCCCCGCCCCAGGATATTTTGGCCTGGTCCCAAACACGCCTTCTGTTTCAGTCAATTTGGCCCGAGCTTCGGGGTTTGATGCTATCAGCTTCTCCAGTTCTCGATTTAGTTGGAAACACTCCTCAGTAGTGTGTCCGTACTCGAGTTGGTAGTTACAGTAGGTGTCAGATATCGGTCGCCTTGGGTTGCCATCAATGTAGGGAGGCATGCGAAGAAAATCATTCTCCTCACAAATTTCTAAAGCTCGGACTATATTCACCCGTAGTCTCGGATAATCAGCCTAAGGTATTGGAGGGACAGGAAAAGGGCGATCATCCCTTTTGGGAAACACTCTGCGGTCTTGGTTTTTTGGCGGGCGCTTTCTACGATCCCGAGGGGGACTCTTGCGTTTCCTGTCCTCGGGCTCCCGAGCTTGCAATTCCTCCACCCGAGTGACCAGTTCCTCCACTGTAGTTGGGTATTTCTTCACTAAAGATCTAAAGAGGTCTCTGTCCCTCAAGCCGTGATGGAACGCTACGATAAGTAATTCGGGCGCAATATTGGGGACCTCCATCTTCACTTGGTTGAAGTGCCGAAGGTAATCTCTCAAGCTTTCCCTGTCGGCCTGCTTTATGTTTAACAACTTCACTGCGAAGGAAGGGTGTCTTCTACTGCTCGAGAAGTACTTCAGGAAATGGCGGGTAAGGTCTTGAAAGCTCCTCATTTCTCCTGGCGGCAACAAAGTTAACCACTGTTGGGCTCCTTTTGACAGAGTAGTCACGAAGAGCCGGCATTTGACAGGGTCGCTTAGTTGGTACTACGCCGCGTTTCCTTCAAAAGCAGCCAGGTGGTCCTCAGGGGGTCCGGAACCATCGTACCACCCCATCTCAAAAGATTGGAAGTGTTCGGGCAGGGGGCGTATAACGACCCTGGCTTCCTAATACTAATTATCGGTGGATTTCTGCAACGTAAGCCGCGGAAGACCCGATTTACAAAAACTTTTTCCAAAAATATACACATTACGACAAAACGTAACCTACATCATCGTAATTATACAAAGGCCTAAGCCTCAAAATATATATACTAACAAAACGTCCTACATCACTCCACATGTCGTCATCCATCTACAGCCTTGCCCTCAAAAGCCCGTGGAATACCGCCGTCAGCTTGCCTTAGTTGAGACATTTCTCAACGTCCGACCTATCGTACCTACAACACATAAAAACATGGAATGAGCTATAAAGCTCAGTAAGAAGAAACTATGCATGATATGCACGTGCCCAATACCCCGCAGAGGCATCCACGCCAATGCATCTAATACTCGTACTCTTTCACTCAGGGCCCTCGACTACTTTTACTATGCATCATAACTGAGCTCAACTGATCATATATGGCAGTGCTGCACACCGGGTGGCCTACGCTAGTATTTCCCTAAGTCGCCCCTTCCCGGGTCGCTCCTCCTGCCTCAATAATATGGCAGTGCTACACACCGAATGGCCTACGCTAGTGTTCCCCTAGGTCGCCCCTTTCCAGGTCGCTCCTCCTGTCCCCCATAATATGGCAGTGCTACACACCAGGTGGCCTACACTAGTATTCCCCTAGGTCACCCCTTCCCGGTAGCTCCTCCTGCCTCCATAATATGGCAGTGCTACACACCGGATGGCCTACGCTAGTGTTCCCTAGGTCGCCCCTTTCCGGGTCGCTCCTCCTGCCAATGGTGCTCTAGTAATAGCCATTGACTCAACTATGAGTCGACATCAGATGCCAATATCGGCAAATATCATTCGCCTTCAGGCGATAAATATAATGCACGCTCACACCTCGAAATCCCCCAAATGAAACGTGTGTGTATATGAATATGCCATGCGAGTAAAATAAATTACTTTACTAACCAAGGAGTTACATGTCGCACATAATTCATACCACATAAGAGCACTGAAGCAGATAATCACGCAATTCGAGCGCACATAATAAATTTATGTGTTGTAGTTGAAGTTTCCACTTACCTGTCGTCCGTAGATTACCTGCTAGTGATCCTGTGAAACTTTCAGCTCCTGACCTTAAGTATAAAAGGTTATACTCATCATTGTACTAGCTAAGTTAATTCACTATCTAAAATTATCATGCTTGAAACTACATTTGAAAGGTACCCGTTTGAAAAGGATTCGCTAAGTCAAGTTAACCCATAAAATATCAAGCTAGGCCGAAGGTTTTAAATCCCAAAATAACCTTTAAATTTTAAAATATAGGTTGACCGCGGAAAAATTAGTAAGCATATGAAAATACATTAATTTAAAACTGATTTAGGCTTAAAGTAATTTTATTTAAAATGATTGGGCCTGAAATATGGCAAAAGCCCAAACATTAAAATCACCGGTCAAACTCACGCAAATCCGGTCAAAGCCCAAATCTTAAATCACCCGATCCCACTTTCCAAAAGCTGGTCAATCTGAAACACTCGCGGGTTAACGCTCGAATTCATGGGACTTCTGCCGCGTTCGCATAATCGCCCGATCGGACGCGCGAAGCCTAATTTAAGTTCGCGAGTCGCCCGATTTCTCTCATAGGAATCACCCCGCGAAAGTCAATCGGCCCGCGACGCCTCTCACATGAATCACCCTTCAAGTCGGCCCGCGAAAGACTATAGCCCGCGAGAATTCAATTTTGGCCCGCGAAACATGTTTTACTCACACATCGAAACAACCCTTTCGGGCCCGCGAGAAAGTTTTGCGACCCGAAACCATTCGGTCGAGTTCCCTATTAGTTCAAAATTCTATTTCACTCATAGTTACAAAATAAAACGGCCCGCTAAATAAAATCGATCGAAACTCAAAATCGCCCGATTGTCGCCCGTTAACGTCGTCTATCAAAGTTTGCCCTAACTCGGCGATTTTTCACCATCGGCCGAAACTCGTCATGGTAAAATTATTGTTAAAATATTCTGGGACATGCATTAAGTTGAATCGACCGAAAGCTCTCTTACTTCGGGTGTTCTCATTTTCGGCTGAAACTCATGTCGGCCGAAACTCATACACTATTAATTCGTCCGACATTAAGCTTCGCCCGACTTGACCTAAAACTGAATAATTTCAACACGAAACCCCAACCAAGAATTCGCCCGACACTAGAGGTTCTCCCGATACTAATGGTTCGCCCGATTTGGCCCTAAACTAGGGTTCGCCCGCCTCTAGGATCCGTCCGAAACTAAAACTCGCCCAATTTACATGAAACGGATATATTTCAACAAGACACACTAACATTCGAACCTTAATACCTTTAAAACAATTCCCGTAACTTCAAATACTCAAGATCATATTAAGAGCATAGATGCAAACCCATCTGTTGGGTTCCTAACGTAACATATACCCATGTAAAATCACCTAATCTAGCATAAGGAGTAACGTTTGAACCCCCAATTCTCCAATACCTCACTTATAATTTTCTAATTCCAGTCCTAAGCTACCAAGTCGAAGAACCAAAACCTCCTAGCTTAAATTTTCGTACTTACAGCGGATTCTCTAGCATATAAACGTACATATCCCACAAAACCCGTATTTTAGGCCACAACGAAACAAAACATCAAACAATAATTATCAAAGTCATACTACCAAGAAATCCCTCATGTTCGAGCTTGGAGTGTCAGCACCCAAGTTTCGAACATCTTAAGGAAATATTTAAGTGTTGTAGGTGTGAATCAACCCACCTCACTTCCTCAATTTCGTTTTGATGTTTTGATGGTGGTGAGCTTGCCCAAATTTCCTTAGCTCGACTTCGTCTTCTTCGTTTCTTCTTTGATCGGTTTTTCTTCTTTTTCTTTCCTTTTTTCTATCCGCTCTACATTACGTTTTTCTCTAATCCCAACAATGGAGATTTTTAAGATAAATATCAACTAGGTATGGTTCCTTCCCAACGCGGGTTTCCCATGAATTAAGGAAACTTGTCCTTATCAACTTCGTTGGGCCAAATAACTCTCTATTGGCCTTTATTATTTCCAATATGAATTAGTCATGGTATTTCTATTTAAGTTGGACCAATAATGATTATTTTAAGCTAGGTTGCAAATAGGGCATGGTGCTAACGTGTGCTTTCCTTCCCAACTAAGCCACCCATGTTAGTTATTATTTTTGGGCTTTATCTTTATTATTTTAGCCCCATCTACTTGGGCCTTTAGTTACCTTGGGCTCTACTTATTAATTTAAATGGAGATTAATTATTGATATTTTCCATTGAATTGGGCCCAAATTATTTGGGTCTTAATTAATCTAGTTGGGCTCTTATATTAATTTTGCCTAGATCACTTACTGAATTTTCCTTTTATTGAGTTGGGCCAAGATCCCTTTGGGTCGAATATTAATTGGGCCAAGTTCCTCATTCGGCTTTTGATCCGTTCGAATATATTAACTTCATAAATTCGAACATCTATCGGATTAATTTCATTCTAACTTCCCGTATTTAATTTACGGGTATTACATCCTCCCCCTTAAAAGAATTTCGCCCCCGAAATTCCATTCGTTGGAATAATTCTCGGTAGGGAGTAAGTTGGCTTGGTTAAGGAGTATAATCACTTATTGTCCTTTTTAAATGGTGATCCTTACGGCGTGAGACGGTAAGGAGAATTTTGCGATTCCGATAGGAGGGAAAAGAATCGAAGCTATTGGTGACTCTTCGGCTTTGGTGGTGATCTCAAACCCAAAAGTCATTTCCTCCTAAGTGATAGAAAGTCGATAGGAGGTTTGGCATAACTTTCTGTAATGGGGGAAAATAGGACAGAGAATTCTAAGTCAGCGCGAAAGTTTGGGTCATCACTAGCCTTGTGGAACTTGAACGGGTAAGGTACACTCTAGAGATTATTCCGTGGTGAGTAAGATTCTTGCATTAATTTCTTATGGTCTAAGAACTCATTGTGGTAGTCATCGCAGTAAGAAATTCCTAGTTCTGGACTACCTATTGATTGTATTTCAAAACGTTAGGTGGTTCTAGGATGAGAATCAAATAGCAAGTGTGGAAGTTCAAAAGCGGTAAGATCATCGTAAATTAAGACGCATCGGCAAACAATATCTCCGCTCTGATTTATTCTACCCCTATCGCTTCCTCGACATGCAAGGTCCCATCTAAGATTTCTATAAGCTTCTAAAGTGCTAAGTGCATGGTATATCCTAAACCTTAACCGCGTCCTATTTGCGTGTACTAAGGCACAATCGATCTATTGTTCTTTTGCTTATTTCGATGGGGACTGATATTCGGATCGGTGGTGGCGACTACTTACTGCTAAAGCGCTTAAACATCGCATCTCTTTCTTTCCCTGTTCTAATACCTCCTGATCTACGATTATTGGAGAGTGAACATCAATTGATGGCTGTGTCATGGTCATCCTATATTTTCGTACGGGGACGAAAACCTACGACTAGTGTATAATCTGCTCCCCCCCCCTTAAAAGATCTGCCTAACCTCCATTTCTAGAAGTCTGGAAATAAATTTCATGGGGTGACAGGAGTTCAAGAAAGAAGAATACCCCATCGAAGTAGAATGAAGGGGAAACAAGAATATAAGGTTTAACATGAGGTCGCTCTTGTCGTCTTGGTTCCTAACTGATCGACACGTGGTGTGTGAATAACAAGTGCGGCAAGTAATAATTAAAACGATTACCTAATTACTATCACCAACGTGCGATAGGCAGTGGACCTATCGTTTGTAGTGCAGTAAAGTGAGTAAACGAGTATCGAACACAAGGAATAAATCAAGTACTAGTAATGACCTATCGACTCGATATCTAGCCTAAATAAAATACGCAGATTGTTTGACGACTTAACCTAACAGACCGCTCCTAAATCAACCAGAAATTCAAAGAACACGATTAAAGACTGATACGAAGCTTCAGATAATAGAGATGTGCTCGGGATTCGAATCTCGCCAGGTACTATCGCCTAAGACAGTAAATTATCGTTCCTACGTGATTCTGACTAGATCGCAGTAATTTCCTACCTGCTAACGAATTTGTCGTCGCCCTAAACGCTCGCGGGGATCTAAAGTTCAGCAATTACTAAAGCGAGGATCGAGTATTTGCTTTCGCCCTATACTCGAGTCCTATCTTCTACGAACGGCCTAATCGTTGTTTAGCTGTCACCCTAAACGATTTTTCACACGATCACTTTAACACATAGACATATTAAAGCGAAGAAACAAATTCATAGATAGATAAATAGTCATAAACACGAATCACGATAACATATGTCTTAATTACAAAATAACCTAGCGTTCATCTAATCCCAAACACACGGGGAATTTAGCTACTCATAATAGACGAGATAACAACGAAGATTGTAGAGAACAGAGAAGAAGAACTCATGATCTTGAATACTGGCGAATTGTCGATGCTTGCGTGATGAATCTTCGTTCTCTGATCAATTGGGCGTGATTGCATCGTTGCTCCGTCTCTTGCACTCCGTGATGTAAGTCTCTGTTCGTTTCGCCCTAATTTCGTCTCTAGATGGTTTTGATTTGATCTCTGGTAACTTGTGTCTTTTCTGGATCGAATTTGGGCTTTTTCGTATAGGTCACGGCGGGGCATGGGCCGTCACGGCCGTGACCACCATCGATCCGACGCGTCTAAGTTTCTGTCATAGGTCACGGCCAAGTGCATTGCATGTCACGGCCGTGACCATCATCAGCACTACTCTCTGCCTCGCGTCACGGTTTGGAGCATCACCCGTCACGGCCGTGACCTACGGCAGTGAAATTGCCTCCGCTCTCTGTCCCTCGTCACGGCCAGACGCATTATGCGTCACGGCCGTGACCGATGGCAGTGTTACCATTTTCGCTCCTTTTCACCCGAAACTCATCCTAAGCTCTTTCAACAACAAAAGAAGTGTAAATATATCGAATAAATGCATAAATTCATTTCTAAAGTTCTATTATACCCCAAATAAATGCTATGATAAACGCATTGAAACGCGTTTATCAAACCTCAGCATTTGCTTGTCCTCAAGTAAATTAGAAATCAGATAAGGCATCAAATTAGTATAACGGCACGATTGTTCGCAATTATCACAAAGCTAGAAAGCACAAGAGGAATCAAGCAAACAATCACGGACATTACACTAATGACTTGCACTTGTCGACCTAAACTTCCTTCGCACTGTAAATCGAGATCTATACCTCACGAGGATTCACTCAATTCACTCAAGTGTATAGGCTAGCATATGATGAGTCGCTCAATTCGTGCGCTAGTCCAACCCCTACCATAAACCTGCAAGTTAATCGCATCTCGACTATGCAAAGTGGCAGGTATAAATCTGAGGGTCTTTTCGGGGGAAACGGGTCGAAAAATCATGAAGCGACACGCATATGAACACTTAAACTTAGAGCTAGGACACGTAATCAAAAATTATCAAAGAACACAGCATGATCAAACAGACAGTCACACGTCCCAACATAAGACTCGACGTTCTCGCTCCGAAATCCTAGACTTTTCTGCTCGACCCTCTCAACTCAGTTCCCTTTCATTTTCTGCGCTTTCACCTTAGTTACGCTCTACTTTTGTGCACTGCCCTTATTCCCTAAAAACATCAAGGTTCGGCTTTTGTCGCAAAGAATACATCGTCACAGCGAATGCCGTGTACCTAGGGATACTTATTACCGACACCTATATCTTGCCAAAGGGTTATGGGCAGGCTTATGCAAGGGATCGGGTCATTTCAGAAAACGGTCAAGAAAGGCACGAGTCATTTCATGAATAGCAGAGAAGAACATCAAATCAAACACTGAAACGGTAACTCTCAAGTTTGGCTTCTGCTCTATTTTAATCAACTCAGGCTCATAAAATCTCTGGAGGTTTTTTCGGGTCAGTGGCTTCTATAACATACGAGGTAAGCAACGAATAGACTCAGGCTCAACGTAGCTATCTAATGGGGTTCGTCATGGTTAAGAAAATTTTGGCCCTAGACTTGATTCCTATTGCCCTCATCATTTTCACACTAACACACCAAAGCAGTTTCAACACGCATTAGACAGGCAAGTCTAGAGAGATATAGACTAGGCACGTCACACAACCAAGAAAAATGAGCATAAGCTCGTCAGGCTCAAACTCTCACACGAAACAGGGTTTCGTGTACGGATCTCTAGAAACAGTGCTATATCTATTCAGGCAGATAAGATTCAATCAGTCATGCATGTCCTAATTGCTCACAGAATTTCATCGAATGCAGACCAACTCGAGATAAGCGCAAACAATCATGCCTGATTCAGTAATTCACGCCTTTCCAACGAACTCAACGACTCACGAAAACGTCATAAAAATTTAAAAATTTTCACGTAAGTTCTAAAACTAAATTCCCCTCCCCACACTTAAGTCAGACGTTGTCCTCAACGTAAAAATGATAAAAGGGAAAGAAAAAGAGTTTAAAAGAACGGGACTCCCCTGACGTGGTCGTGTCGTAGTTGTTTATTATGCGCGTGAAGATCGTGTTGTAATCCACTATGCATATCCTGGGGCCAGCTAGAGAGCAATAGACACGAAAAGAGAGTAGTCATAAGATTAACTAGAAACATAGTTATAAGCGCAATGTCATAAATGAAACACACGCGACTACGCAAGCAAACGCAATGTCATAAAGGAAAAAGAAGAAATCCCTAAGGTGGCGGAGGCGGCGGCTGTGGTGATGGTGGCCTCGGGCGCAGGAAGGCCATCGACTGCTGGGAATACTTGAGTGCTGTGTCCATGGCTTGAAGGGCCTGGTTATAGCGCTCTAGTTCTGCGTCGTAACGGTGGTGGGCTTCTTCGTTCTGGCGCTCGTACTCTTCCTGTCGGTGTCGAGTCTCTTCGTTGTATCGCCGGATCTCGTCGTCCCTCTGTAGTGATTCGGCGTTCATGCGCATCATGTCCTGGCGCAGTGCTTCGAGGTCCGCCGTTGAAGCGTACGGGGCGACGCCGGATGATTCACCCTGATGGTAGCCAGAGGAATAGGAGGGCCCTGCAGTCGTCGTGTCCGTCTCCACTGGGTGGGGGGCCTCGAGGTAGAGCTGGTCGTCGGGGACGGCTCCGTGGTCGGTCTGGCCGCGATACATCTCGTGCCAAATATACACCTTGTTGGCGCGAGTCCAGGTGGGCGCCTTCACGAGCATCTTCATCTTCACAAGCATCTCCTCGTTCACCGGGTGACGCCCGCCTACTACCTCCATCTCGGGTGCATTCGCTGGCCAGTAGCATAATCCCCGGACGACCTTGGTGATGAGTGCGCCTACGGCAATCTTGCCATTGCGTCTTGCCTCCGCCTGAGAACTGAATGCGTGGATCATCGCCATCCCTAGATGGACCTATTCGCCTCGATGTAGCTTGGCCAGGTAAAATAGATCGCAGAGGGTGACTCGCCGTGCGAGTCGCCCCTCGGTGTAAGCGAGGTCGTCGGGAGACGGTGACTGTATCGCAGTCCTGGGCTCCTTAGTGCAGATGCCTTCGACGTCTTCGCGCTGTATGCCGGCTCGCCGGGTCGAGTGATATCAGCCTAGCAACCCTGTCGTCAGCCCGGTTGATCAAAGTACGTCGCGTAGGGCTGGTGTGGGTAAGGCTGGGTACTCCAAGTGCATGGCACGGGTTGTCAGCCCTCACTATCTGCTTTTCATTGAATGCCCGGAATCTGATCTTGTTGTGGCCGTATTCGTCGTAGGAGAGCGTGGCAAGGAACTCCAAAGTGAGTTCCTTGTACGCCGGTTCGTCGATGCCGAAGAACGTCCCCCAGCCGCTGAGTGATAGGTACTGGCCGACTTGCTGGTCGATGCTGTACTTCGTCAGTGTGTCGTGATCGATCTGATCCATGGAGATGAACTCCATGGCCTTCAGCTTGTTGTACCGGGCCGTCTGTGTCTCGTCGGTGAACTGGCCCATGGCTTCTAGCATTGTCGGCGGGGGCCCGCGTCGCCTTTGGTGAACTGGCGAACGCGAGGCGGGGTCACGCGAAGCTGAAGAGCGGCTTTTACCCATAGTACTTGTAGGAAAGATGTGAGTTCAAGGGTAGTGTAGCAATTAAATTCGAAGCAGCGTGACTCGACCAAAGTAGCGTCGAGGTAGTAACTTGCATATGCAATAACTCCTGAAAACTCAAGGTGGCATTTTATCGAATAGATAACGTGTAGATGAAGATATGCATAGCAAGTTCAAAATCAGGGAGATCAACGTACCCCAAAATTTCATACGATAAAATCCATACTAAAACTCAAAACGAACCCACATCATCAGATACAAATTTCGATAATCCTATTCAGATAGCCCCAAATTTAAAGGTAGGGTTCGTCTTTCCCAAAATTCAAAGTTGATGAACCAAATAAACAAATTAAACATTCTCAAGCCACCTATCATCATAAAAGGGTACGAATAGCAGCAAATTATACCCAATTTCGAAAATCCCCAAATGCGAAAATTAGGGTTCTTCGTTTGAACGTCAAAATTAACCCTTAATATCACGTAATTAGGCATGCTCAAAGTGTTCCTAGCATGTATCTATCAATAAAGGGGCAAGAGAACCAACAATTAAGACCCAATTTCAAAGATCCCCAATTTCGAAAATTAGGGTTCGTCAAAGAATCGAACAATTGCAATCAAAGTAACGAATTAAGCATGCCCATAGTAATTATATCATCTAATAAGCAAATAGAAGCATGTCAACACCAAAGATTAACAATTTCGACGAGAATTGCAAATTTAGAACGAAATAGGGCAATAAAATTTTCATACCTTGGATTTTTAACGAAATTGAAGGGGGTTGGGGTTAGTTTAGTGGGTGTCGCCGGAGTGGATGGTGGCGTTCGGCGGCGGTGATAGGCGGATGATGATGATTTGTGGGTGGTGGGTGATGTGAAGAAGGTGGGGGGCGAGAAGGAGAGAGAGAGAGAGAGAGATGGAGAAGAAAGGGGAAAAAAGAATTTTTAACTTAAAATCGTTGAGGTCACGGCCGTGACCTATATAGGTCTTGGCCGTGACACACGGCAGCGCCCTCCTCTACCGCTAGTCACGGCCGTGACGTCTATGTCGTGGGCCGTGACAGAATCGGGCGTTTTTTTTAACCCGTAAGCGTCACGGCCGTGACGGATTAAGCAGTTGGCCGTGACACGAGGAAGTGTGTGCCTCTGGAGGTTGTCACGGCCGTGACTACTTAAGCAGTTGGCCGTGACTCTTTTTTTTTTAAGACATAATTGAAAATACCTGGGTTGCCTCCCAAGAAGCGCTTACTTTATCGTCTTTAGCCGGACGTCGCTCAAGTTTGGAAGTCCAAGTACAGCACTTCCTTCTCGGTCACGTCTTCCTTGCCTGCGTGATAGTGCTTCAATCTATGGCCGTTCACCTTAAACGTACCCTGCTTCATACCTGTAATCTCAACAGTGCCGTAAGGGAAAACACGGGTAACAGTGAACGGTCCTGACCAGCGTGATCTAAGCTTGCCAGAAAAAAGCCTAAGTCGAGAGTTAAAAAGAAGGACTTGGTCCCCTTCCTGAAACTCTCGCCTTTGCCTAATCTTTTTATCATGATAGGCTTTGGAGCGTTCCTTATACATGCGGGCGTTATCGTAAGCCGATAAGCGCCACTCGTCTAACTCGTTGATTTGGAGTTGCCGCTTTCCGCCGGCGTTCCCCAAATCAAGATTCGAGGACTTGATGGCCCAATATGCCTTATGCTCTATTTCTACGGGAAGATGACATGCTTTTCCATAGACTAATCTATATGGTGTAGTACCTATGGGGGTCTTATATGCGGTCATATATGCCCAAAGTGCATCATTCAACTTATTCGCCCACTCCTTACGGTTTCCCTCTATGGTCTTCTCTAGAATGCGTTTCAACTCACGGTTCACTACTTCGACTTGACCACTAGCTTGGGGGTGGTACGGGTGGATAGGCTATGTCTAACACCGTAACGTTCTAAAGTGCGTGCAAACTGGGTGTTACAAAAGTGAGTGCCTCGATCACTAATAATGCACCTAGGTGCCCCAAAACGTGAAAACAATGCTCGCAAAAATCTAACGACTACCCTAGCGTCGTTCGTGGGTAAGGCTTGCGCCTCGGCCCACTTAGACACATAATCAACGGCTAGTAGGATGTACTTATTATTGTACGAGCTAGGAAATGGACCCATAAAATCTATACCCCATACATCGAATATCTCGCATACCAAAATGAAATTCTGAGGCATTTCGTCGCGTTTGGAGAGATTACCTGCGTGCCTTGAAGATCGTCGGCCAGTAAAATCCACTCTCCAACACCTTCTGAGCGGTTCTGTTGGCCGCGTAGTGCCCTCCCGTCGGTCCGTTGTGGCAATGCCTGAGAATCTGCGTCGTTTCTGGGGCAGCAACGCATCGTCGGATCACCTGGTCTACACATCTCCTGAAAGATACGGGTCTTCCCAAAAGTAGTACCTCAGATCAGAAAAGAATTTCTTTTTTTGCTGACTGGTGTACTCCTTTGGTAGGACCCTCGCAACGAGATAGTTAGCATAAACTGCAAACCAAGGGTTGTCGTCCCTTATCACATGTATCGCGTAGAGGTGTTCGTCTGGGAATCGATCCTGTATCGCCCTTTCGTCCTTCAGGTATATCTCGGATTCCTCTAGTCGAGAGAGGTGATCCGCCGCCAAGTTCTCTGCACCTTTCTTATCGCGGATCTCGATGTCGAACTCTTGCAGTAGCAGGATCCACCTAATTAGCCGTGGCTTGGCATCGGGCTTTGCTAACAAATACTTAAGGGCAGAGTGGTCAGTAAAAACAATAACTTTAGATAGGATTAGATATGACCTGAACTTGTCGAAAGCAAAACCGACGGCCAACAGCTCCTTCTCGGTGGTCGTGTAATTGGCCTGGGGTGCGTCTAACGTCTTACTCGCGTAGTAGATTGATCTGAAATGGTTGTCCTTACGCTGCCCTAGCACGGCCCAACTGCATAGTCACTAGCGTTGCACATTAGTTCAAAGGGCAGCCCCCAATCAGGGGCTACCATAATAGGTGCTGTGACTAATCGCTCCTTAAGCAACTTAAAAGCATGCAGACATTCGTTATTAATCGAACGGGGCATCTTTTTCTAACAACCTAGACATGGGTCTTGCGATCTTAGAGAAATCCTTAATAAACCTACGATAAAATCCCGCATGTCCTAGGAAGCTTCTAATCGACTTCACGTTCGAGGGAACAGGCAATTTCTCTATAGTTTCTAACTTGGCCCGGTCAACTTCGATTCCTTTAGAGGAGATCTTGTGACCGAGGACTATACCCTCTCGAACCATGAAGTGGCACTTTTCCCAATTAAGTGCCAAGTTCGTTTCCTCGCATCGTGCGAGTACGAGCTTTAGATTTGACAAACATGCATCAAACGACGACCCGAAAACAGAAAAATCGTCCATAAATACCTCCATTACCTCACCTACCAATTCGTCGAATATGGCCATCATGCATCGCTGGAAGGTGGCTGGGGCATTGCATAAGCCAAATGGCATCCTTCGGTACACGAATGTTCCGAACGGGCAAGTGAACGTCGTCTTTTCTTGGTCATCGGGTGCTATGGGAATCTGTAAATAACCTGACAAGCCATCAAGGAAACAGTAAAATGAGTGACCCGCTAACTTTTCTAACATTTGATCAATAAATGGTAAAGGGAAATGATCCTTTCACGTGGCATCGTTCAACTTCCTATAGTCGATGCAGACACGCCATCCGGTCACGGTCCTCGTCGGGATTAGTTCGTTCTTGTCGTTGGTGACGACCGTCATGCCTCCTTTCTTTGGAACTACTTGGACCGGGCTAACCCATGCGCTGTCTGAAATGGGATAGATCATCCCTGCGTCTAGCAATTTGATCACCTCCTTCTTTACCACGTCCTTCATGTTGAGGTTGAGCCGCCTCTGGCGTTGAGCGACCGGCTTGAAATCGTCCTCCATGAGGATCTTGTGCGTGCAATAGCTCGGGTTGATACCCCTTATGTCCGATATTTTCCACGCCAACGCCTTCTTGTGTGCCTTCAACACGTCTAAGAGCTGGCCCTTCTGTCCGTCGTCGAGGTTCGACGAGATGATGACCGGCAGCCCTCCATTGTTGCTCAGAAATGCGTACTCGAGGTGGTCGGGCAGCGGCTTCAATTCCAGGACTGGTGGCTCCTCGACCGAGCTCTTTTCCTTTTGTCCTCTTCGCTGCTCTCGTCGATAGCTATGATAGGCTCGTCGACCTCCTCCCCACACTCATCGACGGCCATAAGTGTATGCATGTCGTGATCATCGACCTGTGACAGACCTTGCACGGAGAAGAGAAAATCGTGGTCAAATACGTCCAAAAAGTAACATTTATCATCTTGCTCGCCGCTCTTTTTCATCGAGTCGGCCATATTAAAAGTAACTTTCTCGCCGTCTACTGTCAGGGTCAAAGTCCCATTCCTAACGTCTATCATGGTCTCTCCCGTCGCTAGGAACGGTCTACCTAAAATCAAGGAAACATTCTCGTCTTCCTCCATATCTAAAATAACGAAATCTGCGGGAATCACAAACTTATCGATTTTAACTAAGACATCCTCGATAACACCTCGAGGGTACTTCAACAACCTATCAGCTAGTTGGAGGCTCATTCTAGTGGGTCGTGGCTTACCTAATCCTAAACGCTTGTACATAGAATACGGCATAAGATTAATGCTAGCGCCTAGGTCTGCTAACGCACGCTCAATCACTAGATCTCCTATAAGATAGGGAATAGTGAAACTCCCTGGGTCCTTGAGCTTCTTAGGGATCTTGCTTTGGAGAATCGCCGAGCACTCTCCTCTTAGGCAAACGGTGGAGACGTGTTCGAGCATCCTTCTGTTCGTCAGCAGGTCCTTCAAGAACTTGGCGAAGCTGGGCATCTGCGTAATAGCTTCAACGAAAGGTAAGTTAATATGTAACTGTTTACACATACCCATAAATTTACCAAACTGTGCCTCGTTCTTGTCCTTCTTCAGTCGAGCCGGGTATGGGATCTTCGGCTGGTATGGCTTCACTGGTGGTCACCGGGTGTCCGTCGCCTTTTCCTTCTCGGGCTCGACCTTCTCCTTCTCAGCGTCGGCCTTCTCGACGTCGTCGCCCTTGATCTCCTCAGCTTCGGGCTCGTCGTGGCTCTCAAAGTTGGCATTCTCCTTGGCTTTCTTTTTTGCAGGCACTTCTTGCAATTCTCGCCCATTCCTCAGCGTCCCCGCCTTGCAGTACTCCTTAGGATTCGGCTCGGTGTAGCTTGGGAGTGATCCCTGAGTACGCCCCGCCAACTGCTTCGTCATCTGGCCCATCTGCTGCTCCAGCTTTTTGAGCGAGGCGTCTGTGTTCTGAGCACGCAAGTCGTTCGCCTCCATGTATTCCTCCATCTTCGTCATACGGCTCTCGTGGACTGCGGTGGTGCTACTGAAATTCATGAGGAGTGTCTTCATCATGTCCTTCATCTCCCTCATGTCGTCGGATCCTCCCGCGGGTGGCCCGTTTTGGAATCCGGAAGGTCTGGGCTAAAAAATAATAATAATTAGTTATTATTTATTGACTTACTTTTAACAATTTTTATGATTGTATTTCATCAAACTTCCAAGCTACTTGCATCGAAATATATAAAAATAATAATTATTATGAATAAATTACACGGTACATCAATGTGTTACCATTACAATCGATAATCTTAATATGGATCACACGATGAATAAATCTACACATCACATGCCCTATTTTCAACAAATAATCAATTCCGCCCAAATAGCGAATTTTTTTTTAAAAAAAAAGTAAAAAGCGCAAAAAACACGCAAAAAGCGTAAAAAGGCGTAAAAAAGCGTACACTTTTAAGGAAATACGCTAAATACACAACGCTATATCGCGTTTTTGTGAAATTTTGCGCTATATCGTGCTATAAAGCGCGCTACGCAGCGCTTTTTAAAACAATGATTACGACAAAACGTAACCTACATCATCGTAATTATACAAAGGCCTAAGCTTCAAAATATTTATACTAACAAAACGCCCTACATCGCTCCACAGGTCGTCATCCATGTACAGCCTTGCCCTCAAAAGCCCGTGGAGTACCACCGTCAGCTTGCCTTAGTCGAGACATTTCTCAACGTCCGACATATCGTACCTACAACACATAAAAACATGGAATGAGCTATAAAGCTCAGTAAGCAGAAACTATGCATGATATGCACGTGCCCAATACCCCGCAGAGGCATCCACGCCAATGCATCTAATACTCGTACTCTTTCACTCAGGGCCCTCGACTACTTTTACTATGCACCATAACTGAGCTCAACTGATCATATATGGCAGTGCTACACACCGGGTGGCCTACGCTAGTATTTTCCTAGGTCGCCCCTTCCCGGGTCACTCTTCCTGCCTCAATAATATGGCAGTGCTACACATCGAATGGCCTATGCTAGTGTTCCTCTAGGTCGCTCATCCTGCCCCCATAATATGGTAGTGCTACACACCGGATGGCCTACGCTAGTGTTCCCTAGGTCGCCCCTTTCCGGGTCGCTCCTCCTGCCAATGGTGCTCTAGTAATAGCCATTGACTCAACTATGAGTCGACATCAGATGCCAATATCGGCAAATATCATTCGCCTTCAGGCGATAAAGATAATGCACGCTCACACCTCGAAATCCCCCAAATGAAACGTGTGTGTATATGAATATGCCATGCGAGTAAAATAAATTACTTTACTAACCAAGGAGTTACATGTCGCACATAATTCATACCACATAAGAGCACTGAAGCAGATAATCACGCAATTCGAGCGCACATAATAAATTTATGTGTTGTAGTTGAAGTTTCCACTTACCTGTCGTCCGTAGATTACCTGCTAGTGATCCTGTGAAACTTTCAGCTCCTGACCTTAAGTATAAAGGTTATACTCATCATTGTACTAGCTAAGTTAATTCACTATCTAAAATTATCATGCTTGAAACTACATTTGAAAGGTACCCGTTTGAAAAGGATTCGCTAAGTCAAGTTAACCCATAAAATATCAAGCTAGGCCGAAGGTTTTAAATCCCAAAATAACCTTTAAATTTTAAAATATAGGTTGACCGCGGAAAAATTAGTAAGCATATGAAAATACATTAATTTAAAACTGATTTAGGCTTAAAGTAATTTTATTTAAAATGATTGGGCCTGAAATATTGCAAAAGCCCAAACATTAAAATCACCGGTCAAACTCACGCAAATCCGGTCAAAGCCCAAATCTTAAATCACCCGATCCCACTTTCCAAAAGCTGGTCAATCTGAAACACTCGCGGGTTAACGCTCGAATTCATGGGACTTCTGCCGCGTTCGCATAATCGCCCGATCGGACGCGCGAAGCCTAATTTAAGTTCGCGAGTCGCCCGATTTCTCTCATAGGAATCACCCCGCAAAAGTCAATCGGCCCGCGACGCCTCTCACATGAATCACCCTTCAAGTCGGCCCGCGAAAGACTATAGCCCGCGAGAATTCAATTTTGGCCCGCGAAACATGTTTTACTCACACATCGAAACAACCCTTTCGGGCCCGCGAGAAAGTTTTGCGACCCGAAACCATTCGGTCGAGTTCCCTATTAGTTCAAAATTCTATTTCACTCATAGTTACAAAATAAAACGGCCCGCTAAATAAAATCGATCGAAACTCAAAATCGCCCGATTGTCGCCCGTTAACGTCGTCTATCAAAGTTTGCCCTAACTCGGCGATTTTTCACCATCGGCCGAAACTCGTCATGGTAAAATTATTGTTAAAATATTCTGGGACATGCATTAAGTTGAATCGACCGAAAGCTCTCTTACTTCGGGTGTTCTCATTTTCGGCTGAAACTCATGTCGGCCGAAACTCATACACTATTAATTCGTCCGACATTAAGCTTTGCCCGACTTGACCTAAAACTGAATAATTTCAACACGAAACCCCAACCAAGAATTCGCCCGACACTAGAGGTTCTCCCAATACTAATGGTTCGCCCGATTTGGCCCTAAACTAGGGTTCGCCCGCCTCTAGGATCCGTCCGAAACTAAAACTCGCCCAATTTACATGAAACGGATATATTTCAACAAGACACACTAACATTCGAACCTTAATACCTTTAAAACAATTCCCGTAACTTCAAATACTCAAGATCATATTAAGAGCATAGATGCAAACCCATCTGTTGGGTTCCTAACGTAACATATACCCATGTAAAATCACCTAATCTAGCATAAGGAGTAACGTTTGAACCCCCAATTCTCCAATACCTCACTTATAATTTTCTAATTCCAGTCCTAAGCTACCAAGTCGAAGAACCAAAACCTCCTAGCTTAAATTTTCGTACTTACAGCGGATTCTCTAGCATATAAACGTACATATCCCACAAAACCCGTATTTTAGGCCACAACGAAACAAAACATCAAACAATAATTATCAAAGTCATACTACCAAGAAATCCCTCATGTTCGAGCTTGGAGTGTCAGCACCCAAGTTTCGAACATCTTAAGGAAATATTTAAGTGTTGTAGGTGTGAATCAACCTACCTCACTTCCTCAATTTCGTTTTGATGTTTTGATGGTGGTGAGCTTGCCCAAATTTCCTTAGCTCGACTTCGTCTTCTTCGTTTCTTCTTTGATCGGTTTTTCTTCTTTTTCTTTCCTTCTTTCTATCCGCTCTACATTACGTTTTTCTCTAATCCCAACAATGGAGATTTTTAAGATAAATATCAACTAGGTATGGTTCCTTCCCAACGCGGGTTTCCCATGAATTAAGGAAACTTGTCCTTATCAACTTCGTTGGGCCAAATAACTCTCTATTGGCCTTTATTATTTCCAATATCAATTAGTCATGGTATTTCTATTTAAGTTGGACCAATAATGATTATTTTAAGCTAGGTTGCAAATAGGGCATGGTGCTAACGTGTGCTTTCCTTCCCAACTAAGCCACCCATGTTAGTTATTATTTTTGGGCTTTATCTTTATTATTTTAGCCCCATCTACTTGGGCCTTTAGTTACCTTGGGCTCTACTTATTAATTTAAATGGAGATTAATTATTGATATTTTCCATTGAATTGGGCCCAAATTATTTGGGTCTTAATTAATCTAGTTGGGCTCTTATATTAATTTAGCCTAGATCACTTACTGAATTTTCCTTTTATTGAGTTGGGCCAAGATCCCTTTGGGTCGAATATTAATTGGGCCAAGTTCCTCATTCGGCTTTTGATCCGTTCGAATATATTAACTTCATAAATTCGAACATCTATCGGATTAATTTCATTCTAACTTCCCGTATTTAATTTACGGGTATTACATCCTCCCCCTTAAAAGAATTTCGCCCCCGAAATTCCATTCGTTGGAATAATTCTCCGTAGGGAGTAAGTTGGCTTGGTTAAGGAGTATAATCACTTATTGTCCTTTTTAAATGGTGATCCTTACGGCGTGAGACGATAAGGAGAATTTTGCGATTCCGATAGGAGGGAAAAGAATCGAAGCTATTGGTGACTCTTCGGCTTTGGTGGTGATCTCAAACCCAAAAGTCATTTCCTCCTAAGTGATAGAAAGTCGATAGGAGGTTTGGCATAACTTTCTGTAATGGGGGAAAATAGGACAGAGAATTGTAAGTCAGCGCGAAAGTTTGGGTCATCACTAGCCTTGTGGAACTTGAACGGGTAAGGTACACTCTAGAGATTATTCCTTGGTGAGTAAGATTCTTGCATTAATTTCTTATGGTCTAAGAACTCATTGTGGTAGTCATCGCAGTAAGAAATTCCTAGTTCTGGACTACCTATTGATTGTATTTCAAAACGTTAGGTGGTTCTAGGATGTGAATCAAATAGCAAGTGTGGAAGTTCAAAAGCGGTAAGATCATCGTAAATTAAGACGCATCGGCAAACAATATCTCCGCTCTGATTTATTCTACCCCTATCGCTTCCTCGACATGCAAGGTCCCATCTAAGATTTCTATAAGCTTCTAAAGTGCTAAGTGCATGGTATATCCTAAACCTTAACAGCGTCCTATTTGCGTGTACTAAGGCACAATCGATCTATTGTTCTTTTGCTTATTTCGATGGGCACTGATATTCGGATCGGTGGTGGCGACTACTTACTGCTAAAACGCTTAAACATCGCATCTCTTTCTTTCCCTGTTCTAATACCTCCTGATCTACGATTATTGGAGAGTGAACATCAATTGATGGCTGTGTCATGGTCATCCTATATTTTCGTACGGGGACGAAAACCTACGACTAGTGTATAATCTGCTCCCCCCCCCCCTTAAAAGATCTGCCTAACCTCCATTTCTAGAAGTCTGGAAATAAATTTCATGGGGTGACAGGAGTTCAAGAAAGAAGAATACCCCATCGAAGTAGAATGAAGGGGAAACAAGAATATAAGGTTTAACATGAGGTCGCTCTTGTCGTCTTGGTTCCTAACTGATCGACACATGGTGTGTGAATAACAAGTGCGGCAAGTAATAATTAAAACGATTACCTAATTACTATCACCAACGTGCGATAGGCAGTGGACCTATCGTTTGTAGTGCAGTAAAGTGAGTAAACGAGTATCGAACACAAGGAATAAATCAAGTACTAGTAATGACCTATCGACTCGATATCTAGCCTAAATAAAATACGCAGATTGTTTGACGACTTAACCTAACAGACCGCTCCTAAATCAACCAGAAATTCAAAGAACACGATTAAAGACTGATACGAAGCTTCAGATAATAGAGATGTGCTCGGGATTCGAATCTCGCCAGGTACTATCGCCTAAGACAGTAAATTATCGTTCCTACGTGATTCTGACTAGATCGCAGTAATTTCCTACCCGCTAACGAATTTGTTGTCGCCCTAAACGCTCGCGGGGATCTAAAGTTCAGCAATTACTAAAGCGAGGATCGAGTATTTGCTTTCGCCCTATACTCGAGTCCTATCTTCTACGAACGGCCTAATCGTTGTTTAGCTGTCACCCTAAACGATTTTTCACACGATCACTTTAACACATAGACATATTAAAGCGAAGAAACAAATTCATAGATAGATAAATAGTCATAAACACGAATCACGATAACATATGTCTTAATTACAAAATAACCTAGCGTTCATCTAATCCCAAACACACGGGGAATTTAGCTACTCATAATAGACGAGATAACAACGAAGATTGTAGAGAACAGAGAAGAAGAACTCATGATCTTGAATACTGGCGAATTGTCGATGCTTGCGTGATGAATCTTCGTTCTCTGATCAATTGGGCGTGATTGCATCGTTGCTCCGTCTCTTGCACTCCGTGATGTAAGTCTCTGTTCGTTTCGCCCTAATTTCATCTCTAGATGGTTTTGATTTGATCTCTGGTAACTTGTGTCTTTTCTGGATCGAATTTGGGCTTTTTCGTATAGGTCACGGCGGGGCATGGGCCGTCACGGCCGTGACCACCATCGATCCGACGCGTCTAAGTTTCTGTCATAGGTCACGGCCAAGTGCATTGCATGTCACGGCCGTGACCATCATCAGCACTACTCTCTGCCTCGCGTCACGGTTTGGAGCATCACCCGTCACGGCCGTGACCTACGGCAGTGAAATTGCCTCCGCTCTCTGTCCCTCGTCACGGCCAGACGCATTATGCGTCACGGCCGTGACCGATGGCAGTGTTACCATTTTCGCTCCTTTTCACCCGAAACTCATCCTAAGCTCTTTCAACAACAAAAGAAGTGTAAATATATCGAATAAATGCATAAATTCATTTCTAAAGTTCTATTATACCCCAAATAAATGCTATGATAAACGCATTGAAACGCGTTTATCAAACCTCAGCATTTGCTTGTCCTCAAGTAAATTAGAAATCAGATAAGGCATCAAATCAGTATAACGGCACGATTGTTCGCAATTATCACAAAGCTTGAAAGCACAAGAGGAATCAAGCAAACAATCACGGACATTACACTAATGACTTGCACTTGTCGACCTAAACATCCTTCGCACTGTAAATCGAGATCTATACCTCACGAGGATTCACTCAATTCACTCAAGTGTATAGGCTAGCATATGATGAGTCGCTCAATTCGTGCGCTAGTCCAACCCCTACCATAAACCTGCAAGTTAATCGCATCTCGACTATGCAAAGTGGCAGGTATAAATCTGAGGGTCTTTTCGGGGGAAACGGGTCGAAAAATCATGAAGCGACACGCATATGAACACTTAAACTTAGAGCTAGGACACGTAATCAAAAATTATCAAAGAACACAGCATGATCAAACAGACAGTCACACGTCCCAACATAAGACTCGACGTTCTCGCTCCGAAATCCTAGACTTTTCTGCTCGACCCTCTCAACTCAGTTCCCTTTCATTTTCTGCGCTTTCACCTTAGTTACGCTCTACTTTTGTGCACTGCCCTTATTCCCTAAAAACATCAAGGTTCGGCTTTTGTCGCAAAGAATACATCGTCACAGCGAATGCCGTGTACCTAGGGATACTTATTACCGACACCTATATCTTGCCAAAGGGTTATGGGCAGGCTTATGCAAGGGATCGGGTCATTTCAGAAAACGGTCAAGAAAGGCACGAGTCATTTCATGAATAGCAGAGAAGAACATCAAATCAAACACTGAAACGGTAACTCTCAAGTTTGGCTTCTGCTCTATTTTAATCAACTCAGGCTCATAAAATCTCTGGAGGTTTTTTCGGGTCAGTGGCTTCTATAACATACGAGGTAAGCAACGAATAGACTCAGGCTCAACGTAGCTATCTAATGGGGTTCGTCATGGTTAAGAAAATTTTGGCCCTAGACTTGATTCCTATTGCCCTCATCATTTTCACACTAACACACCAAAGCAGTTTCAACACGCATTAGACAGGCAAGTCTAGAGAGATATAGACTAGGCACGTCACACAACCAAGAAAAATGAGCATAAGCTCGTCAGGCTCAAACTCTCACACGAAACAGGGTTTCGTGTACGGATCTCTAGAAACAGTGCTATATCTATTCAGGCAGATAAGATTCAATCAGTCATGCATGTCCTAATTGCTCACAGAATTTCATCGAATGCAGACCAACTCGAGATAAGCGCAAACAATCATGCCTGATTCAGTAATTCACGCCTTTCCAACGAACTCAACGACTCACGAAAACGTCATAAAAATTTAAAAATTTTCACGTAAGTTCTAAAACTAAATTCCCCTCCCCACACTTAAGTCAGACGTTGTCCTCAACGTAAAAATGATAAAAGGGAAAGAAAAAGAGTTTAAAAGAACGGGACTCCCCTGACGTGGTCGTGTCGTAGTTGTTTATTATGCGCGTGAAGATCGTGTTGTAATCCACTATGCATATCCTGGGGCCAGCTAGAGAGCAATAGACACGAAAAGAGAGTAGTCATAAGATTAACTAGAAACATAGTTATAAGCGCAATGTCATAAATGAAACACACGCGACTACGCAAGCAAACGCAATGTCATAAAGGAAAAAGAAGAAATCCCTAAGGTGGCGGAGGCGGCGGCTGTGGTGATGGTGGCCTCGGGCGCAGGAAGGCCATCGACTGCTGGGAATACTTGAGTGCTGTGTCCATGGCTTGAAGGGCCTGGTTATAGCGCTCTAGTTCTGCGTCGTAACGGTGGTGGGCTTCTTCGTTCTGGCGCTCGTACTCTTCCTGTCGGTGTCGAGTCTCTTCGTTGTATCGCCGGATCTCGTCGTCCCTCTGTAGTGATTCGGCGTTCATGCGCATCATGTCCTGGCGCAGTGCTTCGAGGTCCGCCGTTGAAGCGTACGGGGCGACGCCGGATGATTCACCCTGATGGTAGCCAGAGGAATAGGAGGGCCCTGCAGTCGTCGTGTCCGTCTCCACTGGGTGGGGGGCCTCGAGGTAGAGCTGGTCGTCGGGGACGGCTCCGTGGTCGGTCTGGCCGCGATACATCTCGTGCCAAATATACACCTTGTTGGCGCGAGTCCAGGTGGGCGCCTTCACGAGCATCTTCATCTTCACAAGCATCTCCTCGTTCACCGGGTGACGCCCGCCTACTACCTCCATCTCGGGTGCATTCGCTGGCCAGTAGCGTAATCCCCGGACGACCTTGGTGATGAGTGCGCCTACGGCAATCTTGCCATTGCGTCTTGCCTCCGCCTGAGAACTGAATGCGTGGGTCATCGCCATCCCTAGATGGACCTATTCGCCTCGATGTAGCTTGGCCAGGTAAAATAGATCGCAGAGGGTGACTCGCCGTGCGAGTCGCCCCTCGGTGTAAGCGAGGTCGTCGGGAGACGGTGACTGTATCGCAGTCCTGGGCTCCTTAGTGCAGATGCCTTCGACGTCTTCGCGCTGTATGCCGGCTCGCCGGGTCGAGTGATATCAGCCTAGCAACCCTGTCGTCAGCCCGGTTGATCAAAGTACGTCGCGTAGGGCTGGTGTGGGTAAGGCTGGGTACTCCAAGTGCATGGCACGGGTTGTCAGCCCTCACTATCTGCTTTTCATTGAATGCCCGGAATCTGATCTTGTTGTGGCCGTATTCGTCGTAGGAGAGCGTGGCAAGGAACTCCAAAGTGAGTTCCTTGTACGCCGGTTCGTCGATGCCGAAGAACGTCCCCCAGCCGCTGAGTGATAGGTACTGGCCGACTTGCTGGTCGATGCTGTACTTCGTCAGTGTGTCGTGATCGATCTGATCCATGGAGATGAACTCCATGGCCTTCAGCTTGTTGTACCGGGCCGTCTGTGTCTCGTCGGTGAACTGGCCCATGGCTTCTAGCATTGTCGGCGGGGGCCCGCGTCGCCTTTGGTGAACTGGCGAACGCGAGGCGGGGTCACGCGAAGCTGAAGAGCGGCTTTTACCCATAGTACTTGTAGGAAAGATGTGAGTTCAAGGGTAGTGTAGCAATTAAATTCGAAGCAGCGTGACTCGACCAAAATAGCGTCGAGGTAGTAACTTGCATATGCAATAACTCCTGAAAACTCAAGGTGGCATTTTATCGAATAGATAACGTGTAGATGAAGATATGCATAGCAAGTTCAAAATCAGGGAGATCAACGTACCCCAAAATTTCATACGATAAAATCCATACTAAAACTCAAAACGAACCCACATCATCAGATACAAATTTCGATAATCCTATTCAGATAGCCCCAAATTTAAAGGTAGGGTTCGTCTTTCCCAAAATTCAAAGTTGATGAACCAAATAAACAAATTAAACATTCTCAAGCCACCTATCATCATAAAAGGGTACGAATAGCAGCAAATTATACCCAATTTCGAAAATCCCCAAATGCGAAAATTAGGGTTCTTCGTTTGAACGTCAAAATTAACCCTTAATATCACGTAATTAGGCATGCTCAAAGTGTTCCTAGCATGTATCTATCAATAAAGGGGCAAGAGAACCAACAATTAAGACCCAATTTCAAAGATCCCCAATTTCGAAAATTAGGGTTCGTCAAAGAATCGAACAATTGCAATCAAAGTAACGAATTAAGCATGCCCATAGTAATTATATCATCTAATAAGCAAATAGAAGCATGTCAACACCAAAGATTAACAATTTCGACGAGAATTGCAAATTTAGAACGAAATAGGGCAATAAAATTTTCATACCTTGGATTTTTAACGAAATTGAAGGGGGTTGGGGTTAGTTTAGTGGGTGTCGCCGGAGTGGATGGTGGCGTTCGGCGGCGGTGATAGGCGGATGATGATGATTTGTGGGTGGTGGGTGATGTGAAGAAGGTGGGGGGCGAGAAGGAGAGAGAGAGAGAGAGAGATGGAGAAGAAAGGGGAAAAAAGAATTTTTAACTTAAAATCGTTGAGGTCACGGCCGTGACCTATATAGGTCTTGGCCGTGACACACGGCAGCGCCCTCCTCTACCGCTAGTCACGGCCGTGACGTCTATGTCGTGGGCCGTGACAGAATCGGGCGTTTTTTTTTAACCCGTAAGCGTCACGGCCGTGACGGATTAAGCAGTTGGCCGTGACACGAGGAAGTGTGTGCCTCTGGAGGTTGTCACGGCCGTGACTACTTAAGCAGTTGGCCGTGACTCCTTTTTTTTTAAGACATAATTGAAAATACCTGGGTTGCCTCCCAAGAAGCGCTTACTTTATCGTCTTTAGCCGGACGTCGCTCAAGTTTGGAAGTCCAAGTACAGCACTTCCTTCTCGGTCACGTCTTCCTTGCCTGCGTGATAGTGCTTCAATCTATGGCCGTTCACCTTAAACGTACCCTGCTTCATACCTGTAATCTCAACAGTGCCGTAAGGGAAAACACGGGTAACAGTGAACGGTCCTGACCAGCGTGATCTAAGCTTGCCAGAAAAAAGCCTAAGTCGAGAGTTAAAAAGGACTTGGTCCCCTTCCTGAAACTCTCGCCTTTGCCTAATCTTTTTATCATGATAGGCTTTGGAGCGTTCCTTATACATGCGGGCGTTATCGTAAGCCGATAAGCGCCACTCGTCTAACTCGTTGATTTGGAGTTGCCGCTTTCCGCCGGCGTTCCCCAAATCAAGATTCGAGGACTTGATGGCCCAATATGCCTTATGCTCTATTTCTACGGGAAGATGACATGCTTTTCCATAGACTAATCTATATGGTGTAGTACCTATGGGGGTCTTATATGCGGTCATATATGCCCAAAGTGCATCATTCAACTTATTCGCCCACTCCTTACGGTTTCCCTCTATGGTCTTCTCTAGAATGCGTTTCAACTCACGGTTCACTACTTCGACTTGACCACTAGCTTGGGGGTGGTACGGGTGGATAGGCTATGTCTAACACCGTAACGTTCTAAAGTGCGTGCAAACTGGGTGTTACAAAAGTGAGTGCCTCGATCACTAATAATGCACCTAGGTGCCCCAAAACGTGAAAACAATGCTCGCAAAAATCTAACGACTACCCTAGCGTCGTTCGTGGGTAAGGCTTGCGCCTCGGCCCACTTAGACACATAATCAACGGCTAGTAGGATGTACTTATTATTGTACGAGCTAGGAAATGGTCCCATAAAATCTATACCCCATACATCGAATATCTCGCATACCAAAATGAAATTCTGAGGCATTTCGTCGCGTTTGGAGAGATTACCTGCGTGCCTTGAAGATCGTCGGCCAGTAAAATCCACTCTCCAACACCTTCTGAGCGGTTCTGTTGGCCGCGTAGTGCCCTCCCGTCGGTCCGTTGTGGCAATGCCTGAGAATCTGCGTCGTTTCTGGGGCAGCAACGCATCGTCGGATCACCTGGTCTACACATCTCCTGAAAGATACGGGTCTTCCCAAAAGTAGTACCTCAGATCAGAAAAGAATTTCTTTTTTTGCTGACTGGTGTACTCCTTTGGTAGGACCCTCGCAACGAGATAGTTAGCATAAACTGCAAACCAAGGGTTGTCGTCCCTTATCACATGTATCGCGTAGAGGTGTTCGTCTGGGAATCGATCCTGTATCGCCCTTTCGTCCTTCAGGTATATCTCGGATTCCTCTAGTCGAGAGAGGTGATCCGCCGCCAAGTTCTCTGCACCTTTCTTATCGCGGATCTCGATGTCGAACTCTTGCAGTAGCAGGATCCACCTAATTAGCCGTGGCTTGGCGTCGGGCTTTGCTAACAAATACTTAAGGGCAGAGTGGTCAGTAAAAACAATAACTTTAGATAGGATTAGATATGACCTGAACTTGTCGAAAGCAAAACCGACGGCCAACAGCTCCTTCTCGGTGGTCGTGTAATTGGCCTGGGGTGCGTCTAACGTCTTACTCGCGTAGTAGATTGATCTGAAATGGTTGTCCTTACGCTGCCCTAGCACGGCCCAACTGCATAGTCACTAGCGTTGCACATTAGTTCAAAGGGCAGCCCCCAATCAGGGGCTACCATAATAGGTGCTGTGACTAATCGCTCCTTAAGCAACTTAAAAGCATGCAGACATTCGTTATTAATCGAACGGGGCATCTTTTTCTAACAACCTAGACATGGGTCTTGCGATCTTAGAGAAATCCTTAATAAACCTACGATAAAATCCCGCATGTCCTAGGAAGCTTCTAATCGACTTCACGTTCGAGGGAACAGGCAATTTCTCTATAGTTTCTAACTTGGCCCGGTTAACTTCGATTCCTTTAGAGGAGATCTTGTGACCGAGGACTATACCCTCTCGAACCATGAAGTGGCACTTTTCCCAATTAAGTGCCAAGTTCGTTTCCTCGCATCGTGCGAGTACGAGCTTTAGATTTGACAAACATGCATCAAACGACGACCCGAAAACAGAAAAATCGTCCATAAATACCTCCATTACCTCACCTACCAATTCGTCGAATATGGCCATCATGCATCGCTGCAAGGTGGCTGGGGCATTGCATAAGCCAAATGGCATCCTTCGGTACACGAATGTTCCGAACGGGCAAGTGAACGTCGTCTTTTCTTGGTCATCGGGTGCTATGGGAATCTGTAAATAACCTGACAAGCCATCAAGGAAACAGTAAAATGAGTGACCCGCTAACTTTTCTAACATTTGATCAATAAATGGTAAAGGGAAATGATCCTTTCGCGTGGCATCGTTCAACTTCCTATAGTCGATGCAGACACGCGATCCGGTCACGGTCCTCGTCGGGATTAGTTCGTTCTTGTCGTTGGTGACGACCGTCATGCCTCCTTTCTTTGGAACTACTTGGACCGGGCTAACCCATGCGCTGTCTGAAATGGGATAGATCATCCCTGCGTCTAGCAATTTGATCACCTCCTTCTTTACCACGTCCTTCATGTTGGGGTTGAGCCGCCTCTGGCGTTGAGCGACCGGCTTGAAATCGTCCTCCATGAGGATCTTGTGCGTGCAATAGCTCGGGTTGATACCCCTTATGTCCGATATTTTCCACGCCAACGCCTTCTTGTGTGCCTTCAACACGTCTAAGAGCTGGCCCTTCTGTCCGTCGTCGAGGTTCGACGAGATGATGACCGGCAGCCCTCCATTGTTGCTCAGAAATGCGTACTCGAGGTGGTCGGGCAGCGGCTTCAATTCCAGGACTGGTGGCTCCTCGACCGAGCTCTTTTCCTTTTGTCCTCTTCGCTGCTCTCGTCGATAGCTATGATAGGCTCGTCGACCTCCTCCCCACACTCATCGACGGCCATAAGTGTATGCATGTCGTGATCATCGACCTGTGACAGACCTTGCACGGAGAAGAGAAAATCGTGGTCAAATACGTCCAAAAAGTAACATTTATCATCTTGCTCGCCGCTCTTTTTCATCGAGTCGGCCATATTAAAAGTAACTTTCTCGCCGTCTACTGTCAGGTCAAAGTCCCATTCCTAACGTCTATCATGGTCTCTCCCGTCGCTAGGAACGGTCTACCTAAAATCAAGGAAACATTCTCGTCTTCCTCCATATCTAAAATAACGAAATCTGCGGGAATCACAAACTTATCGATTTTAACTAAGACATCCTCGATAACACCTCGAGGGTACTTCAACAACCTATCAGCTAGTTGGAGGCTCATTCTAGTGGGTCGTGGCTTACCTAATCCTAAACGCTTGTACATAGAATACGGCATAAGATTAATGCTAGCGCCTAGGTCTGCTAACGCACGCTCAATCACTAGATCTCCTATAAGATAGGGAATAGTGAAACTCCCTGGGTCCTTGAGCTTCTTAGGGATCTTGCTTTGGAGAATCGCCGAGCACTCTCCTCTTAGGCAAACGGTGGAGACGTGTTCGAGCATCCTTCTGTTCGTCAGCAGGTCCTTCAAGAACTTGGCGAAGCTGGGCATCTGCGTAATAGCTTCAACGAAAGGTAAGTTAATATGTAACTGTTTACACATACCCATAAATTTACCAAACTGTACCTCGTTCTTGTCCTTCTTCAGTCGAGCCGGGTATGGGATCTTCGGCTGGTATGGCTTCACTGGTGGTCACCGGGTGTCCGTCGCCTTTTCCTTCTCGGGCTCGACCTTCTCCTTCTCAGCGTCGGCCTTCTCGACGTCGTCGCCCTTGATCTCCTCAGCTTCGGGCTCGTCGTGGCTCTCAAAGTTGGCATTCTCCTTGGCTTTCTTTTTTGCAGGCACTTCTTGCAATTCTCGCCCATTCCTCAGCGTCCCCGCCTTGCAGTACTCCTTAGGATTCGGCTCGGTGTAGCTTGGGAGTGATCCCTGAGTACGCCCCGCCAACTGCTTCGTCATCTGGCCCATCTGCTGCTCCAGCTTTTTGAGCGAGGCGTCTGTGTTCTGAGCACGCAAGTCGTTCGCCTCCATGTATTCCTCCATCTTCGTCATACGGCTCTCGTGGACTGCGGTGGTGCTACTGAAATTCATGAGGAGTGTCTTCATCATGTCCTTCATCTCCCTCATGTCGTCGGATCCTCCCGCGGGTGGCCCGTTTTGGAATCCGGAAGGTCTGGGCTAAAAAATAATAATAATTAGTTATTATTTATTGACTTACTTTTAACAATTTTTATGATTGTATTTCATCAAACTTCCAAGCTACTTGCATCGAAATATATAAAAATAATAACTATTATGAATAAATTACACGGTACATCAATGTGTTACCATTACAATCGATAATCTTAATATGGATCACACGATGAATAAATCTACACATCACATGCCCTATTTTCAACAAATAATCAATTCCGCCCAAATAGCGAATTTTTTTTTAAAAAAAAAGTAAAAAGCGCAAAAACACGCAAAAAGCGTAAAAAGGCGTAAAAAAGCGTACACTTTTAAGGAAATACGCTAAATACACAACGCTATATCGCGTTTTTGTGAAATTTTGCGCTATATCGTGCTATAAAGCGCGCTACGCAGCGCTTTTTAAAACAATGATTACGACAAAACGTACCTACATCATCGTAATTATACAAAGGCCTAAGCTTCAAAATATTTATACTAACAAAACGCCCTACATCGCTCCACAGGTCGTCATCCATGTACAGCCTTGCCCTCAAAAGCCCGTGGAGTACCGCCGTCAGCTTGCCTTAGTCGAGACATTTCTCAACGTCCGACATATCGTACCTACAACACATAAAAACATGGAATGAGCTATAAAGCTCAGTAAGCAGAAACTATGCATGATATGCACGTGCCCAATACCCCGCAGAGGCATCCACGCCAATGCATCTAATACTCGTACTCTTTCACTCAGGGCCCTCGACTACTTTTACTATGCACCATAACTGAGCTCAACTGATCATATATGGCAGTGCTACACACCGGGTGGCCTACGCTAGTATTTTCCTAGGTCGCCCCTTCCCGGGTCACTCCTCCTGCCTCAATAATATGGCAGTGCTACACATCGAATGGCCTATGCTAGTGTTCCTCTAGGTCGCTCATCCTGCCCCCATAATATGGTAGTGCTACACACCGGATGGCCTACGCTAGTGTTCCCTAGGTCGCCCCTTTCCGGGTCGCTCCTCCTGCCAATGGTGCTCTAGTAATAGCCATTGACTCAACTATGAGTCGACATCAGATGCCAATATCGGCAAATATCATTCGCCTTCAGGCGATAAATATAATGCACGCTCACACCTCGAAATCCCCCAAATGAAACGTGTGTGTATATGAATATGCCATGCGAGTAAAATAAATTACTTTACTAACCAAGGAGTTACATGTCGCACATAATTCATACCACATAAGAGCACTGAAGCAGATAATCACGCAATTCGAGCGCACATAATAAATTTATGTGTTGTAGTTGAAGTTTCCACTTACCTGTCGTCCGTAGATTACCTGCTAGTGATCCTGTGAAACTTTCAGCTCCTGACCTTAAGTATAAAAGGTTATACTCATCATTGTACTAGCTAAGTTAATTCACTATCTAAAATTATCATGCTTGAAACTACATTTGAAAGGTACCCGTTTGAAAAGGATTCGCTAAGTCAAGTTAACCCATAAAATATCAAGCTAGGCCGAAGGTTTTAAATCCCAAAATAACCTTTAAATTTTAAAATATAGGTTGACCGCGGAAAAATTAGTAAGCATATGAAAATACATTAATTTAAAACTGATTTAGGCTTAAAGTAATTTTATTTAAAATGATTGGGCCTGAAATATGGCAAAAGCCCAAACATTAAAATCACCGGTCAAACTCACCCAAATCCGGTCAAAGCCCAAATCTTAAATCACCCGATCCCACTTTCCAAAAGCTGGTCAATCTGAAACACTCACGGGTTAACGCTCGAATTCATGGGACTTCCGTCGCGTTCGCATAATCGCCCGATCGGACGCGCGAAGCCTAATTTAAGTTCGCGAGTCGCCCGATTTCTCTCATAGGAATCACCCCGCGAAAGTCAATCGGCCCGCGACGCCTCTCACAGGAATCACCCTTCAAGTCGGCCCGCGAAAGACTATAGCCCGCGAGAATTCAATTTTGGCCCGCAAACATGTTTTCATCGAAACAACCATTCGGCCGAGTTCCCTATTAGTTCAAAATTCTATTTCACTCATAGTTACAAAATAAAACGGCCCGCTAAATAAAATCGATCGAAACTCAAAATCGCCCAATTGTCGCCCGTTAACTTCGTCTATCAAAGTTTGCCCTAACTCGGCGATTTTTCACCATCGGCCGAAACTCGTCATGGTAAAATTATTATTAAAATATTCTGGGACGTGCATTAAGTTGAATCGACCGAAAGCTCTCTTACTTCGGCTGTTCTCATTTTCGGCCGAAACTCATCTCGGCCGAAACTCATACACTACTAATTCGTCCGACATCAAGATTCGCCCGACTTCACCTAGAACTTAATAAATTTCAACACGAAACCCCAACCAAGAATTCGCCCGACACTAGAGGTTCTCCCGATACTAATGGTTCGCCCGATTTGGCCCTAAACTAGGGTTCGCTCGCCTCTAGGATCCGTCCGAAACTAAAACTCGCCCAATTTACATGAAACAGATATATTTCTACAAGACACCCTAACATTCGAACCTTAATACCTTTAAAACAATTCCCGTAACTTCAAATACTCAAGATCATATTAAGAGCATAGATGCAAACCCATCTGTTGGGTTCCTAACGTAACATGTACCCATGTAAAATCACCTAATCTAGCATAAGGAGTAAAGTTCGAACCCCCAATTCTCCAATATCTCACTTATAATTTTCTATTTCCAGTCCTAAGCTACCAAGTCGAAGAACCAAAACCTCCTAGCTTAAATTTTCGTACTTACAGTGGATTCTCTAGCATATAAACGTACATATCCCACAAAACGCATATTTTAGGCCACAACGAAACAAAACATCAAACAATAATTATCAAAGTCACATACTACCAAGAAATCCCTCATTTTCGAGCTTGGAGTGTCAGCACCCGAGTTTCGAACATCTTAAGGAAATATTTAAGTGTTGTAGGTGTGAATCAACCTACCTCACTTCCTCAATTTTGTTTTGATGTTTTGATGGTGGTGAGCTTACCCAAATTTCCTTAGCTCGACTTCGTCTTCTTCGTTTCTTCTTTGATCGGTTTTTCTTTTTTTTTTCTTTCCCCTTTGTCCCATTTTGATAAATATCAACGTGGGTGAATTCCCGAATTATTCCAGATGCAGAAGTTGGCCAACGAACTTTTCAACCGCCTGAGCCCCGCCGCGAGTTCTGCCTTACACAGGGTAGAGGTGGGGCGTCGTTTGCCCTCTTGCCTAGGTCAAGAGGGTATTTTCCATGTTCCAGGCGTAAAGTAGCATAAAGATTGATAAAAGGGGTGTTAAGTGCTAAAAAAGGTGCGTGTGAGTGGTAAAAATGACAGAGTAACGGTAGGATACGCGAGAATTCAATACCTGACTTGAATATGGCTCATGGTATTTATAGGGTCTTGGACTTGGGCAGTTTTCGAGCGGTCATGACCCGCGTCCCACGCTTTCCGAGTTTGGCTTGGCTTAGCTCTTCGTCTCCCCACAACTGCACGTTCTTGACCCTTGGCAGTTGTTCCTCGCACGTTCCGGTGATGTTAGCGTGGGGAGATTGTGGTTATATTTAAGCCGGGTCTAGTTCCCCGAGGTAAGCGGGAGCTTCGAGCGTCGGGATATCTCTCGAGGGTGTCGCATCTCCCTTGCTGGAGGTACTTCTGCCAAGTGTTCTAGAAATAGGTATCCTCAGGCCGTTATCCTGAGGGTCAAGAAATTGCCCTTGGTCTCTGGGGGTCTTTGGCGTGGATCTTTTTCTGCTGAATCGGGGCTTCCTCCTTAGGCTCGGCCCATTGGGCCCGAACCCCTTCTGAGGGTAGGGCTCGTTCTTTGGGTCGGCTGGTGTAATACCCGCAAAATTTGTACGGGATTACTTCAATAATATTCGAAATGTACGAAATCGACTTTCGAACAAGAAATGATTTCTTTTCAAAACGAGCCCAAAAATTTACAATTGGGCCCGAAAAATTTAAATGGACCAAAATTTTATTTATGGGCCAAATGAAGAAAATAATGGCCCAAAATAAAAGGTTGGGAGTTGGGTCCTTTAATAAAATTTAATTGACCGAAAACAAGAAGTGAAAGCCCAAATAAATAATTTAAAAATAACAACAACAACAATAATAACAATAATAATAATAATTAATTAATTAATGGGGGCCGAAATAATAAAAATAATAAGGTACCTCCATGTAAGTTTGGTACAATAAAACAAAATAATATTTCACCTCTATGTGAATTTAATACAATATAATAAAATAAGAAAAATAAAATAATAAAGCCAACTCTACAATTACATGGAGACAAAAATCCACACATAATGCCTAAGTAAGTGAATCAAATACATCTAATACACCTAATGAGACAAGACCTAATACAACTAATACACCTAATATACCTCATAAGGACATAAATGAAATAAGAAAAAAAAAAGAATAATGAGGAGGTGGGAGGAGAACGTGAGGGAGAGGAAAGGAAAGAAGAAGAGAGAAAGGAAAGAAAAAAAAAAAGAAAGAAAAAGAGAGAAAGAAGAGAAGGAGAAAAGGGAGAAGCTCGCGGATGAGGAGAAGCTCGGGATCGAAACTCTAGGGTCGGGATCACACGTAACAATCCGTTACGTATCTCTCTACGGATTAAGGTAGTTGAAGATCACCTACATACGTAAACAATATTAGGATTTGTGAATTTTACGTGTTTTGCACGTTATTCATCGAATTCTTCGTGTTTATGTGATAATAATAATTTTCTTGCATGAAGTTTTCGTTGGTTAGCTTAGGAAGCATGAGATTGAGCATTTTTAGATCTATGAATATTTGGAAATAGGGATAGAGGACTTTAAATTAAGATGATAGAGCAAAACTTGGGGAGAATTAGGGTATCTTTATTCGTTTCGGCCTGTAGGTTCAAAAATTCATATCTTACAATCTAGACCTCGGATTAAAAATCCCTTAGGACAGAATTTAGATTTGCAAGTCTTTTATCTATGGTTAAAATTTCAGGACCATCGGACATCGTGTACCCCAGGATCATTGAAAAATACGAAACTGTCGCAAAACAGCCTACAAAATAGTTATTTTTAAAAATTTAGGGACTTAATCGAATTTTTACAAAATCTGGGGAGTCTGTGTTGTAAAATCCCGAACAAAGAATATTTTTAAAGAAATATAAAGCTTTTAAGACATATTTAAAATTCGGAATAAATAATTGGGATCCTTTGTGCAATTTTCAAAAATTCGGGTACTAAATTGATAAGTTTCAAAAAAAAAACCTTGGGATTAAAATGTAAAAATTCAAACAGGGAATATTTTAAAAAATACTGAATTTCTTTTGGAGAGAAATTAGAACTTTCCAAAAGTTTTGGGGTGCTAAATAAATTTATATAATTTCGATTAGGATGAAATTAGAACTTTTCAAAAGTTTAGGGACGTTAGTTAAATTTATATAATCTCGGCTAGGATGAAATTAGAATTTTTAAAAAGTTGTGAATGCTAAATAAATATATATAAATTCGGCTAGGATTAAATTGGAACTTTTCAAAAGTTATTGGGGACTAAATAATACTTGATAAGGACCAAATTGAAACTTTTCAAAAGTTTGAGTACTAAAAATTTATATTGAGTTTCGGCTAGAGTATAAATGAAAGTTTGAGAAATTTTTAGGTTTTTAAATAAATAGTTTAAAACTTGGCCGGGGTTAAATTATAATTTTCAAAATTTTCGGAGGGTTAAATAAATAATTAATAATGGCCGAGGAGTTCTTTTGCAAAATTACAGGATATTAGAATAATTAAATTTTCATTAAATTTGATTGGAGTCAAATGTAAATTTTCGAAAAAACACTCGGAATAAAAATAAATAATTATTAAAATCAGTAGGGTTCGAAAATTAAATTTTCAGAAATTTATGGGGTTAAATAAATAATC
The DNA here is from genome assembly GCA_027422505.1 of Craterostigma plantagineum. NCBI lineage: Eukaryota > Viridiplantae > Streptophyta > Magnoliopsida > Lamiales > Linderniaceae > Craterostigma > Craterostigma plantagineum. The sequence goes on along the minus strand of JAPQWV010000021.1, from coordinate 10,111,498 downwards.
AATAAATGCGGTTGAGGTCAATTTCAAATCTCTAGAAACTTTCGAGTTTAAATAAATGATTAATGAATTCGGTTGGGGTCATTATGAAATTTTCGGAAATTCCGAGGGGTTAATTGTAAATTTTCTAAAATATTTTTGAAACTTAATCTAAACTGGCGTTGGAGTGAATTGTAAGTAGAAAGAATTAAACTTAGAACTTTTAGTTTAAGATCGAGAGGGAATTCTGTGGTTACGGTTCCGGGCCGATTAAAAATCGAAACGCGGGCTTTGGGTCCGAATTATTTGTCGAATGTTGACGTTGGGAATCGGGCCGAGCTAATACCTCGGGCCGATATGTAATGTGGAAAGGATATGTTGCATTTTTTGAGTTGCATCTTTATTTGCACGGCATTTGCATACACGTGTTACGAGGGGAGTACGGAGTCATGAAAGCGTTGTCTAGAGACGCGAGTGAGATGGTTTATGAATGAGAAATGTTGATGAGTTGTATGAGTGAGGTTAGGATAATGTGCACTTTATATGGAGGGAGTGGGGCCTCCCGAGCTACGGACACCTGCGCGCGCGTGTTACCTTTAGTACCTAAGCCTCGGGCCCTGAATGTGATGTGATGATATGAGATATGAGATATGAGATATGAGAAAAGAGTCGAGCGTGTATATTTGTGAGATAAGTCGGGATTGGTATGTGAGAGCATTTGCATTCATGCATATTTTCATCTACTGGGCAAAAGCTCAGGGTTTACGTGTGTAGGTAAGATGGCTGATGGCGGTGACTCCACGGACTTTTGAGGGCGGCGCAGTACATGGGACGCGACCTGTGGAACGAGTTTATGTTTCGTGTTTTTAAGTTTGGGCTTTGCCTTATTGGGCTTCGGCCAAATGAAACAAAATGTGTTTGTGTTTGAACTTATGGATTTAGACATCGAACGTATTTGTATTATTATATTTTAAAAGTTTTAATTAAATGGGTTTTTCGCTGCTTACGCTGCGAAAATCCGCCAAAATACGTATCTAGGAAGTTGGGTCGTTACAGCTGGTTGGGCTTGTTAGGGCGGGTCGGTGAGACCCGAGGGTAACAACAAAGGTCGACCTACCTTTTCGGGAGTCCATCTATAGAAACTTCGAAGTTAAGCGTGCTTGACTTGGGGCAATCTATGGATGGGTGACCCCCTGGGAAGTTTCTCAGGGTGCGCATGAGCGAGTGCACGAAGCATGCTGAAATGTTAGATGGTGATACCATGAGGCCTGACTATCAGTCGGAGTGTGTGGGCCCAACCCCACTAGTCCCAGTAGGAACCGATGATACAGTAACACCCGGTATGGGACGGGATGTTACAAGAAACAACAATCTTTAGGCAATTGCGTGCCTTTAATCTCTATTTCCGTCTACATTTTGTAGTGTTTCGCTTGATTCGATGTTAGAATTCTTGTCTGTTAACTGTTTGAAACCCAAATGCTATTTTCAGCGATTTAGACCTTTAAATGTGATTATCTGGGTTAATATCTGTCTTTTAAGATAGTTTTGATTTTTTCTCTTAATCTAGTAGTATAATTTTTCGGAAATCTGCGTCTTATGCTTGTAATTTGAGTTTCGACTTAACTGGGTTTTTGAAGCTTTGAAGCTGTCGAAGAACTTTCTCGATTGCCAACAGTCTTAATTGAATTCCGACTTGATTAAGATATTGTTTGCATCGTAGAAGATTTTTGATTGCTAAATTGAGTAGTTGCTAAGATAGAAGACTTTGACCGAAAAATTACTTACCATCGAAATGATAATTCTCATTAGAATTTTCTGCGAGCGAAATACTTAATAGCGGAATAGATAAATTGGATGCTTTCTCGCTCGATAACTTTCACGACGAAAATTTTTATTCACGCGCGAAAAATTTCTCGATCGTAAAGTTACACAGAAATCAATTTTCTCGATTGTAAATTTACACGGAAATTTTTCTCGATAGTAAAATTTCTCGGCTACAGTACCACGCTTTATGTTCAAACACTTAGAAAATTTTCTCTATGTCTTTTCCACTGTAGCAGACCTTGTTAGCAAATAAAATTTTCGATCGCAAATTAGAACGGTGACTTAAGTTCATAAATCACACTTAGGCAATTAAAATTGAGGATTTCAATTCTCACGCGATAAATAGAACGGAGTGAACAGTGCTTGATTTACGATTCAACACTTAGAATATTTTCGACTGAACTCTTATAAACACAACTCGAAATGATATTATATCTTATAGAAAAATTTCACTTTGTATGACCTATGTGTGAAATTAGATTGCAATTACAAATTTATCAAACATGTTATGAAATGCTAAACTATTATGGTTTGACGAAATTAAATTTCGACTCAATTTAATATTTGAACTAATGCTTTGTTTCTATAATCCTATTTCAGATGGCTAAGTATCCAGCTTATGACCACGTCTACGACCATAATCTGTACCTCAGTGTATCTGACACCAATTTCCAGCTCGATGTGACTACCTTTCGGTGTTCGGACGAGATCATGGTGACAATACTCACGGTGACGGCTTCAGCCCCGATGACCTATCTCCAACAATTTTGGGGTAGAATAAAGAGCCTCATAGTTGACGGCACCTATTGATTCACCACGGTGATCAGGACGATGCACATCAGTTTCAGCAAGGACGATCTTGACCTCGTCTTGGACTTACCTTTCAGCCCCAACTATGACCCTCTGCCTTCGGATGCAGAGTTGGTGTGTGACTTTCTACATATGGGATACCGACCACCGCTCACCAAGTTCGCACAAGTCCAAAACAACGGCATCCCGCATCCATGGAAGACACTGTTTGGAATTATCAACAAGTGTCTGTCGCCAAGGCACGTCCGGTTCGATAAAGGCAACGGCAACGTTCTCTGCATTTTCCATGGCATAGCGTTCTCGCAGAATTACGATTTTGCTCAACTGATCTGGAACGATCTAACAAAACAGATCAGACATAAGGAGAACAAAAGATCGAAGAATGTCCCGTATGCCCGGTGGTTCAACATTATCATCCAACAACTCATGGGGATACACGAGAACATCCCTCGTCTACCTCTTGGAGGGAGCTACTGACCCCCGAGACTCAAGTTCTTCCACAATCCAAGGCTCACGGATCTTGATCAACCATCGATGCCGATCCCGTTCGAGCTCCTCCGTCTCGCGGACCCCTCGAGAGACGTTTATAGGTTATACTATCGGGAAAATCATCTCACAGAGCAAATGATTTGAGGGCCCCCGATAGATTTTAATGTGAGCCCTCCCCAACAACAACAGCGCCAACCTAGCCCTGAGGCCGAGTTGATAGAACAAGTGGCCCAAGAGCTTGAACAGGAGCCTCCAACTCAAGAAACTCAACTACCTGATCTAGATGCCATGTTGATTGATGCAGTGGCACAAGAGTTGGAACTCGAGACCCACAACAATCACTCGGTGTTGAAGTGTCCATCAATGTTGGCGTGTTCCAAGAATCAATTAAGGAGATCCTTCTACAGGAAGCACAACGGGGCACAGTCCACCACCACAGGCTTCTACGCCTGAACCAGAGGCCGTGATTCCCACGATCACATCTCAAGAGCCTCAGCCAACAGAAGCCCATGAGGATGTTGAAAGAGAACTAACTCTTCATACAGCTACTTCGTCCGAAGCCATGGATTCTGACGAAGAGGTTCAACTGACCAGACGGGTTCCACGACGTTCACTCTCAATCTCCGAGCTTGTCATCATAACTGTTGCTTCTAATCAGACACGACACCAGTCATCACTCTAAGTGCTGAGGCCGAAGCCAAGATTCCACTTATTACCGGCCCAGCCCAACCGGTGTCTGATACGCAGATTCAATATGAACCTGCCACAACAACCATAGATGAGAATCTACAAGATTCGAATCGACGATTGGATGGTCGGACAGTCACAACCTCAAGTGACTACGAGCCAGCTTAAGGAGCCGGTGTTAGCTCAAGGGTTGACAACAGGCGACATCAGTCGACCTGGTCCATCAATGGAGGCGTCCGTCCAGTTTGTGACTGAAGCGCACTTCCAAGCAGCTCTCTCTGCAGCCATCACATCCCTTGAAGACAAAATGATGGAGAGAGTGCTGGCAGCCATCGAGACGTCCCGACGCAACACTGGGAAAGCACCCGTCTCAGAGGGCACTTCAGCGCAAGCAAACCTTCCAACCCTACAATCCTCTTCCACCGACCCACTCACAAACTCGTCCATCCTCATTAACCCATACACCATACACATCACCAAACTCCACGATATACTACTCATCCTCCTTATAGGCCTTCCCACCCGAACGCCTTAGGAAGAATCACCTACAGGCATCTCGTGGATCACCCTGAGCCACCTATTCAATCTTGCCGAGGCCAAAGCTCCCGCACACGCAGCCGACTTCGGAGCTCTTTGGTGCACGTTCTTTGTATTTAGAGCTTGTAGTCCGAAGTCTGTTGGCTGAGGTTGAAGACTTCTTTTTGAAGTACTTCTTGCTCATCATTTGTCCTATGAGAGCTAACTGCTTTCCTAGAGCTTTCAAATTTGGTTCAACATCGGAGTCTGATTCTTCTTCTGACTCTGAAGGTGAAGGAGGCCTAACGATCTTTTCCTTTCTTGATCTTGAGCTCCTCTTCTCTGAGACTAAGGCAACAGTGTCTTCGGTCTGTTTGCCTTTCTGCTCTTTGAGAATCTCGCTGATATCATCCTCATGCTGTGCGAGATTGTCAAACACGGCATGGACATCCAACTCCTCTAGATCTTTATTTTGTCGAATCAGAGTGGATATTTTCTTCCATTCTGCGGGCAGAGAGGATAGAAATCTGATGTTTATCTCCATATTAGTCTTCGAGATTTCTATCTTCCTCATCTCGTTGAGAAGAGTGAGGTATCTTTGGTAGATCTCGTATAGACTCTCCTCCGGCTTTGCTTTGAAGGAGTCGTAAGCTGTGAGAATGTTCGCCTTGTCGGCCTTTATGCCAACTTCCGTCCTCTGCATCATCCTATGCAGTTCATCCCACATTCCTTTAGCCGATGAAAGGCTATCAATTTGTCTGTATATGTCATTGGGGATGCCCTGTATGAGTGTTGGGGATGTGCCCTCGGAATGCCATTCGAGGATGTAATGAATAGGGCACGTATTGTATATTCGATGTATTTTCGCCTGTATTTGAATATTGTATTCTTATACTTGATAATGGAATTTATATTTTTATATTAATTCTTTAAAGGCATATTATTTATTTACCTATTAAGTCTCATTAGGCATCCGGTGAGACGGTAAATAAATAAAACCCATATATCGTAAGTATAGTCACTGATTCTCATGGGATGAGAGAGGGGGCACCAGTGAGCTATTATTCTTCGATATTAAATTAGTCCATAATTCTTAGACCTCAGTAGGGTGACTGAGCGTCAATTACGACTTATTTGTTGACGACTCTTAAATGGTTGTGCCAACCATCCGCTTGGGAAGCGGGACGTCATAACATTGGTATGAGTTGAATCAGGGGATTAACTTGTACTTGGACACGACTCGTAATCGATAATCACATGGGCCTTATCGTTACTCTGGGTAGCGTCAATGATTGATTGATTGACTATAGTAGTGTGCGTGGACCTTAGACTGAAAGGTCTTTGACGGAGTTGACTTCGGGGTCTTGACTTGTCACTAGTTTGCTAGGCCCGCCTTGTTCGGTGATGAACATGGGTCGGCGGCGACATGCGGTCTTGACAACGAAGGGTAACTGCCGTGCTTAGACTAACGTGAGGGATTCACTGTCTCGTTAGTAACCGAGATATATATGTCTTATGAATATTTGGGGACAGGAAATTACAAAGTCTTCGGCCGAAGCAATAAACTGACTCACGTGGGACGTGGAGAACAGTTTAGTAATTTCGCCAGTCACGAATTCGTCATAGTGTCGAGTCTAGTGAGTTTGACGTAACCATGACTCTCACTCGACCGGAACATTAGTGAAGGGTCTATACGTACGACGATAATCTATAGTCGGTTCGTAGATTGAAGATCGTACTCAACACGGGATCTATTCGGTGCCGCGGGATTGGCTAGGCGCTTACTGAATTCTTGGATTCCTCCCTTGCCGGGTTGAGACGAACCAAGAGAGTCGGGCTTAAAAATGATCACTGTTATAGTGCCTAACTAATATGAGATGTAAATTAATTTAACGGTCTTAGAGACGTTAATAAAATATTAAATATATGTTTTAGAAACTATATTTACATGGACGGATATTTACGGAACGAAAATGGTAATAGTTGAAGCGTAAATAGGGTTCACAATGACAAGCAAGGCTTGTCACGGTTGTGAAGCCCATCTGCAAAGTTGTAGTAGCTTCAAAAATTCATATCCCACAATCTAGACCTCGGATTGAGAATCCCTTTGGTCAGAGGTAAGATTGATGAGTCTTTTAACTATGGTTAAAATTTCAGGTCAATCGGACATCGTTTACCCCTCGATCGGGTCGAAATACGAAACTGCCGCAAAGCTGTCAAAGTGTCACGGCCGTGAACACATTGCACGTGGCCCTGACGACCGGCAGTGGTGACCAAAAATGGTGCCCGACTGTGTCACGGCGGTGACACTCATTGCCAAGGCCGTGAAGGCCTCAAAGCAATGGTCATGGCCATGACAATGGCCGTGACGAGTGGCAGAACATGTCCAATGATGAGTCACGGCCGTGACAAGCTTGTTTGAGGCCGTGAACGCGCATCAAAACATCATTTTCTTGGCCAAACCTAATCCAATTTTGATCCTTGTTCTTATGTTAGACATATGGGACATTATTAGGTCATTTAGTGACATAATAAAAGGGAATCTAACACCTTTTGAGTCATGTAGGACATGATCTCATTTGGATTAAATTAAAAGTCATTTCTTGGTTTGGAAATGGACTTTTAATATATTTTCTTAGAGAATTTCGTCCATAAATTGAATTAAGCTCTTTCTCACTCTATCTTTGAGTTTTAGAGAGAAGTGAGAGCATTTAGGGTGATCTTTGAGAAATCCCTAAGTGTTTGTGAGTTTTAGAAATCACACACATACATATACATCTCTACACAACACTCCACACCATCTCTAGCCATCCTTGGGGTGGTGTTGGTTTGTGGTACTTCACGGGGTCGGCGTGACTCTTTTCGGCGCAGTTCGTGAGCTAGGGAGCTAAGGATCTTCGTGACGAGGGTAATGTTCTAAACCTTAATACGTGTATACATACGTGTTTTTCTTTATACCGAGTTTGGTCTTGTGGCGGGAACGAGGAAATTTTTGAAATTCACTCGTTCCAACGGGGAACCTGGGAGACCCATTCAATACTTCCGCTGTGTCCGGGGAGAGGCTCGGGTCACCCGGGGTTTCCCAACAGTGGTATCAGAGCAATAGGCTCGGTTCTAAGAAACGACATAAACGAGTCCGAAACGAACTTGGTTGTGCAAGTCACTAAGTCGCTCGAGCGTCGTAGCATGAGTTGTACTTAGTTCGAGTTTGTAAACCGAGCGCTCGCTTGGTCGAAAGTCGCCTAGTTGTGAACGGTCTGACGTAGCAAAGCAACGTGGGGAGAAAACCCTAGTGGAGTCTCCTCACGGTTCGTAATTGACACTGGGTCCGTAAGTCTAGGACTAGCCCAAATTTCGTTTGGTTTCTTTGAGCGTTTTGTTGTCGTGAACGTGTTTATGTTGTATGTATATATATGTATGACACGTATTAAGACGTCGGCGTGGACTTAGGCTCTATTTCCGGGTGATATGTTAAGGGTGACAAGGTCCCCCCCGGTTTGTAATTTATTCGTTAATATACGGGTTGTTTGGGACAGCTGATCCCCCCGTCTTGTACCTTATTAATTTTTAGAAAATTAGTTTAGCACGATGGCTGTATGAGTATGAGGAGGAATCATGAGATGGCCGTTCGAAGCCTTGGAGGTCGTTCAAGAACACGGTTTGAAGCCGACGGCGTAGAGATGTGTATTTTTATCAATATAAATATAGTAGAGTAGAAATAGTCCACGCAGACGATCTTATAGGCAAACTAAGTTTACTGCAATTACGTGCATGTTTGTTTGACGTTACGTGCGTGTATTTAAGTGCTTTTGTGTGTGAGACGTATTCTCCCGGTTGGACAAAATACTAAGTGGGTAAAGGACTGGGTCCTGTCTTCTATCAAGTTCGAAACCATTGCGCTTGAGTGTCATGTGCGGTTTGTTCTGAGTTATCGGCGCCAATCATCTCGCTCTTGTCGTAGTTGGCTCGGGTGCGTTAAGACAATAAAGTCAAGCTCGTTATTGAAACGACTTGGGTGTATGTGCGGTTTGTTCCGAGTTATCGGCGCCAAACATTTCGCTCTCGTTGTTGATATTTCGGGTGACTGTCTAAACGCCGCTCTCCGAAACATATTCACGTCCTATAAAGAGTTATCCTACGGGCGGAATTTCTAAATGTTAGGATTGAGCCAGACGTTGATAGGTTACACTTAGTCGGTTATTTCCCAATTACTCCTGTTAGGGTGAGGGTTCCTGACCGGAGACAAAGTAGTTGAAATACTCATGAGATGGATTCATGTTGGACACGGGTACGTCTATGGGTTCGTGTGGGACACGGCGCCGTCCGAGTAATGGGCCAACAAACTGTTAGGTTGAGGTTCATTTCTGCGGAGCGGGGAAATCAACTCCACTATGAAACTATCAACGAGGTTTCCGAAATCTCTATCGGGAGAATGAGATTTTGAGAAAAATAGTGGGAGCAAGCCAAATTGTTAAAGTCCTTATTTGTGCTTGTAGAATAATACGTTGACCCCTTCAATGCTTTATTTTCTGCAGATTGTTTTCTTTCTTGTTTGCTGATCACGCAAAATCGTTTGGAGGGTCCAAACCTTGCGGACTGGCTCCGTAACTTGAGGATAGTCCTCACTCAGGAATGCCTAGAGTATGTCCTTGAGGGACCCATACCACTCGAACCCCAAGAGGGTGCGAGTGATGATGACAGGGAATATTATGCCAAATGGATGGCTGATAGTGCCCGTGTCAAGGCTTATATATTAGCTGGGATGAATAATGATCTGCAGCGCCAGCATGAGGGTATGCAAATGCGCGAGATATTGATTCATCTGAAGGAGTTGTACGGCGAGCAGTCGAGATCGTCTCGATACCGTGCTGCCGACAATCTCTTTCATACCAAGATGCCTGAGAGTGCAGATGTTGCGGCACATGTGCGTAAGCTCATTGGGTACATCGAGGAACTAAGTTCTCTCGGTTGTCCCATTCATAATGAGCTTCAGATTGACCTGATCCTTCAGTCACTCCCAGCTTCATTTGCTCAGTTTATTATAAACTATAATCTGAGCGATAGGCGATTTTCGCTTCCTGAACTCATGAACACGCTGGTTCAGACTCAGCGTGAGCTAAAGAAAGGAAAGGGAAAAGAGGTTGCGTTTGTTGTGACTACAAGGTCTAAGAGATCTAAGTCGAACAAGCCCAAGCCCAAGCCTAATAAGCCAAAAGGAGGAATTAAGAAAAAGGGCAAGGCCAAAATGAACGTGCCTAATGTTCCGAAGGTGACTGATCGGTGCCTTCACTGTCAAGAGCTGGGCCATTGGAAAAGGTACTGCCCCAAGCTTCGAGCTTCTGGGGCTTCAGGTAAAGTTTCAGAAACTTATTGTTCATTTACTGTATTTTCCACTTTGTGGATTCTTGACTCGGGAGCTAGTGCTCACATTAGTGTTTTGAACCAGGGTCTGGAACGAAGTAGGAAGCTGGCGGAACGAGAAGTCTTGATCAACGTTGGTAGCGGACATTGTGTCCCTGCTAGTCATGTTGGATCGAAGACTCTTGTACTAAGTTCTGGACATGTATTATATCTATCTGATGTACTTGTATTGCCCAAGGGGCTGAAAAATATTATTTCTATTCCTGCTTTGAGTAAGAATGGTTATGAATTTCGATTCAATAATAATATTTGTGAGATTTATTTTGGAAATAAATGCGTCGGAAATGCAACGTTAATAAATGGTTTATATTACGTTAACGTCCAACATGCGAATGTAGTTACCGACAAACATAACTTAGAGTTAAATAAAAAGTATTTGTGGCATCTTAGACTAGGTCATGCCGGAGTGCGAAAGATTCAAGAGTTGAAGAAACATGGCATAATTAAGCCGACGGAATCAGATTCCTATCCAACGTGCGAGTCTTGTATCTTAGGCAAAATGACTAAGTCTCCCTTTACAGAGATTTTTCAAAGAGCCGCAAATATTTTGGATTTGATCCATACAGATGTTTGTGGACCGTTTAGTGTAGCGGCCCGAGGTAACTTCCACTATTTCGTGACTTTTACAGATGATCACTCTCGCTATGGCTTGGTGTATCTGTTAAAGCACAAGTATGAAACGCTTGAAAAGTTCAAGGAATTCAAAACAATGGTGGAAAATCAAACTGGGAGACAAATTAAAGTTGTTCGATCAGATCGAGGCGGCGAATTTATGAGTCTTGAGTTTGATGATTTCATGAAAGAAAATGGAATCATTTCGCAGTTTACACCGCCCGGAACACCACAGTTGAATGGTGTTGCCGAACGCAGAAATCGAACATTATTAGATAAAGTTCGATCTATGCTAAGCTATACAGATCTTCCCATATCGTTATGGGGATATGCTTTGCAAACTGCAGTCTATGTTTTGAACAGAACTCCTTTGAAGTCTGTTGATCGGGTACCTTACGAAATTTGGAACGGTAAGAAACCCAGCTTGAATCACTTAAAAGTTTGGGGTTGCCCCGCCTATGTGAAAAAGCTTATGACAGACAAACTTGAATCAAGGTCCACGAAAGGACGTTTCGTAGGATATTCCGATGATAGCATGGGATATTATTTCTACTTCCATGATGATCAGAGGATCATCGTAGCTGTACATGCTCACTTTCTCGAGGAACAGTTCGTTCGAGAGGGTGGAGCTGGCAGAGAAGTAACTCTTGGAGAGTTAGAAGAAATGCCTCCAGAGCCATCAGTGCCTAGGGTCACAGATGAGCAGTCCGAGACGCGCCCAGAATTGCGCAGGTCGGGTAGAGTATCTCGCGAGCCTGAGAGATATGGTATGGTACACGTCGAGCACGGGGTTGCTGCGACGGAGGGAATCATTGGTGATGATCCCACTACCTATGACCAGGCAATGATGGATGTCGACTCAAAGAAATGGGTCGAAGCTATGAAAGCAGAGATAGACTCTATGCACAGCAACCAAGTCTGGACTCTAGTAGATTTGCCCCAAGGTTTTAGACCGATAGGGTGCAAATGGATCTACAAGAGAAAGATTGGATCTGACGGACAGGTTGAAACCTACAAAGCTAGGCTAGTAGTGAAAGGGTATAATCAGAAAGAGGGCATTGATTATGAGGAAACCTTTTCACCTGTAGCAATGATTAAGTCTATCAGGATTCTGCTTGCCATAGCAGCATACTATGATTACGAGATCTGGCAGATGGATGTGAAAACTGCTTTCCTACATGGATTCCTCCAGGAGGAAATCTATATGGAGCAGCCCAAGGGTTTTACATCGCAAGCAGATGCTCACAAAGTGTGCAAGCTTAATAGGTCAATTTATGGACTTAAGCAAGCGTCTAGAAGCTGGAATCTTCGATTTGATGAAGTAGTTAGGAACTACGGATTCTTAAAGAATGAAGATGAGCCTTGCGTTTACAAGAAGGTCAGTGGGAGTAAGATATCGTTCCTCGTATTGTACGTGGATGACATCCTTTTGATGGGAAACGATATCGGGATGCTCTCGGAGGTGAAAGCTTGGCTTTCAACCGAATTATCCATGAAAGACCTGGGAGAAGCAACCTATATTCTTAGAATTCGCCTTTTTAGAGATCGAGCGAATCGAATGATAGGTTTATCTCAGGCCCTTTACTTAGAAAAGATTCTGAAACGATTTCGAATGGATGAATCTAAGAAAGGGTTCTTGCCAATTCGACATGGGATTCATCTCTCGAAATCCATGTGTCCTCAAAATGAGGAAGCAAGGAAGGAAATGAGTGAAATTCCTTATGCATCAGCAATAGGTAGCCTAATGTATGCGATGCTATGTACGCGGCCTGACATTGCGTATGCATTGAGCATAGTAAGTCGGTACTAGTCTAATCCTGGTAAAGAACATTGAATGCAGTAAAGAATATCTTTAAGTACCATAGAAGGACTAAAGATATGATATTGATTTATGGAAATGGAGAATTAGAGGTGGATGGTTATACCGATTCGGATTTCCAGTCAGACGTGGATGACCGAAAATCTACTTCTGGTTTCGTCTATACGCTCAATGGTGGAGCAGTGTCTTGGAAAAGTTCCAAGAAAAGCACTACTGCCGATTCCACCACTGAGGCGGAGTATATTGCGGCCTCTGAGGCAGCAAAGGAAGGTGTTTAGATGACGAAGTTCTTAGAAGAACTTCAAGTAGTTCCAGGCATAGTGGACCGCCCACTGCCATTGTGGTGCGACAATAGTGGGGCAGTCGCACAAGCCAAGGAACCTAGGTCTCACTCAAAGTCCAAACATATAGAAAGAAAATACCACGTGTTGCGTGGGTTCGTTGAGAATGGCTATATAGCTGTGCAGAAAATAGCTACCGCGGATAACGCGGCTGACCCGTTCACCAAGCCTCTCTCACAGGCAGTGCTTGATCGACACCTCTATAAAATGGGGCTACGATATCATAGCGCATGGCATTGAGTGCAAGTGGGAGATTGTTGGGGATGTGCCCTCGGAATGCCATTCGAGGATGTAATGAATAGGGCACGTATTGTATATTCGATGTATTTTCGCCTGTATTTGAATATTGTATTCTTATACTTGATAATGGAATTTATATTTTTATATTAATTCTTTAAAGGCATATTATTTATTTACGTATTAAGTCTCATTAGGCATCCGGTGAGATGGTAAATAAATAAAACCCATATATCGTAAGTATAGTCACTGATTCTCATGGGATGAGAGAGGGGGCACCAGTGAGCTAATATTCTTCGATATTAAATTAGTCCATAAGTCTTAGACCTTAGTAGGGTGACTGAGCGTCAATTACGACTTATTTGTTGACGACTCTTAAATGGTTGTGCCAACCATTCGCTTGGGAAGCGGGAGGTCATAACATTGGTATGAATCAGGGAATTAACTTGTACTTGGACACGACTCGTAATCGACAATTACATGGGCCTTATCGTTACTCTGGGTAGCGTCAATGATTGATTGATTGACTATAGTAGTGTGCGTGGACCTTAGACTGAAAGGTCTTTGACGGAGTTGACTTCGGGGTCTTGACTTGTCACTAGTTTGCTAGGCCCGCCTTTTTCGGTGATGAACATGGGTCGGCGGCGACATGCGGTCTTGACAACGAAGGGTAACTGCCGTGCTTAGACTAACGTGAGGGATTCACTGTCTCGTTAGTAACCGAGATATATGTCTTATGAATATTTGGGGACAGGAAATTACAAAGTCTTCGGCCGAAGCAATAAACTGACTCACGTGGGACGTGGAGAACAATTTAGTAATTTTGCCAGTCACGAATTCGTCATAGTGTCGAGTCTAGTGAGTTTGACGTAACCATGACTCTCACTCGACCGGGACATTAGTGAAGGGTCTATACGTACGACGATAATCTACAGTCGGTTCGTAGATTGAAGATCGTACTCAACACGAGATCTATTCGGTGCCGCGGGATTGGCTAGGCGCTTACTGAATTCTTGGATTCCTCCCTTGCCGGGTTGAGACGAATCAAGAGAGTCGGGCTTAAAAATGATCACTGTGATAGTGCCTAACTAATATGAGATGTAAATTAATTTAACGGTCTTAGAGACGTTAATAAAATATTAAATATATGTTTTAGAAACCATATTACATGGACGGATATTTGCGGAACGAAAATGGTAATAGTTGAAGCGTAAATAGGGTTCACAATGACAAGCAAGGCTTGTCACGGTTGTGAAGCCCATCTGCAAAGTTGCAGTAGCTTCAAAAATTCATATCTCACAATATAGACCTCGGATTGAGAATACCTTTGGTCAGAATCAAGATTGATGAGTCTTTTAACAATGGTTAAACTTTCAGGTCAATCGGACATCGTTTACCCCTCGATCGGATCGAAATACCAAATTGCCGCAAAGCTGTCAAAGTGTCACGGCCGTGAACACATTGCACGTGGCCGTGACGACCGGCAGTGGTGACCAAAAATGGTGCCCGACTGTGTCACGGCCGTGACACTCATTGCCAAGGCCGTGAAGGCCTCAAAGCAATGGTCATGGCCATGACAATGGCCGTGACCAGTGGCAGAACATGTCCAATGATGAGTCACGGCCGTGACAAGCTTGTTTGAGGCCGTGAACGCGCATCAAAACATCATTTTCTTGGCCAGACCTAATACAATTTCGATCCTTGTTCTTATGTACATATGGGACATTATTAGGTCATTTAGTGACATAATAAAAGGGAATCTAACACCTTTTGAGTCGCAATGACAGTAATTCCAGCAATCCTGATGGAGACCTACTGGGCTAGCGGCTCAATGACAGTAATTCCAGCAATCCAAATATTCTAGCCCAAATAATTATTGGACAGCCTAATAAAAATAAATCAAGCCCAATTCATTTAAGTCCCCGACTCTAAGAGTCCCATTTCATTTAAGCCCAAAATAATTAATTCCAGCAACTATTTCCATAACCAACCGAAAATAATTGTTTTCAGAAATTAATTAAAATAATTCCAATAATAAAAAATAATTAATTCATGGCCCCACATAAATAATTCAGGCAGCTCAATAAAGTAATACTAGCAACCTAAATATTTTAAAGTCTCGCAGGCCTAAAAGCCCAAGCATTTAATTGATTTAACTACCCAATAAATTAACTACACAGCCCAAAATATAATTTCCACATATTTAAGGCCCAAGCCCATCAGGAACCCTAGGTGAAATAACTACATCAAGCCGAATATTATCCAAATTTCGTTTCACCCCCCAGATCTTAGATATCACGGCCTTCAGTCCCAAGGAAAATAATAGAATAGCCCCCTCATTTGTATAATTTCCACTCAAAACCCCAAAAATTAGAAAACTTACAACCGTGTCCCGGAGGTGCCGTTTCCGGCTGAGACGTCGCTGGCGACAGGAGCATCGACCACGGCGGCTCTACCTCAGGGAATGACGGGCGCGGCTGTGATGGTTTGAGCGCGACGGGCGCTGAAATCCGTGCTCGACGCGAGTGTTTTCCCGTTATCTTCTTCACAACCGTCATCACCGATTCAGCCCCGACGGCGGCGTGTTTTGACCGGAGAGGAATGAGGCGGAGGCTCAACCTCATGGGCATCCTCGATTTTAAGGAGTCGTCGTTGATTTTGCACTCTTCCAGAAATCGCGTGGTTAAGGTTTTTGAGTGCCGCCGCAGATTCGACGGTCGATTGTGCCCGCCACGGTGGGTCTTTGGCCGCAGGAGGCATGCGTATGGATAGATCGTTTCTCAGCGAGTACGTTGGTGGTCACGGCTTCGTCGGTGGTCGCCGTTGGACCGAGATATACAGCGGCAAAAACGAGCACATCGATTAGTCCAAAGAATTTTCTGCTATCGTGAGGGCAGACCTGAATAGGTGGCCACCGCTGCCTGGGTGGTGGACGGTCACCGACGGTGAAGCCAAGGTGGCCGGCGACCAAGCTTATGGTGAGACAAAGTTTTGCCCCGCAAGTGTTCGATGGAATGCCATAGAAGAAACTCAAGAATGGCAGCCCGGAAATCTTCCAAAAACAGCCGTTGAATCCAACCCACGACTCCATATCTCACATTCCAAACCCTCGATTCCCACAGACGGCGCCATTTGATGCGGGTTACGACCCCGATCAACAAGATTTATGGTCCGGGAATAAAGGTGAGGGCCGGTTCGGATGAAATCGTGGATCGAATATACGAGAAAAGACAAAAAGGGAAGAGACGATGATTTACGTGGTTCGGATTCGGGTGAATCCTACGTCCACGGGCCGCCGGAGAACATTCACTATTCATGGAGGAAGATTACACACTCAACCTCACTTGCTCTCATGTTTACAAGTGATCCCAAGCTCTAAACAGTAGAAAGAAGATAAAGAGAGGGAGAGAGAACATGTGTGTGTGTTCTAGGTGTGTTAGTGTGTGTGGGGCATGTGACTTTTGGTGTAAAATGGACAAAAGATCCTATTTATACTGCAAGGGCGGCTAGGGTTTCGTACTGCCCTCCCTTGTCAGGTGTCCCGATTCAGGTGTCCCGATCACTTCCATAGCTCTCTCGATTACTTCATTCGTTCCCACCTGATAGCTCCGTAGCTTCATGAGATATCTTTCGAGTACTTCCCTTTGACCTTCGGAATAGCTCCGTAGCTTCCCGGGGTATCTCCTTATCTTCTCCAAATATCATCTCCTTACCTTACCTCTGGCCGAACCTCGTACCTAGTCTTTGCTTCCTTCAACCTCATACTCTGTTCCTTGTAGGTCGTCAGGTCAGGAGGAATGCTGGATAGGTCACCCTTATCACCATCCTTCTCACCAAATGCCTTGGATTAACTGGTAAATAAGAACAAAATATAATAACAAAGAACTTGCCTTAGATTAACGTCATTTCCCAGGTAGATCCTTTTCCTTACGATGATGATGATGGTGTTAATTTAATCGGTGGTTGAAATATATGGGATTGCATTATGTTTAAGCACGTACGCCTACATCCTCAATCTCTCGTACATCAACCGGGCCGCCGCGGAGTACCTTGGTGAAACCGTTGCAGGGTACATGGACTGGTATGAGCGGCATTCTCATCCTCGCCTGCTTTCGATGAAGCAGGGATCCTCATCGGGCGGCATACCCCCGCGCAGCCACGCCGACTACGTACGTAACTAAGTCTTATGTTGATTTTTTTGCTTTAAATGTTTAATCATATTTTATATGTATTATTTCTATGTACAGTGGTACAGCTCGATGTACACCCTGAGTAGCGATATGCTAGCGAGGATGCATCTTGACGGATCGACGCATACGGACGAGTTCAGAGAGAGACTGGACGAGCTCAACGACCGTTGGCGCAATGCCCCATGACGTGTTTTTATTTTCTTTATGCTACGTTTATTTATCGGACGCGTACTTATTATTTGTTTGGAATAAATAATACAAATAAATAATAAAATAAATAGTAAATAAATAATACAAATAAATATACAAAAAAATAATACAAATAAATAATAAAATAAATAATACAAATAAATATTAAAATAAATAATACAAATAAAAAGACAAAAAAATCATACAAATAAATAATACAAAGAGTTATACAAAAAAATAATACAAATAAATCATACAAATAAATAATACAAATAAATCCTACAAATAAATAATACAAATAAATAATACAAAGAGTTATACAAAAAAATAATACAAATAAATAATATAAATAAATAATACAAAGAGTTATACAAAAAAATAATACAAATAAATAGTCACAAATTATTATGCTGAATTAGGTGCATCCATTGAACGAATCGACTATGATATCTTATGTCCCAACCAGCTACTCGACGATCACAATACGTGAACCAATACGGATGTAAGATGGGCATAGGAAAATCTGGACATAAATTAAGTCTAATGTAATGTTGATAATCATCCCCCAAGGTGCGCCATGACGATCGTACGGGTCGGTCCAGTAGCAGTCCGACCGGCACGCAGTGGCAATATAGTGTTCGAAATCATGTTGATGTTATACCCATTACCGTACCTGTAGAGGACAATTACAGCATTTCAAATTGTCGCCACAACCCACAGATCACACGTTGTCATCATCCAGTGGTTCGCTCCACAAGGGCCCCCTTCCCAGCGTATACGATCCAACTGCATTTCCAATGAATCACCATAATACAATGCCTCGTAGCGCCCCCAATGGGCCGTGAGTTCGTTCGCAACGTTAGTCCTGATGGCGATCCATTCGTCCTCGTTATCGTAAACATGGGACGCAATAATGCGAAATTCACAGTTGCCGTCAGCCACTACATTCTTATAGCTAACTATATACGGATGGATGACTGTTGTTACGTGGTTGGTCAACTGGGTGCCGTAGAAGTCTGATTCACCTGTAGAATGCAATTAGTCTGATTAGATGTGCACCCGTGTTTGATCAAATTTAAGAGTAAAAGATTGTAGTACCTGTCTCCGTAGTAGATCGAGACCGCTTTACAGACGAAGATGACGTACGACCCTGGCTGCTACGCCTGGTACTGCTGCGCCCTCCGCTGCGTCCATCCCTTGGGATTGCGTACTCCCAAGCACTTCGATCCCGCTTCGATCCGGGATGACGATTTCCCTCTCGTCGTCTGAAAAAAATAAATAACAGCCGAACAGGATTTTCGGCCCCGTGTAGAGGGGGCCGAAACATGATTTCGGCCTCCACAGCTCCATCCGACTCATGATTTCGGCTGCAGCAGTCCCGGCCAAAACATGATTTCGATCCTTTCAAGCCAGGTCGAAAAAAATTTTCGGCCCCCTTAAGGTCCTGCCGAAGATGTTTTTCGGCCGGGCCTTGTGGGGCCGAAATTGTCTTTCTGTCGGGACTGAAACGGCCGAATGTTTCCGTCCGACCTTTTTTTGGAGCGAATCTGAATCAAGTTCGATTATTCATCTAGGTTGTTGCGGATTTTACGAGAATTTGCTTACCAGTCGTGCGAGCAGACCTTTGCCCTGTCCATTTCCCCTTTCGTCGATCCATTGCGATTTGAACTTTTTTTTTTTTTGTTTGATTCTGATTTGAATGCGTGATTGCAATATGGAAATTGTTATCTAATAAAAAATTTTATTCAAAAGGGCAAAATTGTCTTTTTGCAGCCCTTTAGGGGGCGGTGACTAGAAAAAAGGGTTGTGCAATCCAGGATTAAAAAACAGACTGAGGTTCATACTTGTCATTTGCAGGGAGGGACGCGGGGGGGGGGGCAATTGCCCCCCCAAGCTGCCGGATTTTGCCATAGTGAGTTTCGATCTGCCCCCCCAAGCTTGCGTTGGCCATGGATGGAATTGGGGTTCTGCAATTCGTGTATTGAGGAATGAGGAAGACGACCTATACTATAGCTTTGGGCCAATATCAAATACATTCAGTTAAATTGTTTTGAATTTCATTTAGATGTGTAGAGGCCCACTAAAATTTAAATTGAAGAACAGCCCACCAACTTTTAATAAAAAATTAAATCAATTAAAACTCCACTCACCTCTAACGTGTTCTTTTTGAAAGAAAGGATTTCATGGGTTTTGTGTGGGCTATTAAATACTTACTTGCAGTAATTGAATTTCTATTCGAGCAATTAGCCATTTTTATCCTGTTGGTATATAACTAATATATAAATAAAAACAAGGAATTTTGTAACAATATTATTTTGTATATAGTAAATTGTAGAGGAAATTTTACATATATATTATTATATAAGATATACTATCATATATGTTTTATACTAATAATATATCCATCATATGATAGCAAATATTAGATAAATTAAAATTTTATACAAATCTATATATGATAGTATATTTTTATAATAAAATCATGTTTATATTATTCTTTTTATTTTTTTAAATAAAATTCAAATTTTCGGTCGGTTAACCGAACCGAACCGAAAAGAATTAGGTAAAAACCGGGACCGAACCGAAATATTTCGGCTCAGTTTTCAGTTTATAAAATCCTCGAACCAAGTTTGGGTAACTGAAAGTTCGGTTCGATTTTGAGCCCCCGACCATAAGATCCTGCGTCCGTCACTGGTCATTTGCGTTTCGCCAACTCAAACATGTGCTGCGTACAAATCTCCACTGTGTTTCATTTCGTTTTTCCAAATCGAGATCAAATATAAGCTTTGCAATGCGCTTTCTCCGCTAATCGCAAAACAAGTTTTCGATTTTGCGTGGGCTGGCTTTTTACTCGCTATTGGTTAACAGAAGGTTTGAGAGAGAAATATTATGGAGAATCTGATTCAGTTGGTGAACAGACTGCAAAGAGCATGCACGGCGCTTGGGGATCACGGTGAGGAGAGTGCGTTGCCTACTCTATGGGACGCATTGCCTTCCATCGCCGTTGTTGGTGGTCAGGTGATTTGCATGTCTCGTAAATTTTATTCCATAATTCGTTCTCTTTTAGATGATTATGATCGATTGAGCCTTTTATGAGATGATAAGTGATTTTTATTCGCATGTTCATGTTTGGCGTCCGTCCATTCATTTTTGGGATGAATCTGATGTACACGCTGCCTTATTTCAGTCCACAATTGTCTTTCGAATATGCTATGTAGTTATTCCTGAACAATCATGGACTATATTTTGATCCTTCCCTGTAAATGATAATGAATGATGTTATTTCTGTAGTACAGTTTGATATTGATTTCTTCGTCGAACATTTCTTTGCTTTGCCTCATACAACCGACTGATTTTCTTTTGTTTCGGCTTCATAGAGCTCTGGAAAGTCGTCGGTGTTGGAGAGCATTGTCGGAAAAGACTTTCTGCCTCGTGGATCTGGTAAAAATTTGTTATTAAGGTTCAGACCATAACCATCATCCACATGTGTGATTCATTGATATTTCCATTTTTGGTCTCTTAAAAACACATTGCAGGTATTGTTACTCGACGTCCACTTGTCTTGCAGCTTCATCGTATTGATGAGAAAGGGGAATATGCAGAGTTTGGACATCTTCCCAGGAAAAAGTTCACTGATTTTGGTAAGTTTGGTTAGAAATTTGCCCTCGGTTTATTGGGAAGTAATGTTCTATCATCCACTTATGGAATTTCGTGATTCTCGAATTTCATTTGTGAATACGCGAATAACTCAACATGCTCTCTGTTTATCATATTGTTTTTGAACCTCGACAACTAATACTACTAGTTTATGCTGCAGCTGCTGTGAGAAAAGAAATTGTTGATGAGACTGATCGTGAGACTGGACGCTCGAAACAAATTTCCAGTGTTCCCATTTATCTTAGCATTTATTCTCCAAATGGTGAGGGATATGTCTTGATTCACCTATTTTGTTTTTCAAATTAAAATTTGGATAATGCCATCTGCTGATTTCATTTTTGGATGTTAAAGTTAGTTTCAGCATTCACAACCTTTCAGTGTAGCAAAATCTCATATATGCCAGCATAGAAATGTATCAGTACATTATGTTCTGATTTGCTATTTTTGTGATCTTTCAGTTGTTAATTTGACATTGGTAGATCTTCCTGGTCTAACAAAGGTGGCTGTTGGTAATTCTAATGCTGATAAGCTCTTTCCTTTAACGGTTATTTAACTTGCCATTTTTGCCTTCTCATCTCCTTCTAATGACTCATACTTATTGTAGACGGTCAGTCAGAAAGCATTGTGCAGGACATAGAAAACATGGTGCGGGCTTATATTGAGAAGGTAATTGAATTATTGGAATTCGATTTCTATATAAAATTTAGTTATAGGGGATGATCCTCTTTGAGTAGGCTTTATTTGTTCCAATAGTGGCTTATGCTTGGTTTAGTAGCATCTAATTATAGTTCAGTAGTATCTATTGACATTTGAGATTCATTGAATATAACTTCTTGAATATCTGCCACAGCCCAACTGTATCATATTAGCAGTTTCTCCTGCCAATCAAGATCTTGCTACTTCAGATGCAATTAAGATTTCTCGTGAGGTAGATCCAAAAGGTATGCCAATCTATGCAGTTTGCCAATGTGAATATGGTCCCGAGTTCAGTGTTAACGCTGCCCTTGTGTTTCTTTGTTTGCACACAAAAACTGTGTTTTTTTATATCCTTTTTCAGGAGAGAGAACATTCGGAGTTTTGACAAAGATTGATCTGATGGACAAGGGTACAGATGCTGTAGATGTAAGTTAATTGCTTTAGACATCTAAGTATTAGCATACCGTGTTTTGCACATTTGCTTCGGGATCAAGCATTATTACTACACTGTGTTTTATGAAATTTCAACTGTGTATTGTATACCATGACTTTCTTTGTATTACAGATTCTTGAGGGAAAATCCTACAAGCTGCAGTTCCCATGGATCGGAGTTGTGAATCGTTCTCAAGCAGACATTAATAAGAATGTAGACATGATTTCTGCTAGGCGTAGTGAGCGTGACTACTTTGCTCAAACCCCAGAATATAAGCATCTTGCTCACAGGATGGGTTCTGAACATCTTGGGACAGTACTTTCGAAGGTAGGCAACCATATGTACTTCACTTATTATTACTACACTATAAATTTGAACTAGAGAACTCGTAAAGTGCATGCAGTTATAAATGCGTGATTTTGTTCTTCATCTCGTGAGAATCTTTTTATTCATCCTCAATGATTAACTAACTGGATTGAATAATTAACTTCATTTTTGTAGCATTTGGAGTCAGTCATCAAATCACGAATCCCAGGCCTTCAGTCTCTCATCAACAAGACCATTATCGAACTTGAAACTGAGCTAAGTCGTTTGGGAAAGCCCACAGCAACTGATGCTGGAGTACGTAATTCTTCTGTTCCGTATTTGAAATGGTTCTCCTAGAAGAAGATTGTAAAAATGCTTAGTTTGTCCTTTGGTTTTCAGACTTGAAGCTACAGTTGCGTTTATTCTTGTTATGTGTAGTGTTAATTTCCTTCCAATATGTTTTATCGTAACGCCATTCCTCTCTGTTAACGTGCTCTTCATACGCTTAAATATGCTGAATCAAATACTTCCATATCCTCAATGAGTTTGTTTTCAACTCAGGGTAAACTGTACATGATCATGGAAATATGCCGCGTGTTTGATGGAATCTTCAAAGAGCATCTCGATGGAGTGTATGCATCTTATCTTTTTATCATCAATATATGCTCCTATTGTAAATTTATACTTCAAATATCTCAAGTGATATTCAATTTCAGCCGACCTGGCGGAGATAAGATACACTACATATTCGACAATCAACTGCCCGCAGCAATGAAACGTTTACAGTTTGACAAGCACCTCTCTATGGAAAACGTAAGGAAACTGATAACCGAAGCCGATGGATATCAGCCTCATCTCATAGCTCCCGAGCAAGGTTATCGTCGCCTTATTGAGACTGCAATATTTACTATCAAGGGCCCCGCTGAGGCAGCCGTGGATGCAGTATAAACAATCTATTTTTCAGTCGTTTAACTTTGCTCTGCTTAGCTTGGAGTTTATGTTAACTCAATGAAGTTGTGAATCTGTTGCTCTTAGGTCCATTCCATATTGAAGGAGCTCGTTCGCAAATCAATCAGCGAGACATCGGTAAGACTTAATGTGTCGTTTGAAGTGATACGTACATACTCTTTCTTGAAGCAACTTTTTTATTTGCCTTTAGGAGCTTAAGCAATACCCATCTCTGAGGGTGGAAGTGAACAACGCAGCTGCTGAATCACTTGATCGGATGAAGGAAGAAAGCAAGAGAGCAACTCTTCAGCTCGTGGAAATGGAATGCAGTTACTTGACGGTGGATTTCTTTCGAAAGCTTCCTCAAGATGTTGAGAAGGGAGGCAACCCAACACATTCGATTTTTGATCGATACAACGACTCCTATCTCCGTCGAATAGGTTAGGAAATAGTTTAATTACAGTTCCGCTCGAATTTGTTTTTTTTTTCTTTTTAAAAAATAATCTATTTTTGAATTGGGTGGCTAAGGATCGACTGTGTTGGCATATGTTAATATGGTTTGTGGGAGCCTGAGGATATCCATTCCCAAGTCCATTGTGTACTGCCAAGTCCGTGAGGCGAAAAGGAGTCTGCTCGATTATTTCTTCACCGAGCTGGGATCAAAGGAGGTATGTGTGATTTTGAATTTATATTATATTCGTTCAATATGTATATCAGTGGTCATTTAATTTCATGGAGTGGATTGTGTTGGATATTTGTGATTGAGTTTCTACAGGGGAGGTATTTGGGTAAACTGTTGGATGAAGATCCAGCGATAATGCAGAGGCGCCAATCAATTGCCAAGAGATTGGAGTTGTACAGATCTGCTCAGACTGAGATTGAATCTGTTGCTTGGTCCAAATAGATAGATATCACTTCCTTCTTTTAAGGTGATGATTGATTGATGATCGTTATTATAGTGTTGGTTAATAAAATCATTGCATTTATGGAGAGTTGGACAGTCATTGTGTCTCCACCGAGATAATAAAGATGGAATTTTCTATGGAGTACATCGATATATTCTATATATACTATAAGCTTGCCGATATTTTGATCACCAACCTGGGTTGGCACTCTTTCAACAAATTAAAATAATTCACTCTCTAATATTATGGGTCGCCGCCATGCATGACGATAACGACGAGCAAAAACATTATTGATTATATCTCCTCAGGCTGTAACGATAGTGAAATCTCGACTAGCAACTCATATTCTAAAGAGCCAAAGCAATTCAAATCAAAAACCCAAATGGCAAAACTTATTGCTCAACATCATCATCCTATGGTTTAGGCGAAACCCGATTAGTCCATTAATTAATTCGTCTATTTATTTATCGATGAGAGAGAGAGAGAGAGAGAGAGAGAGAGAGAGAGAGAGAGAGCTAGCCTAGCTATGTGAAGAACATGAGGTATGCATCAGCCGTACTCTACTACTCCGCGAAACATCGAATCAGAACCCAGTGCGAATTTGAAATTCCTTCCTTTTTCCTTTTTCCCGGCTCTATAAATACCCCCAATGTTCAAACTCATTCTCCTCATCACATTCTTCACACCCTCAACCCCCCTGAAGAAACGAGCACAGCAATAATGGTCAAGAGGTTGAGGAAAGCAAGATCACTCTGCAGCTGTGTCTCGCCGAGAACTTCGTACGTCAGCACGCCTCATCAGAGTTTCAACTGGTACGAAACGATCTGTTGCCTTTCACTTTTCTGAACTAGTGAAGATGAGCTTAATGGATCCGTGAAGATCAAATGCGTTGTGCTTGCTTAGGTCTTTTGATTTTGGAAATTTTCATCGAGTAACAGTTGTTGCAGTGTGATTTTGTTGAGGTTGTCAGAATTTATGAACCTGCTATAGTAAGCGAAATGATGCTGATGTACTAATAATAACTCAGCTGACGTGAAAAAAAAAAAAGTAGCAGAGCGTTGTGGTTTAGCTGTGCTTTCTGCTTTTCTCGATATTTTACTGATGCTACATTGCCAAAATCAGAAGTCGATAAAGTAATTTTCGTTTGTGATTTTGCTTTCCTCGTTTGTGATTTTGCCTTCACTTGAATTTCAGTGATAATGTAAGGTACGGTGGTGTGAGGTTTAAGATCCAGTCATTTTCATTGCTATTTTTTTTTCGCCTTCAAAATCCTGATCGTGAACTATGGTTTTAGCACATGCTGTGTTGATTACGCATGAGCGTGGTTCATATGCCTGCGATGATTGATTAGAGAACTATGAGAAAGTCACTGTGCTCTGCTATATTTGAAAATGCTGCTTGATCTAAAGTGCTTCATATAATTGCATTTACTACACCTAGTTTATTCACATTTTGATCGTACACAGGTACGATGAGGACATCTGGACTGAGATTGCAAAGTGCTTAGATGGTAAATCCCTAATGATGCTTCGAATGACCTGCAAATGGTTTCATGGTATTATGTCAGAAGACTGCATCTGGAAATATGCATGTCTGAGAGATCTTCAGATTACTGATCCTGGAACTGTAGCAGCATTGAAATGGTTTGATCTGTATAAGAAAGCATTTGGTAAATTCCATGTTTTAGCTCACATTCACTGATTTAGTAACATTGTCACCGCATTTGTTTTATAACTATGGAACTTGATGGGCATCAATCAAATCTTTGCAGATGGATCTCACTCTTATTCGTTTCGCCTGCCAGAGAAGCATATTGGTATACTAGATTGTTGTATGCGATTTTCTGTCATATGTGAATGTTTGGTTATTCTGTTCTTATCAACGTTTGCTTCATGTTGGATTATAAATAGATTGGGTTAGGATTGGGGCGTTCTTGCTCGATTCAGACAAAGTGCTGCTGCTCGAAGATCTGACGTCACCTCTGAGACTCCCAAAGGAGGATACCGTTGATGATATGTTGAAGGCCAACTCATGCTGTGTGATTGATAATATCAAACCAGGGATTTGGATATCTGGTATTTATTATTACCTTCCATTCAACACTATATTTAAAAATGCAGCCATCCCTCATCTTCCTAACGAACGTTATCGATATTCAATTGTGCTTGCAGATTTACAGCTCGTTCGATGCCCTGTTTGTGACCTTCACTCATGCGACGGTAAGTTAGATCACAATATAATCTCTCACCTCCGTTGCTTTTTTAGAGATTATTTCTCATTATGGATGATTTTTTGGATTGGTTTGATGAAGGAACGATGCAAACATTTGACGCAAGGCACATCGAACTGTTCTTGAAGGAGGGGTTTTTAGATGGTAGCTGGGAATACGACGTATTAGGCTACCATGAGATCAACAAACAGACCGATGTAGCTTCCGCTGGTATGATCGATCTAAAATATCTCAAGGATCCTTCAGCCGCTGGTAGGTACCTCAAACATATATATGTATATATATAGTTCAACGCCTTTTAAACTTCGTTTGCTAAGTGTATATGCTTGGGCAGATATTCTGGATCATAGGTCATGGGTGGGGAAAAGAAATGACTGGAGACCTAAAGCTGTGGTGACACTCCATGGTGCTGCAGTCAACACCAACTTGCAAGAGAATCAAGGTGTGTTATATTGATATATTCGTGGATGATATGTAGTAATGCCTTTAATTAAATAATCACTGATGAATATATGCATTTCCTTTTTGTATGAACGACTGTTTTGTTTTCTTTTTTTTTTTTTTTTTTTTTTTTTTTTTCTTTTAACTCGGGCTTTAATTCGTTACTTGCAGGTATTAAGGTTACTTATCAAGCTATGAGGGCTGGCAAAGATGGTGAGATCGTCTCAATTCGTATTTCTCAGCAGCTGTTATAGAGTTCAGATTAAGAATAACGCTATTCACAAATATATTTAGCAGATAAAAACATCAAAAAAGAAAGCAAAGAGTCGCTTGATAGAAACTTTGTTATACACATGTTTGTTGCTTAATTGCATTATTGTAATTCATTTGTTAGGAATATTATTTTAATTAGGGGTGAGCATTTAACCCGTCGAACCGCCCAATCCAATCGGCCCAACCCAACCCAGAACGCAAGTGTCGGGTTAGCAATTTGATGAGTTGGTTTGGGTTTTAAAAAATAAAACCGCATATTTTGCAATCGGGTTTGGTTTTGTAATTTTAAAACCGCACCCAACCGCATATAAAATATCATAAAATTTTGCTACATTTTTTTCAATAATTCGTAAAGTAATAGATATAACTTGTAATAGTAGTTAAGGCAAAAAATATTAATTATTTTCTACTATTGGTACAAGGACATCGATAATCATAACACGTTGCATAAAGATAAGTTTTAAATGAGTTTTACATATAAAAAAATAAATATTGTATAGTGACAAAAATTTATGTGCTATCCAATGTAACCCTTTCGTTTATTCGGACTTGGAATCAACAACTATAACACTGGAAGTTTATAGAAGGCGAGTTAAAATTTGGACCATTTTTTTTTTCTTCTAAAGAAAAATTAGATACAAGGACAGTGCCTCGTTATAACACATTGTGTGAGCTAAGTTCTAAATGATGTTCTTTTATTTTAAAAATAAATATTATGTAGTGAAAAAAATTTGTGTCTATTCAATGCGACTCTCCTCATTTATTCGGACTTGAGATCAACAATTATAACACTTCAAGTTTATATAAGGCGAGTTAAAATTTTAAAATCAAAACATTAATTTCTTCTCAGGGACAATTTAAACAAAAAATAAGCCCTTGCTTTACCAAAACCGGCCGTGAACAAGGAATATGAGTTTTAATCAAGCTTCTTATCGAACTTCTTATTATTTGTTACTATTATTGATACTATGACAATAAAATATTTGTATAAGACTTTTATATTTGTAAATAGGTTGATATATCTTTTTGCTCGATCAATACTTAAGAATATTACACTTAATTTTTCGTTAAAACAATATATTAAAAAACCGCAAAAACCGCCCCAACCCAACCGCACCCAAGCAAACCGCAATCTATCGGGTTACAATTTTTATGATCGGGTTTGGGGTATATTTTGAAAAACGCAATACATCGGGTCGGGTTAAAATTTCGATAAAAACCGCCTTAACCGCACCGCGCTCACCCTAATTTTAATCCAGCTTGTCAATGCTCATTTTTTTCCGAGGGACTCGTCGATGCTCATTAGCGTGTTCAGCGGAGAAAAAAAGTATTTTCCAAAAAAATAGTATTTTAAAGTAGAAAATAGTAACGAGTATAGTAAAATTCGGCCTTTTAAATAAAATAAAGCAATTTTAATCAAAATTTAATAAAATGGGGTTATTTCGGCCGAAATTAATGAAAGGGCAAAATGCGCCCAATAAACGCGACGTCGCGGCTAATGACCTGCCACGTCAACAAGGGATTCTTTTATTTTCTATTTGCGTCGCCCCAGGAGTGACGATCACTTTTTTTTAAACTTATTTTATATTTATTATTTATAAAATCCACCAAATTATAAAATCATTATTATTTCATGTGCGTTACATAATTAAAATCAATAAACGTATCTAACTTATTGTTTGTTTCGTGGCGATTAAAATGATATGCACATCTTATATAAATATTTTGATTTTAAGTCCTTGTAGCGCATGTGCTAACAAGATGATATAAAGAGTTCCACCTAGTCATCAGAACCAATAGGGGGATGTATAGTCCGCGTTAGGACTGTTGGCTTCCACGAATGGCCGAGAAGTCGTTCACGTAATTGTTTCCGACCTTAAATTTATCAATGATAGGTCCCAAAACGTCAAATGTGCATTTGACACGTAAGTTAATTATGTGACACATGCACCTTGCATTGTCTAAGGTGTTAGACATAATCTTGTCTTGTATTCCGTATTTGTTCACGACATTCAAGACTTACATCAATATCGAGTGTCCTGAGTGTTGTAAATAAAGGGGATAAAATTCTCTTTTGCATCGTTCACGTCTCGTATGTCCGGTGGCCGATCAACACTATATAAGACTGCCAGTGGCGTTTATCCAAATATTAGTAGTCAAACTTACCCTACACGATATGTTGGATATATGTGTAACTAAATTCGACTAATATTCTTGTAAACTTTCTATCACATACTTTCTAAATATCTTACGACCTACGTTATGAAGTCATCGTTGTATCGTAGTGGTATATTGGGTAAAATTTTGGAATTCGGAATGGCACACTATATGTGCGTAACCGAACCGGTTTCTCGAGTTTCGGTTCGGGTTTGAAAGGCCCAACGCCCAGGTTTAGAGTTGATTGCCTTGTAAGAAATCAGTCAATACCAAAGCAAACCGTGAGCAGCTCAGTCCGACGTTGTCGCCATTGATTACAAATCCGCCAGTTGAGCGTAGTTTTGTTCGAGTGGCATATTATTTTTGTTCAAGTTTTAAATTATTCCAATATGTGACTATTCAATCTTGCTACATATATATTTTTCTCGAATATTATGGCTTTTTAATTAAAATAAAGCAAATTTAGTCAAAATTTATTAAAATGGGGTAATTTCGCCCGAAATTAATAAAATAGGGCAAAACACGTCCAAATACGCGACGTCGCGACTATTATCCGTGACGATGACGTGGCACGTCAACAAGGGACTTTTTTAATTTTTCTATTTGCGTCGCCCCCACTTTTTTTTTTTTAAAATTTTTATTTTAAATTAGTTTATATTTATTATTTATAAAATCTACCAAATAATAAAATCACCATTATTTCATGTGCATTAAATAATTAAAATAAAAAAACGCATCCAATTTATTGTTTGTTTCGCGACGATTAAAATGATATGCATATCTTATATTTTACGATAATCAAAAATATTTTTTTATTTGTTTATTGTTTGACACTAATGTACAAGTTGTTTGGAGAGAAGATGAAGAATGGGAAGTGAATATGGTTACGCATGCTTTTTTGGTTTTAGTACATACTTCGCTTTTATGACTATTTTGTATCAGTTATGATGCAACAATTGTCGCAGATTCGCACATACTCCAAATGGCTACTACATGTTGGGTGGGGAAACCAAGAACATTCAGTTGTGATTATTTCACATTTTTTTTATGTTTCAGTAATATTTAATTTTTTAATATTTAATCCAATTTAAGTATTTTTTATAAACAAAAAAATATTTTTGATTATCGAAAAATATAAGATATGCATATCATTTTAATCGTCACGAAACAAACAATAAGTTAGATGCGTTTATTGATTTTAATTATGTAACGCACATGAAATAATGATGATTTTATATTTTGATGGTTTTGATGTAACGCGAACTATACATCCCCCTATTGGTTCTGATGACTAGGTGGAATTCTTTATATCATCTTGTTAGCACATGCGCTGCGAGGACTTGATGATGTCGTTCTCGAACAACATATCCTATGCTTCTCTTTATTTACAGAAATTGAGTTGGGGCGTTATGTGTTTGTGCATGTCATTACTTGATGTATTCAAGGAGGCAACGGACAAATTTTCTGGCGTTCACTATCCAACATCACTGTCATTTATTTGACATCTTCAGCATGTTCTACAAGTTTGTGGAATATCGAATATTCGCACCTGAGTACTCTCGTCAAAGTATGGAACAAAAGTTCCAGAAATATTGGGACAAATCCTAATTGTCCACGGCTTCACGGCTTTACTCGTTCCGAGTTGTGTTTCCCTCAGGATTTATCTCTTACTCTGTAAAATATATAATCTAGCGAGCCATCAAGAACCCAAAAGCAAAAGGTCTCGGCATCGCCCGAGTAGGACGTCCAATATGCAACACTAGGAGAACGAATCAACAACATTGAATACGTAAATTAGTCGACTAAGTAATCACGAGACGTAAAGAAAACAGTTACGAATATTCTATAAGAGGCTTTAATAACAATTTTGAGGGAAATAATGTAGTCGTAGAGGTTTATTCGGCTTGAAAAACTGTAACCGTGGTCAACGATTACAGTTTTTGTTTTTCTAACTGAAACCAACTGGCTGTTCACAAGAAATTAAACATTGGGCTTGAACCCTGGGCTTGGGTTTTAGGATTTATTTTAATTTGTTTATTAAGTTAATGAAAGGTGGTAGCATGGGTTATAATCCGATATTTGCGCCACTGCAAGGCATATATCACACGAGAGCGAACAAACGTGCAAGGAGTTATACTCGTGGAAATGCGTATGCAGAGATCAACCGTTATTTAAGCTCATCTTTCGAGTATAATTACAAGATTTCTATCTTCTAATGTGGTGGTCGACGAAAGTGTAATAATTTTGTGTTGACGACGATCGCAAGAGAAATATTAGCATGTCCCGCCTCAACCGTTTTCCTTGGGCAAGCATTTAGCGTAGGAGGATAAACATTGGATTCAAGTCCCTCTATCCCCAAAAATGCCTATTTGACTCACAAAATATTCATTCTATCCCCCCCTTTTCGTTAGGGGTTCCAAAATTTTGAAGGGTTGGGAATCCACTTGAGCAGTAAGAATTCTATATAGGTAAAAATCGAACTGCCGGAAGTAAAGGTTTAGATATTATCGTAGTTTTTTTTATAATATCCAAGTGTATTTTTTCCAATTGTTGAACGCGTATAACTTCCTAAGTTGGATGGAATTTTTGTTACGTCATTAAAAACTTTAATTTTCTTATATTTATTTAAATTACACAGGAAAAAATTTAAATAAAAAATTGTAACCCGGCAGTTCAAACTGTAACCGTAACTGGTTCATCCATTAACAAATCGTAACCAAAACTTTGGTTACCATGGTTCAATTACGGTTAGAAGTTTTTACTAACCGTAAACCAATGGTTCATAACCGTGAACTGTAATCGTAACTGGATGAACACGCATACATAGCAGTTATAGGTAGTACAACTAACATTTAAAGTCACCAATTGCCGTCGTCTTCTACCTCTCCAACAAATAAGTGGGCATTCGATTCCAACGAATATAGATTATCGCCTTCATCCCTACACCAAATATATTCCTCAGGAATTTTCTCCCTGATATGGGGCTGTCCGAATAAAAAATTTTTATGGTCCGAAAAATTAGTGCAACGGTATGATTATTATTACAAAGTCTTGAAGTGTGTTGTTTGGATAGGACTTGTTTAGGACGTAGACGAAACAATACAGGAATTACGTGGTTCGAATCTTTGCAGATCCTACGTCAATGGGCGCTCTGGAACTATTTTTCACTATTCTTTAAGGATTTACACACTCAGCTAACAACACTTCACGTTTTCTCTCACACGTTTACGATAAAACAAGTAAAAATGCACACTACAGTAAAAGAGAGAATTTTCTATGTGTTTTTCGTGTGTTAAAGTATCCTCCCCATAAAAATGACTAAGTGCCTCTTCTATAGGAGCTTCCTACAGTTGGCTGAGATTACATCCCATAATTCCTGGGAATGGGACTTGTCAGGTACGATGTACAGTGAACGCAATCTTGTCAGAAACAATTTTTTTGCAGTAGTCACAATCTTCCACAATCGCGATGCCCTCTCTCCAGCGAACATGTGGCATTGTACACGATTCTTCCTTTATGAGATATTTTCAATGGTGGCTTGTCAGCGAAGCTTCACTCCTCCCTGGGAGCTGCCAACTGGCTCTTCAGGTCCTAAACTGCTTAGCTCCTGTCGTTAGTTCACACTTTTCCCAAAACTTTATTTTTTACAAAACCTTCCTAATTTATACGCAACTTCAACCACTCTCCTACTCTAATTTTGTATTTGGGACAAAGTAAATTAGAGTAGAAATAATTTTAAGGCAAGCTTTACCTTCCCCATAGGGACCCTTACCTTGTTTGTGAAGAGATGTATCTTATCGGTGGCAATGGTTCTTTCACCTTCATCTCCTTGGAAACTGCTTTAAAAGTCGCATTAGGAATAACCGCAGCCACCCCCTAGCTATTTCCAAGTGTTGAAAAGAGGGCTTCGACTTTTATCAGGTACACTTCTTCCCTTCCCTTACTATTTTAAGTTCTTTCGTGGCTTCTACTCATTCTGATTCCGCGTCGTTCCCTTCCATCCGCGACTTCCCCCGGTTCCACCTCCTCTGCTACCGTACCAGCTCCAGAGATTTTCCCTCCTTTGTCAAAATTCAAAGCCCGTCCCAAAAAATCGACGATGAAACGGAGCGGTTATTGCCCCGGAGCCCGTTCTTCTGCCGCTCCTTCTCCTACCCCGAGTGGTTCAGTGACAGAGGATTCACCTGCAGGTTATAACTGCCGGTTTACGGTTAGTGCAAATATCTAAAACGTAACTGAACCGTGCTAACCGCGGTCACGATTACGGTTGTAATCGGAGGAGCGGGTTCCGATACGCTTTGAACTGCCGATTTACGGTTTCAATTGTTTTTCTTTTTGGATTCTTTTTACGAAGAAAAAAACCAAAAAAATGACTTAAATAAAAAAAATTTAATAATGTGAAAAATTTCATTCCATCTTATTCAAAAACATAACTACAGCATAAAAAATTACGATCGCTCAATTTTCGCTTCCGAGAGTGTTCGACGAACGCTATAATAGCCATCTCCTCCTTCTTCCATGTCAGTGAAACATAGAATAAACAAAAAAAGAAGCATAGAATCAACGGTAAAAGACGATCGTTTAGTAATATAATAAACAAATAAAAAATAACGATAAAGTCAAGCCTTACCAATATTTAAGCCCAAATGCAAACCAAATATTTTATAGATTTATTTATTAAAAAATAGTTGGTTATAACCGGTGGTTTACGCT
The DNA here is from genome assembly GCA_027422505.1 of Craterostigma plantagineum. Lineage (NCBI taxonomy): Eukaryota > Viridiplantae > Streptophyta > Magnoliopsida > Lamiales > Linderniaceae > Craterostigma > Craterostigma plantagineum. The sequence continues at coordinate 10,077,628 of JAPQWV010000021.1, read as the reverse complement.
TAGAAACTTCGATAACCATAATCGACCGTATTAAATAACGGTTCGGTTACGGTTCAAACAGTAATCACGGTTAACTGAACTATTGACCGCCAGTTTGGTTACAGTTTTTCAAACCGTTGAACACGTCTACTACAGAGTCCCAACATTTGATCGTTCTTTCAGATCCCCCACTGCCTAGGGTTAACCCTAGGTCATCCCCGTCTCCTCCTCCTCAGGTTTTGTCGAGTAATTTCATGGCATCTTCCAGTTCTTTTGTGGGCATTGACTCCCTTGTAGTGGGTAGTTTTGCTTCTGAGGGTTTCGTGTATCGATTCCCTCGCTGCACCAAAGGGCCGATCAGGCCACTTCTCGTTTTTGGGAGGCCCAGATTATGGCCGGTATGCGTTTTCCCACCCCTCCTTATCATACGTATCTCACGCTTTTGGGGTTCCAATGAACCAGTTTCAACCCTCTGCCCTTCGTCAGCTTATTGCGTTTTTTGTGGCGGTGCGAGCAGCAGGTGGTAAGCCCTCCGCGTAGTTGGTTCTTTCTCAGTTCTCACTGAAGCCGTATGACCCCTTTTTATACCTTGCTTTGGTTTCTTCTTCTCGTGGTGGGAGCACCCACTTCTTTGTAAAAAATCATGTTGCTGACAAGGACTGGCAGGCTACTTCTTTGTTGAGCCGCCAGGAGGTGTGTGGAGCTTTCCTTCTGATGGTTGGGTGAAAGGGACTCCATCCCGAGACGTTGGAAAGATGTTATAAGAGGAATGAGAGTGCGTTGGCCCTGCTGAATTCTCATGTGGCAAGTTTCGGGTTGTTGAATCCCTCCCACTTGATCAGTTTTCTCGGGGCTCTTCATCACTTCGGCTTTTCATATGTTTCTGTTCCCTTCTCTTTTGTGGGTATCTCTAATGTTACTGCTTTTCCTTCTTGGGATGGTATCTCTTGATCATGTGTTTTTGTGGCGACCCTACTTTTCTAATTAAGATTATTGGCGGATTTCCGCAGCGTAAGCCGCAGAAGGCCCATCTAATTAAAACTTTTTCCTAAAATAATCTACAGTATTATAAACATCCGTCTACATCGTCATCTCTGTATACGGGCCGAAGCCCCAAAATATCAAAAGAATAAAAAGCCCTAACGCCGCTCCACAGGTCTTCATCCATGTACCGCCCTGCCCTCAAAAGTCCGTGGAGCACCGCCACCAGCCGCCTCAGTCACGACGCGCATCAGCGTCGGACTCAGTACCTACAACACGTAAACACTGAGCAATTTGCCCAGTAGGTGAATAAAATGCGTGTATGCAAGTATGCACTCAACCCCGATCCTAGTACTCACAGCATGATACAATGCACACTCTTTCTTTTCCCACATTCCTATTTCAGACAACACAGGGCCCTAGGTTAGGCTCGACACCTCCGCGCGCAATAGACTACTGGGAGGCCACCCCCAAGTCTCGCGGCGAGCTACGCCGGTAGTGCACTGATCGATCATGTCAATGTCCTCCTACCAGGTCGTATGCCTCCCGCACTAATCACAAAGAAAATCCCATCCGGCGGTATGCACCCCGAATCGATCACGTTCGGGTAGACAGATCGATCACGTCTGTCTCCGTCAGGTGCCCAGTGAGCCCAACCTCGACTCCTCTAAGAGTCGCCAATCACAAACATCTCATTCTACCCCGTACCTTAATATCTCATATCCTATCGTCACATCATGGTATAACCATTTTTTTCGTCCTAACGTGATATGCACGTGCCATGCATATAAACATATCATAAAACATGAAGTACGTAAAACACATAAATCACATAAGTAACGTAAATCACATAATTGTGTTTACGTATTGTAGATGGATGATCCACCTACCTGTCCTCCTGATAAAATCAGATACGAAGTCGGGTAAACTCCCTATGCTTCGATCCTCTGAATATTGAAAATATTTTCACATCAATAAATTTACTAAGTCATATAAATTTCGAAACGCTAAAATTATTAAAACCCTAAAATTTATGAAAACCTAAAAATAATGAAATTCTTAAAAATAAATAAACCCTAAAATATTGAAAACCCTAGAAATAGCAAAATTCTAAAATACCGAAAATTTATAAACAATGTCGAAATCTTGGAAATGTCGAGACATAGATGTCGCGATTATTAAACCATATGGAGATCTTAGTTACTAATTCTATAAGGTGTCAAACTTGTACAAATGTCGAGGTCTCACTTTGTCGAGATTATTAAAAGAAAATGTCGAGCTATTAAGTTGAGAAAAGATCAAATGTCGAGACTTTCATTCTGTGATAAATGTCGAAACGTTACATTAAGGATGTCGAAATCTTTCATAGTTGAGAAAAGAACAAATGTCGAAATCATTAACAATGGCCAATCGAAATATTTTGTTGGGAAGTAAATGTCGAACTCATTACACAATGTCGAGATCTATATCTAATAAATGTCGAGCTTTTACAATCATGCTTAAAGAAAAATGTCGAGGCTTATTCCTTGAAGATATCGAGACCCTTATAGAATGTCGAGACTCCTTTTTCATATACAAACAATATCGAGATTTCATATCGATATCTTCCTAAATACATCTCTCACTATATGTCTCGAAGTTTTTCCATTTTGATGTCGAATTGATGTCGACATCTTTGGTATTATACCTCTCGACTTTCTAAGATACATCTCGACATCTTCCTACAATTATCATGTATCGACATTTATACATTCAAAACACAGCTTTCACCGAGACTATTAATCCTCATGAGTATCACTATTTGAAGATCACCAAACTCATACTTCACATGATACTCAAACACGAGAGTATCACTATATTTATAATTTGAAAACTTCATATAACATAATCACGCAAGACACCATAATAACTTAACAGTGAGAATAAAGATCATAAGATTGATAGTTATAAGAAAAGATCATATACACATATGTTTATGTCTTGAAAATATATTAAATACACTAATGAGAAGGTTTCCTTTTTGCATACCTTACTTCGGCCGATCTCTATGTAGTTAAGTTCTTGGATTATAGCGTTGGAACTTCTTCCTCTGTTCACTATGTTTAGGGTTTTTCTTACTCAAAAACTTTTGATGTCGCATATGATATAGATAAGTATTGAGTTTTTCAAAGCTATAATGATGGGACAAGGTGTTCCCAACGATTCCTTTACCTTAGGATTAAGTAAGCTTATAATAACATTACATATGGGTTGGCCTTAATTATGTATCTATATAAATATTAAATAGCCCAACATTATATGTTCCTATATTGTTTATTTATTCATTATATTATTATTTTATTATGATTAAATTTCGAAATATTTTTGGGATGATTAAAACTTATATTTTTGTTCCGCAACATAATTTCTTATCAAACTTCCTAATTCATAAAATTACTTATTTAATTACATCAAAATCCCGTATTAAATTTACGGGTATTACATCCTCCTCCCCTTAAAAGAATTTCGTCCCCGAAATTACGCCGACTGGAATAATTCGGGATAACGAACTCTCATATCATCCTCACGCTCCCACGTGGCTTCCTCAACTGATTGATTCCGCCACAGAACTTTAACTAGCGGAATAGTCTTATTCCGTAGTCGTTTCGACTCGTACATCAAAATCTCTATGGGCTTCTCTTCGTAACTCAAGTCAGGCTTGAGTTGTCGATAAAGAATTTCATTCTGGATCACATGACTCGGGTCCACGACGTATTTTCGTAATGTCGATACGTGAAATACGTCGTGAACTTGCGACATGGAAGTCGGCAATTCTAACTGATACGCAACCTCGCCGACTCGTTTGACTATCTTGAAGGGGCCTATGTATCTGGGACTTAGCTTGCCCTTCTTTCCAAAACGCTTTACTCCTTTCATTGGGGAAATCTTTAGAAATACTTGATCGTCTTCTGTGAACTCCAAGGGTCGTCGTCGATGATCTGCATAGCTCTTTTGTCGACTTTGAGCAGTTCGCATTCGTTCTCGAATTTTGGTCACTGCTTCTGTTGTTTCTCGGATCATATCGGGTCCTAATAAAGCTCGTTCGCCGATTTCGTCCCAATGAATACGGGATCAACATTTGCGCCCGTACAATGCCTCGTACGGTGCCATCCCGATCGTAGCATGAAAGCTATTGTTGTAAGAAAATTCGATCAGCGGCAAGTACTTACTCCAGTTTCCCTTGAAGTCTAGCACGCACGCTCGTAACATGTCCTCAAGGTTTGGATCGTCCGTTCAGACTGCCCATCAGTCTGGGGATGATATGCAGTACTGAACGAGAGCTTAGTACCCGTCGCTTTTTGTAAGCTTTGCCAGAAGTTGGATAGGAATCTCGAATCTCGATCCGAGACGATAGAAATTGGAATCCCATGGAGTCGAGCAATTTCCTGAATATACCATTCAGCGTAGCGATCCATGGAAAAGGTAGAACTGATTGGAAGGAAATGGGCTGATTTCGTCAGGCGGTCTACTACCACCCAGATAGCGTCATGGCCTTTCGTCGTCTTTGGTAAACCAACGACTAAGTCCATCGTGATGTGGTCCCATTTCCATTCGGGAATTGGTAAAGGCTGCAGAGTTCCAGCTGGTCGCTGGTGTTCCGCTTTGATCAACTGGCACGTCATACACCTACTCACGAACGTGGCGATATCTTTCTTCATCCCGGCCACCAATAAATGATCCGCAAATCTTGGTACATCTTTGTCGCGCCCGGGTGTACTGAGTACGTTGTTGCGTGCGCTTCTGTCATTATCGTTCGTCGTAACTCCTCGTCGTTGGGCACGTATAGCCGATTCTTGTATAACAAGGTTCCGTCTGCCCGGATTTCGAAGTCTTCGGGTAGTGTATCCTTCGCCTTTAGGTAGAATTCATCCTCTTCTTGTGCTTTTTGAATTTGTTCTAGCAACGCCGACTGAAGAGTCAGTGCTGCTAGTTTCGTCTCGAGTTCACCTAAATTGACTATTTCCACTCCAAGCCTGCGTAACTCCGTATTCATCGCCTTTCGACTAAGTGCATCTGCGACTACGTTCGCTTTACCCGGATGATAATTGATAACGCAGTCGTAGTCTTTTACGAGCTCCAGCCATCGTCGTTGTCGCATGTTTAACTCCTTCTGGGTGAAGAAGTACTTCAGGCTTTTATGGTCTGTGAAGATCTCACACCTTTCTCCGTAAAGGTAATGTCTCTAGATCTTTAGCGCGAAAACCACAGCCGCTAATTCTAGATCGTGTGTTGGGTAGTTTTTCTCGTACTCCTTCAGTTGTCTGGAGGCATACGCGATTACTTTACCATTCTGCATCAATATGCATCCCAGTCCATTCTTCGAGGCGTCGCTAGAGACTGAGAATCCTCCAGTTCCCGAGGGTATAGGCAGAATAGGAGCAGATGTGAGTCGCTTTTTCAGCTTCTGAAAACTTTGTTCGCAAGCTTCAGACCACTTGAAAGGTATGTTTTTTCTGGTCAAGTTCGTCAGAGTCGAGGCTATGCTAGAGAAGTTAGCTATGAACTTACGGTAATATCCCGCAAGTCCTAGGAAACTTTGGACCTCGGTCGGAGTAGTTGGTCGTGGCCAATTGTTCACGGCCTCAATCTTACTTGGGTCCACGGAGATTCCACTCCCGGAAATCACGTGTCCCAAGAAGGCTACTTGCTCAAGCCAAAATTCGCAATTCTTGAATTTGGCGTAAAGCTGTTTCTCTCGCAGGATTCCTAAGACGATTCGTAATGATTCTCGTGTTCCTCTCACGCCTTGGAATAGATCAGGATATCGTCAATAAAGACGATTACGAAACGATCGAGATAGTTCTTAAAGACCCGATTCATCAAGTCCATAAAAGCAGCTGGGGCATTTGTCAGTCCGAATGGCATGACCAAAAACTCGTAATGGCCGTACCTCGTACTGAACGCAGTTTTAGGAACATCTGTATCCCTAATCTTTAACTGATGGTATCCCGAACGGAGATCAATTTTCGAGAATACCGTAGCACCCTGTAGTTGGTCGAACAGATCATCGATCCTCGGCAACGGATATTTATTCTTGACCGTGATCTTATTCAGCTCCCTATAGTCGATGCATAGTCGCATCGACCCGTCTTTCTTTCGCACGAATAGGACTGGTGCTCCCCACGGTGAAAAGCTGGGTTGAATAAACCCCTTCTGCAACAAGTCCTCTAGCTGTTCCTTCAACTCCTTTAACTCATTTGGTGCTAAACGGTAAGGGGCTTTTGAGATTGGGGCAGACCCCGGGATTAGATCTATCGTGAACTGTATTTCTCGATCAGGGGGTAACCCCGGGAGATCATCGGGAAATACATCGGTATATTCATTGATTATCGGTACGTTCTTTAGTTCTGGCTGAGGTAACTCCTCTGCCTTCACTGCATATACGAGATAAGACTCACAACCAGATCTCAGTAGTCGTTGAGCCTTCAGTGCAGAAATTTGTGAAATACGATTCAGAGTAGTTTTTCTCGAAAACGTGAACACCTCTTCTTCGGGCAGTTGAAATTTTACGACCTTCTTGTTGCAATCTATGATGGCTCCGTATTTCGAAAGCCAATCGATCCCAAAAATAACATCATAGTCGTTCATTGGGATCACAATCAGGTCGACACTCAGATCTCTCCCCTCAATGTTCACAGAACATCCTCCCAGCACTTGGTTAGTGCGTGTCGGATCACCGTGTGGTAGGGTAACTATGTAATTGCACTCAGATAAGGTAGGAGAAACTCCCACCTTTTCCACATATTTGGCCGACACAAATGAATGTGTGGCCCCAGAGTCAATTAACACAGAGGTGGGCACGTTATAGATAGTCAACGTACCCGTGACTACGGAAGGATTCGCTTCGGCCTCCTCGTTGGTCAAAGTAAAAACTCGCGCTGGTACCGGTGGAGGTCGGATTAAAGGTTGGTTTGGAACTTGCGGTATTTTCTCGTTGCAGACCCTGGCATAGTGGCCAATCTTCCACACCGAAAACATTGGGGAGTTGGGTTTGGTCTCGGCCCATGGCATACTCCGTAGTGGTAGCGCCCACACGGTCGACATCGAGGTACAATGTTTGGGGGTCGGGTTGAAACGTTAGCTGGTCCTTGGTTTGGTCTCGGTCTCCAGTTCTGCTGGCCTGGTTGATTTCCACGATTATTCAGATTCTTGCCAAAGAACGGGCGTTTCTGACTCCCTCCTACTTGTTGCCCTTCCGCTCTCCGCTTTGCATCTTGAGCTTTTGTAACTCTAGCCTCTGCCTGCTCAGCTAGAATTGCTCGTTCAGCGATACGGGCATAAGTTTTTCCTTCGGTATCATACATGCTTACGCTTCGGAAGATCTCAGGCTTGAGACCTTCCAGAAAACGTTCGATCTTCAGCTCGTCGGTGGCCATGATATGTGGCGCAAACCTTGAAAGTTGCTCGAACTTGCGGATGTAATCCGCCACTGACATTCCTCCTTGTTTGAGGTTGATGAATTCATTCAGCTTCTGTGCTGTATCAGGTGCGGTAAAGTACTTGCCCCGAAAGAGCGTTTTGAATCTCTCCCAAGTCATAGTAGTGGGATCCTCGAGCACCTGAATGGTGTCCCACCAGTAGCCCGCGTTCCCACGTAACATAAAGGTGGCACACGTCACCTTTTCAATATCAGGCAGATGGCTAACGCGAAACATGTTTTCTATTGTTCTGAGCCAATCCTCCGCAAAGGTAGGATCGACTGCCTCCTCGAACGAAGGGGGGTTTAACCGTCGAAACCTTTCCCCGGCAGCTTCTACACGTTCTAGGCCAGGGGATGAGTGACGTTCCGAGGAATTTTGACGATGAATGAGGTCGTTAATCTGATCGGACTGCCGCCGAATCAGATCAGTTAACTGGTGAATGGTAGAGCGGTCCTCATTCGGTGGGATTCGGAACCCGCCCTACGACTAGTTTCACCTACTTCTCTACATGTCCTCGGCATTTTCAACTAGTTCTACAATCAGTCATAGAGAGCACATGTATCAATTAACACATAATCACATACTCAAGAAGTAAACTTACAGGCCAAGATGGTTCTCCAGACTTTTGAGCGGCAGTACATGGACAGTCTTCAGAATCTAAAGCCGAAGCTCTGATACCACCTGTGGCGACCCTACTTTTCTAATTAAGATTATTGGCGGATTTCCGCAGCGTAAGCCGCAGAAGGCCCATCTAATTAGAACTTTTTCCAAAAATAATCTACAGTACTATAAACATCCGTCTACATCGTCATCTCTGTACACGGGCCGAAGCCCCAAAATATCAAAAGAATAGAAAGCCCTAACGCCGCTCCACAGGTCTTCATCCATGTACCGCCCTGCCCTCAAAAGTCCGTGGAGCACCGCCACCAGCCGCCTCAGTCACGACGCGCATCAGCGTCGGACTCAATACCTACAACACGTAAACACTGAGCAATTTGCCCAGTAGGTGAATAAAATGCGTGTATGCAAGTATGCACTCAACCCCGATCCCAGTATTTTCACAGCATGATACAATGCACACTCTTTCTTTTCCCACATTCTCATTTCACACAACACAGGGCCGTAGGTTAGGCTCGACACCTCCGCGCGCAATAGACTACTGGGAGGCCACCCCCAAGTCTCGCGGCGAGCTACGCCGGTAGTGCACTGATCGATCACGTCAATGTCCTCCTATCAGGTCGTATACCTCCCGCACTAATCACAAAGAAAATCCCATCCGATGGTATGCACCCCGAATCGCTCACGTCCGGGTAGACAGATCGATCACGTCTGTCTCCGCCAGGTGCCCAGTGAGCCCAACCTCGACTCCTCTAAGAGTCGCCAATCACAAACATCTCATTCTACCCCGTACGTCAATATCTCATATCCTATCGTCACATCATGGTTTAACAATTTTTTTCGTCCTAACGTGATATGCACGTGCCATGCATATAAAAATATCATAAAACATGATGTACGTAAAACACATAAATCACATAAGTCATGTAAATCACATAATCATATGAAAACACATAATTGTGTTTACGTATTGTAGATGGATGATCCACCTACCTGTCCTCCTGATAAAATCAGATACGAAGTCGGTTAAACTCCCTATGCTTCGATCCTCTGAATATTGAAAATATTTTCACATCAATAAATTTACTAAGTCATATAAATTTCGAAACGCTAAAATTATTAAAACCCTAAAATTTATGAAAACCTAAAAATAATGAAATTCTCAAAAATAAATAAACCCTAAAATATTGAAAACCCTAGAAATAGCAAAATTCTAAAATACCGAAAATTTATTAACTGAAATACAATGTCGAAATCTTGGAAATGTCGAGACATAGATGTCGAGATTATTAAACCATATCGAGATCTTAGTTACTAATTCTATAAGGTGTCAAACTTGTACAAATGTCGAGGTCTCACTTTGTCGAGATTATTAAAAGTAAATGTCGAGCTATTAAGTTGAGAAAAGAACAAATGTCGAGACTTTCATTCTGTGATAAATGTCGAACGTTACATTAAGGATGTCGAAATCTTTCATAGTTGAGAAAAGAACAAATGTCGAAATCATTAACAATGGCCAATCGAAATATTTTGTTGGGAAGTAAATGTCGAACTCATTACACAATGTCGAGATCTATATCGAAAAAATGTCGAGCTTTTACAATCATGATTAAAGAAAAATGTCGAGGCTTATTCCTTGAAGATATCGAGACCCTTATAGAATGTCGAGACTCCTTTTTCATATACAAACAATATCGAGATTTCATATCGATATCTTCCTAAATACATCTCTCACTATATGTCTCGAAGTTTTTCCATTTTGATGTCGAATTGATGTCGACATCTTTGGTATTATACCTCTCGACTTTCTAAGATAAATCTCGACATCTTCCTACAATTATCATGTATCGACATTTATACATTCAAAACACAGCTTTCACCGAGACTATTAATCCTCATGAGTATCACTATTTGAAGATCACCAAACTCATACTTCACATGATACTCAAACACGAGAGTATCACTATATTTATAATTTGAAACTTCATATAACATAATCACGCAAGACACCATAATAACTTAACAGTGAGAATAAAGATCATAAGATTTTGGTGGGCGACCTTCCCTCTTCTCTGGATCAGTTAGCAAAGGATGATGAGGTGTTGAGTTGCTTGGTGTTTCCTGATGAGACGAGGGTTATCTCCCAAGTATCTGTTAAGGAGAACGAGGCGGAGCTAGCTCATCATCTTCTTAATATTTTTTCGGTTTTATTTTCCTGGGTTGTAGTCTGGAGGACGCCAAGGCTGAGGCCACACTTCTCTGCCAGCAGCGCCTCTTGTCAACAGTTGCTGGGAAACTGTGGCGCCCCTGACTTCCACCACTCATTCTTACTACTAATTCATATGACTGCATGTGATGTAAATAAAATCTATATACGAAAATGCGTAAAAAAATTTTTCCTTTTATATAGGAAACTCTTCTGTACAATTATGACCTAGGACATAAATACAAGGTAGAGTGCGCATGCGTGTTCAAAACAATCTATCGGTCCGCCACTCAGGTCGCATCCATGTACACACTGCCACCTCAAAAGTCCCCCGGAAGCTTCAAACTTTGGCCTTGTATTTGTAAAGATCACGTACCGTGATCCCGTGAACCTACAACACATAAATTCGTGGAATGAGCTTATAAAGCTTAGTAAGTGAAAGCCATGCATGCCATGCACGTGTCCTAATTCACAAAGGCATCCATGCCAATGCTTCCTAGACCTCATATTTTTCCTTATCTTATCTTGTCTTATCATGTAGGGCCCTCGGCTATCTTGCTATGCACCATCATGGAGCTCGAATCCACAAGGGATAAATAAATATAAGTGGCAATACCCACTCAAGGGAGGCTAACCCTAGGGCGCCTTTTCTGTCCCAAGGTGGTTTCATACGCCACGCGGATGCTTCAAACTGGTAGCCTAATCTGAGGTAGTCAACACTAGAGGTACCCTCGGTGTCGCTTACACCCTCAACTCGCATCCTCCAGGTTTCACGATCCGCCATGAGGGCATTAGCCCTAAAATCATGTCTTGCCTTGTACATGTCATGTCTTGACGGTAGTGTCATACGACGTTACCATGGTTGCATAGAAGAGCCGTGACTCAACTGTGAGTCGACATCAGATGCCCATATCGACGAATATTCATCGCTTTCAGGCGATCGTATATCATGCACACTCTTGTACCCTACCTTTTGTATTAAACGTGCGTGCATATGATCATGTCATAAATGTGCATGTCATGCCATCATATAATGTAAATAAATCATGCTTGTCATGTAACTCAAATAATTCACATAGGAAGTGACATAATATCACAGAAACACATAGCACGTAATTTCATGCACATACAATTATGTGTTGTAGTTGGGACTTCCACTTACCTGGTATCCTTAGTTTATTCAGCTTATCGTGCTGTAAGTCGCTAACCTTCGAACCCTAAGTATAGAAATATATGAAATTAGGGTTTGTTAGTCTAATTACAGTTTCACGATAGCCTAGTTTGAAAACCCTAGTTTCGACTTTTAAGAATTTTGAAACCGTAAAGTTTTGAACACCTTGGTTTCGAAATTCTCCTTTGAGCTAAGTTTCTAATTTTATATGTTTCGAAATCTGCTTGAATCAATGTGTTTTAAAATTGTAACTTTTGAATTCAAAGTCTATATAAAGCTTTCGAGATATACTCTGACATTTGATCGACACGAGGTGTGTGAATGAAAAGTGCGACAAGTAATAATTAAAACGAATACCTAATTACTATCACCGACGTGCGATAGGCAGTGGACCTATCGTTTGCAGTGCAGTAAGTGAGTAAGCGAGTATCGAACACGAGGAATAAATCAAGTACCAGTAATGACCTATCGACTCGATATTTAACCTAAATAAAATACGCAAATTGTTTGACGACTTAACCTAACAGAACGCTCCTAAATCAACCAAAAATTCAAAGAACGCGACTAACTGATACGAGAGTTTTCAGATGGTAAAGACGTGCTCGGGATTCGAATCCCGCTAGGAATTATCGGCTAAGACAATGAAATCGTTTCAAAGTGATTAAGACTAGATCGCAGTAATTTCCTACCCACTCGCGGATTTGCTGTCGCCCTAAACGCTCGCGGGGATCTAAAATTCAATAATTACTAACGGCGAGGATCGAGTATTTGCTTTCGCCCTATACTCGAATCCTATCTTCTATGAACGGCCTAAACGTTTCTTACCTGTCGCCCTAAACATTTTTCCACACGGTCACTTCAACACATAGACATATTAAAGCGACGAATCATATTCATAGAACGATAAATAGTAAAAAACACAAAGTCACAATAATATACGTCTTAACTACAAAATATCCTAGCGTTCATCTAATCCCAAACACAAAAGGGATTTAGCTACTCATAATTGAAGGAGAAACAACTAGAGAATTAGAAGATAAAGATGAAGAACTCATGATCTTTCCTACTGATGAATCTGAGGTGATCTCGTGGCAAGATCTTCGTTCTTCGTTAATTCGGCATGAATTCTTCGTTGATCCGTCTCTTGCGCTCGAGGACGGGATTTCCTGTTCTTTTCGCCCTATGTTCGTCTCTGGATGGTTGGGAATTGATCTCTGGTAAGTTGTGCCCTTTCTGGGTCGAATTTGGGCTTTTTATAACAATTCACGTCAAGGTCACGGCCTGGGACATAGGCCGTAACGGCCGTGACCATCGCCGACTCAAATCGCTCGACTCTTCTGCCAAGTGTCACGGCTTGGTGCAGGGTTTGTCACGGCCGTGACCATCATCTATCGAACTCTCTGCCTCCTGTCACGGCTTGGTGCAAGGTCCGTCATGGCCGTAACCTTAGGCAGTGTCTTCTACTTCGGCCTCTGGTGGGTGTCACAGCAAAGTGCATAGGGTGTCACGGCCGTGACACCCAGCAGTGTTCTTCATTTTTGCACCGTTTTGCCTCGTTTTGCACGAAACTCGTCCTAAGCTCCTTCAACATAAGAATAAGTGTAAATATGCCGAATAAATGCATAAATTCATTGCTAAAGTTCTATTATACCCCAAATAAATACTATGATAAACGCATTAAAATACGTTTAACCTGCCCACACTTAAGCATTTGCTTGTCCTCAAGTAAATTAGAGTTCAAAGAAGGCATCTAATCAGTATAACGACACGATTGTTCTCAATTTATCATCAAAGCATAGAAAGCACGGAACAAAATCAAGCAAGCAATCATGGACGCTGCACTAATGACTTGCACCTGTCAACCTAAACTTCCTTAGCACTGCAAATCGAGACCTATACCTCACAAGGGTTCACTCAATTCACTCAAGTGTATAGGGTGGCATATGATGAGTCGCTCAATTCGTGCACTAGTCCAGCCCCTACCAGAAACTTGCAAGCTAATCGTATCTCTACTATTCAAAGTGACAAGTATAAATCTGGGGTCTTTTCGGGGGAAACGGGTCAAAAGATCATGAAGCGACACGCATATGAACACTTAAACTTAGAGCTAGGACACGTAATAAAAAATTATCAAAGAACACAGCATGATCAAACAGACAGTCACACGTCCCAACATAAGACTCGACGTTCTCGCTCCGAAAGCCTAGACTTTTCTGCTCGACCCTCTCAACTCAGTTCCCTTTCATTTTTTGTCCTTTCACCTTACTTACGCTCTACTTTTGTGCACTGCCCTTATTGCCTAAAAACATCAAGGTTCGGCTTTTGTCGCAAAGAATACATCGTCACAGCGAATACCGTGTACCTAGGGATACTTATTACCGAGACCTATATCTTGCCAAAGGGTTATGGGCAGGCTTATGCAAGGGATCGGGTCATTTCAGAAAACGGTCAAGTAAGGCACGAGTCATTTCATGAATAGCCGAGAGGAACATCAAATCAAACAAAACGGTAACTCTCAAGTTCGACTTCTGCTCTATTCTAATCAACTCAGGCTCATAAAATCTCTGGAGGTTTATTCGGGTCAGTAGCTTCTATAACATACGAGGTAAGCAACAAATAGGCTCAGGCTCAACGTGGCTAACTAATGGGGTTCGTCATGGTTAAGAAAATTTTGGCCCTGGACTTGATTCCTAATGCCCTCATCATTTTCACACTCGCGCACGAAAACAGTTTCAACACGCATCAGACAGGCAAGTTCCAGCTAGATATAGACTAGGCACGTCACACAACAAAGAAAAATGAGCATAAGCTCGTCAGGTTCAATTCTCACACGAAACAGGGTTATGTGTACGGATCTCTCAAAACAGTGCTATATCTATTCAGGCAGACAGGATTCAATCAGTCATGCATATCCTAATTGCTCACAGAATTTCATAAAATACAGACCAACTCGAGATAAGCGCAAACAATCATGCCTGATTCAGTAATTCATGCCTTTCCAACGAACTCAACGACTCACGGAAACGTCATAAAAATTTAAAATTTTCACGTAAGTTTTCCAACTAAATTCCCCTCCCCACACTTAAGTCAGACGTTGTCCCCAACGTAAAAAGGATAAAAGGGAAGGAAAAAAAAGTTTAAAAGAACGGGACTCCCCTGACGTGGTCATGACGTAGTTGTTTAGTTTGCGCGTGAAGGTCGTGTTGTAATCCATTATGCGTATCCTGGCGCTAGCTAGAGAGCAATAGACACGAAAAGAGAGTAGTCATAAGATTAACTAGAAACATAGTTATAAGCGCAATGTCATAAATGAAACACACGCGACTACTTAAGCAAATGAAATGTCTTAGAAAGAAAAGGACAAATCCCTAAGGAGGTGGCGGCGGTGGCTGTGGTGATGGTGGCCTCGGGCGCAGGAAAGCCATCGACTGCTGGGAATACTTGAGCGCCGTGTCCATGGCTTGAAGGGCCTGGTTATAGCACTCCAGTTCTGCGTCGTACGGCGGTGGGCTTCTTCGTTCTGGCGCTCGTACTCTTCCTGTTGGCGCCGAGTCTCTTCGTTGTATCGCCGGATCTCGTCGTCCCTCTGTAGCGATTCGGCATTCATGCGCATCATGTCCTGGCGCAGTGCTTCGAGGTCTGCCGTTGACGCGAACGGGGCGACGCCAGATGATTCGCCCTGATGGTAGCCAGAGGAATAGGAGGGCCCTGCAGTCGTCGTGTCTGTCTCCACTGGGTGGGGACCCTCGAGGTAGAGCTGGTCGTCGGGGACGGCTCCATGGTCGGTCTCGCCGCGATACATCTCGTGCCAGATATACACCTTGTTGGCGCGAGTCCAGGTGGGCGCCTTCACGAGCATCTTCATCTTCACAAGCATCTCCTCATTCACCGGGTGACGCCCGCCTACTACCTCCATCTCGGGTGCATTCACTGGCCAGTAGCGTAATCCCTTGATCACCTTGGTGATGAGTGGGCCTACGGCGATCTTGCCATGGGGTCGTGCTTCCGCCTGAGCACTGAAGTCGTGGGCCACCGCCATCCGTAAATTGATCCGTTCGCCTCGCTGCAGCTGGGTCAGGTAAAACAGATCGCGGAGGGTGACTGCTCCGTGTGAGTCACCCTTCAGTGTAAGCGAGGTCGTCAGGAGGCGGTGAATATAGCGCAGTCCTGGGCTCCTCAGCGCAGACGCCTTCGACGTCTTCACGCTGTATGCCGGCTCGCCAGGTCGAGCAATGTCAGCCCAACACCCCTGTCGTCCGCCCGGTTGATCGAAGTAAGTCGCGAAGGACCTGTGTCGGGGCTCTGGGACTCCACGTGCATGGCACAGATTGTCGGCCCTCACTATCTGTTCTTTGTTGAATGCCCGAAATCGGATTTTGTGGTCGCCGTATTCGTCGAAGGAGAAGGTGGAAAGGAACTCCAAGGTGAGTTCCTTGTACCCCGGTTCGTCGATGGCCAGGAAGGTGTTCCATCCACTGAGTGATAAGTACTGGGCGACCTGCTAGTCGATGTGGTGCTTCACCAGCGTCTCGTGGTCGATCTGGTCCATGGCTATGAACTCCATTCCCTTCAGCCTGGTGCATCGTGTCGTCTGGGCCTCGTCAGTGAACTGGCCCATGGCTTCTAGCATCGTTGGCGGGTGCCCGCGTCGCCTTTGACGAACGGGCGAACGCGAGGCGTGGTCACGTAAGGCTGAAGAGCGACTTTTACCCATAGTACCTGTACGAAAACATATGTGAGCTCAGGGAAATAGCAAATAAATGCAAGCAACTTAACTCGACCAAAATATTGACAAGAGACATGTAGTAATCACGATCACATGCAAAAGTTCAAAGCGGCATTTTGTCGAACACGTCGCGGGCAAGTTGGGATAAGCATATCAAATCCAAGATTAAGGTTCCAAATCAACAACTACGCATACTCAACATGTCAATAGCATGCAATCATCGTAAAATAGCATGAAGAACACGAAATTTGGCTTAATTTCGAAAAGCCTCAAAATCGAAATTAGGGTTCATCGTAAACATGTCGCAATTCAACACCAATTCACGTAATTAAGCATGATTGAAGAGCTCCTAGCATGTATCTAGCAATAATAGAGCAAGTCAAACACAAAATTGGTCCCAATTCAAAAAGCCCCAATTTCGAAAATTAGGATTCGTCATCAAATCCGAAAATTCGCAACTAATTTCAACGAATTAAGCATACCCAATAGTAAATATATCATGTAATGAACAATTAAGAACAGATTCATATCCAAAAATTAACAATTTCGACGAGATTCTCCAAAAGTTAGATTGAAATAGTGCAAAGAAGAAGAAAATTCATACCTTCGAGTTTTTGATGATATAAAGAGACGAATTGTGATGTTTAGGCTGTGGATCACCGGATTGGGGAGGGGTGCGGCGGCGTTAGATGATAGAGGGGTGACGATTTATTGTTTTAGGGTGGAGAGAAAAGATCGCGAGAGAGGGAGGGGAAAAAAAGGATGAAAGAGAGAAAAAATGTCGGATTTCTCTTTAAATCCGTGAGGGTGGTACGGGGTGGATAGGCTATGTCTAACACCGTAACGTTCTAAAGTGCGTGCAAACTGGGTGTTACAAAAGTGAGTGCCTCGATCACTAATAATGCACCTAGGTGCCCCAAAACGTGAAAACAATGCTCGCAAAAATCTAACGACTACCCTAGCGTCGTTCGTGGGTAAGGCTTGCGCCTCGGCCCACTTAGACACATAATCAACGGCTACTAGGATGTACTTATTGTTGTACGAGCTAGGAAATGGACCCATAAAATCTATGCCCCATACATCGAATATCTCGCATACCAAAATGAAATTCTGAGGCATTTCGTCGCGTTTGGAGAGATTACCTGCGCACTGACACTGATCACAAGTGTCAACGTACCTTTGGGCGTCCTTGAAGATCGTGGGCCAGTAAAATCCACTCTCCAACACCTTCTGAGCGGTTCTGTTGGCCGCGTAGTGCCCTCTCGTCGGTCCGTTGTGGCAATGCCTAAGAATCTGCGTCGTTTCTGGGGCAGCAACGCATCGTCGGATCTCCTGAAAAGATACGGGTCTTCCCAAAAGTAGTACCTCAGATCAGAAAAGAATTTCTTCTTTTGCTGACTGGTGTACTCCTTTGGTAGGACCCTCGTAACGAGATAGTTAGCATAATCTGCAAACCAAGGGGTGTCGTCCCTTACCACATGTATCGCATAGAGGTGTTCGTCTGAGAATCGATCTTGTATTGCCCTTTCGTCCTTATTATAGATCTCGGACTCCTCTAATCGAGAGAGGTGATCCGCCGCCAGGTTCTCCGCACCCTTCTTGTCGCGGATCTCTATGTCGAACTCTTGCAGTAGCAGGATCCACCTAATTAGCCGTGGCTTGGCATCGGGTTCTGCTAACAAGTACTTAAGAGCAGAGTGGTCAGTAAAAACAATAACTTTAGATAGGATCAGATATGACCTGAACTTGTCGAAAGCGAAGACGACGGCCAGCAGCTCCTTTTCGGTGGTCGTGTAATTGGTCTGGGCTGCGTCTAGCGTCTTACTCGCGTAGTATATCGGCCTGAAGTGGTTGTCCTTACGCTGCCCTAGCACGACGCCAACTGCATAGTCACTAGCATCGCACATTAGTTCAAAGGGCAGCCCCCAGTCAGGGGCTACCATAATAGGTGCTGCGATAAGTCTTTCCTTAAGTAAATTGAAAGCATGCAGACATTCGTCATTAAAATCAAACGGGGCATCTTTCTCTAACAATCTAGCCATAGGACGTGCAATCTTAGAAAAATCTTTGATAAACCTGCGATAAAATCTCGCATGTCCTAGAAAGCTTCTAATCGACTTCACGTTCGAGGGGACAGGCAATTTTTCTATAGTTTCTAACTTGGCCCGGTCAACTTCGATTCCTTTAGAGGAGATCTTGTGACCGAGGACTATACTCTCTCGAACCATGAAGTGCACTTTTCCCAATTAAGTGTCAAGTTCGTTTCCTCGCGTCGTGCGAGTACGAGCTTCAGATTTGACAAACATGCATCAAATGACGACCCGAAAACAGAAAAATCATCCATAAATACCTCCATTCCCTCACCTATCAATTCGTCGAATATGGCCATCATGCATCGTTGGAAGGTGGCTGGGGCATTGCATAAGCCAAATGGCATCCTTCGGTACGCGAACGTTCCGAATGGGCAAGTGAACGTCGTCTTTTCTTGGTCCTCGGGTGCTATGGGAATCTGTAAATAACCTGACAAGTCATCAAGGAAACAGTAAAATGAGTGACCCGCTAACTTTTCTAACATTTGATCAATAAATGGTAAAGGGAAATGATCCTTTCGCGTGGCATCGTTCAACTTCCTATAGTCGATGCAGACGCGCCATCCGGTCACGGTCCTCGTCGGGATTAGTTCGTTCTTGTCGTTGGTGACGACCGTCATGCCCCCTTTCTTTGGAACTACTTGGACCGGGCTAACCCATGCGCTGTCTGAAATGGGATAGATCATCCCTGCGTCTAGCAATTTGATCACCTCCTTCTTTACCACGTCCTTCATGTTGGGGTTGAGCCGCCTCTGGCGTTGAGCGACCGGCTTGAAATCGTCCTCCATGAGGATCTTGTGCGTGCAATAGCTCGGGTTGATACCCCTTATGTCCGATATTTTCCACGCCAACGCCTTCTTGTGTGCCTTCAACACGTCTAAGAGCTGGCCCTTCTGTCCGTCATCGAGGTTCGACGAGATGATGACCGGCAGCCCTCCATTGTTGCTCAGAAACGCGTACTCGAGGTGGTCGGGCAGCGGCTTCAATTCCAGGACTGGTGGCTCCTCGACCGAGCTCTTTTCCTTTTGTCCTCTTCGCTGCTCTCGTCGATAGCTATGATAGGCTCGTCGACCTCCTCCCCACACTCATCGACGGCCATAAGTGTATGCATGTCGTGATCATCGACCTGTGACAGACCTTGCACGGAGAAGAGAAAATCGTGGTCAAATACGTCCAAAAAGTAACATTTATCATCTTGCTCGCCGCTCTTTTTCATCGAGTCGGCCATATTAAAAGTAACTTTCTCGCCGTCTACTGTCAGGGTCAAAGTCCCATTCCTAATGTCTATCATGGTCTCTTCCGTCGCTAGGAACGGTCTACCTAAAATCAAGGGAACATTCTCGTCTTCCTCCATATCTAAAATAACGAAATCTGCGGGAATCACAAACTTATCGACTTTAACTAAGACATCCTCGATAACACCTCGAGGGTACTTCAACAACCTATCAGCTAGTTGGAGGCTCATTCTAGTGGGTCGTGGCTTACCTAATCCTAAACGCTTGAACATAGAATACGGCATAAGATTAATGCTAGCGCCTAGGTCTGCTAACGCACGCTCAATCACTAGATCTCCTATAAGATAGGGAATAGTGAAACTCCCTGGGTCCTTGAGCTTCTTAGGGATCTTGCTTTGGAGAATCGCCGAGCACTCTCCTCTTAGGCAAACGGTGGAGACGTGTTCGAGCATCCTTCTGTTCGTCAGCAGGTCCTTCAAGAACTTGGCGAAGCTGGGCATCTGCGTAATAGCTTCAACGAAAGGTAAGTTAATATGCAACTATTTACACATACCCATAAATTTACCAAACTGCGCCTCGTTCTTGTCCTTCTTCAGTCGAGACGGGTATGGGATCTTCGGCTGGTATGGCTTCACTGGTGGTCACCGGGTCTCCGTCGCCTTTTCCTTCTCGGGCTCGACCTTCTCCTTCTCAGCGTCGGCCTTATCGACCGAGCTCTTTTCCTTTTGTCCTCTTCGCTGTTCTCGTCGATAGCTATGATAGGCTCGTCGACCTCCTCCCCACACTCATCGACGGCCATAATCGTATGCATGTCGTGATCGCCAACCTGTGACAGACCTTGCACGGAAAAGAGAAAGTCGTGGTCAAATACGTCTAGAAAGTAACATTTATCATCTTGCTCGCCGCTCTTTTTCATCGAGTCGGCCATATTAAAAGTAACTTTCTCGCCGTCTACTGTCAAGGTCAAAGTCCCATTCCTAACGTCTATCATGGTCTCCCCCGTCGCTAGGAACGGTCTACCTAAGATAAAGGGAACATTCTCGTCTTCCTCCATATCTAAAATAACAAAATCTGCGGGAATCACAAACTTATCGACTTTAACTAAGACATCCTCGATAACACCTCGGGGGTACTTCAACGACCTATCAGCTAGTTGGAGACTCATTCTAGTGGGTCGTGGCTCACCTAATCCTAAACGCTTAAACATAGAATATGGCATAAGATTAATGCTAGCGCCTAGGTCTGCTAACGCACGCTCAATCACTAAATCCCCTATAAGACATGGAATAGTGAAACTCCCTGGATCCTTGAGCTTCTTAGGGATCTTGCTTTGGAGAATCGCCGAGCACTCTCCTCGTAGGCAAACGGTGGAGACGTGTTCGAGCTTCCTTCTATTCGTCAGCAGGTCCTTCAAGAACTTGGCGAAGCTGGGCATCTGCGTAATAGCTTCAACGAAAGGTAAGTTACTATGCAACTCTTTACACATACCCATAAATTTACCAAACTGCGCCTCGTTCTTGTCCTTCTTCAGTCGAGCCGGGTATGGGATCTTCGACTGGTATGGCTTCACTGGTGGCCGCTGGATCTCCGTCACCTTCTCCTTCTCGGGCTCGACCTTCTCCTTCTCAGCGTCGGCCTTCTCGACATCGTCGCCCCTAATCTCCTCAACTTCGGGCTCGTCGTGGCTCTCAAAGTTGGCATTCTCCTTGGCCTTCTTTTTGGCGGGCACTTCTTGCAATTCTCGCCCATTCCTCAGCGTCACCGCCTTGCAGTACTCCTTAGGATTCGGCTCGGTGTAGCTTGGAAGCGATCCTGAGTACGCCCCGCCAACTTCTTCGCCATCTGGCCCATCTGCTGCTCCAGCTTTTTGAGCGAGGCGTCTGTGTTCTGAGCATGCAAGTCGTTCGCCTCCATGTACTCCTCCATCTTCGTCATACGGCTCTCGTGGGCTGCGGTGGTGCTACTGAAATTCGTGAAGAGTGTCTTCATCATGTCCTTCATCTCCCTCATGTCGTCGGATCCTCCTGCGGGCGCGTTCTGGTACTGTCGTGGTGGCCCGTTTTGGAATCCGGAGGGTCTGGGCTGAAATCCTGGCGGTCATTGGCTCTGATGGTTCTGATTCCCGTACGCCAGGTTTGGATGTGCCCGAGGCTGGAAACTTCGCTGGCCACCTTGGTAATTTCCCATATAATCTACGTGTTCCAGCGGCTGCCCAAGTTGGCAATCTGAGGTCTCGTGGGCTGCGCCGCAAATCCCGCACAATGGTACGTAAGGCGTGTGCTGTGTCGGGGTGGTGCTGGCCACGGCGTTCACGGGCTGAGTCTGCCCGGACTTGGGAAGCAATGCACCAATCACCGTCTGCAACTGAGAGTTCGTCGAGGCGATTTGTTGCTGGAGCGCCTCGATCTTAGCGTTAGTAGCCGTCTCCTCGCTCACTCCAAATACGCCTGTCGTCATCCTGGTATAGCCCCTCAAGAAGCTGTTCCTCGAGTAGTCCTCAATGAGGTTCCAAGCGTCGGTCGCGTTGAGCTTCATGAGTCCTCCTCCGGGAGGCTCCGTCTAGCATATGGACAGTCTTGTCGTTGAGCCACTCGTGGAACCTGTTGATCTGGGCTGCCTTCGACATCCCGTGCTGTGGGCATCTCTTTAGTAGCGCCTTATAATGCTCCCACACCTCGTAAAGATTTTCAGACTCCTTCTGATGGAATAAAGAGATTTCTGTCTTCAATCATAGCACCTTCGATAGTGGGAAGTAGTGGCCGATAAACGCGGCTCGCAGCTCCTCCCAGGTGGTGATCGAGCGAGGTGGTAGCATCTCAAGCCAATCCTTGGCTCTGAACTTCAAAGAGAACGGGAACAACATGAGCTTAATCGCGTCGCCCGGAACATCATTGATTTTGATGGTGTCGGTCACCGTCAGAAAAGCCTTCAGATGGGAGTAAGGATCGTCATCGGGGTCGCCCTCGAATTGGGCCGTCTGGAAAATCATCTGAAGCCAAGAATGCTTCAGTTCAAAATTGTTGTTCTCGATCGGCGGGATGACAATCGCCGATTCCGTACCGCCTAGCGCGGCATTCTTGAAGAGGTCCTGAAGCGATGGTTCCTCCTCTGGAATGTTGTGGACGGGCACTCGGTGGTCCGCCATGTCTACTTCTGTATTGGGACTATCTACGGCTGTCTCTATATGTGAGTTTTGGATGGATTCCTGCGAACTATGCTCAGAATAACAGACTAACGGATCCTGAGAGCTGGTGGATGCTCCTTCGGTATCGTACTTAAGTTTCCTTCGTAACTTTCGCTCGAAATCCGGGTCTGCGTCAACGATGGGACCCGATGGATGGCTTCGGGTCATTCACCGCTGAATCGTACCTTCAATGAGTAAGAAATAAAAATTAGCAAAAAAGTAAACAAATACGCCGAATAAGAATACGAAATCAATGACGAAGCAGGAAAACAACTAATGCGAATAACATAAATAATGCAAATAGTAAAAACACAAGAAAAACGTCAAAATAAAAGTGGCTAAAGTACCGAACTACGGTGTTCCTAATATCAATCTATTCCTGGCAACGGCACCAAAAACTTGATCGACACGTGGTGTGTGAATGAAAAGTGCGACAAGTAATAATTAAAACGAATACCTAATTACTATCACCGACGTGCGATAGGCAGTGGACCTATCGTTTGTAGTGCAATAAGTGAGTAAGCGAGTATCGAACACGAGGAATAAATCAAGTACTAGTAATGACCTATCGACTCGATATTTAACCTAAATAAAATACGCAAATTGTTTGACGACTTAACCTAACAGACCGCTCCTAAATCATCCAGAAATTCAAAAAACGCGACTAACTGATACGAGAGTTTTCAGATGGTAAAGACGTGCTCGGGATTCGAATCCCGCTAGGAATTATCGGCTAAGACAATGAAATCGTTCCTAAGTGATTAAGACTATATCGCAGTAATTTTCTACCCGCTCGCGGATTTGCTGTTGCCCTAAACGCTCACGGGGATCTAAAATTCAATAATTACTAACGGTGAGGATCGTGTATTTGCTTTCGCCCTATACTCGAATCCTATCTTCTATGAACGGCCTAAACGTTTCTTAGCTGTCGCCCTAAACGTTTTTCCACACGATCACTTCAACACATAGACATATTAAAGCGACGAATCATATTCATAGAACGATAAATAGTCAAAATCACAAAGTCACAATAATATACATCTTAACTACAAAATATCCTAGCGTTCATCTAATCCCAAACACAAAAGGGATTTAGCTACTCATAATTGAAGGAGAAATAACTAGAGAATTAGAAGATAAAGATGAAGAACTCATGATCTTTCCTACTGATGAATCTGAGGTGATCTCGTGGCAAGATCTTCGTTCTTCGTTAATTCGGCGTGAATTCTTCGTTGATCCGTCTCTTGCGCTCGGGGACGGGATTTCCTGTTCTTTTCACCCTATTTTCGTCTTTGGATGGTTGGGAATTGATCTCTGGTAAGTTGTGCCCTTTCTGGGTCGAATTTGGGCTTTTTATAACAATTCACTTCAAGGTCACGGCCTGGGACATAGGCCGTCAAGGCCGTCACCATCGCCGACTCAAATCGCTCGACTCTTCTGCCAAGTGTCACGGCTTGGTGCAGGGTTTGTCACGGCCGTGACCATCATCTATCGAACTCTCTGCCTCCTGTCACGGCTTGGTGCAATGTCCGTCACGGCCGTGACCTTAGGCAGTGTCTTCTACTTCGGCCTTTGGTGGGTGTCACGGCCAAGTGCATAGGGTGTCACGGCCATGACACCCGGCAGTGTTCTTCATTTTTGCACCGTTTTGCCTTGTTTTCGCTCGTTTTCGCACGAAACTCGTGATAAGCTCCTTCAACATAAGAATAAGTGTAAATATGCCGAATAAATGCATAAATTCATTGCTAAAGTTCTATTATACCCCAAATAAATACTATGATAAACGAATTAAAATACGTTTATCAACATTATAATCTTAGAATCTCGAAATATCATATACAAGATTTCGAGATATATGTGTTTCGACATTGTAAACAAGATGTCGAGATGTATGTTGAGACTTATAAACAAAGATCTCGGTATATTATACAAAATTTCGAAGTCACTTTCAAAGTTAAATCTCGACATGGGTTTAGACATGAATCTCGAGATGAATTATAAAATGGATCTCGAGCTTGATTTCGAGATCCTACACAAAATTTCGAGGTTAATATCATACTAGATTTCGTCATGAATCTCGAGTATGATTTCGAGATTCCATTTTGAGTTTTGGTTTCGACTTCCTATTCTCATTATTGATCTCGAAATTGTGTCTACAAAACTGATATGGCTTCGAGATTCATAAAATGGAGAAACCATATCACCCGAAAACCTTCTTTTTGTACCAAATCATCTTACCCTTCGATTAAAAAGACATATTTTCAAGAACAGTATGAGTACCATATGAACTTCAAAACGTGCGATTTAGGATCATATATAAGATCATTAACTAACGAATCATTCCTACTAACTTCATGATACTAATATTTAATATACTAAATCATGAATTTGAATATATAAATTATGATAAAAATTCATACCTCTCCTAGCTTAATGCCACAACACCTTCACTAATGGAATTTCTTTATTTCGTAGTCATTTCACGTCATACATCAGAATTTCTATAGGCTTTTCCTCGTAACTCAAATTTGGCTTCAGCTGTTGATGAAGATTTTCAGTGTTCAACACATGGCTTGGATCTGCGACGTATTTTCGCAGCGTCGAGATGTGAAAGACGTCATGTACTTGAGCTAGCGAAGTTGGTAATTCAAGCTGGTATGCAACTTCGCCAACTTTTCTGAGGATTCGGAATGGTCCTATATAACGCGGTCTCAGTTTACCCTTTTTCCCGAATCGCTTAACGCCTTTCATCGGAGATACTTTTAGAAATACATAGTCGTCTACTTGGAACTCTAATGGTCTACGCTTTTGGTCTGCGTAGCTTTTCTGTCTACTCTGGGCCGTTTTCATCCTTTCTCGTATTTGACCAATTACTTTCGTCATTTCTTGTACTAGATCAGGGCCTAGTATTGCTCGTTCTCCAACTTCATCCCAGTGGATTGGTGATCTGCACTTGCGCCCCAGGGCCTAGTATTGCTCGTTCTCCAACTTCATCCCAGTGGATTGGTGATCTGCACTTGCGCCCGTATAAAGCTTCATATGGAGCCATTCTGATCGTTGCATGGAAACTGTTGTTGTATGAACTCAATCAAAGGAAGGTATCGGCCCCAATTTCCTTTAAAATCGAGCACACAGGCTCTTAGCATGTCTTCTAGCGTCTGAATAGTTCGTTCAGACTGTCCGTCTGTCTGAGGATGGTAGGCAGTACTGAATGATGACTTGGTTCACATGGCCTTCTGCAAACTCATCCAGAACTTTGATAGAGACCTCGAGTCTCTATCGGAAATGATTGACATCGGTACTCCATGGAGTCGTACTATCTCTTGGATGTATAATTCTGCGTATCGTTCCATGGAGAATGCTGTACTGATTGGCAGAAAGTGGACAGACTTGGTCAGTCGATCGACGATGACCCATATAGCGTCGTGGCCTTTTATTGTCTTCGGCAAGCCAACAACGAAGTCCATCGTAATGTGATCCCACTTCCATTCGGGTATTGGCAGGGATTGTAGAGTTCCTGCCGGTAATTTGCTGACACGTCAGGCATTGGCTTACAAACGTTGCTATTTCTCTTTCATCCCTGGCCACCAATAATTGCTTCGTAGGTCTCTGTACATTTCGTTGCTCCTGGGTGGGTAGAATAAACGGTGTTATGGGCTTCCGTCATGACAACCTTTCAGAGTTCGGTGTCGTTAGGAACATATAGACGTCTTCTATCGTATAAGCTTCCGTCGTCATGTATTGTAAAATCTGAGGATCTTTGCTCTATAGGTGGTTCTTTGATTTTCAAGTACTATTCATCATTCTCTTGGGTCTTCGTAATCTGCTCCATCACTGTAGGTCGAAGTGTTTCCGTCGCTAGTTTGGCTTCAATCTCGCCCATTTGTATCACTTCTACTTCAAGCCTTTGTAATTCCGTGTTTACAGTCTTGCAGCTTAGTGCATCAGCCACTACGTTCGCCTTTCCTGGGTGGTAGCTAATTAAACAGTCGTAGTCTTTAACCAATTCTAACCATCGTCTCTGCCTCATGTTCAACTCCTTCTGTGTGAAGAGTATTAGAGACTCTTGTGGTCAGTGAAAATCTCGCATCGCTCGCCATATAGGTAATGTCTCCAAATCTTGAGAGCGAAAACTACAGCGGCAAGTTCTAAGTCGTGCGCCGGGTAGTTCTTTTCATATTCTTTGAGTTGCCATGATGCATATGCAATAACATTTCAATTCTGCATTAGAACGCATCCTAAGCCATTCTTTGATGCATCGCTGTAGACGGAAACCCTCCGGTTCCTGTGGGAGTTGTTAAACGGAGCCGTAGTCAGTCTTTTCTTCAGCTCTTGGAAGCTTTGCTCGCATACGTCGTCCCATTTGAATGGAATATTCTTCTTCGTTAATTTTGTCAAAGTTGAGGCGATCTTTGAGAAATCCTTGATGAATTTTCTGTAGTATCCAGCTAAGCCGAGAAAACTTCTTACTTCCGTTACGCTCGTTGGTTGAGGCCAGTTGTTGATAGCCTCAATCTTATTAGGGTCAACAGAAATTCCAGCCCCCGAGATCACATGCCCAAGAAATGCTACTTTATCGAGCCAGAACTCGCATTGCTTGAATTTTGCGTATAGTTATTTTTCTCGTAATATTTCCAAGACGATCCTCAAGTGTTGCTCATGCTCCTCCCGTGTCTTTGAATAAATGAGGATGTCTTCGATAAATACGATGATGCATTTGTCTAGGAATGGTTTGAATACACGGTTCATTAAGTCCATGAATGCTGCTGACGCATTAGTCAGCCCGAAAGGCATGACTAGGAATTCGTAGTGCCCGTAGAGGGTACTAAAAGTTGTCTTAAGAATGTCTTCTTCCCGGGGATTTCAGTGGGTCAAATAAGTCATCAATTCGAGGGAGGGGGTATTTGTTCTTGATCGTAATCTTGTTCAGCTCCCTATAGTCGATGCAGAGCCGCATCAACCCATCTTTCTTCTTAACGAACAAAACTGGTGCTCCCCATGGTGAGAAGCTCGGCTGAATGAACCCCTTTTTCAATAATTCATCAAGTTGCTCCCTCAATTCCTTCAGCTCAGCTGGAGCGAGTTGGTACGGTGCCTTAGAGATTGGTGCAGATCCTAGTGTTATATCAATTGTGAATTGAATCTCACGATCCGGCGGAAGTCCGGGTAAGTCTTCAAGAAACACATCGGGAAAGTCCTGTACTACTGGGACTTCTTCTAACGGGGGTGAACATTCCTCGGATGATATTGCAAATATCAGATAAGCTTCGCATCCTGCTTGATCAAACGATGTGCCTTCATTGCTGAAATCTTGAGAATCTGATTACTCTTGCTAGTTCCCATAAATGTGAATGGTTCGATACCTTCTAGGTTGAAAGTTACTTCCTTACGGTTACAATTAATAACTGGCCCGTGCTTCGATAGCCAGTCCATTCCTAGGATTACTTCATAATCGTTCATTGGAATGATTATCAGGTCGACGGGTAAGGTCCTATCATTCACCATTACTGGGCTATCTCGTAAAATCTGGTTGGTTCTCGTAGAGGTTCCATGAGGGATGGTAACATTGTATTCGTAGTTAACTAAATCAGGTGTAAACCCGAGTCTCGCCACATAGTTAGTAGATGCAAATGAATGCGTGGCTCTTGAATCAACATGCATGTCGGGGTTGAATGGATAAGGAGAGTACCTGCCACCACAGACGGGTTGTTTTCTGCCTCCTCAGAAGTTAGCGTGTATACTCTAGCAGGTACTGTATGTGGCCTAGTTTGAACAGGTGCTTGACTCCCAGACGCATTTTCGGGAATGCCTTGGAGAAGTGGCCTGTTTTGCCACACTTATAGCAGGTTGCATTCTGAGAGTAACAGACGCCCAAATGTCGTCATGTGCACCTGGGACATGGAGGTATGGTCATCGGGGATCTTCCTTGGCTAGGACGAAATTGTTGTGGGGGTCCAGGTCGGTTCTGGAAATTAGGCCTAGCATTCTTGGGGTTAAATGGCCTCTTTGGGTTACCTCCACTCCACTTAGGTCCTTGAACAAACTTTCTCTTCGCTTCATGGGCTCGCATAATTCGAAGTTCAGCTTGCTCTGCCATTAAAGTACGTTCAGCCACTTGAGCACGCTCCTTGAGATCCAGCCATATTCACGTCTCTGTATAGTTCAGGTTTTAGGCCTTCCAGGAAACGCTCCACCTTTAACGTATCTGTACTCACCATGTGAGCTGCAAATCGGGACAACTATTCAAATTTCCGAATGTATTCCGTCACTGTCATCGGTCCTTGTCGTAAATTGATGAATTCATTCATCCTTTGAGCTCGCACAGGGGCAGTGAAATATTTGCTCCTAAAAAGTTCCTTGAACAGATCCCATATCATCGTGATATGGTCTTCAAAGGCGAGAATTGTATCCCACCAGTGGCCTGCACTTCCTCTCAGGAGGAAGGCGGCGCACAAAACATTTTTCTCCTCAGGAATTCTGCCGTACTGGAACATGCTTTCTAGTGTTCTCAGCCTGTCTTCAGCAGAAGTTGGATCAAGAGCATCTTCAAAAGTCGGGGGATTGAGTTGCGAAATCTTTCCCCCACTATTTCAACCCTCTCTGCTTGAGAAAGTCCACTGCTAGATTGTCCGCCCGTATTTCGTTGTTGCATCATCTCTTGAATTTGAGCGGACGGCTGGCGAACGAGTTTCGTAAGTTAAAGAATCGCCGTATCGCCATTATCGACATGAGTTGTGGGTTGCTTGCCTTTGTCCGCACTCCCACTACCATCACCCCGTGTTCTACCCATTATTTTTCCTATACCCTAATAGTCCCAAAAGGCCAATAAATCATGCATATACAACATTCATTGAAACATAAAACTTACTATCAAGGCCGCTTCTGTGCTTGAGTGTGTGTACATGGACAATCTACAGAACTTGTAACCGAAAGCTCTGATACCACCTGTGGTGCCCCTGACTTCCACCACTCATTCTTACTACTAATTCATATGACCGCATGTGATGTAAATAAAATCTATATACGAAAATGCGTACAAAATTTTCCTTTTATATAAAGAAAACTCTTCTGTACAATACAAAATGACCTAGGACATAAATACAGGGTAGAGGGCACATGCGTGTTCAAAACAATCTATCGGCCCGCCACTCAGGTCGCAACTATGTACACACTGCCACCTCAAAAGTCCCTCGAAAGCTTCAAAATTTGGCCTTGCATTTGTAAAGATCACGTACCGTGATCCCGTTAACCTACAACACATAAATTCGTGGAATGAGCTTATAAAGCTCAGTAAGTGAAAGCCTTGTCTTTGCTCTTATCCGACTCTTGACCTATATAATTATTTTATCCCTAAGTACCAAATTCCTATAATGTCATGCGTGCGTGATGTGCATGCTTTATTATGCATGATCATTCTTATCCATAGCCTTTACCTTCTGTTTATTAATTATAATATATTAGACTCTCAGCTTTGATAATATATTCTATCTGATGTCTTGTATTGACTGTTAATATACTATTTCTGAAAACCCTAAAATAAATACCAAAAACTTTGGGTGAGGAAGTTAAATACCGAAAACTTTGATGGTGCCGAAAACATTGTAATAATTGCTCAATGCCGAAAACTTAATATGTGATCTAGATGCCGAAAACTTTGTTGGTGATGAATTGGTGCTGAAAACCTCTTGCTAAATATCAAAAACTTTTCTACTCTAGTCCGCCGAAATCTTATTAATGCACCATGCCGAAAACTTTATAGTTAGTCGATACCGAAATTTTTTCCTATCTAAGACATATCGAAAACTTTATTAGTATAACTATGTGCCGAAAACTTTTATAAATAGGCACCGGAAATTTTATGAGATAGTATCACTGAAGACTTCCAATCTTTCAAACCCTTAGATGCTGAAGTCCACCATATCGAAAACTTCTTCATAGCCTCAAAATTCTTAATCATTAAAATACTACATTTTCATACGCCGAAATTATCTGTTCAACTAAGGATATTTAAAACTGCCAAAGTATGTTTCTCAGAGATTTGAACATTTCAATTAGTACGTTCTAATACTGAAAACTACAGAATCAATAAAATTTTCTACTTAGGGTATCAAAATTCTATCCATCTAAATCATCTAAGGAGTTTATGTAGCGAAACTACCTTCCCAATTAAAATATTTAAGCTACCTAATAATAACTATTTTAAAAAGATTCGAACTCTTTTTACCCCTCATATATTTTGCCATCAACAATTATCAAATATGTAAATATGCAATCCCTTCATACTTCCACAAAAAACCTAGAATATTAATGTCACGAATACCTTTCATAATCACTTAAATACACTTAATTTTAGTTATCAACCTAAATACACCCGAAGTTGCTTAATGGAAAGGAAAAACTTGTCTAAATTTGTCAATTACGGGCAGCTCCAATTTTGAATCTCGGTGAAAATTTTACGAACAAGTTCTTAAATTGCCCGAATTTCTACCTGATTTTCGTTCCCGAATTTCAAGCTCAAAAAAATTATCTGATTATCGGCCGAATTCCTTCCTTACTTTCAAGCTCCACAAATCGCCCAAATTCTTTCATCTCAATTTCAGGTAAAGTGGAAAACACCCCAATTTCGAGCTCAAACAAATCAGTACAATCTCGGGTGAATTAAGCTCAAAAGTTCCCGAACTCAAGTTTAAAATCACCCGAATTACAACATCGAGGACATAGGTTAATCGAACCAACTTCGCCCGATTTGATCATTCGCTTTGGCACAGTGAAAATCAAATTTTGTCCGTTTTTTTTGTCTCTCTAACCGACTTTCATTTCTGATTTTCAGAATTTTTCGAAAGTCGCCCAAATTTTACGTTATAGAATTAAATTCGACCGATTCTAAAGATTAGGGCTTTTATCACTCGAACTTAACACAGAAAAGAAAAAATATATAATAATATTTTTTAACTTGACTAATCGTTCAAAACTAACATTTCACTCCGCAAATCACATCCACATAACGATCACTACCAAACAACAAATGGACTCCTTAGCTATGGGAAGCGATGTTCGTGTACCAGTTATGAGACGTGGAGACTTCGGAGTTTGGAGAAGCAGATTCCTTAACTTTCTTGAGATAAAGGACAACGGCGAGGATATCATCGAGTCTCTTGAGAAAGGACCAAAAGAAGTCTGGATCACAGTCAGTGGTGATGATACAGTTACTCCAGCAGTTCAAGGAGGCACAATGCTCAAATCTCCTTTGCAATACACTGATGCGGCAAAGAACCAACTAAAGCAGACCTTCTGGCAAGAAATTATTTGATGCAAGCTTTGCCCAATGACATACTTATCCAAGTCGATAGCTTCCAACTGCTAAAGCAATATAGGATGAAGTCACAAAATTAATGCAAGGAACAGAGAGTGGACTAAGAGCTAAGAAAGCCAACCCTTGCAGCATACGATTCCTTCAAGGCTAAGCCCGATGAGGAATTTTTTGAGACCTACAACAGGTTCATGGTCCTCGTAAACGAACTATGGAAGATAAGCATCATAAAAGCGAACATGGAACTCAATGTCAAATTCCTCACCTCACTACATCCAGAATGGAAGAGAGTCACCACACACTTCAGGCTTAACATGGACCTCGATCAAATTGACATTCACAGCGTTTATGAAAGGCTGGAGCAGCACAGTGACGATGTTCGTGAAGCAATCGGAAATCAGAAGGGTAAGGCATCCATAGACCCCTTCGCCCTAGTAACAGATACCACTCTTAAGAAAAGTGCAAAAGCTACAAAGAATAAGTCTGCTAAGTCTTCCAGTCCATTAGACAATGAAGACTTCGGATCAGAATCAGACCCCGAATTCAAAGACTTCGAGAAGCATGTGGCTTACGTAACGAAAAAAATGGCAAAACAGTACTTCAAAAAATCATCATCATCCGCCAACCGACAAAGGGTCTAGTCAAGTTCCAAACAGCCACCAAAACCGTTTCAAAGCCTGACACTATAAACGACTCTGAGCCTAGCAAATGTTTCAAATGTGGAAAGCCTGGGTACTTTGCTAGAGACTGCTACGTTCCCAAGAAGAAGGATGAGGAGTACTACAGTCGAAAACTTTAGTTGCTCAAGCAGAAGAAATCTAGAGTAGCATTGATGGCTGATCAGGACCACTGGCTGGACGACACGTCTGAAAGTGAGTCAGACAATGTAGCCCTGATGGCTCTGGTGGAAGAAGGTGATTCTGAGCAGAAGGATCTGGAAGCTAATGCTGGTGATGAGGACAAGAAGCTGTTCTCAGGAAAAGAGGTAGAATCTTTTAACCAAAGACTGCACCCTGAACTTCAAGAAAAATATATAATACATCAAAATGAACTTAATTACTTCAGGTCAACAGAAGTGAAATTAGTTCATACATTAGAGGATCTAGATATGACACAAGAAGTAAATAGAGAAACTAGTTTAGCTGACTCGAGAGCCAACTTAGCTGAATCTGAATCAAAAGCCAATGACTTACAAGCTCGGTTTGACAATAATTATGCATGTATACTTAAGCAATTACGAGATAATAGCAATTTAAATTGTCTGTTAGAAGTAGCACAGTCGAAAATCCATAGTCGTGACTTAGAAAAAGAAGGTTTGAAAACATAGATTAGCGAGCTAAAGGAAATGGACAACGGACGAAGATGAGCGAATTACTAAAACATGCGAATTCGAACTTTTAAGCAAAGGGCGTATAAAATTGTATGCTGGATTAAGAAGCTAGAGACCTACTTACCAAGAGAGGACAAACATATAGAATGATCTTTATGAATAAGCCTAGAGACATAGAATTTATGACCCACGTGAAGGATTAGGTTTCAATCCAGACTCTATCCCAATCGTGAAGAAATCCCTACCTCTTTATGACATTAGTTTCCTAGGATTAAATATGCCTAGTCTTATGCCGTTCACGAGCTCATCTGCACTTGATGTGCTGGAGAAGAATAAGAGAAATAGAGAGGACTAGGCCGAAATCCCGCTTGACTGTGAGGAACTGAATAATAGTTACAGGACAAGGGAAATACCTTTGTCTGATGACTATTTACCTATTTATACGCCCTCATCTGAAGAAGTAGGTGTCGAAAAACCAACCTCTAATGCATATATATTTGCTATAATCAGAAATATCTGATTTGCGATCAAATCTAGAGTCAGAAAGGATAACTTTCCAAATAGAGAATGAAATACTGCTTAGTATAATTTCCTCACTTGAAAACCAAATCTACACTAGTAGAACTACAGCCTCAACTCTAGAGTCCAAAAAGACAACCTTTCAGATAGGGAATGACATACTGCTCAGCATAATTTCCTCACTAGGAAAACAAATAGACACCAGTACGGGCTCTGCCTCTCTACAAATCTCTCGTGCTAACTCTCAAACAAATATCCCAACCAAAACTAGATCACAAAGAAAGTAGATTGGATCTAGCAAATCCAACCTTACTAACTCATTGTTTACTAAGTAAGAAAGGGAAGGAGAAAGCCGCAGGAGAGCCTAACAAAGAACGATGTCGTTTATTCCCCTAGGAAGAAGGATCCCGTTAATTTCAAAGCGTCTAGTTCAAATTTTTATAGTAGGGGTCAAGTGTGTGCTAATAATTGTTTTGTTGAACCTCCATCTATTATTCTTAAGCCTGTAACAACTACTAAGTATCGTAACATCTATTCCAGCCATGACGATGCTCTTGTCTTAAATGCTCAATATAAATCAGCAAATGCCAGCACGACAAAGGGAACATCACGACCTTCCCATAAGTCAGAATACATATCTTCCGAAAGAAAAGGACACGCTGACAAAACAAAATCCCATAAAACTGAAGTAAAAGCTGAAGTTATAGGAATGCGCAGCATATGGGTTACAAAACAAGAACTTCAAGCTTGGACCAAGTAACCATCTGGAATCATAAATAAATCTAGCGCTGAACTTAGTACTAAACCCGTAAGAATCTAGCGCTGAACTACAAAACTAATAAGGGAGGACCCTTCCTTAAATGGATACCTAAATCCCATTAATTCGTTTTGCAGATCCGTCATGTGTGGATACTTGATTCTGGTTGCTCCACACGCATGACAGGAAGAAAAGAGCTGTTGAGCAACTACACTGAACGCTTCGGTGGTAATGTGCGCTTTGGGAACAATCACGCGACTCCTATCTTAGGACACGATGACCTAGTTCATGACAATCTAACGATCAAGGAGGTTTCATACGTCGAGGGTCTAAGTCACAATTTGTTCAGCATAGGTCAATTTTGCGACAGACGACTAAAAGTTCACTTTCTTGCTGAGGGTTGCGGCGTTACTGATGAAGGTGGTAGGGAGCTTCTCACTGGAACTGGGAAGATGAATCTCTACACCATCAATTTGAAGACTACTCGACCCTCGTCCAAACTCTGTCTCATGACAAAGAGCTTGTCACGACCCGTCGTCCCACTCTCGTATTCCGTTCTAATATTAAATATCTAATGCTTTGATATAGAGCAATAGTGTAAAAATGCGAATAAATTTTTTCATTTTAAACTTTGCGTGTGGAAGTACTATACACATGTCAAAAGAATGTTCATAACTCATCTACATTCCATCGTATCCCTAACCACACGATATACAAGTGTGTGTGTGTGTGTGTGTGTGTGTGTGCAGCCAAAAGCTCCCTATGCGCCCGGCCTTCACATGTCGTCATCCATACACACACTCCCACCTCAAAAGCAGCCGAATAGCTTCAAAAGATCGGCCTCGCGTAAAGGTCGGATCACGTACCGTGATCATCAGTACCTACAATACGTAACATAGAGAATGAGCCACCGAGGCTCAGTAAGCAGAAATTATGCATGTATGCACGTGTCCTAACGATCGACAATCCACGTCGTCGTTTTCTAATGCTCATACTCTCCTTCTCAATTTCTTGTCTCTTTTTTTTTTGACTCATACTTATTTTCTTATACTCTTACTTCGTACGGGCCCTCGGCTTTCTATCCCTCTATGCGCCATTTCATAGAGATCTCATCTGTGGGGGTTCTCACACTAGAAGGTCACCCGAAGGAATCTTCCCTTACTCAGTGTGGCCTCCACGCGGACGCTTCTCACTGGTAGCCAACACCGGGGCCACTAACCGCGGAGGTCACCCGCAGGAATCTTCCCTTACTCAGTGCGTGCCCCGGGCCGCATCCTCCAGGTTGCATCTCCCGCATACGGGGTATTCCCCCAGCCTCTTATACAGGCCTTATGGCTTCTTTTGCCATGGCTGCATAGGGGAGCCGTGACTCTTCATTGAGTCGACACAAACGCCAATATCGGCGAGTATGCATCGCACACAGGCGATCTTACGCACGCTCTTACCTCATGTCATACGTACTACTTATGCGTGCAAGTGCTCATGTCATGCTCATGTAAATATGCAGATCATGCTATCATGCATGTAATATACTTTTGTCGTAACATGCACGTTCCACGTAAAATGCACGAGCACGTAAATTCACATCATTGGACGCAGGCAAGTTACGTATCGTAGTTGAATTTCTACTTACCTGGAGTCCGTAGATTAACTGCTACTGGTTCGGCGAAATTCCTAATTTTCGACCTTAATCATAAAATTATTATGTCAGTACATTTTCTAAACTATTGGTTATCTATGTACTTGAAAAGTGTTGAAATATTTTCCTTAATGTTGTATGTAAAGATCTCGGTATGTGTTTTCGAGATTACCTATAATATACCAATGTCGAGATATAACTAAATATCATACTTAAGATGTCGAGAGGTGGACATGACAAAAATGTCGATGTGAAGAAGTTAAATGTCGAGGTGCATAAAGGTTTCGACATTGCCTTTCGACATTTGATAAGTCTCGATATTGCATATAGGATCTCGACATTGTTGGGAAAATCTCGATGTGGTGTCTCGACATTTTTTTTTAACTTTCTAACCTCGACATTGCATTTCGACATTTGAGGAAGATGTCGACATGGCTCAACGTGGGTCTCGTCATATAAGCTCGACATTTCTATCTTAACATTCGACATTTTCCTTAACATGGTTTCGACATCTTTCCTTACTATGGTTTCGACATTTATCATTAGACATCTCGACATATACATCTCGATATGTAAGCTCGACATTTTAGCTATCATTCGACATTGTGCCTCGACATCTCTTATAGGTGGATCTCGACATTTCTTATATCTAAATGTCGATATATGATATGTAAAGATCTCGGCATCTTTCCTAACAAGGTTTCGACATTCTTCCTTAATCTCTCGACATTTGAAACAGAAGAAGTCGACATGAGCTCGACATTTTATCCTATCGTTTCAATATTCACTTGGCATCTCGACTTTTAATAAATCTCGATCGGATAAGTCGACTTCTTATCTATCATTCGACATTATATTTCGACCTTTGAATTAGAAAATGTCGACATGCATTTCTCATGAACCTCGACATTTTATTATCTTCTTCATCCCATCGAAACACGATTCTTAGCTTATTCTTTCTAGAATTGTAAGCTCTAAACCTCTTCTCTACCTTTAGAACATTTAACACGAATTTATGGGTCCCTCGTCTCGGAAATCTTCTAACCCTAAACATGTTTAACTAACTAATCTTGGTACAAGATGCCGAATTAGTTTAGGGAGTTAGCTTTACTTACCAATTTCGATCTTCAAACTTCTTGGAGTGCTTTTGGTTCGAAAATTCGTCTCAGCTTTCTCCTTCTCTTCTTTTTGAGCTTTCGTTAGTTTTCTTGAGTGAATTCAAGTGTGTTTGAATTGTTTATTGGCTATGTATCTTAGGCATGGACAAGAGGGTATTAGAGTAGGCGTGAGTTTTGCTTAATTCATGGGAATTTGTCTCCCAAGTTGATATTTCTTGAATTGGGCCTAATTCTACTTTTAGCCCACTTGGTAATTCCCATCATAATGGGTTCATGGCCCAATAAAATCCTAGCCCACATTCTATATTCCATTCTCGGGAATTTCCTCCTTGTTGGAAGTTATCGCAAACACATAATTAATGTCGCATAATTTCACTTAATTCTCATAAAAGTTACGAGCATAGAATTCATGAAATCGCATAAACATATAACATGTACGCATTTTAAACACATGATCCTTTAAGTCACATACATCATTTATTGGCCGACCTAATTTTCAGGGACCGGGGTCCTAAAAAGTGATGTGACGCCCGGGGCCGACGAGGGCGGGGAGTGATCGCCTGTGCCAAAGAGATGCACGGACAAGGAGCGGCTCCTGGCAGGCTTCTAGGCGAAGGGGTACATGAACGAACCGATCCGACACCCGAATGAGAGGGGATCCTGAGACTGACAATGTATGGGCATGTCAGGCTAAGAATCGTATAAAAGAATTGATAGTACTACTCATATTACCAAGGTCGACCTACCTTTTCGGGAGTCCATCCGAAAGAACTTCGAAGTTAAGCGTGCTTGACTTGAAGCAATCTTAGGATGGGTGACCCCTGGGAAGTTTGCCCATGGTGCGTGTGAGCGAGGACGAAACACGCTGAAAGGTTAAGTGGTGGTACAGTGGGGCCAGACTATCAGTCGGAGTGTGGTGGGCCCAACCCCACAGGTCCCGGTAGAGACGGATGCTACAGTGACACCCGGTATGGGACGGGATGTTACAGAGCTCAATTCAACAAAGTGCAAAGACTGTCTCACCTCAACTTCAAAACGCTGAATAAACTACATAGTGACAAACTAGTTAATGGACTACCAGCCTTGAAGTGTCACAAGGAACACCTTTGCAGTGCTTGTGAAATGGGGAAAATGAAAAGAGCATCACACAAGACAAAGCTCGTAGCTTCAACTTCTCGACAACTAGAACTACTACACATTGATCTGTGTGGACCCTGAGAGTATAAAGCATCAACGGACGAAAATAGGTTCTGGTGATCGTGGATGATTTCTCTCGATAGACATGGACAAGATTCCTTAGGACGAAAAATGAGACCCCAGATTTATCATAGAATTTGTGAAGAAAACTCGAAACTCGCTAGAATGAAACGTTCAGGTGATCCGAACAAACAACGAGACTGAGTTCAAGAATCATAAGCTTGACAACTTCTACTCATCACTTGGAATCTCTCAGCAATTCTCAGCAGCTAGGACACCCCAACAGAATGGAGTCGTGGAAAGGAGGAATCGTAGTCTGGTTAAAGCAGTTCGCACAATGCTAATACAGTCAAAACTTCGTCATTTCCTCTGGGCCGAAGCAGTCAACACAGCTTGTTTCACCAAAAACAGAACAAGTATTCACAAACGATTCGGGAAAACTCCATACGAGCTCCTCAACAAATGAATACCCAATGTCGGTTTTCTTCGGGTTTTTGGCTGCAAATGCTTCGTTCTAAATGTTAGAGAAGATCGAGGAAAATTTGATCCTAAAGCAGTCGAAGGGGTATTCATTGGATATTCTGCTGAGTCCAAGGCAGACAGAGTTTACCTACCACAAAAGAGAACCGTCATGGAAAGTGTAAACATGACGTTCGATGAAGCGCAATCTATCACTTCTGGATAGATAAGTCCAGAACCCGGATTCTTAAGAGTGTTCACTGAAGATCAACACAACTCTCCACCCAAAGAAAGACCATCCACTTTTAAGACATTCGATGAAGACGAGATGGATCTTCTGTTTGTCAAATATATCTATGCCTTCGTCCACGATTGGGCCCTTCTCAAAACAACGAGAGTAGTGACACATCAGATTCATCTGTGCACAGTTCAACTGGGACTGACGAGATGCCTTTAAGTTGCCAACCTCAAGTCACCACGACTCCTCAACCAGCTCACAATGAAGATGTGGAATCCCTTCGGATAACTCTGGAAACGAAGCTCAAACCCTATTGAAATCTCTAACACCAGCGAGACTGAAGCAAGTGAAGAACTTAGCAACGAGGAATCGATTCAACCACTTCCCCACACAAGGAAATGGACGAGAGCTTACCAATTGTCTCAAATCATCGGAGATCCAAATCAAGGAATAAGCACCCGATCCTCAACAGTGAATGAGAAGCTATACGCCTGTTTTCTGAGTCAAAACGAACCAAGTAAGATAGAAGATGCATTAGCAGATCCAGTCTGGATAATGCAAGAAGAAATCAATCAATTTCAGCGACTCAAAGTGTGGAGATTAGTCTCAAGACCACCGGACAAAACCATTATAGGAACAAAGTGAGTCTTTAAGAACAAAAGAGATGAAGATGGGATTGTCATTAGGAACAAGGCTCGATTGGTGGCAAAAGGTCACAATCAACAAGAAGGAATTGACTACGATGAAACCTTTGCCCCCGTTGCTCCAATCGAGGCCATCCGACTCTTTCTCGCTTTCGATGCCCACCAGAACTTCACTGTGTACCAGATGAATGTCAAGATAGCCTTCCTAAATGGTGTCTTGAAAGAAGAAGTCTACGTGGCACAACCTGCAGGCTTTGTGAGCGAAACTCACCCTGACTATCTGTACTTTCTAGAGAAGTCTCTCTATGGACTCAAACAAGCCCCACGTGCTCGGTACGAGGCACTCTCAGATTTTTTGATTAAGTCAGGGTTCACAAAAGGGAAGATTGACACAACTCTCTTCATCAAAAGACATAAATAAGGAATTCTCCTTGTTCAGATATATGTAGACGACATAATTTTTGGGTTCCCAAATCCTAAGTTGTGCAAAGAATTCAGTGATCTAATGAAGAAGAAGTTCGAGATGAGCATGATGGGAGAATTCAACTTCTTCCTTGGATTTCAAGTCAAACAACTTCCAGAGGGCATCTTCATTAGTCAATCAAGAATATCCACGACATACTCAAGAAGTACAACTTCGATAACTCAACAAGGAAGAACACCCCGATGTCTGCCTTCTGCAAGCTCGACTCGGACCCAGAAGGAAAGCCGGTCAATCCCACCACATATAGAGGAATCATCGCATCATTCATGTACTTGACATCAAGCAGACCTGACATCGTGTTCTCCACATGCCTATGTGCTCGCTTCCAAGCCAATCCAAAGGAGTCACACATGCTAGCTGTGAAAAGGATCATGAAATATCTTGAAGGAACCCCGACGCTCGGACTATGGTATGCTAAGAACTCAAACTTTCAATTACTTAGTTATATTGACGCCGATTTTGTAGGATGTAGAATGGACAAGAAAAGTACATCTCGAGGCAACGATTCTTAGGTGACAAATCAGTAAGTTGGTCATCTAAGAAGTGAAACTGTGTTTCCACCTCCACTGCTCAGGCGGAGTATGTTGCTGCCGCCAGTTGCTGCTCTCAAATCATGTGGTTGCGAACACAACTACAGGATTACGGGTTTGATTTCAATAACACACCTATCTATAGCGACTCAAAGAGCGCAATTGCTATCATATGTAACCCTGTTCACCATTATCGCACAAAGCACATAGATCTTAGGTATCACTTTATAAAAGACCATGTGGAGAAGGGCACAATTGCTATGTATTTTGTAAATACTGAGGTTCAACTGGCTAACTTATTTACCAAGGCTTTGGATGAAACACGATTCCATTTTCTTGTATCTGAGTTGGGAATCGCGACCCTTAATCCATTTCATACCACAACGTCTTTTGTAAAGTGTACTTATTTGGTGTCTTACTTAGCAATCTTATTTTCTTAATCTAAGGGAAGTGTCTTTGCATATATTAAGAGGGAGCTGGATAATATATGCTTACGTTGAGGGGGAGATTTTGAACGATATGCAATAATTTAGGGGGAGTTTTAAAATATTTAATTTTTCTTTAATTAGATTTTGAACTAAAATTTTCAAATTCATTTATGCTTTTCTCAGCGATAGGTTTTATTTTAGAGGTTCTAACTCTCAAAAAAAAAAAGATATTGCAAAAATCACTCTCACAATGCAAACTATGAAAATTACATTATCAAAATACGTAAAACATTCCCAAAAGCTAATACGCCTTGTAAGAACCCAAAAAAGAACAGCCACTAAAGCGACAAATAAGCACATAAGAAGCATCCAAATTGCGTTTAAAATTACGCCTTAACTCTTACTGCTCTTTCTCTTTTCCATGATCCTGCTGCTGCGACCAGTCCATTAACGTGAGCAAGAATTCCGAGTATAAACAGATATGAGACGCGTAAGTTGATGTTTAATGGTTTTGCAGTGTCGTTCGAGCCATGTCTATTTATAGGCATGAATTGAACCACAAAATCATTGTTGTCCCGAGCCCGACAATCACAATATTTGATATAGACGAATTTTCTTCGTCGATTATCATATTCTGCCTCACACAAATCGATCTTGAAAAACTCGTAGATTTGATATTTATTTTGGTATTTGATCAAGAAATTAATGTTAAGGGGTTCATTATTGAACTATGTGTTCTAGATTTGTAGAACGCTTCGTATAGGTCTTAGCGAATTCCCCTTTCTTTCGTGCAAATTCGGGAAAAGCTTAAGTTACCCAAATTTCCTACACTCGCGAATTTACCTTTTGCCCTCTTACAAATTCGGGTACAAATCTCTCGGCGAATTTGCACAGGTTCAAACATTTCCCGAATTTCAAATTCCATCCTATATTTATATGTCAAAATCATCCGAATTTGCTCTCCTCAAAATTGCCCGAATTTGTCCACGACTTAGAATTCCTCGGCGAATTCACACAGCTCCAAGCTTTACCCGAATTTCAACAACCTATTTATATCAATATCGCCCGAATTTGCCTTCACTTCACCTTCATCACCAAAAACTCTTCAAGAAAACCTCTCGACTACAAAGCCGAAATTAATCGCATCTGCCTTCAAATCCATGTTTTTGCTCAAATTTCTGCGTTTCCCACAGAGTTTCGGTAAAAACATTTCCGGATCTGATAAATGTCCCGTATTTCTCTTTGTCATTTATAGTGTTGCGCGATTTAGGGTTTAAGGGTTTAGGATAAAATTGGAATCTCGCCCAAAATTGTCGTGTGTTCTTCGAATTCCGCGACTTGTTACTGTAGCTCGAAAATCGCCTGAATTTCGTATGATTTTTCATTCGGCAAAAAGCTCTATCGTCCGAAATTGCTTTGGAGCATGGCGCCCGAAATTGCTTTGAACAGCATTTCGCCCGAAATTGCTTTTAATATTTCTTCGCCCGAAATTGCTTTGAATATCGTTTTGCCCAAAGTCATTTTGAAGGGCATTCGCCCGAGTTTGCTATGAACAGCATTTTGGCGAATTTGCTCTATTGCACGCTGTTTAAACCCGAAATTGCGAATACAACTAACAAACATACATACATCATCACAACTTCGCCGAAATTCCATACTTGTCCATTCTCACTCATTCTGCAGAAGTTAACATTCAAAGATGTGCAACGACATTAAAGCTCTAACTGGAATGACTTAGAAGCAAATTCTGGTCACATCAATATAGTTGAAATCTCTATGCTAGTTTTTTTGTGTGCATCCTTATCCTATACAAAAGGTACAATGGTGCGCGCTATCGAAGAGTTCCTTGCACCAGAAAAATGGGCCGAGAAAATACCCAACAACCCTGAGCTTGATCTTGACAAGACAAATTGCCCAGACCCCATAATCCTCCACATATTACGTAATCATCCCCTCAAAACTGCCCTAACAATCACTGAGAAGATCCCTAAAGTGTATGTTCAACAATTCAGGGACTCTCTTAAAAACCCAACTGATCGACCAAACACTACCAGCCTTATCGCTCAAATCGACAATACGCCTGTTATGCTCACTAAAATGTTTTACGTACAACACTCAATCCCCACACTCCATAAACACAAATCCACATCAGTGATGAAAATCTCGTCACTGATTTTATCCTCATGGGATATAAAATCGGTCCCAGTCAAACAATCAGCCTTTCTGACTTCACTGCCAAAGACATTCCTCAACCTGGCGCACTCTCTTTCTCATCGTCAATAAGTGCTATCTACAAAACACAGCGGACCCGACCGATTCAACCGCAGCATAATGCTCATCTTTTACGGCATCATTTTCAACAAAAATTATGATGTTGCCCAACTCATTTGGTCGAATCTGCTGGACCAGATAAGGCGACGAGATAACATCAAAGGGAAACGAGTCCTTTCCTATATGCGGTGGCTCCAAGTCTTTATCAGACACCTCATGGACACATTTACAGAGATCGAGAGATGGGACCCAACTGAGGCATACAACATACCCAAGCTCGGATCTCTCTACCGTCCAAGACAAAATTCGACCAAGAGGCGATGATCTTTCCAGACCATTTCCTTCAACTACTTGACCCCAACACTCAGTTCGTCAAAGCCTACCTACGAGCAAATAACCTAG
Source organism: Craterostigma plantagineum (assembly GCA_027422505.1). Taxonomy (NCBI): domain Eukaryota; kingdom Viridiplantae; phylum Streptophyta; class Magnoliopsida; order Lamiales; family Linderniaceae; genus Craterostigma; species Craterostigma plantagineum. The sequence goes on along the minus strand of JAPQWV010000021.1, from coordinate 10,033,651 downwards.
AAGACATCCTACGGTCAACACATCCCAGTTGAACCTAACCCAGGGACAAGCCAACCCCACCAGCCAAGTCTAGGTCTAGGACGACCCGCATCCCCAAAACAAAAACACAAGAAAAAATCCAAAGGGGATGACGGGGAGTTGACAACTAGGTGACTAGGCTAACATTTTTCCTCCCAAGTGAAGAAATCCTTACGTGTCCCTTTTAATCAACTTTATATGGATTATGATTGGTCTATTTCTATTGGAATAAGTGTCGATTGCATCTGTACAATGCTGATGACAAAAGGGGAATCACGCGAATTGCAAAGGCAAAAAACATGCTCGCATGCGCACTCACTCGAGAAGAATACATTCGGGTTAGTTCCTGCTCATCGGCTGGGTTACTCATGAAGGAACCCAACGAGTTGTGCAAGAAAGACTGGCTCTGCTCACCCATCAGTATGAACTGTTCTCGATGGAATCTGACGAGAATATAAGCTAGATGTATGTCAGATTAATGGAATCATCAACCAAATGTTTTCTCTCGGAAAGAAGGTTCCTGACAGTGAACAAGTCAAAAAGATACTGAGATCACTGCCACGAGAATGGAATGCCAAGGTTACTGCCATCTACGAAGCAAAGGATCTAGAAGCACTGAGCATCTCCTAACTGGTTGGATCGCTTATCTCCTACGAGATGATTCAAACGCTAATGAATGAGAAGTCGCAGACCAAAAATCAGAAGTCTATCGCATTCAAATCCAACGAATAAGAATCTGATTCTGACGATGAACGGGAAGGCCTGATGAACGACCTACCATGCTTACAAAGAGTTTCGAATAGAAAATGAGATTGAAAGGGAACTCCAGCAAATTCCAGAACAAAAACAAGGGAATCTCGACGTCGGGGAAGAAAATTAAAAAATGCTTCTAGTGCAACAAACCAGGCCACTATGCACATGAATGCCCAACAAATAAGGATTGTAGAATACCATTTCTAATTGTGCTTGATTTTATTAGTTGTCCTTGTAATTTGGAGCGTTTTGTATAGTAGTCCTTAGATTAGGACTAGTTTGATATTTATACCAAGCTTGTTTGGTATAAATACATGTAAAGCAATTGAGCTGAATAGAGAAAGTTTGAAAATTGATCCGAAAGACTTGTAATTCAATTTCTAGAGAGAGAAACAACAGTAACTTTCTCACTCTACTCGAATTCTCTATATCGTTCTTCAAATGAGTTTTTCGATCGAATCTTATTGATTATCATTATCGTCGAATTACTTTGAATTCTGCCTAGGATCTTAGAGTTGTTAATCGTAGGACCTAACAATTGGTATCAGAGCAGATTCGTTCTGTTTTGAATCGAAGATTGTTAGATTTGGATCGAAAATCATTTTCTGGTTACTGTTCATCGAAGAACAGTTTGGCGCGAAATTTTTTTCGATCCAATAGCATAATTCTGTGCTTAATTGACTTGAATTTGATGTTTCTGTGCTCGGTTAAGTGGTAAATGTTGATTTCGATCAAATTTGTAGCTGTCTGAACTTTGGATTTAGGATTGAATCGATTCTGCGAGTTACTGCTTGCGAAGAATATGAAGAACACGTTCTGATTTTGCTCAAATTCGACATATTTTGCTTCATAACGTGTTTAATTGATTGTTCGCGCGTAGTTAGTAATTGATTGCGAGCAATTGCCTGAAATTTCACTGTCTACTTCCTTATTTTTGCTTGAATCCGTGGTAATCGTATTCTGTGAATTTTTCTCGATCGTTCGAAATTTTTCTCGCTAGGTTTACGATCGGATTAGTTTCTCGATCGAAAAACTTGGCGCGAGAATTTTTCTCGGTCAGAATACGAAGTCAGCGCTAGAATCGTCATCACTAGAAACGATTTTAGTTAGAAATAATTCTCGAGCTTTATTCAGCGAAGAACGTTTTTGAGAGAGACTAATTTTGACTTTGCATGCGTAAAAATTTTCTCTCGAAAAACTTTTTCGGTCAAACCTTTAACGTTTGACCAGGCGAAAATCATTTACACGCGAGAAACTTTTCTAGTCAACAGATTTATTTTGACTTGTCGAGAAACTTACTAACGTACTGTTTCTTTACGATCGAAATAAATTCACGATCAGGAAATTTTTCTCGACCGAACGATTTTGAGCAATTTATTTCGCTCGTAAAATATTTCGCTGACTAACTTTCTCGCACGAGAACTGTAAACAGGATATTCGATTTCGACGAAATTATTTTCAATCAAACTTTAAAGATTGAATCGAAAATAATTCTTGAACTTATTTTTCGAATCAAACGCTACTAACAAACTTTGTCACTTGTGAAGCACATTACATCATCTTCAAACCTTCAAAACACTTAACGAAGATCCTTCAACAACTCGACTACAATACAAAATGGATGCTTAGTCGCTCGGAAATGACAACCGTCCGCCGATTTTGCAAAGAGGCGAATATACCGTGTGGAGAAGCCGCTTCCTAAATTTCATCGCTCTAAAAGATCAAGCTGAAAACCTACTGCAGTCTCTTGAAGAGGGACCGACACAATTCTGGGTCCATGTACCCGGTGATGAAACAGCTACTCCTTCCAATTTCACCTTCTAGGCGACTAAAGGAGCCTAGGGAATACTCTCTAGAGGAAAGGGCTCGAGCTAAGGCTGATCTAGTAGCCACGAATATCCTCATGTAGGGCATCCTCAATGACATATACAGACAAATTGATAGCCTTTCATCGGCTAAAGGAATGTGGGATGATCTGCATTGGATGGTGCAGAGGACGGAAGTTGGCATAAAGGCCAAAAAGGCGAACATTCTCACAGCTTACGACTCCTTCAAAGCAAAGCCGGAGGAGAGTCTATACGAGATCTACCAAAGATACCTCACTCTTCTCAACGAGATGAGGAAGATAGAAATCACAAAGACTAATATGGAGACAAACATCAGATTTCTATCCTCTCTGCCCACGGAATGGAAGAAAATATCCACTCAGATTCGACAAAATAAAGATCTAGAGAAGTTGGATGTCCATGCCGTGTTGACAATCTCACACAACATGAGGATGATATCAGCCAGATTCTCAAAGAGCAGAAAGGCAAACAGACCGAAGACACCGTTGCCTTAGTCTCAGAGAAGAGGAGCTCAAGATCAAGAAAGGAAAAGATCGTTAGGCCTCCTTTACGTTCAGAGTCGGAAGAAGAATCAGACTCCGATGTTGAGCCAAATTTGAAAGCTCTAGGAAAGCAGTTAGCTCTCATAGGACAAATGATGAGCAAGAAGTACTTCAAGAAGAAGTCTTCAACCTCAGCCAACAGACTTCGGACTACAAGCTCTAAAAACAAATAACGTGCACCAGAGAGCTCCGAAGTCAAGACCCTAAGGAGGCTAACAAATGCTTCAACTGTGGTAAGCCCGGTCACTTCGCCAGAGAGTGCACTCTTCCGAAGAAGAGAGATGCCAACTACTACTCCAAGAAGCTCCAATTGACGAAACAGAAGGAAGCTGGAATAGCTCTCATGGCCGAACATGACCAATGGCTCGAGGACACGTCGAGTTCAGAAGAAGATAATCTAGCTCTCATGGCCCGTCTCGACAATGAATCAGAAGCCGAAACATCCAATCGTACGGACGACGACAACACATCCACTTTGTCAAAAGAGGTAGTCTCTTCTTCCACATTATTGACCATGTTAGAATCATATCAAACACAATAAGCTAACATGAGACGTGAGCAGAAAAGTATAAAGGAAGTAGAGAATAAACTTGAGAGATCTCAGGAGAAGATAGATAGTCTCGAATCAGAACTTATGAGCTCTAGTGCGAAAATAGAAGAACTTACTAAGAGCCTACATTCTAGAGAGACTAGTCAACCTCAATTAGGACAGCATAGTGAAAAGATTAAGGAATTAGAAGATAGGCTAGCAAATAACTACAATTGTTTGGTTAGGAATCTCAACGAGAAAGCCACCTTAAATTGTAGGATAACCGAAGCTACCTCTACGATCACTAACTTAGAAGCTCAATTAGAAATATCAAATGCTAAGGTTAGTGAGCTTAATAAGGAACTAGATGCCTGTCAAGCCGCTAAACTAACGGTAGAAAATAATTATGCTCTCCTAACTGAGGAACGCAAGAAGTTATATGCAAAAATTTAAAAATTAGATGATCTTCTTACACGTAGGGGACATTCAGAACAGACGATATTCTTAAACAAGCCCAAGGATATAGAGTTCTATAATCCAATAGAAGACATAGGTTACACTAACCCACAAGTTTTACGGAAGAAAGAAATTTATGATATTAACCACATGGGTTTAGCTGCAACCTCACTTAGAAACATTACGGAATCGACATATGAAAATGCTTTCGATTCATCCATTTAAACAAGCCTCACATGGGCCTGAGATCCCCTTTGACTACAATAAACTAAATGAAAGAGACAAAAACAGGAAACCATCTCTAACACCCGTCAGTAATTTAGTTCAAATTCTACCTCCTGATTCTCAAACCCACTACGAGGAAGTCAAAAAGGTTAATTATCAAAATTCTCTCTACAAAGCTCCTATCATAAAACAGATAGAGGAGTCACAGGCAAAATTAGATAAAGAACGAGAGAATTTCGAAGCTGAAAAGAAAAAGTTCTTTAAGGAGATGGAAAATCTCAAGGCTTCCTCATCCTCCCAAACTACCTCTCACGCTATTATAAAAAGCGTGAAAATCAAAAAATTGCCTTCGAAAGATGAAAAGAGCATTAATACTTCTATTAAAAGTGCTAAGACTAAATCTATTTCACCTACGTCCACAGGGAGCGTAGGGCCAGCACTGAAAACGAAGGTGAGAGTGTCTAGTTCTAAGATAAAGAATGAGCCAGTAGATTTGAATGTTTCTAAAAATGTTACTCCTTCTGTTACAATAAAAGACACTCGTAATAAAAGAGCCATTTCTACGTTCAAAATAATTGCTTCTACTTGTTTACTTCAGCCTATCACCTTTGGAAGCGACAATTTCGAAATAGGCTCTACGTAAAAAATTACCAATAATCATTCTGAAACAAATGCCACAAGGAAGACCAGTAGGAAACAAGATCCAGCCATAAAGAAAGCTTATGGCGCTGTACATGCCTGTACTCACCTAAGGTATCCCGTAAAGATTGAGTCCCCCAAGCACCTTAGGAGATTATCGAAAGAAATATCTTTTCCTCGGTCAAACCTTCCAAAGCATTGTACGTGCTGAAATTAATCTTCCCTGCAAGGCTCAACCCAAATGGGTTCCTAAATCTCCGCCTAGGACGACAAAAGCCAAAAAGGCCAAGTCTCCTATAGAGGCAAAACCCAAACCCACTTCTCCGAAAGTGGAATGGGTTATTAAAACTCCTCCGAATTAAAATTTAGGAATCATATCTGAACCCAACACTAAATCTGCTAATCTGAGAGGACCCATGCTTAAGTGGGTACCTAAAGCTCTCTAATTTGTTTTGGTATGTCCATCATGTGTGGTACCTCGACTCTGGTTGCTCCACACACATGACTGGTAAACAAGAGCTGCTGAGCAACTACAAAGACCGACCAAACGGCAAAGTCAGATTCGGAAACAATGACTCAGCTCCAATTCTTGGATTTGGAGATATCATTCTGGAGAATCTGACAATAAAAGATGTCTCGTATGTCGAAGGCCTCCGCCATAACTTGTTCAACATAGGCCAGTTCTGTGACAAAGGGTTCCACGTGTTCTTTCATGCTGACCGGTGCAGAATTTTGGATAGTCAGGACACAGAACTCCTTCAAGGACTTCGGAAATCCAATCTTTACACGATCAACCTGACGTCCCTGCGGCCCTCGACAGCTGTATGCCTCATCTCTCAGATTGATTTACAGAGGAACAGCCTATGGCATCAACGACTGTCTCATCTAAATACGAAAAAGCTGGTTCACGGTCTTCCAACTTACTACTACAAAGGGAGCATCAGTGTTTGGCATGTCAATTGGGAAAAATGAAGCGAGCATCTCATCACGTCAAGCAAATTGCGTCTACTTCTCGACCATTGGAACTTATACACATGGATCTCTGTGGGCCGATCAGACTCAGAGTAACAATGGAAGAAAGTATGTGTTAGTGATCGTTGATGACCACTCTCGCTACACGTGGACAAAGTTCCTCCGAACCAAATATGAGACCGGTGACTTGATTATCAACTTTGTGAACACTACTCAAAATCTGCAGCAACAGACTATTCAAGTTATTCGAACAGACAACGGCACTGAGTTCAAGAACAACCACCTCAGTGCACTTTATCAGAAACTTGGAATAAGTCAACAATTTTCAGCCGCCAAAACACCTCAACAAAGTGGGGTCAGTGAAAGGAAAAACCGAACACTAGTGGAAGCAGCTTGTACAATGCTGATCCATTCAGGACTTCCACAGTTTCTATGCGCTGAAGCAGTCAATACCGCCTGTTTTACCCAAAACAGGACGGTGGTTCACAAATGGTTCAACAAGACTCCGTACGAGATTGTGAATAATAGAGTGCCCAACTTCTCATTCCTTACAGTCTTCGGGTGCAAGTGCTTTGTGGCGAACGACAGAGAGCAACGTGCAAAGTTCGACCCTATCGCATTCGAAGCACCTTTGGTCGGGTATTCTTCAACATCAAAAGCGTACCGAGTATACATCAAGTCCAACCGAACAATTAAGGAAAGCTATAATGTCACTTTCCACGAAGTGGCAGAAATGGCTTCTGGTCAGTTTAGTCGAGGATCCGTGCCTAACTAGATGGCTCCTGCACAACTCAGTTCAGGACCCGTACTTAACCCGTTGGTTTCTGAAGACAACATCTCAGAACCCGTAATCACTGGTGTCTTGGCACAAACCAACAGAAGATGGCAACAGCTCTGAATTCAACGTCGGAAGAAGCAACGAGACTTGTATTAGACGATTTGGATTCTCTCTTCGAACCAGTATATCGGTCATGCACTGCTATGCCTAGCGGATTCCCCACCCGACGTACCAAGTTCTTCTCATATCTCTACCCCACTCGATTCAGTATTGCCACAGAATAACGAAGAACCTACAGTGGTCATCGAGGAAGTATTATCGGAGACGATCGATCCAAGTGTAGTATTGGAACTTCCTCAAACAAATGATCAATCGAAGACTATAGGAAATCTAGACCCACAGATGGCTGACGCATCGACTTCAGCCTTGCCTCATGAGCGCAAGTGGACTAGAGGTCACCCGGTTGATCAGATAATTGGAGATCCTTCAGATGGAGTGAGGACACATCGTCAACACAGTCTATTTAGCTGCTTCCTGAGCCAAAACGAGCCTACTAAGGAAGCAGACGCACTACGAGACCCGGATTGGATAATTGCGATGCAAGAGGAAATCAACCAATTCGAACGTCTTCAAGTGTGGACCTTGGTACCCCGTCCACATGGGAAAACAATAGTCGGAACTAAATGGGTATTCAAAAATAAGAAAATGAAGATGGTGAAGTGATCCGAAACAAAGCAAGGGTAGTTGCGAAGGGATACAATCAATAGGAAGGCATCGACTACGACGAGACATATGCTCCTATTGCCCGAATCGAAGCTATCCGCCTTCTCCTGGCTTATGCGGTTCTCAACGGCGTGTTAAAAGAAGAAGTCTACGTCGCTCAGTCGGAAGGCTTCGTACGATGTCTTGAGTGAATTCCTCGTGAAGTCTGGATTCATACGTGGAACGATGGACACAACCCTCTTCATCAAATGGCAGACAAAGATCTGATGGTCGTTCAAGTATATGTCGACGACATCATCTTCGGATCAACTAATCCACGGTTTTGCACGAAGTTCGGAGATCTAATGAAATACAAGTTCGAGATGAGTCACATGGGAGAGATGCAGTTCTTTTTAGGACTACAAATCAGGCCACTCGAAGATGGGATTTTCATCAGTGAGACAAAATACATCAAGGATATTCTGAAGAAATTCCATCAAGATCAGAGCAAGCCTCTCAGCACTCCTATGTCACCAAGCTGCAAGTTGGATGCCGATCCCTCTGGCAAGTCGGTCGACATCACACTGTATCGCCGCATCATTGGATCTCTTCTCTACCTCACTTCGAGCCGGCCGGATATCATGTTTGCCACCTGCTTATGTGCCCGTTTTCAAGTCGATACCTAAGAATCCCATATGCTCGCGGTTAAAAGGATCCTACGTTACCATACGGGCACTTCTACCCTTGGACTATGGTATCCAAAGGGTACGAACTTCAAACTTATTGGCTACACTGACACTGATTATGCAGGTTGCCTAATGGATAGGAAAAGTACGTCTGGTGGCGCTCAGTTTCTAGGCGAAAAGCTGGTCTGCTGGTCATCCAAAAAGCAGAATTGTGTGTCAACTTCGACGGCCGAAGCAGAATACGTGGCTGCAGCCAGTTGTTGCTCCCAGATGCTGTGGATGCGGACACAGCTTCGCGACTATGGGTACAATTTAAATAACATACCCATATATAGTGACAGTCAAAGTGTCATCGCTATTTCTTGCAACATGTTCATCACTCACTCACAAAACACATAGATATAAGATATCACTTTATCAAAGATCACGTAGAAAAAGGTACCATAGATATGTATATTGTGAACACGGAATTCCAACTAGCCGACATTTTCACCAAGGCTTTGGATGAGAAACGATTCCAATTTGTCGGAAAATTAGGCATGTTGAATCTTCTGTAATATGTGCATTACCTGATCTTCTGTGCTATCACATGCTCTACTCTATGACGAAATCCTTTAGGATGCTTTGATCTAAAGTCACTTAGAATTTTTACCCCGACATGCGATCGATTTAACTGCTTAATTTTGTCAGTCCACGTCGCATTCTTGTGTCTAAAAGGTCATTAGGTTGCTCCACCAGACACAAAGTCACTTTACATATGTGAGGATTCAAGCCTTGTTTATCTTCTTTCTTTGGATCTAATTCTCGAGTGAGTCACACATCAATAACTTGTCTTACCTAGTGATACTTGGTTTTATACTCACCTTGCTTTAGATCGTTAGGAAATGATAAGGGCGCTTAGGATAAACCTCACTCGGCCTCATATAATTTTTCCCTCACATTAGCCCTTAGTCATCCACTTTGATCCTTCTCCGATGTCCTTTTCTTCCTTTGAAACCCATTCTCAGCCTTCAACCGAATTCTATTCTCTTCGGACGGTTGTACAAACGAGAAAAGGAGGGGGAGAAAACAAAAGAAAAGTGAGATGATGACAAAAGAAGGCATTGCTCAACGCACAAAAATCAGACCAAAGGAACCTGTCTTCCGACTATCTTGTAGAAAGTGGCTAGTTCCTGCTGTGAACTTCTCCAACGATAATCTCGTACGCTCGTCAGAACGACTGGAAGAGGAGCACCACGAAGTGAACTTCTCCAACGATAATCCGGTCTTATATCGGGAAACGAGAAGAGGAGCAGCCTCGGGTACGAATTCCATAACCGTGAATTTTTTCAAAAAGATAATCTCTGAAACCTCTCTAGGGATTAAGAGAAGAGGAGCACGGTATCGGCCCGAGAACCAACAAGAAGAACTTCGCCTACGATAATCTCCTATCGCCTCTTGGAGAAGCGGAGCTTCAGCTTGAGCATAACATAAAAAGGGATAGTTCTTAAAAGAAAAAAGGGAGAAAAGATTGAAAAGAAGAAAGACGCCGAAAAAAAAAGAGACGGACGTAGAAATGGAAGATGACGAAGAGATAAGCTCACTTTCCCCGAGTTCCTTCCCTTTTGAGTCCTAGCCAAACTAAAACTCTTACACCCCTTTGGTTCCAATCGACGGTCTCTCGCTTGGGTGAAATGATTAAAAAAATGCCTCGATCACAGGTAAATTGACTTAAAATTGCTTGTGTTGACTTGGGTGATATAAATATAAAAATCCCAAGTAAGAAATAATTGAGTGCAAGAGCGAAACTGGTGAGAGTTGTCGAAATGGACCAGTCTATGAACTTAAGACTTTAGTTTGACGACATGACTTGACGTCATTTTCTACTTTCAAATGTTTCGTAAAATTTTAAGTGTGACGATTGATCGAAGCATAGAATCTGACCCCATACTATAATAATAACGAAAAAATTAACAAAAATAATAAATAATAAATAAACTTAGAAAATATATATATATATATATATAATTCGAACATTTTGACATGAAATGTTATGTTTCATATGAATTGAATTGAATAAATGCGAATTTGTTTTAGTATCGCACATTTTAAATGCAATGCTACATTGCATTGGTACTAAATTGTTTAAATGCGAAAAAATTTTCATTGCTCTTACCCTCACACAATATTATAAGTACATATTTTCGGGGACCATGTATATGTGCTTAATGAGTAAATTTGTGTGTTATATGCTCGTGACTTGAATTGATTTCATATTCTTGCATACTTAGTCAATTCTTGCGCATTATTTGAGGGGGAGCAAATATAAAAATCGTGCATTAGCTCCAAATATTCTTGACGTTTTTCTCTAAGCGTTTCAGATTCTTTCAAACAAAATTACGGAGCAAGACGTCGACACTACAAGGAAAGGAGCTAGTCACAGACCAAATATTTAATCCCTAAAAGAATTGCTGATTAACTCCATTATTTCTAACATCTTTTTTCTAAGTGGTACAGATTTTTAATTTCTGCCAGGGAATCAAGATGTTAGTACACGGAAAATGCAGGGAGTTAATTGCATTTATTTTAATTCTGAGGGGGAGCTTTACAATGTGATTTTATTTGAAATAGGGGTCAATCTGAAAATTTTAGAAGTACTTACTTTCGAGAAACTAGATAAAAGACTTAATTCACGATAATAAATTTCTCGATCATAAACAGTGTTGGAAACGATTTTGATTGGCCGCGATAATTTGCGATTGAAAAATTTGAATTGAGAAGCAATATTCGAATAAAAAATTTCTCAAGCGCAAATAGTAATGGGCCTGATCCATTTAATCGCAAAACGTCCAATCGCAAACCCAACATTGATTTACAGCGAGTTATTAAAAGTTCACTTTTTGTCAGTCGAAAAACTTTTTCTCACGCAACCCTAATCGCAAAAAATTTCTCTCGCGAAAAACTTTCACAGAGAGCTCAAATTTTTCAAAAATCTTTCGATTTTCAACACCAAAATGTCTGTTTAAGGTAGAAATGAGATTCTTTTGACATTTGCGTCTGATTTACCTTCGTTAGCATCTGCATTTTGAAGTTTTTCGCATGTTCAGACTTAGATTTTTGACTGTTCTTCAAAACTTAGAAAAACCGTAACTAATTTGTAGTGATTTAGGCTTGATTTTGAGTTTTTATCTGAGTTTAATGCCTGCACTTAAGATAGTTTCGATATCTCTATGAATCTGGTAGAATGAATCATCGGAAAATCTGAATCTTCGACTGAAATTTAAGTTTGGATGAAACTGGGCTTTTGAATGTTTTGAAGCCATCGAAGAACTTTGTCGATCACAAACAGTCTTAGTTGAATTCCGATTTAATTGAGATACTGTTTGTATCGAGTTAGTTTTTCGATCGACAAAATTCTGATTAGTCGATAAGATAGAAGATTTTGACCGAAAAATATTTACCATCGAGAAATCTAATTAGGATTTTTTGTGAGCGAAAAACTTAAGCACTGATTAGCCAATTTAGATGCAAACTTTATCGAGCGTAAAACTTACTATCGCAAAGTAGAATTTTCGATTTAATTTCAATTTGGTCGCAAAATTTAGCACCGCAAAATTAATTTTTCAACGCTTAATTTTTCGATCGTAAAATTCGCCGCCTAGGAGTTAATTGATCGAAAAATTTCTCGACGATTTGACTTAGTCTTTCGTTGACTAATTTATCGGTAGAAATATATCGCAGCGTAAAATTTTACTTACAATCGAAATTCACATACCGCTCGACAAATTTCAAATCGAAAAATTTTATTCAATCAAAAAAAAATTCTCGACAGTAAATTTACCAGAGAAATAATTTCTCGATCGTAAATTTACATGGATTTTTTCTCGATCGTAAAATTGATCGACTACAGTCGCGATTTCAACTTCAACACTTCGAAAAATTTTCTCTAAGTCTTTTACACTGTAGCGAACATTAGCGAATAAAATTTTTTCGATCGAAAAATTAAACGGAGACATTACAATTGAAATCAATGCATAGGAAATTAATTTGAAAACCAATTTTATCAAGCGAAAAATCTCTCGGCATGAACAGTGACATTACCCGCGATTAAACACTTAGAAAATTTTCGAACTATTTTTCACGCGTTAAGTGTTTAATTCAAATTTACAATCATGCCATTACATTTTTAAAATCAAGTATCCTATATGCATATCATATGATTTCAATCATGCCATTACATTTTTTAAAATCGGGACGCCCCTAGTATCTCTTTGATCTTATCCTTTAGGATCTCCTTGACTTTAGCCTTTGATTCTATTAGTACTCTTTCTTGATTTTACCTTCCTTATCTATCCTATTTCTTTCACTCATGGGAAGACTATTTTTTCTCTCTAAATAGATTCTCTTCGAGATTTATGTTAAAATCTATTTTTCAGCCGGAAATTCCTTTTAGTTTTTTGAACTCTGATCTTAGTCCTTATTTCCTTCCTTAATCTCCACGAGATATCCTCTGATCTTCATTTAATTCCATCTAATGGACAGTTTCCTTATCCAGCCATGATTTTTGAAATTCAACTTCTGAAATCGTTTCCTTTTCTGCTTCATGTCTAGTTGATATTACATCTCTTCATTATTTCTTTTCATTCTTATCCAAGAAGCTTTCGACCTTTATGTAACTACCCACTCTCTTTCTTCTTGAATCTATTCAACCCTAAGTCCTTCACTTTATTATTTCGCTACTCAATCCTTCGATCTCAATCATGACGAAAACCAAAGGCGTCGGATCTATCTCCGAAAAGAAGTGAAAGGCTGCTATGATCAAATCCCCAATCTCTCCGAAAGCCACTTGTTCGAAATCAGGAAGAAAACGGATCAAGAGAGCGACTACGAGCAGGGAACCTTAGCTGATCTGAAACAAAATATCAAGGGCATCAAGGATGATAACAGGAAGAAGTTCGCCGAGATCTCACAGCACTTTAGAAGGGATAAAAAGTATATGAAGGAGATCTCCAAGGATCTGAATAACGTTGAATCCTCATCTGATAGCGATTCCAGCTCTTAGAACTTCGAATCCTAGTGATCTCCTAGCTCCAGTATACCTAGTTCTAGTCTGCGCTTAGTACTAACTTCTTTTTATGTTACTGGTTTTTGGGTTGTAGGTCATGATTGATTCTAGGTTTTTGTAAAGTTGGTGGTGTTTTGGGTCCCTCCTTTCTGATGCTGAAGGGGGAGAATTAGGGCAATTAATGCCATATTTGGGTTTATCTTGACTGCGATAATATTATCTGCTTGCTTTTATATGCTTATGTCTTAATCTCTTTGTGCTTGAGCTTGTGATTTGTTAAGGATTAAGGAATTCTGCACATAGGCAGGGGGAGTAAACTGATATGATCTGAAAATTTGCGACATTCCATGGTGACTTGTGACACTTTGTATGATATGACCTGGTAATTGCTATATGCTTTTGCTGCTGTGCTTTACATAGGAATATTAACAATTAGACAGGGGGAACATGCTTTAGAATTTGATAAATTAATTTGCTCTGATCATATGTCACATGATTTGATACTTAAACATGCTATGTGCTAAAATGGTTTCATATCGAGTGTACTCATATGCTTAAGATAGCCATTAATTACTTGTCATCATCAAAAAGGGTGAGATCGTAGACCTTTTTGGTCCAAATGATTATGAGAGTTTTGATTATTCCAAGTAATTATGTATTATGGGGGTACAATTCAGAAAACTCGATATGTACGATTTATGATGTTTAAGTATATGAAAATATTCGATTAAGTGTTTCAATATGATTTAAATCGTTAAGAAAATCGAATATATGTGATCTTGTGCTTAACTGGAATATTGATGTGATCACCTGGTTATGAACGTTTTCGTTTGGATGGAATATCACTATGCTATATATGGAAAAGATATTATGATTAGGTGCTTACATGTGATTGATCTATTTTAGAAAAGAATATTATGAGATATCCATTGATTGCAATATTATTTGACTTTTAAATCAGTGAATCAATGATCTACGACTTAGGATTTATATTTTGGAAAGTGATTAATTGATTCGGCCTATATGTGGTAAGATGCTGTTGTGTCTATTTCATGGAATGTGCTGAAATCGGATGAGATCACCATACATGGAAAGTATGCTTTGAATTATACTCAGTAAATCAAATCTTTCTCTGTTTGAATTGGCTATCATATTTTGGGAAAGAAATCAGTTGATTGAGCTTACTATTGATAATACGCTGAGTGGAACTACATATGGAATGTGCTGATAACGGATGAGATTGTAATACCCGTAAAATCTAATTACGGGATTTACGATTTAAGTAGGGATGAAAATATTTAATTAAGAACGTTTGGATTAACTAGTATTTTCAATGATACGATGTCTTCATATATTCATACCTTTAAGTGACTTATGTGCCTATATGATTTCATGTTGTGTGATTTATAATTCTTATGTGTGTTACGAATTAGAACTAATGCGACTGCATGGAACATATTTTATGATTTTACGCGTCAACATGATTTCATATTAGGTGCTATTAGGGTTACTAACCAAGTAGAAGAATTAATTAAATTTAGGTTAGTTATTTATTTTAGGGTTTTTAGTGCATGACATGCTATATATGATATAGTCTTATATGGCTTATGTGCTATTAGAATAATTAACGTGGTAGGAAATTTAAGTTAGAACTTGGAAGTAAATTAGTATAAGGTGCCTAGATTTTTGGTAGGAGATAATATTAATAAAAGTTAAGAAATTCAAACCATATATTAAACTAAAATTGGGATTAGGTCACGAGCTAGACCTAAATTCGAACCCCAAGTGTTATGTTTATATATATATATATATATATATATATATATATATATATATAAAGAGACCTAAGATTATCCTATGCGATTACTTAACCAAAAGGAAAGGGAAATTACTAAAATATGCATAACACAAGAGATAAGGATTGATAAAGTATCCATCATTATCAATTGCTAACCACTACACGCAAGGTAAAATTAAGGAATAAGAAAGGAGAACCAATAACCCTAAACTGAGAAAGGAGGGTAACAAAATTCAGTATACACACCTTCGACCAACTTAAGAACGGGAAGAAAGAAGCCAAACAAAAACAATAGCAAAACTCGCCACTAAGCTTGAAGGTAAAAATTGTTTCGATGGTTTTTATGCTTGTTTCAGGAATTAACATGTTTAGGAAAGATTATTAAGTATTAGAGTTGAAGAGAATTAGGGTTTTTAACTACTGATGTTAGGATTTTTGAAGTTTACGTATATAGTGTTCTTGAAAACATGTCTTCTGATCGATGGTGTAAATATCGAGCAGTATGATTTCCAGTTGATAGAATTCGAAACCCTGTTAGCATGGTAGAAATGATTTCGAAATCAAAGAGGTGAGGATAGGAAGATGTCGACTCGAGATCTTATTTATGAATGTCTACATCTTTATTGATATTATGTTAAATTCTAAAGTTAAAATTTGAAGTCCATAAT
Source organism: Craterostigma plantagineum (assembly GCA_027422505.1). Taxonomy (NCBI): domain Eukaryota; kingdom Viridiplantae; phylum Streptophyta; class Magnoliopsida; order Lamiales; family Linderniaceae; genus Craterostigma; species Craterostigma plantagineum. The sequence goes on along the minus strand of JAPQWV010000021.1, from coordinate 10,017,994 downwards.
AGAAGAATCTCGAGATTTAGGTCAAAGTGTCATGTCGAGATTTGTTTGGCTAGGTGTCTCGAGATTTATGCATACACCATGTCGACAATTATATTGTATCGAGATTCATGTTGATTGTGCATTGTTTAACATAAAACTCGAAACCTTGTATGTTCCAATACCGAAATTTATGTAGTGTTTAATTTAAAATATCGAAATCTTGTTTATAATTATAACATACAACTTGACATTTATTTTATAATCTCGACACACCTTTCGAATGGATATTGATTAATCAATGTCGAACTTTAGCATAAGCAATGTCGAGATTGTCTTCAATAATGATATCGAAATTGTATATAATATCTCGACATTTTAATGTCGATATCCATCTCGAAACCCCACCATTAAGTTGGAACAACACGTCGAAATCTATTTGGTACATATCATGTAGAAATCTTTGTTGAAATTTAATTATTATGTTGACTTTATATATTGTGTAATGTCTCGAAGTTTCTGCATACCACTAAGTCCAGATTTATGTATGTCGAAATCATTATGTAGTTTTAAAATGTCGAACACTGGTATATACACTCGAGATCCATTTTAGAGAATATGTCGAAACCTAGTTAACCATGCAACTCGAGATCTTATTTTCAGTATATCGAAATTCATGTTAACATTTATAAAAATTGAAATTAGGGTTATCAAATCAAGCCAATTTCAGGAAATTATAACTAGACTAACAAACCCTAATTTTATATGTTTCTATACTTAGGGTTAGAAGATTCGCGATTAACCATACGATAAGCTAAGGATAGCAGGTAAGTGGAAATCGCAACTACAACATATAATTTTTATATGCATGAAATTATGTGTTATATGCTTTATAATTTTATGTGATGTATCTATGTGCCTTTCATGATTTTATGTGACTTCTATGATTTCTATGTGACGTAAATTTACGTGATTTATGTGACGTAAAGTATTCTATGAGTATTGCACGCATGTTTATATGATTCATGGCATAAGCACGTGCACGCACGACTAGTATGAGAGTCAGGGAAATAGCGTGCATGAGTATAAGATCGCTTGAGAGCGATGTATATTTGCCGATATAGGCATTTGTGTCGACTCAATGATGAGTCACAGCTCTTCTATGCTACCACGGCGATTCACGAAGCCGAATTACCTGAATCACGAAAGGTAGGGGGAATACCCCGTAGCGGGAGATGCAACCTGGAGGATGCGACTCGAGCGGCACCGAGGGAACCTCGAGTGTTGGTGACCTCGTAGTAAGCTACCAGTGAGAAGCGCCCGCGTGTCAGACCGCATTGGGATGGAAAGGTGCCTTAGGGTTAAACGAAATTTGTGTGCCCGGGTTAGCCTCTCAATGAGACGGCATTGGGATTGAAAGGCACTAGTAGCCTCTTAGTGTGGATCACACTGGGATTGAAAGGCACTAGTAGCCTCTCAGTGTGTACCGCATTGGGATTGAAAGGCACCATAGGGTTACGCACAGATTGAGTACTCGGGTTTAGCCTCCCAGTGTGTGTACTGCCACTTGTACCCTTAGGGGTTTGAGCTCTATATGGTGCATAGTAAGATTGAAAGCCGAGGGCCCAAATATGTTATGAAAGGTCAAGAAGAAGGTGAGAAAGGTCAGGAAGAATGTAAGGTGTAGATAGCATTGGCACGGACGCCTTCGCTATTTAGGTCACGTGCATTGCATGCATGATTTTCACTTACTGAGCTTTATAAGCTCATTCCACGGTTTTATGTGTTGTAGGACCCCGTGATCACGGTACGTGATCATTTTCACGGCGAGGCCAACTTTTGAAGCTTCCGTGGGCTTTTGAGATGGAAATGTGTGCATGGATGCGACCTCGTGGAGGCCCAGTAGATAGATTTATTTTGACACGCTTGCGCATCTTCCTATGTAATTAGGACCCATTATGATTTTGTAGGAACCTTTACGATTCCTTTTTATAGAAGGAAAAATTTTTATACGAAATTTCGTACGATCTATTTCATTTTTAGGACATTGTTCGCGTAGACTAATTAAGAAAGTAGTGGTGGAAGGCGGGGCTGCCACAGAGATTACCTTGGAATGAAAGTAAATCTGTGGTATTTATGGTAAGAATTCATGCATGACCGTTGAGCTTAATTGGTTTATTCTTGGCATGATTCCTTGAGTTAATGCACGTGATTATTGAGCTTTATCTTGCATATTCTGTGCTTAACTTTCCTTGTGAAGTGAAGAAGCTATTGTTGGGTCTATATAGAAGAAAAACACTTCACGTTGAAGGGTACACAACAAACACACAAGCAATCGAATCCCTTAGAGTTTTTGAGCTGAAATTTGCGATTCATTCGTAGTTTGTATTTGAGCTTTAATTTGCGAATCAGTACCCTTTGAGCGATCTTTAGCAACACCCAATCCTAAACCTTACTCTTTTGACGTGTGAGCGCACCAAGGAGCACGAGTGAAGTCTTTCGCACGTGGAGGGGCGAATTTTGTGGATTCGGTGGCCCTTCAGTAGCAAGCTGCATCCAATCGGGAATTGGTTTCCTGGGTAAATGATGTGGATCGAAACTTGGCGTGCTTCAGCCTAGAACGAGGTCTAGTGTCCACATTGCTTTGGTTGTGTACGGGTCAATCATTTTGTAACCGGTAATACTTAGTGATTGATTGGAAGTCTTGGGGAGATCACACCCCAACGACAGGATTAAACCCCAGTTGGGGATATAACCTGTATAAAAATCCCGTCTCACTTTACTTTCTGCTATTTACTTTTCTGTGAGACAAACCGGGGACACCAGTAAATAACTAGGTGATATCGTAGAAACGATTTCTGAAAATAACGTGATATTTTGTGAAACAGGATTAGGGAGATAACTTGGATACTCGTACTGCTTTCTGGGAAATAACATACTCTGCAAATATCTTCTTAAAGAAAAGCATTTTTCAAAGAAGAACAAGCCAAAATTTTTATAGCCTAATTCACCCCCCTCTTAGGCATATTTTACACTTCAAGGTTGAACATCCGTGGAGGAACTGGGGAGGGTTGTGTTGACATTTGGTCGGGTTCCAATGATGTATGCATCTGACAGATCTTTGCGAGATGTCCTCGCCTTCTACATTTAAAACAGTTGGCATCCTGCGAATAGCAAATGCCTCTGTTTTTTCGTCCACACTGTTGACATCGAGGTATGGGGTTTGGAACCTGAGCATGGAAAGTAGCATCCATCGGGTTTGGCCTTGATTGCCAAAGTTGGGACCCTTGACGAGTTATTTGAACATTGTGGGGATTCTTAAAATATAAGGGCTTTTTGGTAGTTTCCAGTTCTGGCCTATCCTTCATATTTCGCTTTCCCTTCTGGTTTGGAACAACTGGGTTTCCTTCCCAGTATGGTTAGCAATATTCGCAGATAAGGATCTACGGGGTTCGAATGATCTTTGTTCATTAATGAGCTTGTAGACCAAGTCCTTGAGTTCGCCGACTTGATCTTTAGGTTCACTAAAGGGTCGGTGGGTGTGGGTTGTGGAGGTGTGAGGTTGGGCTGTGACGAGGTGCCTTCGGAGACAGGTGCTTTCCCGGGGTCTCTGCGGGATGTCTCTATGGCAGTAAGAACTCTCTCCAATATTTTGTCTTCAAGCGATTGAACAGCAGCGGAGAGAGCGGTTTGGAATTGCTCATTCGTCACAAACGATGCGGACGCCTCCTTGGATGTTCTAGGACGACTGATGTCGCCTGTTATCAATCCTTGAGCAGACACCGGCTCCTCAGGTTGGCTCACAGTCACTTGAGGTTGTGACTTTAAGAGACTTCCACCCAATCCTCAAGTCGAATCTTGAAGACTCTCCTCTATGGGTGTTATAGCAGTCTCGGGTTGGGCCTACGAACCAGACACCGATAGATTTGGTTGCGGCTCAAGATTGAGCGAAGAAGTGTCGGCAACACTTGAAGAAGTGATCAGCATGGTATCTGGTGCGGTGGTGACGGCGGGGAAGAGGGACTCCAACTGTATGCTAAGTCGCCTGGGAGTCCGTCTTATCAGGTTGATTTCCTCATCAGACTCCGTGCCGGACGGGGTGGCTGTGTGAGGAGTAGGGTCACGTTCAACGTCCTCAAGTGCCTGATCCGTCACTCGTGAAAGCGAGCTTTGCCCCATTTCAACCTCGGGCTGTGCTTCTTGTAGAGGAGCCTCCTCGATAGGCTCTTCAAGCACGCCTACATGTACGGGCACTTCCACTTGAAGCGTTTCTGTTGGAGCCTCTTGTTCCAACTCTGCAGCCACAACATCGATCAGCGTGGCATCTAAGTCAGGCATTGTCTCCTCGTGAGTTGGAGGCCCCAGCTCTAGTTCCTGAGCGACTTCATCAATCATCATGTCCTCAGGACTAGACAGGGTAAAGGCTGACAAAGGAAATGCACGACCAATCGTGAAGCCGTACCAGCCGAAGATTCCGTACCCAGCTCGATTGATGAAGGCCTGTTGGAACTATTTTAATTGTATTCAATTAATATAGTTGTCTTAGTCTTGCTATGCAAATTAGTAGTATTGGACTAAATTGTAATTAGTAATTTTGTAGGACTACTTGTGTAAATATACCACGAGGTGGTATATATAAGTAAACTCCTTAGGAAGTAAGGAGTGCACGTTTTAGGGTTTTACAGATTGAAAATTAGAATAAAAAACTTTAGAGAGAAAAATTCGCCAACCCTTACTTGTTCTACAAGTTTTCTCTCCCAATCTTCAACGAAGGTAAATCTCATACGTAAGCTTCGAATTTCTTAGATTTACGGTTCGATTCTTCTAAATTCGATCTAGGTTGGATATCACAATTTGTATCAGAGCCAAACGTGTTAGGATTTGGATTAAATTTGGACGGAATTTTTGAATTACTTGAAACTGATTTTTCAATCTCGAGTACTGTTCTTCGTCCAAATCAGATTTAATTCTTCACAATACGCCTTGATTTGCTGTTTTTGTTGATCGATCTAGTGTTCAAAATGTTTCTATGCTGTAATCTAATCGATCGAACAAGTATTCTGTTCGAATTTCGAAGATCGATCGAAAATCCTCTTTGACTGTTCTTCGTCAAATTTCAAGAAATTCGACCGATTTTGCTGTTTTCAGGTTAAATTGAGTGTTTGTAATCGTTATTCTACACGTCTCGATCAATAACCCAAAGTGATTTCGAACAATTTTGTGTCTCGATCAAGATTTCGTTTGTTTTTCGTTGTCTGGTTTTGAAATAACATCGACTTTGTTCTTCATTGTTCTTCACCGGGAAAGAATCTTCGATCGAGAAACTCGCCGACGTGATTCTGTTCGTCATTTGACCTTCATTGAGCTGTTCGCCATTGTTCTTCGATCCAGAAACTGATCGGCACAATTTATTTTTCGAAGGAAATACTTTCTCAACCACAGCCTCTGTTCGTCACTTAACATCGAAAAAAATTTTGTTTTAAGCTCGAGAAATCAAGTCAATGCGAGAAACTTGGGTCAACGATCGAAAACTTGTTTGAGAATGTTTACGATCGCATACTGTTGTTATAATTTTTTCGATCGCGAAAAGTACTGCACTTCATCGTCTTCGTCGATGATTACTCATAGATAGATAGATAGATACACGTAGATAGTAACTAATTGCAGGCAAAATTGCGTTCTAAGTCCCATCAATTTTATTTTAGTCCCTGTAGTTACTGTTTGATCTCAAATAGATTTCGATTTAGTCCTGAAAAGTTCTGATCTAGTCCTAATTTTTCAATTTAACCCCATAACTTTCAATTTTATTCAATTCTCAGTCATTTACGTGATTTTACGATCGCAAATTTTGTTTAGTTGCTTTTACAGGTTTGTCGTCGTAAAACTTATTTTTCGCCTGCAAAACCTTTTGCGATCGAAAAATATGATCTTGAAGGTTTAGATATTAAAATCTCAAAACGACGAATCAAGTTGCAAAACTTTTACTATCGTAAATCTAACTGTTTGAAATTCAAAACTGTTTTCCAGAAACAGTACCTTGTCAAAGAATTTAACAATCAAAAACAGTGCTCTACATCTTCAGTCGAAAAACTTTTAATCGAGAATTATTTTCGATCAAAAAATAGTGCCTTATATTGACATTAAAAAAAAACTTACTAGAATTTTTTCGATCTAAAACAGTAACATTCTAATTGGCACATTATAGAAAAAGCTTTTGGTATATACTATTGAATTTTTAAAATCAAACTTAAAAAACCAAAATATTTTCGAAACTGAAATTTTAAAAGCCAAATAGTTTAATCAGTATTAAAAAAAATCCAAATCACAAAACACGTCAACGATCAAAATTTCCAACCAAAATTTAGACTACAATAAAACATCATGGATCCAAATATAAAGATTTTACAAGACCAAGTAACAATCAATTTTAATTCGGCAGTGAGACATTATGAAAAATATAAGACTTGAAAATGTTAGAACACTCGACACTAAGATAGAAACCTTAGAAATTAAGGTTAAGGAACTTAGCAAAAATTCTGATGTATTCCAAGTAGAGGAAAATCAGAGCTACAAATCCCATAGAAGAATGCAAAGTCAAACTAGAGTTAGATTTAAGACTCGCTAGTGCTCTCGATATGATCTCTAGTCTTGAATCTAAGCTAGAAAATTCTGAATCTAACCTTAGCATCTCTAGTGCGAAGATAGATGAACTAACAAAGAGCTTAAGTGCATGTGAAGCCGAAAAGCATACGGCTCTAAATAACTATGCTTTCTTAAGAGAAGAACGTGGAAAGCTCTATTGTAAGATTAATATTTTAGAAAATCTTCTTGCGACTTCTAAGACCAAGGAAGCAAAATCTCATCATTCTGAAAATTCTTCTTCCGTCGATATACCACCTATTCTTAAGAAAATAGAGGATTTAAATTCTACATTAGAAACGTAAAGAAAGAATTTTGAAGCGGAAAATAATGCTTTTTTATTGGAAATATCTAATCTCAAAGCTTCCTCACAAGAAAAGTTAATCTTTAAACAGGTTAAGAAAGAGAAAGAGGCTTTGAGCGCCAATAGATCAAACACTCCAATCTAAAGCCGTTACTTCTACATGTTCGTTAAAGCCTATCAATTTTAGAAGTACAAACATTGAAAGTGGCTCTTCCTACACCAAGAAAATTTTTCACGAAAATAATTCAAGCTCTAGCGCACAAACTTCATCGTGTGTTTCAAATGCTTCTACTAACTTTTCACTTAAAAAGCCTAGACTTGAAAATAATTTTCGAAATTCTTGCTCATGTGAAAAATATGCATTCTCCAAGTAGGAATTACGACACTTCTACTTTACATGCTTATCCTCTATTTGCTCGTATTCTTACGTGAAGTATCCAGTCAATATTCGTTCCGAAAAGCATTTACTACGACTAGGTACTGAGAAGACTTTTACAAGTACGCATTCTAGGAGCACATATTCACATGCTAGAATTACTTATCCGTGTAAAATCAAGCAAATATGGATTCCTATGTCGGATATCAAGTCACAAAGTCCTAGTCAAATATGGACTCCTCGACCAACTTAGGCTCACAATCTAATTTTTCACGATTTACGACTAACTCGTTTTCTGCGTATAAGGGAGGACCCATACGACAATGGGTACCAAAGTTCCAATAGTTTTGCAGATTTTCCTCATGTATGGAATTCGACGTAGTGGCCACGTACATGATAAAGGGATGAAGCGTGAGCTACTACAACTTAGCTTCAACGAGGTATATTTCAAATTTACATTTGCATATGAGTTTCATCAAAAAAATATATACCTATTTTCTTTTCAAAACTTTTCAAATGATACATTTTCGATATGCATTTCATCGCTTCAAATGTTTCTAAAATTTTCAAATGCATATTACGAACGGAAACGATAAATATTATTTTTCGGTTAATACTTTCAAATGAGCTTTAATTGAGGGGGAGCTATTCGTTATGTTAATGAGTAGCAACCTTTATATTTTAAGGAAGCAGAAATTTTAATTCTTGAGGGGGAGAAAACTTACAATGAGCGATTTAAGGGAACGAGATTCTTAATCTTCGTCAAGCTAACTACGCAAATTTCTAGGGGGAGAAAATTTATTTTCGAAGCATTGTTTTTAGGGAGATATAATATAATACTACTATATAATAATGTACATATATATATATATATATATAATATATATCCAAAAAAAAGGCGAAATATGAAAAAAAGTGAGATATGAAAAGAAAGAAAAAAAAGGAAATCTGAAAAAAAAGGGAAAAAAAGAGGAAAGTACATTATTGCCTCATATTATTTATATGCTTTCACCTTGTTGTTTTTCCAAGATTGTGTAGCTACACAGTTCAGTTTGGGAGCCCAATCTTTAATTTTTTTCTTTTCAATTGTTGGTGATGATCGAAAAAAAATAACAAAAAAAAAACAAAAAAAAAAATCGAATTTGTTTGATATACTTCCCGGTTTTATTCTCCCACATCCAAAGATGGACGTACCACGAAGAATTTCGAGCTTTCAAGCGGACAAAATTTTCCAAAGACGACGGTGATGATCTACGTGAAGATCAAATGCTCCGTATTTTCATCGATCGGCTCTGGCGTGCTAATTAAACTAGAGCAACACTTTTCACGTATCCCGGAAGCACGGATTTCATGTTCCTATGGTTCGGTCTAATCCGACTTGATCCTAACCCCGGAACGCGTTCGAGCATTTGAGACGATTCAAGTTTTCACCGGCCTCTCATCATCCGAACACACTAAGCAAGATTATTCCGTTGATGCCTAGGAAGTCTTTGAAGATTCATCACTCCATTATCTCACATAATTTTCGGACCAACCCCCATAGGTACAGGTGCTAATTTTAATTAGCTCCAGGTAGAAGTCGTCGCATTAGGTCCAACGGCGCATGCACAACCGAGCCTTACCCACTCGTCTATCTCTTAAAAGATAGGTGTTTCATAAATCATGGGGAACCACGTATGCTATCACCGTTTCACTCGAAAACGGGAGATATTGAACTAAGTGGTATTCCGCCTCGTACCACGCTTTTATTGATCACTCGTGTCTAGTGTGTCCTCACTCCCCAAAATTTTCAAATTTTTAGGACACATACACTTTTTAATACACCTAATCTTTGTGATTATGTTAGAACTTCCGTAGACATGTTCTTGTAAAGACATGCTTCTAGGCTCGGAAGGAAGTCCGACCATTGCAACATCAAAGCAACAACGGTTTCGGCCATCTTCTACGAGCTTTGCTCCTAGTTGATGTCAACGGGACGCCTATGTGGCCCCGGTACTCATTTCGACGGATTGCCTTTGTGGCTCCGTCCGATTATTACCCACACCGACCTTTTTGTATGTATTTTTCTACCTCCAAATTAAACATGCCGAAATCGTTAACACGATTCGCCATGAGGGGGAGAAGGGGTTATGCATACACAATCGGTCGGTCCACCCACTAAATTCCGCCGCGCGTACCACTCTGAAACCGGGCTCTCTCACAATGCCACATTCAAAGGAAGCTGGGTACAACTTAAAAATCAAAGAAAGAGACGGCCTACCTTCTTCTGGAACTAGAGACGCTTCTTCGAGGCCGAACCAGACAACTTCCATTCGGAGAAGACGAATCTGGTGAAACTGAGAAGATGGCTAAACCCCGAGCCCTCTCCTCGACTCTCTCATGCGCCTACTTCCGGAAGAAGAAGCAAGGACAGAGGACCGAATGACACGTGACTCAACCATCATCAAGGACCAAAGATGCCAACTATGTCCACTGCATCACTGATCGAAGTTGCCAACCGTGTTCACCTCTCCAAACCTCACATCGGACTCCTCGATCTCAACACAAGGTTGACCCAAATAGGGGGAGTTTCGAGTTTCGTGTGCTTTCAACAGGAGAAATGGAACGCGGACTTTCCAAAATCCGGCAAGAACTTCGTACATCTTACGACTTTTAGGAGAAGAACTTCAAAAGAAGATTCGAAGAAAAAGCCGATGCCTAGAAGACCAGATGAGCTTGAAGATTTTTCTAAAAGAGCAGAATTCAAGGACTCGAGGACTATTTCATTTGCAAGATGAAGACAACCCGCGCTATATTGGAAATTGAATACAAATGGGGAGATTGTTGGAACTATTTTAATTGTATTCAATTAATATAGTTGTCTTAGTCTTGCTATGCAAATCAGTAGTCTTGGGCTAAATTGTAATTAGTACTTTTGTAGGACTACTTATGTAAATATACCACGAGGTGGTATATAAGTGAACTCCTTAGGAAGTAAGGAGTGCGCTTTTTAGGGTTTTACAGATTGAAAATTAGAATCGAAACCTTTAGAGAGAAAAATTCGCCAACCCTTACTTGTTCTACAAGTTTTCTCTCCCAAACTTCAACGAAGGTAAATCTCATACGTAAGCTTCGAATTTCTTAGATTTACGATTCAATTCTTCTAAATTTGATCTAGTTTGGATACCTGGGGTCCTAACAAGGCCGAACCGGAAAAGGAGAAGGTCGGACCCGAAAAGGAGGCCACACCTGAAAAAGAAAAGACGAAGGAGAATGCTCGACCACCAGTGAAGCCGTACTAGCCGAAGGTCCCCTACCCATCACGGTTGAAGAAGGACAAAGACGAGGCACTATTTGGAATGGGTATGTACAAAGAGTTACATATTAACTTACCGTTTATTGAAGTCATTACGCAGATGCCCAGTTTCGCTAAGTTCTTGAAGGACTTGTTGACGAATCGAAGGAAGCTCGAACACGTCTCCACTGTATACCTATGAGGAGAGCGCTCGGCGATACTCCAGAGCAAGATACCGAAGAAGCTCAGGGACCCAGGGAGTTTTACTATTCCCTATCTTATAGACGATTTAGTAGTTGAGCATGCTTTAGCTGGTATAGGTGCTAATATTAATTTGATGTCGTATTCCATGTTTAAGCACTTAGGATTAGGTGAACCACGACCCACTAATATGAGTATTCAATTGGCCGATAGATCGTTAAAATACCCTCGAGGTTTTATCGAGGATGTTCTAGTTTGATAAGTTCGTTATCCCTGCTGATTTTGTTATCCTAGAGATGGACGAGAATGAAAATATTCCACTAATTGTAGGTAGACCATTCTTAGCCACAGGCGGGACTTTGATAGATGTTGGGAAAACATTGACTTTGACGGTAGACGGCGAGAAAGTGACGTTTAATATGTCTGATTCGACGAAAAAGAGTAGCGAGGGCGATAATAAATGCTATTACTTGGATGCTTGTGAGCACGATTTCTCAACTTCTCTACAAGGTATATCACATGTTTTGAGCGACGAGGAAGCCGACGAGCCTATTATAGCCGTCGATGAGAGCAACGAAGAGGTTAAGGACAAAAGCCCAGTCAAGGATCAACTGACACTAGAGTTGAAACCGCTGCCCGGCGGAGAGCGACAACTCCAAAGTATGAATGGAGGCGAGGGAGACTTAAGCGAAAAGGAGATATTATACCTACAATTCCAGCCACCCTAAGAAAAAAAGGGAGTTACGTCCGGCTAAAGACATTAAAAGAAGCGCTCCTTGGGAGGAAACCCAGGTTTTATCTATCTTGTATTTTTTTTATTTTTTTATTTGTGTATAACTATGATGCATATGAATATGTCTATATTATTATTATTATCTATGCCTATTTCCTTTTTACATTTAATTTTCATTTTAGTTATGTCGGGATACGTATCACGAGTCACGATACGACGACCTTCACGCGTTCAGTCACGACTACGTCACGACCACGTCACTTATTCGTCAGGGGAGTCCCGTTCTTTTTAACCTTCTTTTTCCTTTCCTTTAATCCTTTTTACGTTGAGGACAACATCGGTCTTAAATGTGGGGAGGGGAATTTAGGTTGAGAATGTACGTGAAAATTTTTTTATGACGTGTCCGTAAGCTATCGTTGGAAAGGCATGAATTCTTTGAAATAAGGCATGATTATTTGCGTTTATCTCGAGTTAGTTAGAAATTAGTGGAGTCTTGTGGGTGATTAGGACTTGCATGATTAATTGAATCTTGTCTGCTTGGATAGACATAGCGCTATTGAGGGATTCGTGCACATAACCCGTTTACGTTGCGAGAATTTGAGCCTGACGAGGGCATTAGGAATTAGGAAATGACGAGGGCATTAGGAATTAGGTCCATAGCCAAATTTCCCAACCCACGACTGTCCCTATAGTTAGCCACTTTGAGCCGAACCTATTCATTTCTCTCCTCGTAAATTATAAAAGTTGCTAGCCCGAATAAGCCTCAAGAGATCATCTGAACCTGAGTTGATTAGAATAGAGCAGAAGTCAAACTTGAGGGTTACTGCTTTAATGTAATGTTACTTCTTTGTTATTCGGTGAAATGACTCGATCCTACTTGACCGTTTTCTGAAATGACCCGATCCCTTGCATAAGCCTGCCCATAAACCATTTGTAAGATATATGTTTTGGTAATAAGTGTAATACCCACATATTTTAAAGCGGTATTACAACAAGAATTTAGATAATTGGTGAATAAAATATTAAAGATAATATGAAATTCGAGTAAGATTCAAATAATATTCGGAGTCCAATTAAACATTTAATGGATTTAATTTTATAATAGACCAAATCATATTTAAAGCCCAAGATAATTACTAGTGGGACTAAAAGGTTATCAAAACCCAAATAAAATAAAATCCAGAATGTCGCGCCCCGCCATCTACTAACCTTTCTAACGTTATCTTACGTGACTAAATATAATATAAAGTAAACAATACGCGAAAATGCGTATTAAATTTTTCCTTTTATATAAAGGAATTTATTATGTACATACTCAAAATATCGCTCCAACCCTATTTACAAGGGAAGTGTATAAGTGCGAAGCAAAAGAAACCCTAACGCCCGGCCACACAGGTCGCATCTATGAACACACCACCCCCAAAAGTCGCTGGAAGCTTCAAAAGGTAAGCCTTGCCATCAAAAGCGATCACGTACCGTGGTCGCGTGCACCTACAACACATAAAGTAAGGGGTGAGCTATAAAGCTCAGTAAGTAGGAATATGCAATGTCGTGAACGTGAAAACCCTGCAAAGGCATCCGCGCCAATACATCCCACACCTCGTAAATCAAACTCAATCTCATATCTCTCAGGGCCCTCGGCTAACTTGCTATGCACCATAAAGAGCTCTAATCCAACACGGATAAACGTGGCAGCGACCTACGCTGGGTAGCCTACGCTAGGTTTCCCTAGGTCGCACCCTCCCAGGTCGTCCCCTCTGCCGTGCGGTAGCCCACGCTGGTAGCCTACGCTGGTTAGCCTACGCTAGGGTTCACCCCTAGGTCGCTCCTTCCCAGGTCGCACCCTCCAGGTCGCATCCCTCTGCTATCAGGGCATCAGCCCAAATAAAATAAACAGGGCAGAAGCCCAAATAAATATTCTAATATAACCGACGACGCAGCACGCCGTCATGGTGCCATAGAAGTAGCCCTGACTCAACTGCGAGTCGACATCAAATGCCTATATCGGCAAATATCATTCGCTCTCAGACGATAAAACCCCAAGTGCCTCGTGCATGCATATGAATATGCAACGTGAATTAATACCGTAAATATTTTATCATGCAAAAGCATGTCAAATAATTCACGTAATAATATAAACCCAAGCACATAGTCACGTAATTCAAGTACATACAAATAATTATGTGTTGTAGTTGAAATTCCCACTTACCTGGTATTCCTTAGCTATTTTATTCAGCGTACTGTAAATCGTAAATCTCCAAACCCTAAATATACATATAAAATTAAGGTTTGTTCAGTCTAATTATAATTCAGGAAATTGGCTTAATTTAGAAAACCCTAATTTTGGACTTTCATAAATTTCGAAACCCTAAGATTTAGAACTTTAACCTAGACAAGAAATATTATTTCCAGAAATAGATCTCATGAGATATGTCTCGACATTCCATTATTTATAAAGTCAGCATAAATTAAATCTCGGTATAATCATCAAATAAATGTCGAGACATATAAATCTCGATCAGGTCTTCACACTTCGAGATGGACTTCGACATTTTAAGCAAAATGTCGAGATATCTATTGAGCTCCTACCTAAAATGTCGAGATATACATTATTATTATACTTAAGACGTCGAGCTTACCTATTAGACTGATAACACAATGTCGATATATACTTATACATGGATTTCGATATTTAATAATACACATAGACTTTAAAACCTCGAGATGTATATTGGGATTATAACCAAGATGTCGATATTAATCAATACCTAAGCGTTCGACATAAGAGTTTAATATTAAAGTGGATTTGCACTCAAGTTGTCGAGATGTTACACATAAAGTCAACATGAAATGTTTCTTAGACTTGATCTCGATATGTGTGTATATATATATATATATATATAAGATGTCGATACTCAGAAGATAAATGTCGAAGTGTATAAAAAATTTCGATACTTCACACAAATATATGGACCATAGAATCTCGAGCCATTACACACATCTCAAAGCTTGTATTGATATAGTTTTTATGTAAGGGTTTCGACTTCTTTATCAAGTGGGATTTCGAGCTCTTACAACAAATGTCGAGCTATATATATATATATATATATATTAAGATATCAAGAAATTATCAAGCAAAATGTCGACATTACAGCAAGATAGATATCGAGATGCATGTTTCGACATTTTAAACAACATTTCGACATTTCAACATAAAGGCCTCGAAATTATTCTCTTGCAGCTAGCAAAGTTCGACATCTACTTAACAAAAAAAAAACTGTTGCTCGACATCTAAACTTCGATCAAATTCCATACTTATTCAAAAACAGTTTGGAATACCATATAACTTCGGAAATTAGGATTAAGATATCGCATAAGATTATTAACAAAGAATCATTCCTACTGACTTTTATTTTCTAAAACGTGATAGAACTTAATATGCTAATCCTGAATTTAAAACAAGTTAGGATAGGAATTCCATACCACTCCTAGCTTAAAGAATTCAGCCCTTCGTCTCTTCTTGTTTTGAGTTCTCGAGAATTCGTGTATAATAATTTTAGGGTTTTCGTTCTCAGCTTTTCTCAGTTTTTATCTCCTTATTGCGTGTAGAAATAAGCTAATGACGTTGAGAGGTAAGCAAATGACGTTGATGGTTTATTTGATACTTATCATGTCTCAACAATTATTCTCAAGTACGAGATTTCCCTCAGATATAAAGAACTCTTCTAGTACTTATCTCTTATAAATTAATTGCTTTGTTGTCTCTTTGTCCTATACTTAGCGTAACCTATTGTACAATTGACATGGATAGCTATTATAATACTTATCATTAGTTTGACTTATATGTCGACATCCATTCCAAACATTTCAGACATTATTACTAACAAGAATTTCGACATTGTAAATAAGGATTTCGAGTTCAATCTCGAGTTTTAGATATTTTAGACTTGGAAGATTTCGAGCTTATCAATCTTGAGTTTTTGAATTTATTGAGTTTCATGGATTTCGACATTCATGCTCCCAAAAATGTGATGTTAATACTTACTATACTAAATCAAGTCTTGTAGGCTAGCATGTCATGTACTAAAAACCCTAAATTCAATAATTAACCTAAATTGAAAATCTACTTTCTAATTCATACATGTCATGTTAACGTATAGCATGAAATCAGTTAAGCACGTAAAAGTCACAAAACATGTCTCATGCAATCACGTAAGTCATATAATATGTATGCATATTTATTGGCCAAACTTACGTGCGGGACCCGGGTATTACACAGAAAATGGGCCAATGGCCCAAAACTATTTGTAATCAGAATCAAATCATTATAATAAGTAAAATATATAAAATAAAAGATTCTCTAATTTTGTAGTAAGGCCAAATTAGTGGTTTGTTACTTTAAGTAAAATAATGAGAAAGAAAGTGAAGATTAGGATTTGTTTAGTAAAATCACGTTGGTGTTTGGTCACCTATTTGACACCATCTAAATACAACCATTGATAAACATTAAATAATAACTATTGGATTTAATAATATAATGGACATAGACAATGAAGGCATAAAATACAAATGGTCATGATTGGATATTTGGCTACGTAACACCAAAAGGAAATACACGTAGTGGGTATCAACCTACTAACCACTTATTTGTCTCTACTAATCATTAACAAACTAGTTATCAAGATAAGATCAAGAACAAAAATAAACAAAACGTAAAGAATTCATTTAAGAGATGGTCACAAGATATTGATATAAATATGAATACAATAATAATTAAGGGGTGGATAAAAATACATAGGAAATTATTATAATGGCATATGGGGATGAACTTGTTTAGCATGAGGGAATACACGTCTACCCTTATCACCTCCATATCATAATATTAATAAGTCAAAGCAATCACTTGGAAGAAGCTCTTTAAAACAAAAAGGGAGCATCACGTTCAAATAAAGGAGAAGAAACTCATTTCTTTCAGCTGATATTGCTCAGTTCAGGTTCTAACCGAGTTGCAATAGGGGAAGGTATGCTCGAAACTCTCCATTTTTTTTGACACGCACACGCTTTTATCTACTCTAAGTGGTAGAAGTTTGTGCAGCCTCTGTAGTTCACGTTTTAGACCTAGCTAATGTGTTCCAATCCTTTCGCAAATGGTCTCGTTTGAAAGCTAACTTATTGAGCTATTCTCAGGCTTGTTGATGGCGGAAAAAAGAATGAAGAAGATGAATACAGGAGATTTTTTTTTAAGTGTTTTCTGTCTCGTATTTAGTCTGTCTTCTTTCTGATCTTCTCCCCTTCGCATATATCCGTTGCCCCTTTGTCGTCCCAGCTGGCAGTTCTCTGGGACCACGTGATAGCGACGTCTGGTACTACCTAGGAGAGACAGCACCTGCAAGTGTACTATTGTCAAACTGGCGCGCCTCCTCTCTGTTCACAATGTCGACCACTCACAGCAATCCACGTGTCCCTTGGTCGGCTTTACCTAATATTTCCCGCCCAGACTATTTCCACGTCAGAGTCCATCTACTTTTTCCGTACACGGTCACAGGTCACCAAATGTCCTACCTACCTGGCCATATATCCGAAAAGTCACTATCTTCAGGTAGTCAGGTTAGGAGGAATGCTGAGCCAAAGGTTAGCCCTATCATCCAGTCCCCTACTCTGAATTGTAATATATCAAGTATTACAGTTCGGAGTACATTTAAGAGAGCATTCGTCCTTTCTGGTGCTTTTAGACTCTCTCAGCTAACCTGCGCTGCATTTACTTTGATGGGACAGGCCCTGCGCTTGTTGCAGAGGAAAGGAGCGTTCTCAGGGTGACACGTGTTTAGCCCTGTCTCTTCTTCTTTTTGAATTTTTCAAGGCAGTTTCCTTGACTTTTCCCCCCTTTTCGAAATTGCTCTCCATACTTATCAAAAGAAAGCTCCAATCATTATTTTAGGGTTTCCACCGTCACTTCATCCTCAATCGCACAGTGCCCAGAAATTGCGCAGTACCCCAACTTCCCCTCCGTCTACGACTTCTTCAGGTATCGTCTCGTTTCCCTCTCTTCTTGTTTCTTGTATCTTCGTCGATTTGCCCTTAGTTTTCCCTATTTCCCCCTTTTGCGCGCTGAAGACATGCCTGATAGTACCGACTCCGAGAATGCACGCTCGTCGTCGCCGGGTGTCTCTGCGTCCTCCGCCGTGCCGGGTGTCGCCGCCAAAAGGGGGTCGAAGCGCAAGGCCTCATCTCAAAACACGGTGCTCCCTGATTTTCCCCAAACTTCTTCCTCTCATCCTCCAGCAGACACATCTTTTGTCGTGCAACCGCCGACACGGCCAGTCTCTGGTTCGTCTTCGTCCCGTCGAACCCGCTCGCAAGGGGCCGGCGTAACCAGTGCAGGGGTGGACGATTGGAAGATGTTTGGTGCCTCCAAGTCGACCTATCGATGTTTGGAGAAGTTAGTCCCCGAAGGTTTCCATAGTCCTGGCTTTCACACTTCCATTCCGAACCCTAATCAGCGTGCCAACTTTTCGCCTTCTCCAGCCCTTGCTTTCTGGGAGAGCCAAGTGAGGGCTGGTCTACGTTTTCCAGTTCACCCCTATTTAGCTGTAGTATAGCAGGCTTATCATGTACCTTTGAATCAACTCAGTCCTTCCTCCATTCGTCAGCTGGTAGCTTTCTATGTCTGGTCACCGCTGCAGGTGGGAGACCCTCTGTAGAGCTTGTTCTCTCTCAGTTTCAACTTAAGTCTACTCCACCCTTTTTCTATCTGTGCGTGAATCCGCGCGGCCTCATACATTTCCTCGGAAGGGCTCCCACAAAGACAAGGAATGGCACCCCTTTTACTTCTTCATAGCCCCTACAGGAGGTGATTGGGATTTTCCCCATCGCCATTGGGTCCATCAGATACCTCCACGACTTCTAGGGGTCCAACCTGAATGTTCTGAGGAGAACGAAGCAGCTATCAACCTTCTGAATATCCGGGCTTCTGAAAAGAAGTTCAACATGGTTGACTTGGTGACCTATCCCGGCCTACTCCACCACTTCAGCCTCTCCTCGCGGCCTCTACCCTTCAATCCTGAGGGTAAGCAGGTTTCCCCCTGCTTCCTGACCTCTTTTTTAAGTTTCCCTCCTGACTTAATATATTTTTTATAGGTATGTCATTCTCCTGGAGAGATGCATTCCGGACTCTTCCAGTTAAGCAAGAAGACTCTGCCACACCCGTCGAGCCTCCTTCTTCAGAAGGCCGTGGTGAACCTGACCTGTCAGCCTCGGAGATAGGTGAGAAATCTCCTATCAGGTCCTCATCTCCCCGCCCTACTCATTCTAGACCGGACATACGAGATCCAGATGTCGTGATATCGGACTCTGAAGGTGACGTTGGTAAAAAGGGTACCTCGCCTGCGCCTTCCAAGAAGAAAAAGAGGACTGCTGTGGCGAAGGGGAAAAGGCCACGTGTGGAGATGACCCCTCCTTCGTCTGATACCTCCGAGTTCACTCCCTTTGTCCACCAAGGTCTTGAGTGGGGTATCGATCAACGGGCTGACGGGAAGATGGTGTAGGACATGCCTGATAGCTACGAATCGTTAAGCCCTGAGGAGAAGATGAAGTTCATCCAGGCCATCGTGCCACTCGAACAGCAAAAAGCGCTCCATCGTCAGTCTGGCGCCTCTACTGCCGAGCTCGCTGCCCATCATTGGGCTAAGGTTATTCTCACCCTTGACCTCCTCGTGTTGGTTGCCTCTCTTTTTTTTGTCCTTTGTTGATTCGTGCTTGGTATTATCAGCTGTCCTTTCTGTTACCCACTCTCTTATCTGCAACCTCCCGTCGGGGTTTGGAGTCTGGTGGTCCTGCATCCCCTGAGAGCCACATGCTTGAAACGGTCAAGGAGCGGGATTCAAAGATCGCACAGTTAGAGCAAGACCTTGAGAAAGAAAAGAACCAGCATGAGACTCGTGTGAGGGACTTAGCTTTGGAGAGGTCACGTCAGCTAGAGGTGGAGAATGCAGCTGCTCTTGCTGCTAAAGAGAATGAGCTCACGACTCATCTGAACCAGCTCATAGATGGGCAACAAGCCCAGATCGAACTGAAGGCTAGGGGGCTGCTGGCTGAGAGGGAGAAGACCCTGAAGGCCGAGCTGGAGCAGGCTTATGCCGCAAAGGTTGAGGGTAGTCATTTTACGGGGAAGCTGGAGGGAGTCCAGCTTTGTCAGAAGCATCTCATGGGTTCCCCTCTTGGCAGGAGGTTCCTGGCTCAGCTGAACCAGAATTGGCATGAGGGCTACCTGCATGATACCCTTTCTCTGGTGGACTTCGCACCCTTCATGCAGCATTACTTCCTGAGGGGCTTTGTTGCTGGACGCGAACCTACCTCTACCTTGGATGCCGCAATGGAAGCCATGGCCGCCCCTCCAGCTTTCAAGGGGGATCTAGAGGCGGCTCCTAATCCCGACTTCTGGTCTGCCCAGCTGCCTCGCTGCTCCCCTACCCTGTTAGAGGTCTCACCTGAGGTCCTCCTGGTTCAACTCTCCGAGTTAGAGAGCAGGAGCTATCTGCTACTTCAGAGGTCCCCGACTCTGCGGCCGGTTCTAGCGCTCCACCCTCTTAGCTTGCTAGTCTATTTCCTGTTTTTGAACAATTAATGCTGTTTTTACTTTTGCGGACCTCTTTTGTTATTTTCCTGTTTTGAACACTTGCTGCTGTTCCTTTTTCCCGGGCCCTACATGTTGCTTCTTTGAGGGCTTTTGTGATGCTTTCCTAGTGGTCCTTTTTCCTTCAATGTTCAATATGCGTAATGTTGTGGCATGTTTCCTTTTTTTTGTCTGCCTTACGACCTAATCGCATACGAACTTAATTATTCTGGGCCCCTTTCGCTGTCGGCAATTGGACCTGCACTACTACCACTCTCCATTCCCCCTACTTCGAATAGTGTTGAGGTCTGTCAGCACATTCGAAGTACAGTAAAAGCGTTTCTCTTGACTCACCAGCCTCACTTTCCCAATTGTTATGCCATCTGGTTGTGCTTATATCGGAACTTCTCTTCAAGAAATTGTTAGCTAACAGAAAGGCGTACCTGGGGAACTCGGTGGTGCATCGGGTTTGTTGCCCATTTTCATTTTTTATCAGGTCTGTTGAATATCAGCGAACTTCTCCCTCTTCTGCGAGGTCAGCACTGGCAGGCACGGGGACCAGCGAGGTTCGCCAGTGGTAGCCCCATCCGGGCCCATCGAGCGGTTGTCCAAGGTGACCTGGAAGCGGGACACCTCTATACGGGAGCCACCTGCATAGCCACATCTGAGCTTATAAGTGCGCTTTTGCGAGGCCACGTCTGGGCCAGCCACGTCTGGGCTTATAATTGCGCATCTACGCGGCCACGTCTAGGCCAGCCACGTTTGGGCTAATGAGTGTGCATCTGCACGACTGCGTCTGGGCCAGCCACGTCTGGGCTTATAATTGCACGTCTGGGCCAGCCACGCCTGGGCTAATGAATGCGCATCTGTGCGGCCGCGTCTGGGCCAGCCACGTCTGGCTAATGAGTGCGAATCTGCACGGCCACGTCTGGGCCAGCCACGTCTGGGCTAATGAGTGCGCATCTGCGCGGCCACGTCTGGGCCAGCCATGTCTGGGCTAATGAGGGCGCATCTGCGCGGCCACATCTCGGCCAGCCACGTCTGGGCTAATGAGAGTGCATCTCGGCGACGTCTGGGCCAGCCACGTCTGGGCTAATGAGTGCGCATCTGCGCGGCCACGTCTGGGCCAGCCACCTCTAGGTTAACAAGTTCGCATCTGCGCGGCCACGTCTGGGCCTATTGGGAGTTCAGGGTAGCCTGAAAACCGAAGTCATGATCTTCAGTTTTGGAGGGGGGTACCATAGGGACACGGGTTTCCAAAACACAATTTCATTCAGAGGATGGTGCCTCTTTAAAACCTTGCCAAGTAAAACCCCCTTGGGATAAAACCTTGGCGAAGGAAAAAGAGTACATCTCCTTGTTTGATTTGTATACATCTTTTCAACCCACACTAAGCATAGTACTTTTTAAGCTTCGAGACGTTCCAGGGACGCGGCACTCTGCGCCCATCTTCGTCCTCCAACTCGTATGCACCGCCCCTAAAACGCGGGCCACTTTGTAGGGATCCTCCCATGTCGAGTCTATCTTCCTCAGTGGTTTGAGTACATCTGCCATTCTCAAGACCAGATCTCCCACCTGGAATTGTTGGGGCTTTACCTTGCGATCATAAGCTGCTTTTACTCGACTTTTGTACCTTTCCATTCTTATCAAAGCCAGCTCCCTGATTTCCCCTATCAGGTCCAGTCCTCTCTTCTGAGCCGGCGTTCAGCTCTTTTTCGTAGTGGATGACTCTATGCGTCTCCATCCCTATCTCAACAGGTATCAGAGCGACCGATCCATATACTAACTGGAAGGGCGTTTCCTCCGTTTCTTCTCGCGGAGTGATGTGATACGCCCATAGCACGGGGTCTAGAGACTCCAACCATTTACCACCCTCCTGCTCCAATCTGGCTTTTATCTCGCGGAGGATAGTGCGATTGGTGACCTCCACCTGCCCGTTAGCTTGAGGATGTCCCACGGAGATGAATTTCTGTTGTATCTTCATCCCCGTGCAGAAATCACGAACCTTGGCCCCGCAAAATTGCATGCCATTGTCAGAGATGAGGATCCGGGGAGCTCCATACCTGCAACAGATGTGATGCCACAAGAAATCTATTACGTTAGTTTCGTTGATTTTTGATACTGCCTTAGCCTCAACCCATTTGCTGAAATAATCAACAGCTACTATAATGAACTTTTTCTGGGCCTTGGCGACGGGCATAGGTCCCACAATATCTATTCCCCACTTATCAAATGGGCATGGGGAATGCATCACTCCCAGCTCCTCCACTGGCACGTGGATCTTAGGGCCATGTTTTTGGCAGCTTTCGCACCGTCTAACCAGTTGTTTAGCATCTCTCAACAAGGTCGGCCAGTAGTATCCTGCTCTGATCACTCTCCGAGCAACCGCCTTGTACCCGGCGTGATCTCCGGCACATCCCTCATGCACTTCTTCCAATACCGACCTCCCCTCCTTTCTGGACAAACACCGGGCGTAGGGGTGGACGAAAGCTCTCTTGTATAACTCCCCTCCAATAAGGCAAAACCTCCGTCGGAATTTTCCTGCATCCCTATGTTCAGGGTCGCGCAAGGCCTCCAGGATAGGAGCTCTCCAATCTTCTTCCTTTCCTATACATCCCACCTGCTCCGTACGGTCCTCCCTACTAGCCGTCAGCATCGTAACCTTTCTGGTCCCCTCGAGGACTGCAGCGCTAGCCAGCTTCGCCAGAGAACCGCCCTGCTATTCTCTTCTCGGGGAATCTGCCGTATCTCGAAACTATCGAAGGAGGCTGTCAGCCTTTCCACTCGTTCGGCATACTTCATCATCTTTTCATTTTTAGCCTCTTAGTTCCCTTAGACCTGTTGGGCTACTAACTGAGAATCCGAGTATATGATCACACCTGTAGCTCCTAAGCTGCTGAGGATCTCCATTCCTTTCACCAGGGCTTCGTACTCGGCTTCGTTATTGGACGCCGTGAAGTCAAAGGTTTACGGCGAACTGTAGTTCATCTCCCTCTGGTGTGATAATCAAGACTCCTGCCCCTGCCCCTATCGATGTTGATGAACCATCGACGTAAGCCTTCCAGGTCGGTGACGCGTCTCCCTGGATAGATTCTAGTAGGAAATCCGACAGGGCTTGTCCCTTAATGGCAGGTCGCCTCTCGAACTCAACATCATATTCACCCAGTTCAACTGCCCACTTAACCATCCTTCCGGAAAGGTGGGGCCTACTCAAAGTCTGTTTCAAAGGTAAATTGGTGTGTACCCGTCCTTTGTGAGATAAGAAGTAGGGGCGTAACCTCCGGACCGACACCATCACCGCCAAGGCTGCCTTCTCGATTTCGGAGTACATGCTTTCGGCTCCGTTCATCGTCTTACTCACGAAGTACACATGCCTTTGAGTGTTGCCTTCCTCTTTCAGGAGAACCGAACTCACGGTACGCTCCCTTGTGGAAAAGTATAAGATCAGCTCATCTCCCGGCAATGGTTTAGTCAATAACGGCATATTATGCAAGTAATCTCTTAGCCCTTCGAATGTCGACTGGCATTCTTCCGTCCACTCGAATCGACATCCCTTCCAGAGTATTCTGAAGAAAGA
Source organism: Craterostigma plantagineum (assembly GCA_027422505.1). NCBI lineage: Eukaryota > Viridiplantae > Streptophyta > Magnoliopsida > Lamiales > Linderniaceae > Craterostigma > Craterostigma plantagineum. Next base: position 9,994,303 of record JAPQWV010000021.1, on the reverse strand, counting down.
TAGGCTCCTATCTGCGTGATGTTCCGGGGTGGCTGCATTTCCAGTATGGTTTTCACTTTGTTGGGGTTTACCTCTATTCCCCTCTTCGTCACCATGTACCCCAAGAACTTCCCCGACTGCACTCCAAAGGTGCACTTTTCGGGGTTCAGCTTCATACAACACGTCCGAATGGTTCGGAAGGCTTCGTCTAGGTTGGCGATGTGATCTTTGGTCCATGTCGACTTGACCAGCATATCATCCACATACACCTCCATATTACGCCCGAGATGGTTCTTGAACACGGTATCAACTATCCGTTGATAGGTGGCTCCTGCAATCTTAAGCCCAAAGGGCATCCGGATGTAACCGTACGTGCCTCCCACCGTGACAAAGCAAACCTTGTCTACATCGTCTGGGTTTAGCTTTATCTGATAGTACCCCTGATAAGCGTCCATCATACTTAACATCTCACACCCAGATGTAGAATCCACCAACTGATCCTGGTAAAGGGTAGTGATCTTTAGGGCAAGCTTTGTTGAGGTCTCAAAAATCCACACACATTCTCCAAGAGCCATTTCCTTTCTTGACCATAACAATGTTAGCCAGGCAGGTGGGGAACTGTACTTCTTTGATGTGTCCTGCCTTGATCAGCTTCCCAACCTCAGCCTTGATATCTTGATCCCTCTCGACTCCAAATCATCGGAGTCTCTATTTTACAGGGCGGCTCGCTAGGAGTATATTCAGGTGATGCATAGCTATCTTGGGATCTACTCCGGTCATGTCTGCTGGTGAGAAGGCGAAGAGATCAGCATTCCGCCTGAGACATTCGACCAGCTGCGATGTTGTCTCCTTACCCATCTTCGTCCTTACCTGGGTAGCGAAACCCTTCTTTCCTGGGTAAAGCTCCACTGTCATTAGCTCCTCGTCGGGCTGGGGCTGTAGTCTCGCAGGTTCCCCATCCTCCCCTCCTAGTTTCGTACGTTTTGCTTGCCTAACTTCGACTCCACCTTTTTCCCTTCCCCCTGTCACAACCTTGACTTCATTTGCATAACAACGGCGAGAGCTGACCTGATCTCCTGAGACCTCCCCCACCTGATCGCCTACCGGAAATTTGATCTTCAAGTGGTACGTCGAAGGCACGGTCCTGAATTCGTTAATAGTTGGACGCCCCAATATGATATTGTATGAAGAAACCGCATCAACCACCAGGAAGTTAACCATTCTTACCACCCGTGTGGGGTCCTCACCTAGTCCCACTGGGAGTGTGACTTGGCCTAAGGGCTGTATACCAGCTCTGTTCCTAACTTCATCTGCTTGAAACAGTCCAAGAACATTATATCCGCTGAACTACCTCCGTCTATGAATACCCGTGACACGTTGTATCCTGCCACGTCCGTGGTGATTACGAGAGCGTCGTTGTGGGGCAGCACGACATCGACCTCATCCTGCGCTCCGAATTGTATGTTCCATGTGGTCTCCATTTGACCCACTAGGCTGTCTCCTGTCAGGGCCTTTCCCTTCTATCTCATCCGAGCATACGACTTGCGTGCCCTATGTGAGTCTCCACCATCCGGGCCCCCAACTATGATGAGGATGTGAGCTCTTTGCTGTCTGGGCCCAGGCCTATTAGGTTCCAACATAGGTTGCTTTCCCTTGTCTTGTCCCAGACTTTCCTTCTCCCGGGGTGGGACCGATCCTCGATCTCGGTATATAAACTCCTTAAGGTGCCCTGCCTTTATCAGCCTTTCTACTTCATTCTTCAGGTGCGTGCAGTTGTTAGTGTGATGCCCATATTCGTTATGGTAACGGCAGAAGGGTCCTGACGTGGCCTTTGGGTGTCCTCGAGGGCTGGCTCGAGGGTACCTGCTGTCTGGATGTCTTGTCACCACAGCCATGACCTCTTCCAGGCTCGTTCGTAGGGGAGTGTATCACTGTTACCTGGGAAGGAATCTGTTCGCGCCACCTGGTATAGGCCTTCTGGTCGCTGGGGTGGATAACTCGGACATTTCCCTTGTTTTGATTATGATTCTGCATTTCCTTCTTAGGTACTGTCCTGGTCGTTACCTCTTGGATCTTTGCCAACCTGCTTTCCTCTAAATTTATATACTTATCGGCTCTGCCCAGCAGTTCCTCGAACGTTTGTCGGGGCTTTTTTGAGAGCGACGCTAAGAAGTCGCCAACCTGCAAACCATGAACCAGAGCGTTAATTTTAACGGAAGTAGTAGCGGAGGGTACCTCCAAGGCCGCCACATTGAATCTTCTAGTATAAGATCGAAGGCTCTCGTCTGATCGCTGCCTGACTTGAAACAAGGACATATCAGATTTAGGGGGCTTCCGAGCGCTAGCAAACTGCTTGATGAACATTTCTTGGAACTCCTCCAATGAGTGGGTAACCTCCGGTTCTAGCTGGCTCAACCACTGGTGGGCGGCTGTCGGCAATGTTGTTAGAAAAACCCTACACTTCACTCCTTCCGAGAAGTTATGCAACAAGATGGTGTTCTTAAAATGTAGCACGTGTTCCTCTGGGTCGGTGGTACCATCGTACTCGTACGACAACTGTTTGAAGTTGAGCGCTACTTCTCCCTCCAACAACTCTTTGGCGAAAGGCGTGCCGGCCTGGTGCAACCCTCGGAGATGAGGCCTAGTCGTCTTGTTTCGCATCTCATCTACCATTTTCCTTAGGTCTGACATCTGCCTTCTAAGCTCATGTCCCTTCGAACTGACAGCTCCCCCTCGACCGCGCGTGCTACAGCTTCTCCCCTCCACTTCCTGCTCGTTAGCCCTCCTATCTCATTTTATCCCGCATTCACTAGCTATGGTCATCAGAGGTGCTACATTCCTTTGATTTACTGGCCCTTCCTGAACTGCTCTGAGAGGTTCCTCACCTTGTCTGGGTGCTGGGAAAGAAAATAAATGAAAGAGACGCAGATTTTACATGGTTCGGACAGAGGTCCTACGTCCACCGGCCGCCGGAAATAGTTTCCACTAGTCAAATTTGGGAAATACACACTCAAGCTCACCTCGCTTGTTATAGTGTGTTCATGGCGGAAAAGAGAATGAAGAAGATGAATACAGGAGATTTTTCTAAGTGTTTTGTGTCTCGTATTGAGTCTGTCTTCTTTCTGATCTTCTCCCCTTCGCATATATCCGTTGCCCCTATGTCGTCCCAGCTGGCAGTCCTCTGGGACCACGTGATAGCGACGTTTGGTTCTACCTAGGAGAGACAGCACCTGCAAGTGTACTATTGTCAGACTGGCGCGCCTCCTCTCTGTTCACAATGTCGACCACTCACAGCAATCCACGTGTCCCTTGGTCGGCTTTACCTAATGTTTCCCGCCCAGACTATTTCCACTTCAGATTCCATCTACTTTTTCCATACACGGTCACAGGTCCCCAGATGTCCTACCTACCTGGCCATATGTCCGAAAAGTCACTATCTTCAGGTAGTCAGGTTAGGAGGAATGTTGAGCCAAAGGTTACCCCTATCAATGGCTTTAGAAAAAAACAGTCTGCGCAGTCTTCGTCTTTGGTGATTTTGACCTAGGTATTGTATTCGGATTTTGTCGAAACAAAATTCTCTTGAAAGTTAACTTCTTGGGTTTTCCATATCAGTTTGAATCGATCAGATCGGACTAGTTTTCTATTTTCTATGAATTTTGAAGTGGACAGCACGAAACTGGAAATTTCAGCTGTTTCCAGATCAGTGAGCAGCTTTTGTGTTTAGGTAGTTAGACCTATCTATAGTGCTCCGAATTTAGTAAAACATGGTCTATTTGAAAGATAACTTCCTTAGCTTCTCAAATCCGTAGGAATCAGCTTGTTCCGATGTTTGTACAATTTATTACATATTTTCAAAGTTTCAGCGGCGGATCTGAGATTTTTACATCGCTTGTAGAGTAATTTCGCATTCTGTTATTTTTGAGCGAGCAACCGGCAGTATTTTGTATTCCGGCAGTCCGTAGGAGTTGTGATGGAAGAATATACATCGAGAGCGTAACTTCGGATGTGAGGTAGGTGAACTCACCTACGGCACGTAAACGTTATGTGTTTTATGTGATATGGTGTGTAGGTGAAATCCAACGACGATACGTAAACGATATGTGAACTATTATGTACTACTTATATGTTTTATATGATTACGTGATTATATGAATTTTATGGATTAAGTGTTTTCACATGTTTAAATATGTTTGACACATTATGGGAATTTCATGGATTACGTGGTTTACGTGTATTATATTTGTTGCATGTCATATATACCCTTGTTGCACATCATATGTTATATGCACGACACTTGCATACCAGGTCAGTGCGAGGGGGTTGAGTACTGTTATGAGTGGTGGTGGTCTTGGTGTCGGGTAGATGGTGGGTGTATGCCGCTCTAAAGAGACCTGAGTAGGCTGCCCATGCTCCAGTACGTACCACTCTAAAGCGACCTGAGTGTGCTGACCGAGCGATAGAAGCGATCTGAGTTGGACGCCCGAATGTTAGGTATACCTCTCTAAGGAGACCTGAGTGGGCCGACCGAGTGCAAACCTCAACTCGGGAATGGGTGACTCTAAAGAGATCTGAGAAGCCTTCCCATTCTAAAGCGACCTGAGTGGGATACCCGAGGGTGTATAGTGTTGAGTCACAAGGAGTCGTGAGATGTGATGAGTCATACTTAGTGTCGAGTAGTGTGAGGTGTTGAGATGTGTTAGTGTTGAGATGAGTAGAGACGGTCGAGTGTGTGCATTTGTGAGGTGTTTGGGAATGGGGTTGAGCACACATTGCATGCATGCATGTTTCATCTACTGGGCAAGGAGCTCAGTTTACGTATTGTAGGTACATCCGAGCCTGATGACTTTGTCGCGACTGAGGCGAGCTGACGGCGGTGACTCCAGGGAGTTTTGAGGGCGGGGCAGTACATGGATGCGACCTGTGGAGCGACGTTAGGGTTTTAATATTTTATTATTTTAGGGTTATGGCATGTGTAAATATATGATTATTTAGACGATGTTTATTTTAATATATTTTATTTTAGAAAAAGTTTTAAATAAACGGGTCTTCCGCGACTTACGTTGCGAAAATCCCCCAAAATATTTATTAGAAAATGAGGGTCGTTACAATAAGTATCCCTAGGTACATGGCATTTGCAGTGACGATGTATTCTTTGTGACAAAAATCCAAACCTTGATGTTTAGGGAATAAGGGCAGTGCACAAAATCAGATCGTAAATAAGGTGAAAGGGCAGTAAATGAAAGGACACTGAGTTGAGAGGGTCGGGCAGAAAAGTCTAGGATTTCAGAGCGAGAATGTTGAGTCTTATGTTGGGGCATGTGACTGTCAGTTTGATCATGCTATATTCTTTGAGTTTTTGCTTATGTGTCTTAGCTTTAGGAGTACGTTTGTCAGTGTCTATGCTTGTCCTCTCATTATTATTTGACACCGTTTCGACCCAAAAGACCATCAGATCTACGCTTACCACCTTAAGTAGAAGATATGCGATTAACTTGCAAGCCTATTAGGGGTTGGACTAGCGCACTATTTGAGCAATTCACTGATATACTAGCCTATACACTGAGCGATTTGAGTGAATCATTGTGAGGTGTGGGTCTTGATTTGTAGTGCTAAGAAAATTCAGGTTGATAGGTGCCAATCATTAGTGTACTCTCTATGATTGTTTGTTTGATTACATTTTGTGCTTTCTAGCTATGATCACCACAAAAAAAAGTCATTTAGCGACTACACATATTAGTCGCTAAAGTCCGAAAGTTAGTCGCTATGGGAATTTAGCGACTACATTTGCGACCACAATCCGTAGTCGCTATATGGTTTGTCGCTAAATTTACGTAGTCGGCATTTAGTCGCTGTTTAGCGACTACACGGCGACTACAACATTGTAGTCGCTAAATCTCTTTCCGACTACATTAGCGACTACAGTGTAGTCGCTAAACTCAATCTGTTTTTTCTTTTTTTTAAAAAAAATTATATTTTATTGTAATTATATTAAGCAGTTAATAAAAATATAAATAAAACTGGAAGGATAATATAAACTCTAAAAGGCCATTGATATATATATTAAAAAACATAATCCATCACATAAAATCAACAGAAACAAAACAGACCAACTACGCAAATGAAAACTCCCGTAAAGCCATGGGGACTTCTCGATGAGCTCGTCGACGAGTCGGGGGCATTCCTGCGATTGGTTCTTCTTGGTCCTCACCGAGCAGCGATAAGACGGATACATTTCGGTTCCCCTTCGACGAATGGATTAAGTCAATAATGGAATTACAAAGATCAAACCGAACACAAAATTCCTTGAATGACAGCTAAGTCCAAAACTGTAAACATTGAAGTTCATCAGCATAAAAAAGTTCATATGCATTAAAAAAAAGAGATCTTTGAAACAGTACCGTATCTTTTTAAGAGGTGGAACACTTTCTGAGAAGATAACCCTTTCGCTGTACAAATCGATGTGTGAAGTATCATTGTTTTCTTTAGCAAGTGCTGATTCTCGCTTCACTCTCTTCTTACACAGAGTCGTGAAATGATTCTTCACGGCGTAATCGGTTCTGGAGAATCAGACACTAACCATTTAATGATTTTTTGTTTCTCTTTATCAGCCACAAACCAAGAAAATGAGAGATTGTGATCAATATTACCTTCCCGAGACAACCTTTGCAATTTCCGTCCATCTATTTACAAATAACCTTTGCGCCTGAAAAGATTTATGTAGGTAAGAAAAGGGAGTAAATTGGCATATTTTAGATAGACATGGCAAATAAAGTGATAATGTTATAGACAACCTCACATAAGAGCATGTCTTCTTCAGGTGACCGTCCTCCTTTCGTGAAATCTGATATCAAGTAAGAGAACCATCTGAACACAAAAGACCGATATGAATAGTTGTTGGTGTGAGAGTTGAAATTCAAGATTCAAAATCTAAGGAAGATGAATATTACTCAACCTTCTTCGACACTGTCTTGTCGTCTTATCCTTGAATTTTGATGCAATAATAGTCCAACTATCACACAATTTTACAAATATGAACTGCAGCCGAATATCTCAGAATCACGTTAACAGTGATTTAACAAGTAAATGGAACCAGCAAGAACCTTTCTTTTCTGTGCCATGTATCCTTATTTGCTCCCTGAGAATATCATCTTCCTGCAATAAAAGGAATACAGAGAAATAAAAAGGCCAGAGAAATAGACAGCAACAATACTTTTCAGAAAACAGAGAAAAAATTCTCACCTCTTGAGACCAAGAACCAATATGCCTTTCTTATTCGGCAATCCACCACTGCTTGAATCGTTGTTAGTGTTTGACGTGATTTTCATATTCTGGAAAACGATGGCTAGAACAGGTGAAAGAAGAGGTAACTTACCGAGCACACGGTGGACGGTAGACGGTGAAGAGAGGCGGACGAAGGCGGGAAACGATGAGGGATGGCGCGCCTTTCTGATTTGGTGAAGGGGGCGACGGAGGACGGCGGCGGAGGTCGTCTTCGAACGATGGCGGAGGTCGGGACAAACGACGGGTTGGTATTGACGGTGGGAAATTTTCGGATTTGGGGAGGGAAATGTGGTTTTGGATTTCACGATCTGGCGAATTTAGGGATTAAATTTAGCGACTACAGCTATGTAGTCGCTAAAATCAATATATATAGTCGCTAAACAAAAATCAGCGACTGACAATCAGGCGGAAAAATTAGTCGTACACAGCGACTACATACTTGTAGTCGCTAATTTCGAATCTGTAGTCGTAGAAATGTTTAGCGACTGCGTAAGACTTGTTAGCGTCTACTCCTGTAGATGCTAATTGCGACTAACGTTATGTAGTTGCCAATTTTGTAAATTTAGTCGCTAACTGGCAAAAACAGCGACTACTATACCTGTAGTCGCTAAGTGTAGTCGCTGTTTGACCTTCTTTTTGTAGTGGATGATAAGTTACGAACAATTATGCCGTCATCTTGATTTGATGCCTTTTCCGATTTCCAATTTACTTGAGGACAAGCAAATGCCTAAGTCGAGGGTACATTAGAAACATGCATGATTCTTAAGAACTTTTTATATTTTAGCATGCATATGAGCTGAAATGACTAAATACCCTCCTATAGGTACATTTTCAATACGCATGCATCTTAAAGAATTTTCGAGCAGATTTTTCTGTATGCATATGAGCTGAAGTGCAAAATACCTATTTAAACTTAGAGAGATCAAAAGCGAAAAATGTAGATTTTAATATCCTCATCTTTAAAGAAAATTACTTCTTCAATTGTGCATCGGATCCGAACAGAAAATACGTTATTTTCATCACGCTCATTTAACTGGGAGGAAGCTTAAATTTTTTTAGACGTGCATAGACTGAGAGGGAGAATCACTCCATATTTACGAGGGAGGGTAGATTTTTAGGGGAAGTATATCTTAGGTGCACGATTTGAGGGGGAGAAACTTACTTTAACCTATATACATATAGGTATACATATATCTTTATCTATTACTATTACGAAACTACACATCTACTACTATTACGATAACATGTATATATATATATATATAAAAAGAAGGGAAAAAGAGAGAAAAGTCCTCTCGAGCACTCTCACCTCCAAGACGGACTCCAACCAAAAACAAGCAACCCTTGAGAACTCAAGAATTTCGAAAAGGCGAAGGTGGCATCCTTACACTAACAAGAAGAGAACATCAACCGACCTACTCCGACTTGATGATTAAGCAGCACTCACCCCAATTGACGGATGCATGGATTCTAAGTTCCCATGGTTCAGTCAGACCAAACTGGATCTAACCCCGGAACATAGTCGAGTGTTAGTGAAGATTTCAAGTCCATAAGCCACATTCCCATTTGGCAATTCCTGACAAGACCGAAGAGCAAACGATACACATATCTCTCACGTCACAAAACATTCAGGCCATCCCATATAGAGGAGTCGAGGTTGGGCTCAGTGGGCACCTGACGGAGATAGGCGTGATCGATCTGTCTACTCGGGCGTGATCGTCCCGAGGTGCATACCGCCGGATGAGACTTTGGTGCGACCTGATAGGAGGCCATTGGCGTGATCGTCCAATGCACTATCAGTGTATGCTTTTGGTGCGGAGCGACCCGGTAGGAGGCCATTGGCGTGATCGTCCAGTGCACTACCAGGGTAGGCTGCCGCGAGACTTTGGGGTGGCCTCCCAGTAGTCTATTGCGCGCGAAGGTGTCGAGCCTAACCTAGGGCCGTGTGTTGTGTTAAATAGGAATGTGGAAAAAGAAAGAGTGTGCATTATATCATGTTGTGAGATACTGGGATCGGGGTTGAGTGCACACTTGCATACATGCATTTTATTTACCTACTGGGAAAATTGCTCAGGGTTTACGTATTGTAGGTACTGAGTCTGACGCCGGTACGCGTCAAGACTGAGGCGGCTGGTGGCGGTGCTCCACGGACTTTTGAGGGCGATGCGGTATATGGATGAAGACCTGTGGAGCGGCATTAGGGCTTTTTGTTCTTTTGACATTTGGGGCTACGGCCCGTGTACACAGATGACGATGTAGACGGATTTTTATAGTAATGTATATTATTTCAGGAAAAAGTTTTTAATTAGACGGGCCTTCAGCTGCTTACGTTGCGGAAATCCGCCACAAATCCTAATCAGAAAAGTAGGGTCGCCACAGGTGGTATCAGAGCTTAGGTTCTAGATTCTGCAGACTGTCCATGTACTGCCGCTCAAGAGCCTGGAGAACCAGCCTGCCCTGTATGTGTTACTATGCTTCGATGTAATATGTGACCTATGTGAATTTTCGGGCATGAGTTATATTTTTTTAAAATCCTTGTGTCTGAATTTACATGAGTGCTAAGGTGTCTGTTCATATTTTTACCATGTGAAGACACGAGACTTCCTAGAAGAGAATTGGATTTGAATAAATAGTAAAATTTTTGGTATATAAGTGGAAATTTTCGGGTAGATACTTTAAGGTTAGAGATTTTCGAGTCTCTTTAGGATGAATTCCAGGTTGGATATATAGAAGAATATTTGGGTAGCTGAGTAATGTAAATTCGGGTATAAATCTCATGATTTTCTAGTATGAACAAGGTTCGGCATAGGTTGTTCTCGTTAAGATTATGAAGTTTACAGTTATTTTAATCAATTGAATTTTCGGGCATTGACTTGGCTAGATATGAAATTCGGATATCTTAATGGTTGTATGTGACCTTGTTTTATGTTTGGGTATTTCCAATCCAAATTCGGGTAGAAGGGAAGGCGAGATTTTAATCCTATGTTTTATAGGGAATTTTTGAACTAGGTAAATTTTTTTCATGAGGGACACAGGAGACTAAATTACTTTTGACTCTTGCTAATCCTTAAATTTCGTAGTATAAATATTCGGGTCCGATAGATTTCAAAGTTAGAAGTATTATTTTAATCATTGTCTAGGCTAGTACAAGTTGTGAAACAACTAACACTTTCGAGTATACGAGTCTCTCAATTTTCTGGCTGCTCGAAAAATACCCAAACTTAATAGCTTTGAGTATTAGTTTTGACTATGTATTTTCTGGTCAGACCACTTTTCAACACTTCATTTATTTCTGGGTGCTAAGATATGATAAAGCCTGAGGAGATAAGAAGAAAAAGTCGAGTGTCCTTTATTGCGTATTAGTATAGGATCAAGTCGGAGTGCACGTTGTATTGTGCATTTTATTCAAGTATCCTAGATTGCGCAGCGGAAGCGTGGTGAGAATAGAAATAAGTATGTCTAGAAGACATAGAAAACGTATGGCGAGTCCAGACATAAGGAATTAGATGATCTTAGAAATTGGGTCACACATTTAAATGTGTCACCTAAATTGCGAGATGAAGGTAGGAATAAATTTTACCTTAATAGGATACAGATCATCGCTAAAAGAATAGGAAGAATCGTCACCAGAGTTATACCAATCTGTGTAATTTCGGGGACGAAATTCTTTTAAGGGGGAAGGATGTAATGCCCATATATTTTAATATGGGGTTTTCCGATGTAATTAATTACGTAATTTATGTGAACTAAGAATTGGATAAAGAAATTTAAGTCTTGAAACAACAATTAGTGCCAAAACCTAGTCAAAGAATATCCACAAATAATAGGACTTAAAATATTGGACTATGCTTGCTACGGGAATAAAGCCCAACACATTAATGGGTGTGGCGCCCCGCCATCTACTAACCATTCTAATGTTATCTTACGCGACTAAATATAATATAAAGTAAACAATACGCAAAGATGCGTATTAAATTTTTTCCTTTTATATAAAGGAATTCATTATGTACATGCTCAAAATATCGCTCCAACCCTATATACAAGGGAAGTGTACAAGTGCGAAGCAAAAGAAACCCTAACGCCCGGCCACACAGGTCGCATCTATGTACACACCACCCTCAAAAGTCGCTGGAAGCTTCAAAAGAAAAGCCTTGCCATCAAAAGCGATCACGTACCGTGGTCGCGTGCACCTACAACACATAAAGTAAGGGGTGAGCTATAAAGCTCAGTAAGTAGGAATATGCAATGTCGTGAACGTGAAAACCCCGCAAAGGCATCCGCGCCAATGCATCCCACACCTCGTAAATCAAACTCAATCTCATATCTCTCAGGGCCCTCGGCTAACTTGCTATGCACCATAAGGAGCTCTAATCCAACACGGATAAACGTGGCAGCGACCTACGCTGGGTAGCCTACGCTAGGTTTCCCTAGGTCGCACCCTCCCAGGTCGTCCCCTCTGCCGTGCGGTAGCCCACGCTGGTAGCCTACGCTGGTTAGCCTACGCTAGGGTTCACCCCTAGGTCGCTCCTTCCCAGGTCGCACCCTCCAGGTCGCAACCCTCCGCTATCAGGGCATCAGCCCAAATAAAATAAACAGGGCAGAAGCCCAAATAAATATTCCAATATAACCGACGACGCAGCACGCCGTCATGGTGCCATAGAAGTAGCCCTGACTCAACTGCGAGTCGACATCAAATGCCTATATCGGCAAATATCATTCGCCCTCAGACGATAAAACCCCAAGTGCCTCGTGTATGCATATGAATATGCAACGTGAATTAATACCGTAAATATTTTATCATGCAAAAGCATGTCAAATAATTCACGTAATAATATAAACCCAAGCACATAGTCACGTAATTCAAGTACATACAAATAATTATGTGTTGTAGTTGAAATTCCCACTTACCTGGTACTCCTTAGCTATTTTAATCCTATCGTACGGTATGTCGTAAATCTTCAAACCCTAAATATAGAAACGTATAAAATTAAGGTTTGTTAGTCTAATTACAGTTTTACTAAAATGGCTTAATTTGAAAACCCTAGTTTTGACTTCTAAATTTCGAACCCAAATTTTGAATTAACCTCGACATGACTTAGACATTTTCATGGTAATTCTCGATATTACACATACTAAGTAATATAAAATCTTAATATATGATATAAGGTAAATCTCGACACTGAAATGGTGCTAGATCTCGAGATAGATGTCGACATTATTAAGTAAATGTCGAGAGGTGTGTCGATATTATAATAAATGTCGAGATGTGTGATCAAGATTAAAAATGTCGAGATGTGCTTACACATAAGGATGTCGACATTAGCAATAGCTCTCAATATAATAGCTCTCGACATTTTCATGATAACTTCAACATGGGTTTCGATACATATTAAGCATAAATGTCGAGCTTTAATTCAGTACATGATATCGATACTGAATTTACATGAAGCTTCGAGATGTATGTAATATAAAATGTCGATATGGCTTTCAGTTATGATTTCGAGATTTTAACTAATCATTGCACCTAGTTCGACATTTTACTATTTCAGTTTCGGATTCATATTATACTAGATCTTGATATAAATATCGAATTCCTTCTATCCTCATTACTGATTTCGATATTACACCTAACAGGGTTTCGGGACTATTGTTCGAAATTCTTCTATATCATTAGCATGGTTTCGATATTCTATACACCTTTCGACATTTCAGTTTTAAATCACGTACAATTTCGACATGGAGGATCTCAACATAAATCTCGGCTTCCTTAAATCTTCTTAAAACCTCGAAATTATTCCTACAAATTTACTATGGCTTCGAGGCTTATCATCTGGGCAGTTATATCATCGTTCATCATTCCTTAGATAATCTAACTTCCAATGAAAACCCTATTTCTTAAAAGCAGTAAGAACATCTCAGCTTTCGAGTTTTTTTTTTTTTGAGGACTAGATCCGTGTGATTCTATACCTAATTGAAATCCTTTCAAGTCTAATCATTCACTAACATACAAAGGTGTAAGTCAAGCACATAGTTATAGTAAAATTGTACCTTTTTTTTCTAAAGCTTTGTGTGAGATTTTGATCCAGCTTTTAGTTTCGTCTGGTTGTATGTTCTCGGCAGTTTTATGTTTACCAAGTGGGGTTTTTCATTTCTTATTTATCCTCAAGTTGGCGTGTAATCATGGACAAATGACATCAATAGCTTTACTTTTCTTTCCAACTAAGTAATTGATACTTATCTCAATTACTAATATATTTCTTTTGTAATTCTTCCACATCCTTTAACTCGAGTTCCTAAGATGTCGAGTTTCACCACTTTTGATCTTGAAAAGTTTCGAGATCCTGAGGTGAAGTTTAAGGATATCGAGTGATTTGATAATTCTATAATGTCGGCATTCTTATTTATTACAAGTTGTTCTTTCAAACTTTAAATACATCGAGGTTCAAAGATCTTAAGATTTCAAGATTTTATGATACCAAAATTTGAGCTTAATAAATTTCGGTTCCTAAGAATTTCGAAATTGTTGATTTTAACAATCAACAACTAGACATTTCGACCCTCATGTTGTTAAGTTTCGAACTTATTTCTACTAATTCATACTCCCCAAAATGCGGTATTTAATACTTATTAAATCAAATCTTCTAAGTTATCATGCCATGTACCAAAACCCTAAAGTCAATAACTAACCTAAATTCAGTTAATTCCTCTACCTGGTTAGTAACCCTAATAACATCCAAGTTGATATCATGTTAACACATAAAATCATAAAACATATTCCATGCAGTCACGTAAGTCACATATCATGTATGCATATTTATTGGCCAAACTTACGTGCGGGACCCGGGTATTACATCCTCCCCCCCTTAAAAGGGATTTCGCCCCCGAAATCAGGCAGGGAGAAATAGCTCAGGGTAGCGATTTCTCATATCATCTTCTCGTTCCCACGTAGCTTCCTCGGTGGATTGATTCTGCCATAATATCTTGACTAACGGAATCTCTTTATTCCGTAGTCGTTTCGTGTCGTACATAAGAATTTCTACTGGATTTTCCTCGTAGCTCAAATCCGGCTTAAGCTGTTGATGAAGATTCTCGGTGTTCAGCACATGGCTGGGGTCTGCGACGTATTTTCGTAACGTCGATACGTGAAAAATATCATGTATTTGAGCTAGCGAATTCGGTAGTTCCAGTTGATAAGCAACTTCACCAACTTTTCTGAGGATTCGGAACGGTCCTATATAACGTGGGCTCAGTTTGCCTTTCTTCCCGAATCGCTTTACTCCTTTCATCGGTGAAACTTTCAGAAATACAAAATCATCTGCTTGGAATTCCAGTGGTCTACGCTTTTGATCTGCGTAACTTTTCTGTCTGCTTTGAGCCGTTTTCATACGTTCCCGTACCTTTAATATTGCTTCCGTCATTTCTTGCACTAGATCAGGGCCTAGTATCGCTCGTTCTCCGACTTCGTCCCAGTGAATTGGAGATCTGCATTTGCGTCCGTATAACGCTTCGTATGGAGCCATTCCGATTGCTGCGTGGTAACTGTTATTGTATGAGAACTCAATCAGTGGAAGATACCGACTCCAATTCCCTTTGAGGTCGAGCACGCAGGCTCTAAGCATGTCCTCTAATGTCTGGATTGTTCGTTCAGACTGTCCGTCTGTCTGCGGATGATAGGCAGTACTGAAGGATAACTTGGTTCCCATGGCCTTCTGCAAACTCATCCAGAACTTGGATAAGAATCTTGAATCACGATCGGAAACGATCGAAATTGGAACTCCGTGAAGTCGTACTATCTCTTGAATATATAATTCGGCATAACGTTCCATTGAAAATGTTGAACTGATAGGCAGGAAGTGAGCGGACTTGGTCAATCGATCAACGATGACCCATACAGCGTCGTGGCCTTTCACAGTCTTAGGCAAGCCAACAACGAAGTCCATGGTAAGGTGGTCCCACTTCCATTCAGGTACTGGCAGGGACTGCAAGGTTCCTGCCGGTCGTTGATGCTCTGCCTTGATTTGCTGACACGTTAAGCATTGGCTCACAAAAGTTGCAATTTCTCTTTTCATCCCTGGCCACCAGTAGTTGCCTCGGAGATCCCTATACATCTTCGTTGCTCCTGGGTGAATTGAGTAAATGGTGGTATGAGCTTCCATCATGACAGTCTTTCGAAGTTCGGCGTCGTTTGGAACATAGAAACGTCTTCTGTAATATAAGCTCCCGTCGTCTCGTATGGTGAAGTCTGCTGATCTTTGCTCTATAGGAGTTTCTTTGATTTTCAGATATAATTCGTCATTCTCCTGGGCTTTCCTAATTTGCTCCATCAGTGTAGGTCGAAGTGTTAATGCTGCTAGTCTTGTCTCAATCTCGCCCATTGGTATCACTTCCACTTCAAGCCTCTGTAACTCCGTGTTTACAGTTTTGCGGCTTAGTGCATCTGCCACTACATTCGCTTTTCCTGGGTGATAACTGATTACACAGTCGTAATCCTTAACCAATTCAAGCCATCGCCGTTGTCGCATGTTCAACTCCTTCTGGGTGAAGAAATATTTGAGACTCTTGTGATCAGTGAAGATCTCGCATCGCTCGCCGTACAAGTAGTGCCTCCAGATCTTCAGAGCAAAGACTACAGCGGCAAGCTCTAAGTCGTGTGTTGGGTAGTTCTTCTCATAATCCTTGAGTTGTCGCGAAGCATATGCAACTACGTTTCCGTTTTGCATTAAAACGCACCCTAAGCCGTTCTTTGATGCATCGCTATATACGGAAAATCCCCCAGTACCCGTAGGAATCGTTAATACTGGGGCTGAAGTAAGTCGTTTCTTCAATTCTTGGAAGCTCTGCTCGCAAGCATCGTCCCATTTAAATGGAGTATTCTTCTTTGTTAGCTTCGTCAGGGTTGATGCAATCTTGGAGAAATCTTTAATAAACTTCCGATAATACCCAGCTAGTCCAAGAAAACTCCGTATTTCAGTGACGTTGGTTGGTTGGGGCCAATTATTTATAGCCTCGATCTTGCTTGGGTCTACGGAAATTCCTGCTCCCGAGATGACGTGTCCTAAGAATGCGACTTGATTCAGCCAGAACTCGCATTTCTTGAATTTTGCATACAGCTGCTTTTCTCGTAATATTCCCAGTACAATCTTTAGGTGTTGTTCATGCTCCTCCTGGGTTTTCGAGTAAATGAGAATGTCATCGATGAATACGATGACACATTTATCGAGAAATGGTTTGAATACCCGGTTCATCAAGTCCATGAATGCCGCTGGCGCATTAGTCAGCCCGAAAGGCATGACTAAGAACTCGTAGTGCCCATATCTTGTACTGAAAGCGGTCTTTGGAACGTCTTCCTCTCGGATCTTCAACTGGTGATATCCCGATCTTAAGTCTATCTTTGAGAACACCGTTGCACCTTGCAATTGATCAAATAGATCATCAATTCTCGGTAGAGGGTATTTATTCTTGATGGTAATCTTGTTCAGTTCTCGGTAATCAATACATAGTCTCATCGATCCATCTTTCTTTTTAACAAACAGGACCGGTGCTCCCCATGGTGAGAAGCTAGGCTGAATGAATCCTTTTTGTAATAATTCATCTAGCTGCTCTTTCAGTTCCTTCAACTCGGTTGGAGCTAACCGGTAAGGAGCCTTCGAAATTGGTGCAGATCCTGGTATTAAATCGATCGTGAATTGGATCTCACGATCAGGAGGGAGTCCGGGTAAATCTTCTGGAAAAACATCGGGAAATTCTCGTACTACTGGAATCTCTTCTAATTTCGGAGATTGACTCTCTTCAGATGTCACAGCAAAGACAAAATAGGCTTCGCATCCTGCCTTGATCAAACGTCGTGCCTTCAACGCCGAAATCTTCGGAATACCTTTACATTTAACCGTTCCAGTAAAGACGAATGGTTCACTTTTCTCCAAGCTGAATGTGACTGTCTTGTGGTTACAATTGATCACTGCCCCATATTTAGACAGCCAGTCCATTCCTAAGATTACTTCATAATCGTTCATCGGAATGATTATGAGGTCTACTGGTAGTTCTCTATCACTAACTAATACTGGGCAATCTCGTAAAATTAGGCTAGTTCGGGTCGAAGCCCCATGTGGCATAGTTACGCTATACTCACAATCAGATTGCTGAGGTGTAACCCCGAGTCTCGCCACGTATTTAGATGATGCAAATGAATGCGAGGCTCCTGAATCTATTAATATGCATGTCGGGGTATGGTGTATAGATAAGGTACCTGCTACTACTGACGGGTCTGTCTCTGCTTCCTCGGACGTTATGGTATATACACGAGCTGGTATAGTTGGTGGCCTCGCCTGGCTTGCAGCTTGACTTCCAGAAGTGTTCTCCGGGCATTGTTTCGCATAATGCCCTGGCCTTCCGCATCTAAAGCAGTTATTAGTCTGTGGAGGACAGTTACCAAAATGTCGTCTCCCACACCTTGGACAATTTGGTATCGGTGCGGGAAATCTTGGTGGCATCTGATTTGGTTGTTGGGATGGTCCAGGTCTATTCTGGAAATTGGGCTTTGCGCCCTTCACGAAAAACCGTCTCTTCTGGTTCCCTCCACTCCACTGCGTCCCTTGAACAAAATTTCTCTTTGCCTCTTGTGCACGAATGATTCTGGTCTCGGCCTGTTCAGCAACTAATGCCCTCTCCGCAACTTGAGCGTATGTGGCTCCCTGAAGCCCGGCCATATTTACGTCGCGATACAATTCTGGCTTCAGGCCCTCCAAAAAGCGTTCGATCTTCAGGGCATCAGTGCTAACCATATGAGTGGCAAACCTCGACAACTGTTCAAATTTTCTAATATACTCAGCCACAGTCATTGTCCCTTGTCGCAGGTTAATGAACTCGTTCATTCTTTGGGCTCGAACTGGAGCGGTAAAGTACTTGCTCCTGAAGAGTTCTTTGAAACGATCCCAGCTCATCGTGATCGGGTCCTCGATTGCCATGATAGTGTCCCACCAATGGCCTGCGCTTCCCCGCAGTAGAAATGCAGCACATAAAACTTTCTCTTCCTCGGGTATGCGGCTGTACTGAAACATACTTTCAAGGGTCCTTAGCCAATCCTCAGCAGACGTGGGATCGATGGCGTCTTCAAATGTAGGCGGATTGAGTTTGCGAAACCGTTCCCCAACGATTTCGATCCTTTCTGCCTGGGAAGGTCCGCTGGTTTGTTGCCCCTCAGTGTTTCGACGTTGGATTAATTCTTGGATCTGGGCAGATTGCTGACGTACTAACTCCGTAAGTTGGAGAATAGCAGCGTCACGATTATCAGTCGATGTTTCGGGTTCTTTACCCCGATCGGAGCTCCCACTACCTTCACTTCTTGTTCTACCCATCGTAAATATTCCTACCCCTGACGTCCCTAAGGCCAATAAATTACGCCACACAAACAAAAATAACAGGAACAAAACTTACTAGCAAGGCTGCTTCCACGCTTTTGAGTGTGTGTACATAGACAGTCTACAGAACCTGCAACCGAAGCTCTGATACCACCCTGTGGCGCCCCGCCATCTACTAACCATTCTAATGTTATCTTACGCGACTAAATATAATATAAAGTAAACAATACGCAAAGATGCGTATTAAATTTTTTCCTTTTATATAAAGGAATTCATTATGTACATGCTCAAAATATCGCTCCAACCCTATATACAAGGGAAGTGTACAAGTGCGAAGCAAAAGAAACCCTAACGCCCGGCCACACAGGTCGCATCTATGTACACACCACCCTCAAAAGTCGCTGGAAGCTTCAAAAGGAAAGCCTTGCCATCAAAAGCGATCACGTACCGTGGTCGCGTGCACCTACAACACATAAAGTAAGGGGTGAGCTATAAAGCTCAGTAAGTAGGAATATGCAATGTCGTGAACGTGAAAACCCCGCAAAGGCATCCGCGCCAATGCATCCCACACCTCGTAAATCAAACTCAATCTCATATCTCTCAGGGCCCTCGGCTAACTTGCTATGCACCATAAGGAGCTCTAATCCAACACGGATAAACGTGGCAGCGACCTACGCTGGGTAGCCTACGCTAGGTTTCCCTAGGTCGCACCCTCCCAGGTCGTCCCCTCTGCCGTGCGGTAGCCCACGCTGGTAGCCTACGCTGGTTAGCCTACGCTAGGGTTCACCCCTAGGTCGCTCCTTCCCAGGTCGCACCCTCCAGGTCGCAACCCTCCGCTATCAGGGCATCAGCCCAAATAAAATAAACAGGGCAGAAGCCCAAATAAATATTCCAATATAACCGACGACGCAGCACGCCGTCATGGTGCCATAGAAGTAGCCCTGACTCAACTGCGAGTCGACACTCAAATGCCTATATCGGCAAATATCATTCGCCCTCAGACGATAAAACCCCAAGTGCCTCGTGTATGCATATGAATATGCAACGTGAATTAATACCGTAAATATTTTATCATGCAAAAGCATGTCAAATAATTCACGTAATAATATAAACCCAAGCACATAGTCACGTAATTCAAGTACATACAAATAATTATGTGTTGTAGTTGAAATTCCCACTTACCTGGTACTCCTTAGCTATTTTAATCCTATCGTACGGTATGTCGTAAATCTTCAAACCCTAAATATAGAAACGTATAAAATTAAGGTTTGTTAGTCTAATTACAGTTTTACTAAAATGGCTTAATTTGAAAACCCTAGTTTTGACTTCTAAATTTCGAACCCAAATTTTGAATTAACCTCGACATGACTTAGACATTTTCATGGTAATTCTCGATATTACACATACTAAGTAATATAAAATCTTAATATATGATATAAGGTAAATCTCGACACTGAAATGGTGCTAGATCTCGAGATAGATGTCGACATTATTAAGTAAATGTCGAGAGGTGTGTCGATATTATAATAAATGTCGAGATGTGTGATCAAGATTAAAAATGTCGAGATGTGCTTACACATAAGGATGTCGACATTAGCAATAGCTCTCAATATAATAGCTCTCGACATTTTCATGATAACTTCAACATGGGTTTCGATACATATTAAGCATAAATGTCGAGCTTTAATTCAGTACATGATATCGATACTGAATTTACATGAAGCTTCGAGATGTATGTAATATAAAATGTCGATATGGCTTTCAGTTATGATTTCGAGATTTTAACTAATCATTGCACCTAGTTCGACATTTTACTATTTCAGTTTCGGATTCATATTATACTAGATCTTGATATAAATATCGAATTCCTTCTATCCTCATTACTGATTTCGATATTACACCTAACAGGGTTTCGGGACTATTGTTCGAAATTCTTCTATATCATTAGCATGGTTTCGATATTCTATACACCTTTCGACATTTCAGTTTTAAATCACGTACAATTTCGACATGGAGGATCTCAACATAAATCTCGGCTTCCTTAAATCTTCTTAAAACCTCGAAATTATTCCTACAAATTTACTATGGCTTCGAGGCTTATCATCTGGGCAGTTATATCATCGTTCATCATTCCTTAGATAATCTAACTTCCAATGAAAACCCTATTTCTTAAAAGCAGTAAGAACATCTCAGCTTTCGAGATTTTTTTTTTTTTTGAGGACTAGATCCGTGTGATTCTATACCTAATTGAAATCCTTTCAAGTCTAATCATTCACTAACATACAAAGGTGTAAGTCAAGCACATAGTTATAGTAAAATTGTACCTTTTTTTTCTAAAGCTTTGTGTGAGATTTTGATCCAGCTTTTAGTTTCGTCTGGTTGTATGTTCTCGGCAGTTTTATGTTTACCAAGTGGGGTTTTTCATTTCTTATTTATCCTCAAGTTGGCGTGTAATCATGGACAAATGACATCAATAGCTTTACTTTTCTTTCCAACTAAGTAATTGATACTTATCTCAATTACTAATATATTTCTTTTGTAATTCTTCCACATCCTTTAACTCGAGTTCCTAAGATGTCGAGTTTCACCACTTTTGATCTTGAAAAGTTTCGAGATCCTGAGGTGAAGTTTAAGGATATCGAGTGATTTGATAATTCTATAATGTCGGCATTCTTATTTATTACAAGTTGTTCTTTCAAACTTTAAATACATCGAGGTTCAAAGATCTTAAGATTTCAAGATTTTATGATACCAAAATTTGAGCTTAATAAATTTCGGTTCCTAAGAATTTCGAAATTGTTGATTTTAACAATCAACAACTAGACATTTCGACCCTCATGTTGTTAAGTTTCGAACTTATTTCTACTAATTCATACTCCCCAAAATGCGGTATTTAATACTTAATATATTAAATCAAATCTTCTAAGTTATCATGCCATGTACCAAAACCCTAAAGTCAATAACTAACCTAAATTCAGTTAATTCCTCTACCTGGTTAGTAACCCTAATAACATCCAAGTTGATATCATGTTAACACATAAAATCATAAAACATATTCCATGCAGTCACGTAAGTCACATATCATGTATGCATATTTATTGGCCAAACTTACGTGCGGGACTCGGGTATTACAATGGGTCATACTTAATACTGAAATAAGGGCCCAACAAATTCTCTTAAAGTATGATAATGCTTAAGTTATCGGGATGGTTATATTAGCTAAAAGTTTTAGTAGCTTACAAATAATATTGTCCAGTGTTCGGTATGTTAAGTATATCAAAGTCTTCGATGTTATATACTAGATTAAATATGTCATGTATACATTTACACGTGTATATCTAATCATATCACTAAGGGCTTGTTTGATAAGTGTGTATGGATGTGTATGGGTGTGTATAGGATGTGTATGAATAAGTTGTGTCGTGTTTGATATCTGTGTATAGCTATACATGCCTTGTATGGCTATACACGTATATTACAAGGTTTTTAGTTATATGCCTTGTATATCCATACCCACCTCTAAGGTGGTTATGGGGTGTGTATCACTAATCCATATATATCTATACACATCTCAAACACATCTATCAAACACAATTTATATCATTACACAAATAATTAATACACACATATCAAACATGTTAAAACACAACATCAACAAAATCCTTGTATAGCTATACACAAATAACTTATACCCATGTAATCCCTAACACTGATATC
Organism: Craterostigma plantagineum; assembly: GCA_027422505.1. Taxonomy (NCBI): domain Eukaryota; kingdom Viridiplantae; phylum Streptophyta; class Magnoliopsida; order Lamiales; family Linderniaceae; genus Craterostigma; species Craterostigma plantagineum. The sequence continues at coordinate 9,971,969 of JAPQWV010000021.1, read as the reverse complement.
AAACGAGCCCTCTAACCATCAATGAACACAAAAAGGGCACGTGGTGATTGCTGAGATCGTTGTTACGCATGACTAAGGGAAACTTTTCTTAACTCTAAGGTAATATACATAGCCCCTACGTAAGTACAAAAATACAACAGAACATATATATGAACTATTATATTCATGACTTGAAGAATTATCATTTGAGAAGAAAAGAACAGTGGACGAAAATAAAAAGGGGAAGGAGAAAGATTTCAACGAACATATAAAACCCTTAAACAATTCAATTTGGACTGAAGAAGGTAAACGTCCTTGTTTTATTTCATAACTTTCGTTCACTTAATATATATTTCTATGTTCCCTTAACTTGAGTGATTAGATATTAATCACGAGAAATTCCAAGTATGTTAGATATAGAACTTGGAGTTTGAAATTAGGTTAGGTATAAGTTCGTAATCATATGATGTTTGCGGGTTTCGGTGGTAAAACAACCGTGAAATTATTATTTAACAATTGATGTGTTTAGGGTATATAATACTTAAGTTATTTCGATAAGTTTATGTATGAATTTTCTTAGTTAGAAATGCATAGGAGGTTGTATTTCGTTGGAGATCATCATTTCATAGAAAACCCTAACTACTTAAGGTTCGAACATGTGATGTGAAGTTCTAATGGGTCTGAAACATGGGGTAATATTTAGGAACTTAACGTTTTAAGGTGTACCGTTTTCTGGAAATAACCTAGTTTTTGAAGACGATCTTGATAAGTATCATTTTAGTTTTTTTTGAAAGAATGGTATTTTTGGAGGAATCGGGCGATACCATTTCATTTGAGCATCGGGGCAATTTTAGTTTTTTCAAGCCTTAGAATATTGTAATATCATATTCGGACGAATTAGGGTTTTATAACTCTTGGAATAATTTAGTTTAACACTATTCAATCGAATTGGAGAATCGCCGAGCTAAAGCACCATAATCGGGAGATTTGGATCTTAAATTACACTCTCTGCGAAATTAGACTTCAACACTAGACAAATCGGATTTCAAGAGACCTTAGGGCCGATAGAACTCGGCGATTTTTCAGCTTATTAAATACCTCAAATCGGGCGACTAGGAGCTCGGCGAAACTAGGGCTTCAAGGTGGCAAATCGGCCGAAACAAGTAATATCAAAATGATGAATCGGATGAAACCAAGGTCTAAGTCAGACCAATCGACGATTTCAAGGCACAACATCGAGTTATATAATATACTAAATTATAAGATGAATCGAGCGAAGTTAAGTTAAACATAAAAATCGGATGTTGACTTAGAGTGGACCATAAGTCGAGCATCTAAGTCATACATAGAATATTTTTAATACTTTCTAATATAATTATCTTAGACTGTACAGTTTGAAATTTAGTACAAATACTAATAATATTTATTACATTCCGAGGATCGATACATAGGGACTACGCCAGAACTCTTATTTGGCGATAGCGGGTGGACAGGTAGGTGGATCATCCATCAACAATACGTAAACACAAATGTGAATTTATGTGTTTCCATGTGATTCGATGATTTACAAGACCTGCGTGACTTATGTGCTTCACCTGTTCGACATACGTTTAATATAAATCATGTTTATCTGAAATTTCATATATATGCATGGCACATGCATATCACGTCAGGGAGAGATGGTCGTACCGTAGTGAGACGGTAATGGTATGAGATATTGACGTACGGGGTAGAATGAGATGCTTGTGATTGGTGACTAGTAGAGGAGTCGAAGTTGGGCTCACTGGGCACCTGGCGGAGACAGGCGTGATCTATCTGTCTACTCGGGCGTCACCGTCCCGAGGTGCATACCGCCGGATGAGACTTTGGTGCGACTTGATAGGAGGCCATTGGCGTGATCGTCCAGTGCACTATCAGTGTATGATTTTGGTGCGGAGCGTCCCAGTAGGAGGCCATTGGCGTGATCGTGCCGTGCACTACCAGGCTGCCGCGAGACTTGGGGGTGGCCTCCCAGTAGTCTATTGCGCGCGAAGGTGTCGAGCCTAACCTAGGGCCCTGTCTTGTGTGAAATAGGAATGTGGGAAAGGAAAGAGTGTGCATTATATCATGTTGTGAGATACTGGGATCCGGGTTGAGCGCACACTTGCATACATGCATTTTATTAACCTACTGGGCAAATTGCTCAGTTTTTACGTATTGTACGTACTGAGTCTGACGCCGGTACGCGTCAAGACTGAGGCGGCTGGGGGTGGTGCTCCACGGACTTTTGAGGGCGGTGCTGTACATGGATGAAGACTTGTGGAGCGGCATTAGAGCTTTTTGTTCTTTTGACATTTTGGGGCTACAGCCCGTGTACAGAGATGATGATGTAGATGGATTTTTATAGTAATATATATTATTTCAGGAAAAAAGTTATAAATTAGACAGGCCTTCCGCGGCTTACGTTACGGAAATCCGCCAGTAATCCTAATTAGAAAAGTAGGGTCGCCTCAGGTACCAAAGTCGATCTACCTTTTCAGGAGTCCATCCGAAAGAACTTCAAAGTTAAGCGTGCTTGACTTAAAGTAATCTTGGGATGGGTGACCCCCTGGGAAGTTTTCCCAAGGTGCGTGTGAGCGAGGACGAAGCACGCTAAAATGTTAAATGGTGGTACAGTGGGGCCAGACTATCTGTCGGAGTATGGTGGGCCCAACCCCACGTGTCCCGGTGGGGAACGATGCTACAGTGACGCCCGGTATGGAACGGGTCGTTATAGGTGGTATCAGTGCGTAGGCTTTAGATTCTGAAGACTGTCCATGTACTGGAGCTCAAAAGCGTGGAGAACCAGCCTAGCCTGTAAGTTTAAAGATTGATTATGTGATTACGTGTTATTTGATACATGTGCTTACTATGATTGATTGTAGAACTAGTTAAAAATCCCAAGGACACGTAGAGAGGTTGGCAATACTAGTCGTAGGGCGGTTTCCGAATCCCCCACCGAATGAGGACGGCTCTACCATCCACCAATTAACAGATTTGATCCGACGACAGTCAGATCAGATTAACGACCTCATTCACCGTCAAGGTTCCTCGGAACGTCATGCATCCCCGGGGATAGAACGTGCAGAAGCTGCCGGGGAGAGGTTCTGAAGGTTAAACCCCCCTTCGTTCGAGGAGGCCGCTGATCCTACCTATGCGGAGGATTGGCTTAGAACCATCGAGAACATGTTTCGCGTTAGCCTTTTGCCTGACACTGAGAAGGTGACTTGCGCCACCTTCATGTTGCGTGGGAATGCGGGCTACTGGTGGGATACCATTCAGGTGCTCGAGGATCCCACTACGATGACCTGGGAGAGGTTCAAAACGCTCTTCCGAGGAAAGTATTTCATGGCGCCAGACCGGGCGTAGAAGTTGAACAAATTTATCAATCTCAAACAAGGAGGGATGTCAGTGGCAGACTACATCCGCAAATTTGAGCAACTCTCTAGATTTGCACCACACATCGTGGCCACCGACGAGCTAAAGATTGAACGTTTCCTGGAAGGTCACAAACCCGAGATCTTTCGAAGCGTGAGTATGTACGATAGGGAAGGGAAAACTTACGCTCGTATCGCTGAACGTGCAATCCTAGCTGAGTAGGCAGAAGTTAGAGTTACAAATCCTCAGGATGCAAAGCGGAGAACGGAAGCACAGCAAGGAGGAGGGAATCAGAAACGGCACTTCTTTGGAAAGACGCCAACTTTTCGCGGAAATCAGCCGGGCCAACAGAATTGGAGGCCAAGGCCGAATCAAGCATCATTTAACATTCCAAACCGACCCCCAGGTGCTGCAACTCAATGCCGACAGTGTGGGCGCTACCATTCCGGTATATGTTATGGGCCAAGACCAAACCAGACTCCACAATGTTTCCGGTGTGGGAAGATTGGACACTACGCTAGAAACTGCAACGAGAATGTGCCTCAAGTTCCAAACCAACCACTAATTCGACCCCCTCCGGTGCCAGCACGAGTTTTTACTATGACGAATGAGGAGGCCGAAGCAAATCCTTCTGTATTAACGGGTACGTTGACTATCTATGACGTGCCCACTTCTGTGCTAATTGACTCTGGGGCCACTCATTCATTCGTGTCGGCCAAGTATGTGGAAAAGGTGGGAATCTCTCCTACCTTATCTGAATGCAATTACATAGTTACCTTGCCACACGCCGATCCAACACGCACTAACCAAGTGCTAAAAGCATGTTCCGTGGACTTTGAAGGTAGAAATTTGAGCGTCGACCTGATTGTGATCCCAATGAACGACTACGATGTTATCTTTGGGATGGATTGGCTATCGAGATATGGAGCCATCATAGATTGTAACAAAAAGGTCATAAAATTTCAACTGCCCGAGGAAGAGGTGTTTACGTTTTCGGGTAGAACCGCACCGAATCGTATTCCACGAATCTCTGCGCTGAAGGCTCAACGACTATTGAGAGCTGGTTGTGAGTCTTATCTCGTGTATGCGGTGAAGGCAAAGGAGTTACCTTAGCCGGAACCGAAGGACGTACCGATAGTCAACGAGTATGCTGATGTATTTCCCGATAATCTCCCGGGGTTAGCCCCTGATCGAGAAATATAGTTCACGATAGATTTGATACCGGGTTCCGCCCCATCTCTAAAGCTCCTTATCGCCTAGCACCAAACGAACTACAGGAATTGAATGAACAGCTGGAGGACTTGTTGCAGAAGGGGTTTATTCAATCCAGCTTTTCACCGTGGGGAGCATCGGTCCTGTTCGTACAGAAGAAGGATGGGTCAATGCGACTGTGCATCGACTATAGGGAGCTAAATAAAATTACCATCAAGAATAAGTATCCGTTACCGAGAATCGACGATATGTTCGATCAACTACAAGGTGCTATGGTATTCTCGAAAATTGATCTCCGTTCGGGATACCATCAGTTAAAGATCAGGGAGACAGATGTTCCTAAAACAGCATTTAGTACGAGCTATGGCCATTACGAGTTTTAGGTCATGCCCTTCGGACTAACTAATGCCCCTGCCGCATTCATGGATCTTATGAATCGAGTCTTTAAAAACTATCTCGACTGGTTCGTAATCGTCTTTATTGACGATATCTTGATCTATTCTAAGACGAAGGAAGAACACGAGAATCATTTACGAATCGTCTTAGGGATCCTGCGAGAGAAATAACTTTACGCCAAATTCAAGAAATGTGAATTTTGGCTCGAGCAAGTAGCTTTCTTGGGACACGTGATTTCTGGATATGGAATCTCCGTGGACCCGAGTAAGATTGAGGCAGTAAATAATTGACCATTACCGACTACTCCGACCGAGGTCCGAAGTTTTCTTGGACTTCCTGGGTATTACCGTAAGTTCATAGCTGACTTCTCTGGTATCGCCTCGACTCTGACGAACTTGACCAGAAAGAATGTGCCCTTCAACTGGACAGAAGCATGTGAGCAAAGCTTCCAAGAATTAAAGAAACGTCTCACCTCTGCCCTAATTTTGACAATACCATCGGGAACGGGAGGATTCTCGGTCTATAGCAACGCTTCGAAAAACGGACTGGGATGTATGTTGATGCAGAACGGAAAAGTAATCGTGTATGCCTCTCGACAACTGAAAGAATACGAGAAGAACTATCCGACCCACGACTTAGAACTTGTAGCAGTTGTGTTTGCCTAAAAGATTTGGAGACATTACCTTTACGAAGAAAGGTGTGAAATTTTCACTGACCATAAGAGCCTGAAGTACTTCTTCACCTATTTGGGTGGTTGTAGACCGCCTGACAAAATCAGCCCATTTCCTTCCAATTAGCTCTACTTTTTCCATGGAACGCTACGCTGAATTATATATTCAGGAAATAATCCGACTCCATGGAATTCCAATCTCTATTGTCTCGGATCGAGATTCGAGATTTCTATCCAACCTTTGGCAAAGCTTACAGGAAGTGATGGTACTAAGCTCTCGTTCAGTACTGCATATAACCCCCAGACCGATGGGCAGTCTGAGCGAACAATCCAAACCCTTGAGGATATGTTACGAGCGTGCGTGCTAGACTTCAAGGGAATATGGAGTAAATACTTCCTGCTGGTCGAATTTTCTTACAACAATAGCTTTCACGCTATGATCGGGATGGCGTCGTACGAGGCATTATACGGGCGCAAGTGTCGGTCTCCTATTCACTGGGATGAAATAGGCGAACGAGCATTGTTGGGACCAGATATGATCCGTGAGGCGACAGAAGCTGTGACGAAATTCGGGAAAGAATACGAACGGATCAGAGTCGACAGTATGCAGATCATCGACGACGGCCATTGGAGTTCGCAGAGAACGATCAAGTATTTTTGAAGATTTCCCCAATGAAAGGAGTAAAGCGCTTCGGACGAAAGGGCAAGTTGAGTCCAAGATACATAGGTCCATTCAAAATCCTTAAACGAGTCGGCGAAGTTGCATACCAACTAGAGTTGCCGGCTTCGTTATCACAAGTTCACGACGTATTTCACGTATCGACATTACGAGAATACGTCGCAGACCCAAGCCATGTGATCCAGAACGAACTTCTTTATCGACAGCTCAAGCCTGACTTGAGTTACGAAGAGAGGCCAGTAGAGATTTTGATGTATGAGATGAAGCAACTTCGGAATAAGGCTATTCCGTTAGTTAAAGTATTGTGGCGGAATCAATCAATTGAGGAAGCCACATGGGAGCGCGAGGATAATATGAGAGTTCGTTATCCCGAGTTATTCCATTAGGCATAATTTCGGGGACGAAATTATTTTAAGGGGGGAATGATGTAATACCCGTAAATTTAATACAGGAATTTTAAATAATTAGTTATGTAAATTTTGCGAACTAGAGCTGATAAAGAAATTATGAATTACAATCGAGATAGTTTTGAACCAAGTTCGAAGTCCATTTGAAGAATTAATAAGTATAATAAATAAGAGTAATAGTACTAAAATATATAAGGTTGGGCTAAACTAAATTAATAAAATTCGAAATGAAGCCCACAAAACCCCAAATGATAAGATAACTATAAGATTACTTAATGCAAAGGAGAAAACTCGTTGTCTACCAACCTGTCTAATCAATATCATTCCTTTCTAAAACTCTACCTTAATATATATCCATAGTTGTTAGTTAAAAACAAATTGGTAATACTTACAAAAGACATCATACGAAGGAGAGGAGAAAGAAAACGAAAGAACCTCAACCATATAAATCCAACGGTTCAAAAACATGAGTAAGGTATATTTCTGGAACTTTTTAGATTATCTAAATAGCAATATACTGATTACGTGAATAAGTGATGATTTTAATAGTTTCGTGGGTTATTATATTTTGAAAACCCTAGAATTGATTTATGTTCATCAACACCTATGAGACATCTTGAGAATTGGAAACGTTAAGGGATGCAAAAGTTTTATGCTTGTATATGACTTCATGTGGGTATGCAGTAATCATAGGATAGTTCGAAACCTGCTAGGATTAGGAAACTTAGTCTTTGAAGGTTCGTCTGATAATCTTGAGGTTAAGTGACGAGTTGTGAGTTTGATTATTTCTTATATATAATATATCCCATAGGGAATCGATGTTTTAAGGTGTATCATTTTCTGGGTTAGAATAATTTTCAAAGGTGATCTTGATAGTATATAAATTTTTTTAGGGTTCTTGAGGGAAATCGGGCGATTCAAGTCTATCGGACGATTATGAGATTATGTAAATCTAATAGGTAACGGACGATTTAGGAGTCTAACTTGTAATCTTAAGAAATCGGGCGATTTGAAATTATATAGGTTTCGACCGATTTGAGTATATGATATAATCGGGCGATTTGTATCACTCGACGATTTTAAAATCGGGCGACTTAGACTTCTCAAATCGGGCGATTTGAGAGTAACTAAAAGCTCGGTGAAACTATTATAGACATGTGATGAATCGGGCGAGATGATGACGTAATTGAAGTTCGGCGATTTACCACGCAATCGGGCGATGCATACACGAATCGGGCGGAGCTAGGCTTTATGCATGCCCAAATCGGGCGATTTAGATTATGTAAGGATCTATTGAAATGTAGGGCTAATTGTACAAGGAATCGGGCATCTCGGCAAAACCCAGTTTCGGGTTCACGAAATCGGACGATTTTTCAAAACTCCAAACATTTTAATATAGTTTAATCCTTTGTCTCAATCGGGCGATTTAGGATAATTAAATATCGAATGGACTTAGAGTTGACCATAAGTCGGGCGATCTAGGTCATCTCTAGCTTAGAATATTATAATGATTTCTAATATAATTAATTCAGACTGTACTATTCGAGAGTTAGTAAAGATACTAATAATATTTATTTATTCAGAGGATCGACGTATAGGGATTCCACCAGATCTCTTTTTTAGCGATAGCGGGAGGACAGGTAGGTGGATGATCCATCTACAATACGTAAACACATATGTGACTTATGTGTCTTCATGTGATTCGATGATTTTTGTGACTTACGTGATTTACGTGTTTTACCTGTTTCACGTAAATCATGTTTATATGAGACTTCAAATATATATGCATGGCACATGCATGTCACGTCAGGGAGAGAGATGGTTGTACCGTAGTGAGACGGTAATGATAATGAGATATTGACGTACGGGGTAGAATGGGATGCTTGTTATTGGTGACTCTTAGAGGAGTCGAGGTTGGACTCACTGGGCACCTGGCGGAGACAGGCGTGATCGATCTGTCTACTCGAGCGTGATCGTCCCGAGGTGCATACCGCCGGATGAGATTTTGGTGCGACCTGATAGGAGGCCATTGGCGTGATCGTCCGGTGCACTATCAGTGTATGCTTTTGGTGCGGAGTGACACGGTAGGAGGCCATTGGCGTGATCGTCCAATGCACTACCAGGGTAGGCTGCCGCGAGACTTGGGGGTGGCCTCCCAGTAGTCTATTGCGCGCGAAGGTGTCGAGCCTAACCTAGGGCCCTGTGTTGTGTGAAATAGAAATGTGGGAAAAGAAAAGTGTGCATTATATCATGTTGTGAGATATTGGGATTGGGGTTGAGTGCACACTTGCATACATGCATTTTATTCACCTACTGGGCAAATCAGTGTTTACGTTTGTAGGTACTGAGTCTGACGCTGATACGCATCAAGACTGAGGCGGCTGGTGGCGGTGCTCCACGGACTTTTGAGGGCGGAGCGGTTTGGATGAAGACCCGTGGAGCGGCTGTAGGGCTTTTGTTCTTTTAATATTTTGGGGCTTCGGCCCATGTATAGTGATGACGTTGTATACAGATTATTGTAGTAATGTATATTATTTTAGGAAAAAGTTTTAATTAAACGTGCCTTGCGCGGCTTACGTTGCGGAAATCTGCCACAAATCCTAATTAGAAAAGTAGGGTCGCTACAGGGCCGGTTCACCTTGAAGAGGAAGATTATCTTTTCAGGGCCACATGTGTCTCGGGCATAGATTCATGCGAAGAGTGGCTTATCGACAGTGGGTGTACAAACCATATGGCATATGATAAGGTTTATTCCGAGATATGAACAATAATATCACTTCAAGAGTTCGTATTGGCGATGGAAAATATATATCGGTTCACGGAAAAGGAACCGTTGCAATTTCAACCAGATCAGGTACGAAGTTAATTTCCGATGTGTTATTTGTTCCTGATATTGATCAATACCTATTGTGCATCGGACAACTAATGGAGAAAGGCTTCAGCGTTCTCTTCGAAGATTGCTATTGTACGATTAGAGATGCAAGCACTCGTGATATTTTGAAAGTCAAAATGAAGGGAAGAGGTTTTGTTCTAAATCCGAAAGAGGAGCTGATTATTTTTCAGGCCAAAGAAAATATTCTCTCTCAAAGCAGCTGATTCTTCTGTCTATGTGGATTCATTTGTTCGCAAGCAAAAGTGAAATCTGTCCACTGATAAGGCTGCTGCATTAAGCAATGTGTTTGAAAAAAGTTTGTCCAAGTCGACTACAGAAGGTTTCTTCAAAGATCGCATGCAAAATTATTGTGACGCAAGAAAGGCTAAGAAAAGGCATGTTCAGTGTGCTACAGTGAAGAAAACTAGAATTGATTCATCTTCTGCTGAAGAAAATGAATTGGAAATCAAGTCTCTATTTTTACGAAATCATTATCGGCCGCCAGACGAATCTCAGAAGTTTGATGTTTGCATCACCTAAAACACGGGAGAGTGTTAAGAAGTTGTTTTAGGATTGTCCAAGTTGGTTTCTATATGTCATTTTACTATTTTGGATAATCACTAGTAGTTAATTAGTGGATAAGTAATAGTAGTTAATTGGGTCGCTTTTATATTTCTGCTGTAGAAGCTTGAATAACAACGAACTAAGTGAATGAAATAGTTTCCCTCATCTCTCTGTCGATTATACATTGTTGTTTTTGTCCTACTTCTTCGTCCAAAAATTTAACATCTTTCAATTGATTTAGTGGTTTATTAAGTCTATTCAATGACTGGATATCAAACGTGAAGATTACTAAGTCACGAGGCTCAAGGAAAAAACGAAGAAGGCAGCTCAAGGTAGAAAAAGGAACCAAGCGATAGAGATTTGCATCCTTATAGTCTGCGCAAGAATTTCTTATTCATAGTGGTTTAGAGTTTTAAACACTATAATGGACCATGATTCAGAAAGAAAGGGGGACTTACACAGAGCCACACACACGCTTACAAGGCTGAGACACATCCAAAACTCATTTTCATTTCTCGAAGCAAGAAGCTGAAGCATCCACCTCATCTCACCAATCGACTTACACCTCACAAATCACCAAGCAAGCATCTCTCGTTACCAAAACAACACAACAATGCAAGGACGGAGCATATCAGACGTATACCACACATTTTGATAGCTTGCGAGGTGAGATTTCTTGCCGAGATAGGATGAGAGACCTCGAGGGAGCACGACGCCGTTCATTGTGATAAGGGAAGTTTTATGTCGTTTTAATTATATCAATGTCTATGTTGAATATTTTGTGTTTTTCATTTATTAATATGTGTGCTTAAGTTTCTTTATGGTTAAAGATGTAATAGGCCGGATTATGATTTCGTATTAATGTTATTCGTATTCCATTTAATCATATGAGCTATGTGTTCTATGCTTGCGCTCAATGCACGTATGTTTGAAGTGATTAGATCGGTTAGAATAAACGCATTGAACACCACTACGTAAAACCGACTAGAGATGGAATTCGGTTACGTATGTGTGGTTTTTGAGACCTTAGGCCCCGAAAGCATTTAAAATCGGCGAATTTCATAAAGCCGAATGCGTGCGGGGTAACTACCATCATATAGGAATATATTTGGTTCACTTTTGCATAAGGTTGCTAGTTACGTGAATAAATGATAGCACGTACGTTATGAATTTCTACATTAACTAGATTCATATTGGTTGAATATAGACGATCGCATGAAGACGTAGGATTAATCTGTGTCGAATATGTGTTTTAACCACGCTTGTCGTTATAAAAAACTGTTATCTTTATATGCGATTTTCTTGAAACCCTCTTAAAACAAATCTAAAAAATATACATAATTTATATATATATATATATATATATAAGTTAAAGTCAGGCAAGGTTCAATTAGGGATAAAGGGGCATTACCTTAGCAGAACTGGTTGGTTTATATATTTAAAAATCTCTTCAGTCTAAATTAAATTTCGGATTAGTATCTTAGAACTAATCGAGTTGTCCTCGTAGATCGCTACTTCGACTTACGTCCATTTTATACTACTTGCACGACCAAGTACACTTGCTAGTATTCTAGTGTGTCATTTATCAAGGAGATAATACGATATCTGGATGCAGACCTCTGGAATTACTTAACCTCGACCTTTTTGGTCCGGTTCAGACAATGTCTCTGCGGGGTACAAGATATGTCTTTGTTATTATTGATGAATATTCTAGGTACACATGGGTGATATTCCATTCACATAAGAATGAGGCATTAGATAACTCAACGCTAGTAAAGAGACTTGAAAACGAAAAAGAAATACGCTTATGCAAGATACTTAGTGATAACGGATTAGAATTTGATAGTAAATCATTTGCTTCAGTTTTTAAACAGTATGGGTATAGTCGTAATTTTTTTGCTCCTATAACACCCAACAGAACGGTATAGTTAAGCAAAAAAATAGAGTGTTGTAGGAAATAGCTAGATCAATGCTACATGAGTATCATATTCCCAAACAGTTATGGGCGGAAGTTTTTACTGCAACCTATTATGTGCCTAATCGTGTTTTTCTGAAACCTATATTAAAAACCCTCTTATGTAATTTGGAATGGTGGAACTCCAAATATAATATATTTCAATGTGTTGAACCGTTTCACAAAAAGGTCACACCTCTCCCGATGTTCGAATTTACCATGGGTCAATTTCTTCGACTTCGCTCCCGCTGGAATGTTTGCCAGAATATTGCGCTCAAAATCAGTTTGCACAATATCATTTTAACATATATCGTTTTAAGATTAGTGGACAACTAACATGAGCTCTCTCAATATCGTTTAAGATTATCGGTTACAAGATTCTGCATGTATGTTTATATTAAACATTCGATCATACGAGAGACAACAGACTGATTTTATTGTCGAGCTAGCGTGGACGCGATGCCCTTAAAATGATATGTTCCCGCAAATAGTGCTTACGGATACACAATCATTTCCAAAGATACAATGACAATCGTCTCGTAATAGGAGCACTCCAGATTAGGAGGCCAACGAACTTAATCGATGCTTTTCGAACTCTCCAACAACTTTTGAATACGATATATACTAAATTTATTTCAGGACTCCCTAAGATTTCTAAGAATTGAGAGAGGATCTCAAGGTGTTTGAGGTGATGGAAATTAGCAAATGACCCTTCCGATGGGGTTGGAACTTGCTTGAGAGTTGTATCGGTTCCTGTTAGGTAGGGGTGGGCATTGGGTCGGGTAGTCGGGTATCGGGTAATTCAAGTTCGGGTAGTTCGGGTTCGGGTTAAGATTTTCACTACCCGAACCGACCCGATCTACGGCGGGTACCCGCTTATCGGGTTCGGGTACCAGACGTCGGGTACCCGATTTGAATTGAAAATATTGACTAAAAATATTATAATGCAATTAAATATCAAAATATTATAGGGACATCAACACTAAAATACCTAAATGTATAAAAAGACCAGATCAGTCCCCTGTCAGAGCTATTTTATGCATAGGTACCAGATGGAATAAAATATTTGCAGATACATACCCGTTTGTCTTATGTGACGATTTTACCCTTACTTTTAGTATATTATATTACTTTTTTACTATTCATCATCATCATCATCATCGTCGTCAAATATCTAGATCATTCACACTCTCTCTCTCTTCTCACAAATCTCTTTTTCTTGATGATTTTAACTCGTTGATTTTCGCATATGATCATCATATCCATCGGGTACTTTGGGTTAATGCCCATGGTTAGCGTGGCTATTACAGGCAGAAGGAGCACGCTGGTCACGTGACTCAACGAAGCTCCTGGACTGATGAAACGGTTCGTTCGCAGAAAACTTCTCAATGATGATTGCAGAGGTCGGTGTTTGTTCAATTTTTCCCCAATTTTTCGGAGCTTTTTCATTTGTGAATTAGATGGGGGGTTTCGTTCGTTTGGCTGTTCGAATTGGTTGTGGAATGCGACAAATATTTCAATGTTGGATCAATGGAGGTTGTTTGTGGTTATCTGGACTTGTTGGTTGAGAACCGAGACACTTTAGTATTAAGCGAGGTTAACCTGTAGAAGCCCCTACTTTTATATTTATTACGTAGTATCAATTTTAATTATATTGCATACCATTCAATTCGCTATTGTGGTACTTAATTGTTTTGATACGCAGTACCTTAATAAATATTGTAGCGGTACCATTGTAAATCATTCAACGTACCAATTTTCAGGGTTGTACCAGGTCCATTAGACAACTTCAAGGTTGTACCAGATTCATTGGATGTGTTATTATGATATTAACTGTTTCAACAGGTGATACTTTTATAAAATAATGTAGCACTATCATTTATTATTAGTTATCCTACCATTTGGTAGGTGTAGCATATCCGTCCATTTGATCCAGTTCTTAATTGGAGTGAAGACGAGTAAGCATGTCATGACCAAGTGCAGAGATTCAATGGGACCTGATTTTTGTTAGAAAGATGAGTTGAGATTTCGGTTAGCTTGGACATACATTCGATTGTAAACTTGTTGCCATGCATTAGATTATGTTGTGATTTGTTCTCTATCAGTTTTTTTATCTTTTATCAGAGACCGGAGTGATTATGGGTTATTTGTTGCGTGTAATGTCTATTATTTTTTACTTTGACCGAGATACTGCATAGTGCAGATGTTAAGTACCCCAGCATATCCATAGAAGGTACTACAATCAAATTATATTGGTACGGTTAGCACAATAAAAATGGTACTACAAAAGTATTAAATTTGGTACGACAGTTAGAGGCAGTATAAGCTAAAAACAATTCATAACATATCTGAAAAAGGTCTCTGACCTTTCAGAGAATTTGATCTGACTGATCTAACATGTCGAAGACTTAAAAATCTTCTTTTTGACATATACAAATACTGGGTACTACCAAGAACATACGACTGGTACGTTATTATAACTATATAAGATACGCCAACATAATAGTTTTTGATTCGGTAACCCTTCATGTTTTGGTACGGCATATTAGGGTAAGTGTTTTTCATCGTCATTGACATTAGTTTTTATGCAAAACTATCTTAACGTGCTTATATAGACTATATGTTTCGTTTAGTATAAGTTTTGTCGCATTAACCCTTACACGTATGGATAACCCTTTCAAACCACAAGTTTCAAGATATAATAAGCATAGTAGCAAGAACTCATGCTGCATAGTTTGGATTTGTGGTGAATTGGAATTATACAACTAATTTTTGATATTTTTTGTTTAATAACACATTTATTTGATGATATACTACGCATCATACGTGATTTGCTTAAGAATTTATGTATGAAATATGTAATTTTGGGTACTACGAACAACACGCGGGTCGTATGAAAAAGATACTACAAGCAACCAACGCATGGTACTACCTAGCATACATTATGGTATTTTGAACATCTATATATTGGTACCACAAGTATCTGTATGTTGGTACTACAAGTTTGGATAAGCGTTTTCGATGCCGTTCGAATTACTTTTGGTCAGTGACTATGTTTCATAGTTATAAGTATTATAGTGATCATTTGGTATCAATATTGCTGGGTTAATATTTAGAATTATGATTATTACATTGAAACACCAACTTTCTCTCTTTTAATATGATACTAGTAAGAACATCTTACTAGATAGTCAAGATCTTTGATCTATTGGAAGTTAGTGTTACGTATTACATTACCGTGTGTCCAATTTTTATTATGTTCCGTATTTGGATGTTCTCGTGCCTTATTCACGCAATAATCAACGTGTTTTCGATAATTAAAAACGTGGTACGAAAAAGATACTACAAGCAACCTACGCATGGTACTACGCCAGCATACGTTGTGGTACTACAGACATCTATATATGTGTACCACAATCATCTGTATATTGGTACTACAAAATAGGGTAAGAGTTTTTCGACGCCGTTCGAATTATATTTGGTCGATGACCTATGTTATAGGTACTATATTGATCATTTTGTATCAATATTGGTCGGTTAATATTTAGAATTATGATTATTTGGTATCAATATTGGTCGGTTAATATTTTGAATTATGATTATTACATTGAAACCAACTTTCTTTCTATTTAATATGATACTAGTAAGAACATCTTACTAGATAGTCAAGATTTTTAATCTATTGGAAGTTAGTGTTTACGTTTTACATTACCGTGTGTTTAATTTTTATTATCTTCCGTTTTTTGGAAGTTCTCATGCCTTATTTGCACAATAATTTACGTGTTTTCGATATTTAAAAACGTGGTACGGAGAAGATACTATAACTAATCTATGCATGGTACTACACTGGCATACGTTATGGTACCACGAACAACTATATATTGGCACTACGAACATGTGTATATTGGTACTGCGAGCATCAAATATCTTCTGAAAGGAACATGTCAGAGTAGCCATCTTTTCGTGATTTATTACCTCGTATGTCAGAAGTATGTCCAGTCATGACAGAAAATTGTCAGAAATTGTCTCTAACAACACCGAAGACTTTCATTACATATGCGGGCTAATTTTTTGATGAAATATCTCAAGTAATGTTACAGTACTCTTACTTCACATGTATATGGTATCTATTTTTGAAAGGATATCATACCTTCTATGGTATGTTTATAGTAAGTTCGTTAGATAAAATGTAGTACTTTGTTGGCAAATATTACAGTACCTTTTTACAACCATATGGCGTACCATATGTTACATACCATCAAGAACATACAGCACAAGTTTTCCATCCACACATTGCATCACAAGTGTGCCACAACCTATTGGCATTATTTGGACAAAAAGAATGAGCCATATCTTATTGATACATTAGGACAAAAGAATGTGGCATAACCCAAGGGCATCATTTGCACAAGATAAACCATACAAAAGAGCAACTATAAGGTTGTTGGAACAAAAATAGTAACAAAATACATGGCAAATACGAACGCTACGTCGATACGGCTTCTCTACAAGTACGACGATTATGCCACGTTCGAAGACTTACTCACTTTCAATGCGTGAGCAGCAGTGATATTCTGAACAAGGTTCTTTTCTTCTTTTGGACATAACTCGCAAACAACGGTCAATCCTTTTCTCGCGTCGTTCGTGCATCATCGTCATGATTTTCACACGACATGTTGGGTTGAACTTGTATTTGATTCTATTACTGCATAATCCGTATCCGAATAAAACAAGGAGTACCGTTGTAAAAGCATACGTATGATGGACTATCAAGCATATAGCTTACCGGAATGTATAACAATAATTTATAACATATAATCGAATCCTAAGGACAAAAACACCAAAGCAGATCGATGTCAATCTATGTCCAAGCAAAAACAACCCTAATCAAAGCATAACCGAGGACCAAAATAAAACCGAAAAAACCCATAAAACATCTTTTTTACACAGAAATCTCAAATTGATAACCGAAATAAAAAGCCCATAATCAATCATGTATTCGAATTGCTAATGACAACACTAATCCATCCGAATTTAGCATATAACTGACAAACACGACTCAAAATAAAAATACCAAACTTACCGTCACATGCAAGAGATGTCGATAATCGGTCGGCAAGGCAAAATATCTTCACAAGACTAATTCTATTTGGGGATGGAGATATCATGAATTGGTTGCAAGAAAGATCAGTGCAGATTATGTTGGGGATGATCGTTCGGTGTCTTTGGTTTAATTTTTCTGTTTTTTTTATAGTTTAAGTTAAAAGCTAGGTAAAATTGTAAAATCATGTTCTGTTAGGGCTATTTCCGTCCATTAGGTACCTAAGTGCAAGAAACGTTTGAAAGGGGTACCTAAGATATAAATCTGACAAGGTACTGACAAGTAAATTTCTTTTTATCAATAGATATCTAACTGAAGAAACCCGAATATTATACTAAATATGATATAATATAGGATATTTTATTTTAAATATATATAATATATACATATTTTTATATGTATATTAATAAAATTTTGAGAATATATATTTAAATTTTTATAAGAATTTATGCATTGATAGTAAAATATCATTTGTTAATTATACAATTAAAACAATAAATTAATCGAAATATTGTTTAAAACTTTAACATCGCTCAATTTAGATATTGATATCTACATATGTATTATAACTTTTTAATGTTTATATATTAATACTAAAATATTATTTTAAAAAATATATCGGGTACCCGAATAACCCGACCGGGTAGAAATTACTATCCGATACCCGACAAATAACCCGAACTACCCGACCCGAACTACCCAAACCCGATCGAATTTGGGTAAAGCCCGAATACCCGAACGCCCACCCCTAATATCGGGTACCCGAATAACCCACCGGGTAGTAAATTACTACCCGATACCCTACCCGATTAAAAATTATTGGGTATCGGGTACCCGATACCCGACAAATAACCCGAACTACCCGAACCCGATCGAATTCGGGTAAAATCCGAATACCTGAACGCGAACGTGAACGCCCACCCCTACTGTAAGGTGACAACCTTTTACCTGAACAAATTCATCTCTACGCGAAATTGATGCAATTCTTAATGAAATGATGCTTCTTTCACCTATTTTGGTGCTACTTTTTAAACTCATTCAGACGAATAATTACCACCATTGAATTTATTTCTATATAAAATTTCCAACCATTTATACAATCACGACTTGGTGTATGTAGTAATAATATGATAACTACAACTGCGTTCCAATTATAAGAAACCCAATTTATGATCATAAATAATTACATTAAACAATGTTACTCTACATAATTAAAGGGTCTTTTTAAAAATAGCCTTTGACGTGGTCAAGTATAAAAGAATAGCACTCTTGACTTATTTTTTTGGTCAATAGCACTCTTTTTAATTTACACTTAATCATCTTCTTCTAATCCCTTAATATTAATAAAAAAATAAGAAAAACAAAATATAATACAACAATGCCTAAAATGAATTAAAAGCTGCACGTCCATCTCCATTTTGCGGCAGAAAGTCTTCATTCCACCTCACCTAATTATTCTTCTTCTTCATCATCGTCCTTAAGAAAAATTCCCCGACCTCGTATCAGCTTCTTCACAGGCGAAGGAACACCGGAAAGTCCTCGGCGAACGAAAGATTCGAACCTCACACTTCAGTGTAAGTATTTTTCCGGGTCGTATTTTGAATATAACCATCTAAATTTGTAACTCTCAGTCCTAAACCCTTCCAATGGGTTGTCAAAGCTTCGAAATTCCGGTTTGGAAGGCGGAACATGTTCATTATTTTTACTTCCAGTTGATCCGGGGACCCTGCTTGAAAGCAGGCAACCCGCGCGTTACATCATGGGACCCCACATTAGTGCGGCGAATAAATTCACGGGACCGGCACATAAATTCGCGGGACCCGTGCATCAGTGCATGGTCCCCGCACGTTAGTGCCGGCCCATTAGACCATGGGACCCGCGCATAAGAGCTTGGGTCCCGCGCACTAGAGCTTGGGTCCCGTGTACTAGAGATTGGTCCCGCGCTATATGTTAGGGTTTTGGGAAGCTCTTACGGCGTTTTGTAAGCTATATAAGGCTTGGATTTATCAAACACAAAGCATCTAACATTTTAAATAATCCCAGGAACAAAACAGGAAAAATGCTGACGGACGCCCAAATCGTCGCCCGCCTCCACGAAATCGTCCGTCACCCAGACCCCTGGACTACCACGGCCGCCGCCGTCCGCCGCCGTCTAGAGGCCGTGTCAGGAACCGAAACCTTACACCTTTTCATGCATTCATATAAATTTATGCAATTGTATAATTAATTCCGTGATAGAAGTATAAATGAGAATAATATTAGTTAAGGCAGTATAGTTCGAGATTTTCAAATAATTATAGGTTGTGAAATGTGGAATGTTACGAACTTAGAAATTTATAAGTAAGGAATTTCCAAATAGGTAGAGTGCGAAAATAAGAGTTTTACAAATTGGGAAGAAAAGTATTACGTAAAAAGCCTTCTTAAGTAAAGTTATGAAAACCAAGTCATAGAAGAAATAAATTTAATAGTAAAATAATATATGCAAGTGTTAGAATTTGGATAAGTGTTAATGAAATGTCGATGTCATTTAGTTATGAGAACACGCTACTATAAGATAATAACTGAAAGAAAAAGACTAAGTATTCATTCATCACTTATATATATATATATGTATATTTACTTTTTAGTTTGCGAATTGAATTCGCCAAGTAAGGAAGAAGCAAGATTTTTACGAGTCTGGAAATTTCGAAGCTTTCATAATTCGAAAACTTAGTAGTGAAGGAAAGATAAAAAAAATAATAATAATAAATCACAAGTGTTTCTTATAGTTATGATAATCACTTATATATATATATATATATATATATGTATATTTACTTTTTAGTTTGCGAATTGAATTCGCCAAGTAAGGAAGAAGCAAGATTTTTACGAGTCTGGGAAATTTCGAAGCTTTCATAATTCGAAAACTTAGTAGTGAAGGAAAGATAAAAAAAATAATAATAATAAATCACAAGTGTTTCTTATAGTTATGATAAGTATGGATAAAGTATAGCTCAACATCATTTGCTTATTTCAACACGTAAATCATAAGATAAAGTAATAAGGAAATAGTCTGTGCTACCTTTCACCATTTTCGAAAGCTAAGGATAGAAAGGAAACCATTAAGCTGAGGAAAGGGTAAGGAATTTTCGTTATGACCTAACATCATTGATTTATTTGTTAGCATGCATAAAGAAGTTGTAGGAACAGTTTTCAAGAGTTGAAGCACTTATAGGTCTGATTGTAACATACTACGACTGTTAAGATTTATATCAAGTATCGGAAGGTTTCAATATTTGATAATTATGGGAAGCTAAGAAGTTTAGAGAATTTCAGAGTATTAAAAAAAAAAAAAAAGGGGTAGGATTCTTTACTTTGAATTTACGTTTAAATCATGAGTTATTATATTTTTGAAGTACTTAGGAGCATGGAACGTTGCTTAAACTATGTGTTATATCGATTTTGGGTTTTTAGGGTTTAATCAGACTTTGAAGGATTTTAGGAAGAAAAATTGTGTTGTTTTATAAGTATACTGCTTTCGAGATTTTGAATGAGTTTGAAATAATAGGGTCGAGATTGAAATATGCTAAAGATTAACAAAGGATCGAGTCTTTAAAGTGTCTTGATTAGAATAGATAGTTCGATATATGAACTGGATGAAGTTTTAAGAATTTGAGGGAAATCTCTAGAGAAGATGTCGAATTATAATGTCGACAGAGATATAAAATCGAGTAAAATATCGGGTTGTAAAATGTCGAGTATAATGCCGAATAGGATGTCGAGATGAATTGGTATTTGTTAGATAAATGTCGAGATGGATCGATAATTGTTAGAGAAGATGTCGAGTTGTTGGAAGAAAACAGATGAACATCGAAATGAGATTCCAAGACACATGTCGACATTTTACATTTCGAGTTATGATTATTAAATGTCGAGTTGTTAGATGTCGAGAGCTGCTTTGAATAATGTCGAGTAGTGATGAAAGTCAAATATTATGATAAAATGTCGAGTGGTGATAAAATGTCGAGTTATGATATCGAGGTTTATAAATTCGTTAGATAGAATCTCTAATATGACATCGAAATGGATGTCGAATGATAATGTAGATAGAATGTCGAGATTCTTTATACTTGTCGAAATAAATGTCGAATGATAATGCTGGGTAGGTTATGATGTTGAGATCATTGTTAATAATAATGACTATACAATTCCTTAGCCTAAAAGAAAACGATATCATCATTAATAAAATATTTATACATATAATTGTATGTAAAAATTAGGGTTTTGATATAAAATAAGTCAGGGTTTCCGGTAAAGGCTACGAATAAGAAACGCACATGCATAATAATAAAGCATGCATATCACATACGCATATCATTATAGGGATTTTACATTTACGGATAAAAATAATTGTATAGGTCAGGAATCTGATAAAGGCAAGGGCAAAGCTGTTTAGGCGAATGGGGAAATAGGCGAAACTTGTGAGTATGATTGCGACATGTACCTTATGTGCCTTATATGTTTACATGCTTTCTATGGATTAATTGATTAGTACGTGATAATGTGCTATTATGAATCGACGTGAACTATGTGATCGTAACGTGCTCTCATATGATTAATGTGTAATATAAGGTATTTCATATAGTACTGCATACATATAAAATGAAGGGAGAAACCGTTATGACTGCTACGACTACAGATGGTATGATACGGATGCTACGGCATATATCCCTACAAATCGGGGGATTATTACAGAGTCCTGTACAGGCAACACGTATCCCTACAAATAGGGGGATTACGACATGGTTACAGAGTCCCATGCATGGGCGCCGACTGGGCGTACAGTATAGTCTAGCTAGTCTATAACGGGAGTATCAAAATAAATGGACATATTTGAAATGGCATGTGATCTACGGATCCTATGAATGATCGTTATATGAACGTTGATTATGTGAACGATGATTATATGATTTAAAATGGCATGGTTACGATATTGATGGAAAGGAACGGTAACTGTTTATTTTATTTGTTACTTGCATTAATTAACATGTTGCGATCATACTCTGAATCGGTGTCTTCCCAGTTGTGTAGATAATTAGCAGACGGCGTAGAAAGCATATCATATAGCATGGATTCAAGGTTGGCCAACTACGCTCTCCTCCTACTCCCCTCTGGTTCATCGTTAGCATATAGAATAGAAACGGTTTTAGACTGTTACATTTTATGACTCGTATGATAGGTACATATATGTACATTATTGTGAACGGAACTAGATCGGATGTACGCACCCGTTTTTATTAAAGGAAATGGTTATGGAAATCGCGAAAAATTTTATATGAATATTTTATAGCTGCGTAAAAAGGTAATAGGAAACGGGGCGCTACAGGCCGACCATGGCGTCGACCTCTCCCAAAGGAGGGTGTGGATCGTGGCCGAGATCGACAGATTCCTAAACGGCGACGACGATGATCTCGAGGTCGACGCCGATGACGACGATGGTATGAGCGAAGTGATCAAAGGACAAGCACCCGAGGCTGTCCGAAACGACGACGACGAGGCTGAGAGCGAAGTGATCCAAGGCACAGGTTGGATCGAGGTTGTCTGAAATGACGCCGTGAAGAAGGATGTCGACCAAGCTCCGGTCGGTGGAGAAGGGCGAGAAGGGTAGAATAAATTATTTAATAATTTTATCAAGATATGCTATTATTGATTGTACGTGACCCTGACAATATAATTAGTACTGTATTTTAAATTAACTATGTTTTATTATATAATATTTAGTTCCGTTAAAAAATATAGATAGTGCTATGGTATTTAATTTAGTTTAATTAGGTTAGTTATGTAATCAACATAAAGGGGTATTAAATTAAAGGGTTTTCAGGTTTAACTGCAAGTAACTGACCCGTGATGGAACAGTAAAAGTAAAAAAGCATTTCAAAACCACTACTTTAACTTTCAATTCAATTCAATCGTTTTTCTCCTGCACACAAAACGCCCTGCAAATCGTTTCTCTGCAAGTCCAACTATTCTCTGCAAGTAAAACCCAGTCCTAGAGCGTAAATCGACAATGGCAATCAGCGCGAACACCCAGAAGGTATTTTTTCTACTCTGCGTCTTCTTCAATTTAACGCAACAAACCCTAATTCGGTGCGAAACCGTGCTGATAAGCATAGGACCGTGCTTAGAATTGAACTGAACAGGCCCGTTTTCACGGGACCCGCCCATAAAATGATGGTCCCCGCACAGGTCCACTGCGTATAAGCGTGGTACCTGGTTATAACGAGCGGGTTCCCTACTCGTAGCGCGTGGGTCTCGTGACCTTGCGCCTGTGAAGAACAACACGGGACCTGCGCGCTACGATCAGGGGACCCGCACGTAAAATCAAGGGACCCGTGCTTATAGCCAGGGGACCCGTGCCTAGTCCATCATCTTATGGGCGGGTCCCGTGCAAATACGCACAGGTCCCATGAAAATACACACAGGTCCCGTGAAAATACGCACAGGTCCCCTGCTCATGCGCAGGGGTCTCATTCGCACTGTGCTTGACTATCAGCATATGCGATGCGGTCCCCTACCCATATGTGCATAAGGGTTTTTGATTTTCAATATTCATACCAAGTAATTGGCTAAACTGTGATTTACGTATAAATTAAGTTGTGATGAAGAAGCAGTTGGGCACAAGTGCCGAAGTTCCTGATTGTCGTCCTACGGTGACCTCGCTATACGGCGAGGCCAGCTAGCTGATAAGACAGTGCCTTAACGATAAGGAGTTGCACATTTATTGTGCCCGGAGTCCGTTCGGCCGCCTAGTCATGGCCGAGCCTGACTTTAACCTCTCGATTCAGTTGTTGTGGTACCTCATCCAGAGGTAGACGGCGCTGCACACCCGCGAAGAGCTGTGGATGGTTGTTGGCAAAAAACCACTTCGATTTTCAAAATCGGAGTATTGCCTAATCATCGGGCTCAAGTTCGTAGCCGCGATACCGGCGGTGAACCGCGATGAAGCATTCACGAGGAGGCATTTGGGCGCTAGATCAACAATTCGCCTGTCGAACGTCAAGCAGGCATTGGAGGAGTTGGCTGGCGACGAGGAACGTGTGGACTACGAGAAGCTCAAGTTGGCGGACGTCTACTTCGCCACCGCGGTGTTACTGCCTCGAAAGTCCAAGAAGGACACCGTCGTCAGTTCCTGGGTCCTTCACCTCGCTGAAGACCGGTTTGCTTTCTCGCAGTATCCTTGGGGCAGCGAGGCTTTCAAGGAGGTCATAGGTGCTGTTAAGAAAAATCTACGGGAGAACCCACGGGAGCGGCTGATAAGTGGGTTCGTAAAGCCACTCAGGTGATTTATTATTAAGCTTCTTTGCATACCTTGTTTTTACATATAAGTAACTGCTAATATTTTTGTGTTATTTGTATTGAGATACAAGCTTATGAGTGCATCCCGGGCGTTGCAGATACCTATGCGGTGCGCAAAGAAGAAGATTTCACGCCACGCAGCTCAGGTGGCGGACGAAGGAGTGGGGGTGCAAGAATTGCCCGACTTTGAAAAGCGTCGCAGATGCCGCTGACAAGTCCCACCATGTACTAGGGTTGATAGTGCCGTCAGCGGAGGAGCTGGAGGCGGCGTACTATATGGACAGCGTCTTGGACGTTGGGCCGGCACACGAGCCATTCGAACGTGTGACCTTTCTACTCCTCCAGGGAGTAGAGGTTAGGTGCTCCCGGGGACACCGCCATCGCGGTGAGGGCTCTAGCCGGCAGAATGTCGAAGCTGAGGTAGTCCACTAGATCGAGCACGGCCGTCGCGACGACGACATCCCCGAACAGCCGCACGAGCACGGCTTTCATGCAACTCCAGGGACAGGTCCATCGAGTGGACATGGTTTCGCCTCGGAGGCACGCTTCGAGGACTGGTCGAGTCGTGTGGATCAAAACTTCACCAACATGTCTGGGCGATTCGACGCACTTGACACGCAACTGGTCGGGTCGACGTTGGTCGACGAACGAGAGAAGGTGGGATGCGTACGAGGAACATTGGAGCCAAATGCGATCGTGGGGCGACAGCCTCAGGGAGTTAGGGAACACGGTTCAGTCCTTAGCGAGCGGATTTGGGTTTGGATCGCGCACTCCGCCTACCGAACCTCGTTATAGTAAGTTTTTTATAATTAATTTTTTAATTAGTTGTTTAGATTACTCAAAGTTACTATTTACGACGTAGATGTCGAAACAAGCGAGTTTGGAGGTGGGATCGCACGATACACGCGCCGAACGGGGTTACGGTAAGTTTTTATACTTAAGGACGTGAAAAATAATATCTAGTTATTTTCGAATTTTCTTGTATAGATTACGATGAGAGATGGAACACATCGTACATGAGACCGAATGGCTGTCCGATCCAGGAGGCATGGGATGGTCACAGTCCGTCGAAATGGGCGCATTCTCGTTACGGAGACTATGTTCAACCGGAATGGACCGGCGAAGAGGCAGAGAGAAGAGAAGAGGTGGTCCCATCATCGTGAGGCGCTTATGGTCTCGGGGTTCACGAGGTCACGCATTGGGAGGTTGAGACGCACGCCGATGTTCAGGAGGAGGACGCTCACGTCGAGACGCACGCCGAGCCTCCAGAGGACGACGCTCAGTTGGAGACGCACGCCGAGGCTTCGGTTTCTGACCAAGCGCCCGACAAAGGAAAATACATCGTTAGAGAGAAGACCCCTGAGCGGACGAAGAAGCCATCTTGGTACCACATGACGCCGTTCACCGATTTCCCCTCGACGAATACAGTCAAAGCTCCAAAGCTTTCAGCGTTCGAGCGGCATATCCAGTACAAGGCAACCAAACTCTGGCCACAAGTCGAAAGTACTCTTTTGACGCTCATGAAGATTACCGGCGCCAAAATTGACGGAAAGCTACAACAACACGATCCTGAATGGCTGCTGAACCTTGCGACTGAGGGTATTCCACTCGATGGGATGGTACGTATGAATTACCAAATACCTTTCGTCACCTTTACTCAAAATGTGTTGAAAAACGGTCTATATTTTATTGCAGCACGTCGATGGATGCCTCGCTGGGATTGTCAACTTGCAGAAAGTTAGCAAATCGGTTGCGAGTTCAGTCGCGTACATGCCCAGTAGGTTTAAGACGCTCGTCGATGAGCGAGGGGTGCTAAACCTACTCGGGAAGCCATGTGGGAAAGGCTTGATGAGATTGCTCCCGTTCGCGCAGGAAGAAGAGGAAGATTGGAAGAGCAGGTCGTGGGATCTAGCGACCCAAGTTGTCCATCCCTATGCGTACGCAAGGCCGATGGGCGTTGTTCTTTGTTGATGTATCAAAAAAGGAGTTCACGATTTACGACTCCGATGCGCCTCCTGGCTTCGAGTGGAGCTATATCGCCGCGACGTCAACAAACTTCGGATCGTAATCCCGACTATTTTCAAGGAGCTGCAACTCATAAAACGCATGCCTAACAAGGGCAAGAGCTGGCCAGCTGGTTGGTGTCGCGAGTTCAGAAGACAAAATCAGTAAGTTTTCATGAATGTTGCGTTTTATTTATCGGTCGTCAGTGTTTAAAAATAAGTGTCATGTTGGATTTGATTTTCAGGGGATAAGCTGGCGTGGCGATGTTGCGGGCGGCAATGTCGCTTATGATGAAGAAGGACGACGTCCTCCGGCTCAATCAAACTCATATGAAGGAGTTTAGAAAATACCTGCATGTTCTATTTTGCATAATTATTGGGACAGTTTTTAGTAATTTTGTTTGTGGATTAGAATTTCCTGTGTTGAGTATAAATTTAATGTGTTGAGGAATTCTCTGTTGAATTTTAATTTTAGTTGTTTGATATTAACTTTACGTGTGTTGGACATGAATTTAGGGTTTAGAATTGTGAAAGATTGTGTTTTTCTGTGTTTTCAAACTCTTTGTCAGTGAGACTGATGTGTGATTTGACATAAAAAAAAGAACTGAATTTTAAGTGATTTGACATCTTTCTAGTTTTCTTTTGTTGTTGAATAAATGTTCATGTGTTGTTTGTGATCTCTGTTTAGTTTTAATTTTAGTTGTTTGATATTAACTTTACGTGTGTTTGATACCAATTTAGGGTTTAGAAATTGTGAGAGGTGATTTTGTCAGTGTTTTCCGACTTTTTGTCAGTCTGAGAGTGATGTGTGAGTTGACATAAAAATAACGCGATTGGCAGTGATTTGACATAACTTAACTTTTTTTATATTAACTTTTCCGTGTTATCTACGAACGCTCCCTGCGCGGGTCCCCTGAATACAAGCGTTGGACCCATGCTTATAACGCACAGGTCCCCTGCCCTTTACGCGCGGGTCTTCTGCTTAAATCAAGCGACATTTTGAAGGGACCGGTCGGGACCCGGCAATGACATGCTCATACTTTTGACGGGACCACGTCCGACCCGGACATCTCAGTGTGGGGACTATGCAATATGCGCGGGTCCCCTGTTTTGAAGAGTGGGTCCGCTGTCCAAAAAATGTGGGTCCCCTATATTAATGTGCGATTTTTGCAATCTTAATTCATGGAAGTAAGCAATTAATTGAGCGTATTTATACTTTGTTTATCGTAGACAACAATATAAAGTCATCATAAAATAGCACAGATCAAAAAAATTGGATTAAATCACAAGAATTACGTTCAGTTTATAAGATTGTTACAGTCTACATAAATCACAAACATGAGTATGTTTTCTCGTTGTGCTCTCTTACTAGATTCCCGTCGGTGATCGTACGACTTGAAATACATGTTGTAAAATATATTTTCTTTGTTTTAAACTTGGAGTTAGATATTGTTAATCGAGTGGTTATTTTATTTTATTTTTTTTAACGCGCACTTAATTTTTATTAATTATTATCTTATTAAGGAATTTAATAATATTAGAATTTCACAACATTTCAAGCAAATCGTGAATAAAATGTCAAGTCATCTGTCCCCTACATACTGTATAGTGACACTGCTCTGACATGTCACTTTTGACCTAAAAATGAAGACACTGCTCTGACATGTCACTTTTGACCAACAATTGAGCAATTATTGGTCCCACTCAATAAGCGAACATGACTAACACTAATGTGCGGGTACCGTGTGGTAATCGGCAGGTCCCCTGCCTTTAACGTTTGGGTCCCATGTTCGTAACGCTCCCTCCCTGCGCGCAAGACTCATGGGACCCAAACCCTAATCTCAGGGGACCTTCACATTATGAGCAGGGGACCCGGCGGGAACCACAAAGATGCACAGGGATCTCATGCGCATCCGTGCGGGATTCGCTGTATATGCGATGCGGACCCTACGCATCTGTGCATAAGGGTTTTCTATTTCCATATTCGTACCGTAATTTTCTAAAATGTGTTACGTAAACGAAGCATAACATGGCAACGCAACACAGAAAGCAGACGCACATGTATCAAAACCTAACATAACATAACACAAATGGCAACGTATAAATGTACGTAATACAAATATGCGCAAACACTACAACCTTATCTCCTACCAAATTCACCAACCGAAGGAAACCTTTTTTTCTGGGGTCGTCCACGTTGTGAACCAACAAGAGGCGGTAACATGTCCATACTACTTTCAATGCGATCCGTTACCGGCCGTATAATACCTTCGTATGCCAACCTCCAGATCTCCAAGGTATAATAATCGTGCACTAATGAATACACTGAAACTTGGGTGCAACCACAAGCTGCAATCGCATGTGGACATGGGATACGATCGATGTCAAACATCATGCACGTGCATTTGCGCAGCCCCAAATCGACCACCTCGTTCACATGCTGCCCGAACACGTTATATGTTAGATGCCCGACTTTCGACGTATGAAATTTTTACGACTCGGCGAATCGCTCTCTTATGATCGACTCCACCTTCGGCGTAAACCTAGTCATGTCCGCGGCGATTGAAGCCTCCGCGGATCGCCGATGCTTGCTGAACCATGATGACGTTAGTCGATGAATCGAGTCCAATAGTCCAATAATTGGAAGCTCTCTGTCCTTACGTAGAGCCGCATTTATAGACTCCGATCCATTGGTCGTCATTATGTTGTATATTGATCTAGGACAATATGCTCGCCTCCACGTTTCCTTCGGAACTTCGTCAAGATACTTTGCCACGTCCTTGTACTTTGCTTCAAGCTGCTTAAAAGCACTGTCGGACTCGCTCTTTGTGTAGGCAGTCGCAACACGCCAAAAAATCGGGCAAGCACCTTTCTTCTTCATTTTCGTCTTCACGTTTTGTTGAAGGTGCCACGCACAGAAACCATGAAACGCGTTCGGGAAAACTATCAGGACTGCATTCTTGATTCCATTGTTTCTATCAGAAATTATTACAAGATCGTCGCTATCCGCGACAAAACATCGCAATCTCGAGAGAAACCACGTCTATGACTCCGTTCCCTCCCCCCCGTCGGCAAGACCCCATGCTACAGGATATTGATGGTAATCGCCGTCTTGGGCAGTGGCAATCATCAGGACACCCTTACACTTCCCCTTCAAAAAAGTCGCGTCGATAGAAATGACTGTCCTCATGTACGTAAAGCCTCTGACGCATGCGCCGTATGCCAAGAACATGTACTTGAACCGACTCTCTTCGTCCATCTCCCAATCGGTGATACTGCCCTTATTGGCTTGCCTCACCGCATCTAAGTACGCCGACAGTAAACCGTAGCAAGAGTCCCTGTTACCAACTAGTTCATCGGCCGCAATTTGTTTCCCTCTCCAAGCCTTGTAGTATGAAACGGGAACTCCCCTGCTCTGCATCATCGACTGTATGGAACTGGGTGTCGGGATGTCTTTAGGAGCCCTGAAATTTTCCAACAACGTGCTCGATACGAGCGACGAACTTCCCTGGCGATTTCTCCGGCGTCGATGAGGCCGCCACACGTGTGCGTGTTGTGGTACTTCTGGATTGAGAAAAAGAGGGAGTTCTTGTCCTGTGCAGCTCGTACACGCCATTCACAGTTCTCGATCGCAAATTTGACTACGTATAGGGTTTTGTTTGACCTATCCACTTGGAGGTCGAAGCATGCAGCGACTGCGATTTTAGTGATTTTGTCCTTGAATTCTTACTTGCTATGAAATTCTTGTCCAACGTATAGGGTCGAACCATCCGTAAACGAATAGGTACCATCTTCGGCCACATCTATAGCGTCGTCGTGCTCATCGACATCAAACTCGTCATCATCACCACCATCATCGTCATCATCATCATCATCTGTAACATCTATAGCATCGTCTACCAAGATTGATTTCCACCGGCAACTTGGATCAGGAACCCAGTTCGACGTATTGTCCTCGCATCCACTAACCATCGACTTGGAAAAAAATGCTCGTGATCGTCATGATTATCACATGTAGAAGAAGAATAATTTGGTGAGGTTGCTTGGTCGAATGAGTGCTCGGAGTTGCAAAATCCTCGCGCAGCTTTTAATACATTCACGCGTTGTTTTTAATTAATTTGTTATACTATTTCTATTTTATTAAAATCAAGGGTGACGCACGTAAGGTAAGGTATGGTCCGTGCGATACACAAGGGACTGGGGCTTTTGGATCTGGGGACCAAAGCTGCTTAAACACTGGACCCACACGTAAGATAAGGTAAGGTCCCTGCGCATATACACAAGGGACCGGCGCTTTTCGATCTGGGGACCATAACGTGATAACAGGGGACCCGCACATGAGGTAAGGTAAGGTCCGTGCGTTACGTACATGGGACCGGCGCTTTTTGATCTGGGGACCATAACGTGGCAACAGGGGACCCGCACATGAGGTAAGGAAAGGTCCGTGCGCGCATACGTACATGGGACCGGCACTTTTTGATCTGGGGACTATAACGTGATAACAGGGGACCCGCACGTAAGATCGGGGGACCCGCGCATATTGCATTAGCGCTGACAATCGGGTCCCAAGCGCGGATGAGCGGGTCGTCTGCCAATCTAGGGTTGGTCACCTGCCATTATTGAGTCGTACCAATAATAATTGAACAATTATTGAGCATTGGGTCAAAACTGTTTTCTCAGTCACATGTCAAATCACCCATCACGTTGCGTTTCATACACACAATCAATTATTCAACAATGAAAGAAAATTTGTTCTACTAACCCTCCAAACTAACATCCATAAAGACTTCAACATGTCCAAAATGTACAAAATTGTCCAAAACCACCTTGGCACCTACAAATGGAGCATACAGCTATGCTGGTCACGCAATATCCGTGCAGCCATAGTGGAGCGATATGCTGAAATATCAAACTGCATTTGATATTCATTAAATTCTGGCGTGTCAACCATAATTGTCTCCACCGTCAACGCCGCATGAACCCCGCAATCCAAGCTGCCAGCCTTCTGGTTCCGATTCTTTCTATTATTCAAGTTCACCTTTGTCACAATATTGAACTTGAAACGCCAATATGCAGAAAGAAACTCCGCCTGCAAAATATAGCAAATGTTACGAACATGTTACTAAATAAATCAAAATGGTAGACAGACGGATAGCTACTTACGAACACTCTCGCGGCAAATGAAACCTGATGCACGCCCAACGAATTGTTAAGGACGAAGGTTTGCGTTAACGCATAAAAAATAAGCACTGCCCAGTGGCTTTTTGCGAAAATAGGAGAGATGATGTACTTGCATCGCACCAACTCATTCTCCGTGAGACGCTCGAACCATATCCGACTGCTTGTCGACAATCCACTAAGGAATTCATCCATATCATCCACCGTCACTTTCGCCTTCCTATTCAACTTCTGCGCCTTTCTAAAGTGCTCGTCTTGCACGTAACTTGGAAAGACGAACACGCGAGGATAATGGTCGGAGTTTGCATAGATTCGTCTCAAGCAATCTAGGTATGCATCAAGACAATTGGACTTAAGCATATCATCGAAGAGCAACATGTAGAAACCTTGGGCATCCACGTTGAACATGTCACTTTCCCAAACATTATCACTGCCAAGAAAAAATTATTACGTGTTTATGTACGATAAATGAGTTTGACATCGAAAGCAAAAGTTTACCTAAATCTTGCCGCTTTAAGGTACTTGACAATGAGCTTGCTATCGGATGCTTGAATCAATTGACGCCCGGAGAAGTCAAGTCGCCCGAGGTACTTCTTGCTCCACTGCTCGTTTATATCTTCTTCTGAATCCTCATCACTTAGATCAACAACTTCTATGGTCGATTTGCCTCTTCTTCGAAATCCTCGGGCCCTCGATGAAGAACCAAAATCTCCAGCCTCAACCACCGCCACAAGTGTGGGGAACTCTTGAACAGGTACGATCGCTAAATCATCCTCGTCACAAAAGCCACTGCTCTCGATCTGGAGGACTACCTCAGCTTCGACATTCTGCCGGCTAGGGCCCTCGCCACCATCGCGGTGTCCGCTGGAACACCGAACTTCCACTCCGTGTGACAGTAGAAAGCTCACATGATCGAATAGCTAGTGTGTCGGTCCAACGTCAAAGACGTTGTCCCTATAGTACGCCACCTCCTGCTCGGCCGCTGACGGCACTAACAACCCTTGTACATGGGAACTCCCGGCATCGGCATCTGCGACTGCTGTAAGACTTGGGCATACTTTGCAACGCCAATTATTGCTCACCCACCTTAGCATGCGTGGCGTCAAATCTTCACCCCTGCACACCGCAAAGGCGTCTTGAACGCCTGGTATGCACTCGTAAGCGAGTATCTGAATACAAATAATGCAACAAATATTAGCAATTATTTATATGTCAAAAAAGGTATGCAAAGAAGCTTAATTATAAATCACCTGAAGTGGTTGTACGAACCCACTGATCAGCCACTGTCGTTTCCTCTCCGGTATATTTCCCTTTAAAGTGCGTATGACCTTATCGAACGCCACGCTTCCCCAAGGATATTGGGAGAATGCAAACCGATCTTCGACGAGACTAAGGACACACTGATCCACGACGGTGTCCTTCTTCGACGGTCGACTCATCAACACGGCGGTGGCGAAGTAGACGTCCGCCAACTTCAGCTTCTCGAAGTTCGCATCTTCCTCATCGCCAGATAACACCTCCAACGCATGCTTGACGTGCGACATGCGGACTTTCCTGTTGCCAAAATGTCTCGCGGTGAATTGTGAGTCGCCGTTTATCGGCGGTATCTCGGCTGCGAACTTCAGCCCGGTGATTAGGCAATACTCCGATTTTGAAAATCGGAGTGGCCTGTCGCCCACAATCATCCACAGCTCATCGCGGTTGTGCAGACTCTGCGGTTTTTTCTCGTCAAGCAGCAATCAAATCCTGGGAAAAAGGTAGGGTAAAATCGCCGAGTCGTCTAGCACCGTTCCCTGCCTCAACTCCACAATCACAATCATTTGTGAATAAAAAGTTTGCTGCTGCCTGCCTCTAGATGAGGTACCACAGCAACTGGCCCGAGGGGTTAAAAGCGGGCTCCGCACTAACAAGGTGGTCGAACGGACTCTCGTTCCTAAATATCTCCCACTCGTGGTGGTTCAGACATTGTCTTATCAGCTGGCTGGCCTCGCCGTATAACGAGTTCAGCTTTACACGGCAATAAGGAACTTCGTCCTCTGTGCCCCACTGCTTGTTCATCACAAACTAATTTATACGTAAAACACATTTGAGCTAATTACGTGGTATGAAGATTGAAAAATAGAATACCCTTATGAGCAGATACGTAGGGGAGCGCATCGCATATGCTGAGATTCAAGCACGGATGTGCATGAGACCCCAGCGCATCGGCGCGGTCCCAGCAAGGGTCCCCTGCATTAATCGAGGGTCCCCTGGTCATAGCGCGCGGGTCCCCTGCTTATAACGCGCGGGTCCCGTGGGCATTGCGCGCGCGCGCAATGACACGGGACCCGCCCATTAAGGTCAGGAGACCCGAGGAGACCCGAGCGTTTAAGCAGGGGACCCGCGCTAAAACGCAGGGGACCCATGCTGGCGACCATCATCTTATGGGCGGGTCCCATGAAATACGCACAGGTCCCCTGCTCAGAAGCGGGTGCTTGCAAGCACGGGACCCATGCATTAAAAAGCGACGTACGCTTGCAAGCACAGGTACGGTGCTTGCAAGCACGAGTCCCCACCAAATTAAGGTTCGATGGGTAGTTCCCAGGGTCCCGTTCTTCTACCCTTCCGTTCTTCTATCAAGGGTCTGATGTTTCAGATTCGCTACATGTAACATGTAAATCCTTTAGTTAAATTTTTTCGTTAAGTGTTGTTGAGGTTGTTGATTGACATTAAAAAAGGATAAAATAGTCTTTAGCGCAGAGTTAGTAAGGGTATAAAGGTAAAATTCAATTTTGGGTGCTATTTTTTAAAAGATAACCAACTTAAAGGCTATTTACTTAAAAATCCCCATAATTAAATCGCTTGCTACTCGACGATGCGAAAGAAAATTTCATGATGCGTATCACTGGTCTGATCGTTTTCGTAGCGCACAGCGCGAAAATCTGTTTCATTCGTATTATGTTTTTATGATTCTTAATTTAATCGAAAGTATAAAATTGGGGACTTTTGTTTTGTTTTGTTTTTTTTTTTTTTTTTTTTTTTTGGGATGTACGTCATGGTTGAAAGCTGAGTGATTGGTGGGAGACTTCTCACCCGTTGAGATCGTTCGATGTTATTATTTCGCATGAAGAATATTGTTTCTGTTTGGGCAATCCTCAATTATTACTTTCTTTTACAAACACTATCTCGCTCTCGCCCATTAACATTGTCTTGGTAAACGTATGCCAACTGAGCGATTCGCTGTGAAATGATCATCATGATTGGGTCGATCATCGATTTAAATAATGATATTAATACGTTAATGTTTAATATATATAGTCATGCTGGGTTGTGATTCAATGCTGACATTGAACTCGATTCTCCAAAAAAAAAGGTTGTCTGATCTTCTTCCTCTGTATTGAAGATGGCGAGGCCGTCATCTAATTTCGTAAGCACACGCTGAAATCTTATGGCATTTGAGGGTTTCATCTCTGCCTTCTTTTCCCACTACTTTTTAAGGATGAGAAATTTTGTAGTTTGTGATAAATCAATTGACCAAATTCTTGTTTCAGATGTTAACGTTCAGAGACCAAAGGGGTCGAAGAGCGTGTTTCTGTGGCTTTATTCCCGCCTTTTTTCTCTTCTTTACGCTGATCTTTATATGGAGCTCAAAGACTCCTCAGTTGGATAAAGGGGTAAGTGATCCCATGGTTTATTTGATCCGTGTTCTTGCTACCTATAGAGTTGGTGCAAGTACTCATTTTTGGAATATCGAACAGAAGCTGTCCAAATGGAGTTTAAAGGGAAATATTGACAAACTTACGACATGTGAGGTCTGTGATTACTGTATATTTATATATCCAAAAAGTTTATAACATAAGCTCAACTATGATTTGTCACCTGTACTAGAATCGATGCAGGCCTCAAGGGACTGAAATGTTGCCTAAAGGATTAGCTGCAATGACTACTAATTTCGAAAGGCGACCCTTATGGGGTTTACCAGAGGTAAAAATTTGTAGATTCTCAATTTTTTCAATTTTATTTTTCTTAGATAGAATGATTGTAATATATGAGGTGTTCTCTTGAGCTTGTAGAAAAAAAAATGATAAATGTGCAAATGCAGAAGAAAAAGGGCTCAAAGAGTTTATTTGCTGTTGCTGTTGGTATAAAGCAGAAGAAAAACGTAGGGAAGATGGTCAAAAAGGTCCGATATTACTCCATTTTCTGGGAACTTTCACCATCGGAATGTAAGTGCTGACTGATGATAACAATTATTCCTTTTCTTTTAAAATGCAGTTTTTAGATAGCGAATTTCTTGTGATGCTTTTCCATTACGATGGAAATGTTGATAAGTGGAAGGAGTTCGAATGGAGCAGCAGCGTGATACACGTGTCTGCCGATAATCAAACTAAATGGTACATTCTCATGACATTTTATAGCAAATCCTTCCTTCCTAAAAGATTTTAAGGCTCCTTTTGCCATAATTTCCAAGTGTCTGAAGATCAGATAATATCATGTAATTAGGTGGTTTGCAAAGAGATTCTTACATCCAGATACTGTAGCAGAGTACGATTATGTCTTCTTGTGGGACGAAGACCTCGGCGTCGAAAACTTTAGCCCTAAACGGTGTATATATACGCATATTGCTATTTTAGTGCATTCAATTTTACGCATTATAATAAGAAGCATTTGTGCGTAAAATAAATGTAGATACTTGTCAATAGTCAAAAAAGAAGGGCTCGAGATATCACAGCCAGCTCTTGATAGTCGAAAATCGGAGGTACATCATCTTATTACCGCACGTTCGGGAAGATCAAAGGTGCACAGGTTCGTTTTCATTTTTCTCAGGTTTTCTTTTTTTTTTTTCTTTTCTGGTAAGATCCATAATTGTAACAACCAATAGGAGAGCTTTCAAGAATGATGGTAAGGGCGTGCAATGCGACGCCGAAAGCAGTTCCCCTCCATGCACAGGGTAAGAAAAAAATGGCACTTATATATTAGTACTATGTTAGTTTTCTTTTGCTGCAATAATCGATGGTATGGCTTGTTTCTGCTTATTTAGACAAACTTATAAAGTCAAACCACGTACAAATAACAATCTTTCCAAGTTAGAAATGTATCAAGATCGTGTTTTGTTTTTTCAAAATTTCACAGGTGGATTGAAGTAATGGCGCCTGTGTTTTCAAGAGCTGCTTGGCGTTGTGTATGGTATATGATCCAGGTATATGGTATATTTTCCTGGAATATAATAGAATATAGCAAGAAAGTTTAGTGTTTGTCATCGATGAAATGCAAGATTATAATTAATAATCACTTCATTTATACTTTTAATTACAGAACGATCTGATCCATGCGTGGGGACTTGACATTCGCCTTGGTTATTGCGTAATGGTAATTCATTGAATTAGACACGCCTTTTGTTTATTGACCATGTATATATTATATACATATATATATCTATAAATGTACTATTGCAATGCCATTCTTTGTAGGGAGATCGGACGAAGAAAATAGGAGTGGTGGATGAAGAGTACATCGTTCACTATGGCCTACCAACACTCGGCCAACCCGACAATAATAAGGTTAGAATTCTGCTTCGGTAACTTTTTCCAAAATCGATTTCAATCCTCTAACTTTTTCCTCTACAAAATCTAGTCCTATACCATTATCATAAACAATACTTTTCGCCTATTTTTTTATCCTGGTCAACCATTAGTTACGTGTTTCAGTCTACGTACAAAAGAAAAAAACATATCAAGTTATTTGCTAATGGCACGTTTGGTTATAAGGGGTAGTGTAAAGCCCATGATAAATTAATATAACAAAGCCCAC
Source organism: Craterostigma plantagineum (assembly GCA_027422505.1). Lineage (NCBI taxonomy): Eukaryota > Viridiplantae > Streptophyta > Magnoliopsida > Lamiales > Linderniaceae > Craterostigma > Craterostigma plantagineum. Next base: position 9,934,433 of record JAPQWV010000021.1, on the reverse strand, counting down.
TATTATTTATCAGACCCTTTCAACTTAGCTAATTTATATCGGGTCATATATCTAGTAGAGGGCTTTTACCAAATAACGGGCTGCATATAAAGAACCCAAACACAATATAAGGTTTATAATTAATATTTTCTACTATAATATGGGACAGCAAACGGGCCATAAGTGTAACACTTATCATAAACAGTCATTTCCGACCATTGTTTGTCCTAGTCAATCGCCGGCACTGAAGTAGCAATATCATGTCACAACTTTCACTTCACCTAATAAAAATAAGTCGCCCTACCCTTCTTCAACATGCAAAAGAATTAGGTTTTTCAAATGCTTTCATCGTTTTTTTTTTTGGAACGTGAGGGATGATTGAAATGACGTTTTTTAGGTGGAGTAAAATTTGTGAAATGATATTGCCACTTCAGTGCCAGTGATTGTGGTGATTGACTACTACAAAAAGTAACCCGAAACGACCAAGCATATATTTGCTATATTTCATAATGATATCCCATTTCTCTACTTGCAGGGATCATCATTGCAGCCCAACGCAATCAACCAAAGACTAGAAGTAAGTTTTTGGCCCCTTCATAACCCTAAATTATTATTCGACTCTAACCAAAATACCAAAATGTTACATAGATATTCATTTTGTTGGTTCCGGTGTTGGCGTCTGCTCTGTGGCGCTCGTAAAACTCGAACAGAGTTTGAGCTTACTACGTCGAAGTCGAGGCACGTAGGTCGTACGCTTTCCGTAAGACGTTTTTGCCCCGTATTTCAGTGCCTCGGGTTGTCGCAATACGTCCCAAAGATACAACAACTTCAGTAATTTCGAAACGTCCCACACCGTAACGAAATTATCGGGTGAATCTACTAAAGACTCGAGCCTTTTTTGCTTTATTACTAATAAGGGAGATGCTGTCAACTTATTCTAAAATGCTGGGAGTGAATTGAATGAATTTACATTCTGCCAGGGGACCTATTTATAGCTTCTGAAACGCTGTAGGGGTCAAATCGTGAAAAGTCGCAACATTTATGTTTACCTCCTTTGACTGGGCCGAATTGGAAATAGGCATAACCTTTGGCCAGGGGTCAATGGGAATAGTCACAACTCTTGGACTGATATCCAATATCCCTTCAACCAGCCACATCACCACGCCCCGTCAATGCCACGTCGTCCTCGTCAGCCCACGTGTCAGTGACACGTCATCAGCCAGCCACGTCATCATTTTTTAATTAATTTTCCATTATTTATTTTATTTGGGCTGGCTTTACTAATTAATTTCTCATTCACCTGATATCGGTTTTGATCAAATTTATGTTAGTTAGATTCGTCTCGAAACGTGGATTCGTAATCTTTAAACGATTTCTCGTTTCGATGACCGACATCTTCTCGATTTAATAAAATCGTTTCAGCTCTTCTCTTAGTGGGCTAATTACCCACACTTGGGCCATTGGCCCATTTGGGCTTAAAACCCAACAATCTCCCATATGAATAAAAATTAATGTAAATGCAATGCATGCTGACTCTTGCAAGAAAGTCCCGACGACCCATCACTGCATCGGAATAGGTAGCTTGTGGCTTTGAACCTTCCCTAGCGAAATACTATCGGATTTACACGCTGCTCAGTGAACGTGATGTCTTGAACTGTCGGTTTTTTGTGTAAACCAAGACAAAAGTATACACACGGTGATGAATCTTATCTATTTTTTATTCTCACGTTGTGTCCGTTTTGGCCGTGGACCATACCTCCTATTCATAAGTGTTTTCCATTGAAGCGGCCCCACTTCACACTTATATAGGTGACCGAATATTAGGACTTAATCCTGGAGTATCCCGAAATACTCCACCACTTTGGTATAGCCATCATTAAAGCATAAGTGCTTACCCTAACCACAGGTCATCAGGAAATTACTTGGGGAGCTGTCGAGAATGGACTTTCTTCGTTTCCAAGTATACTACTGAACTAATCACGGGTTAGTTGTCTCATTGAACCAAGTTAGTGGGATCTCCACTCATCGATGTTGAGTTACCACTGTTTTCGTTCTTTGGTGTGTGGATTTTTAGTCCCATTCCCCTTACTGCTTTTTCTAACTGATCTCTAGCTATGCCTTTTGTCAGTGGATCCGCGATCCTTTGACTTTACATAGTCGGTGGAAATTATTCCGCTAGAGATAAGTTGTCTTACAGTGTTATGTCTCCGACGAATGTGTCGAGACTTACCGTTATACATACAGTTCTATGCTCTGCCGATAGCTGCCATTCTATCGCAGTGAACCATAATTGGTGGCACAGATTTATTCCAACACGAAATATCCTCCAGAAAATTTCGAAGCCATTCTGCTTCTTCGCCGGCTTTATCTAATGCAATAAACTCCGACTCCATCGTGGATCAAGCTATGCACGTTTGTTTGGAGGACTTCCAAGAAACTGCTCCTCCACCGATGGTAAATATATAACCACTCGTGAATTTGGAGTCTTTACTATCAGATATCCAATTCGCATTGCAGTACCCTTCTAGTACCGCGGGATATCTAGTGTATAGTATGCCGTGATTATTAGTGTGCTCAGATATCTTAGCACTCTTCTACCCGGGTTACTCGTAAACCTACTCAGTTTACTAATTGAGTACGCTATCTCAGGTCGAGTGTAGTTAGACAAATACATCAGACTGCCAATAACCCGAGCGTATTCGAGTTGCGATATAGGCTCTCCTCTAGTTTTGGCTAAGTGTACATTAGTGTCCACAGGTGTCTTAGCCGAAGGATCATCGAAGGCGTTAAATTTCTTTAACACGCTCTCAACATAGTGAGATTGTGTAATCACAATTCATTCGGACGTCTTAGAGACATTTATCCTCAATTGACGCCAGCCAAACCCATATCCTTCATAGTGAAATGATTTTTCAGTATATTCTTTGTATTCACGATTATTTTGAGACTGCTTCCATGATTAACATGTCGTCTAGATAAAGACATACAATCACAAACTCATCGGGTGTGCCTTTTATATATACGCATTTATCACACTCATTAATCTTAAACCCATTTGACAACATCGTCATGTCAAACTTCTCGTGCCACTGTTTGGGCGCTTGCTTAAGCTCGTAAAGTGACTTCACGAGTCGACACACTTTATTTTCCTGCCCGCGTACAATAAACCCTTCGGGCTGTCTCATATATGTTTCTTCCTCGAGTTCCCCATTTAGAAAGGCTATTTTCACGTCCATCTGGTGTATCTAGAGGTCATACAATGCTGCTATAGCGATCAAGACCCGTATGGATGTAATCCTTGTCACGGTGTGTAGGTATCGAAGAAATAGTACCCTTTAGCTACTAAACGAGCTTTATATTTTTCGATTGATCCATCGATCTTAAGCTTCCTTTTAAGGACCCATTTGCATCCTAAAGAGTTGCATCCCTTTGGGAGGTCTACCAGCTCCCACGTATGGTTTTGCATTATGGACTCAATCTCGCTATTCACAGCTTCTTTCCAGAACGGAGCTACTGGACTAGACAATGCCTCCTGCAAAGTCCGTGGTTCCTCATCTAACATATAAGTTAGGAAATCAGGCCCAAATGATTTAGCCACCTGTTTACGTTTGCTTTGCCGTGATTCCTCGTTTTCTTGAGGTGAACTCTCCACGGCATCGTAAGTTCGCTTATTGTAGCTTATTTCTTTCTTTTCCTTATTCTGAAAAATATTCTCGAAGAATACTGCATTACTCGATTCAAATATCATCTATGTGTTCATTTCAGGTTTTTTGATTTGTGCACTAGAAATCTATATGCACTACTGTTATTAGCATATCCGATAAAAATGAAATCAACAGTCTTGGGTCATATCCTAACCTGTTTAGGTTTAGGTACTTCGACCTTTGTTAGGCACCCCCACACTTTCAGGTAACTGTAGGACGGAGCCCTACATTTCCATAGTTCGTATGGGGTATTTTCTTTATTTTTGTGTAGCACCATATTTAGAATGCGGTTTGCCGAGAGGATTGCTTCCCCTCACAAGTTATGAGGTTGCCCAGAATTGATCAACGTAGCATTCATCATCTCCTCAAGAGACCTATTTTTGCGTTGAGCAATGCCGTTTGACTGGGGTGAATAAGGTGCAGTTGTTCGATGAATAATGTCGTGCTCTTGGCAAAATTCTTCGAACGGTGCCACTTACTCTCCTCCTCTATCACTTCGAATTATTTTTTTTCATGAGTTTAGTTGATTCTCAACTTCACTCTTATATCTTTTGAAGGCATCAAGAACCTCGTCTTTGCCACTTAACAAATATACGTAGCAAAATCTCGTGCAATCATCAATAAAAGTAATAAAGTACTTTTTTCCACCTCTACTCTGCACGAACTTCATATCACATATATCGGTACGGATCAGTTCTAGAGGCGCTCTACTTCTCTGAATAGAGACGAACGATGCATTGGCCATTTTTGCCTCGACACAGACTTCACATTTTTGTTGTGAATGGACTTCCATTTGTGGAAGCAGGTTTAAACTTATTAACTTTTTTATTTTATTTAAACCCACGTGTCGTAATCTATGATGCAATAAATTGGAACACTCAACCAAGTAAGATGAACTTTCTTTATTGTTATTAGCGAGCTCAATCTCGCGTATTACAGACATTACATTCATCTTAAAGAGCCTATTCTCAAGGTAGCCATTTCCTACGAAATGACCGTTTTTGGTCAGTACATATTTATCACTCTCAAACACCTGTCTAAATCCGGCTTTGCTTAACAGGGAGCCGGACACCAAGTTCTTGCAGACGTCTGGCACATGCAGCACGTCCACAAGAGTGAGTTCCTTGCCCGAGGTCATCTTCAACACTACCCTCCCTAATCTAACGATGTCAGAGGTGGCTAGTTACCCGTAAATAGCGTCCTGCCTGAAATATGGATGTAAGTCGAATACATCTCCTTATCAGAACAGATGTGGCGAGACACTCCAGAGTCGATATACCACGACCGAGGATTATCCACCTTGTTGGCCTCGTATACGACCGCGGCTAGATCCATTTCTGCCAGATCTGTCGCTAGCTTTGCCTCGGTCAAGTGAGCATGGTTCTTTTTGCTCTTTTTGTTCAGCCGATAGTCCTTAGCCATTTGCCTAGGTTTGTCGCAGTTGTAGCAGTTGCCCCTTATTTTGTTCGGCTTCTGCTGCGTCGTATTAGGCCTCTTGCACTTTTTACTGGTGCTAGATTCGGCCAGGTTCGCACATACCTCCACGTTGCCGCTTTTGTTCTTGGCGTCGATCCTTCGATTATCTTCTTCGATTCGGAGCCTCACAATCAGGTCCTCAAGCCCCATTTACTTACGCTTGTGCTTGAGGTAGTTCTTGAAGTCCTTCTACTGGGACGGCAGCTTCTCTATTATAACAGCTACCTGGAAGGATTCGTTGATCTGCATATTCTCCGCATGTATATCATGGATTATTAGTTGCAGATCACGAACCTGGTCCAACACTGGTTTGGAGTTGGTCATCTTACAGTCCGGCATCATCGATTTTGTACTTTTTGTCCAACGAGTCCCAAACTCTTTAGCGGTTTTAGCGACTGCGTAGATGTTGTATAGGGAGTCGTCTAGGGCACTCAAAGTATAGTTATGACACATGAAATCGTTATGATTCCACGCGTCCAACGCCGCCTGTTGTTGTTCGTCCACTTTGGGTGCGTCGTCGTTGGCGTTTACCTGGGGCGGGAGCTCTTTCAGAAAGCGCACCAAGTTCAGGGTCGTTAGATAAAGTAACATTTTTTGTTGCCATCTCTTGAAGTCCGTCCCGTTGAATTTCGCCGGCCTTTCGGCGTGGCTATTCACGGCTGTTGGAATATTCGCTATTGTCGCAATCGATCAGATAGAATAATGTCTTATTATTGTTGGTGCCTGGCCGGTGGCGCTCGTAAAACTCGAATGGCCGGTGGCTGTTTCGGTGTTGGCGTCTGGCCGGTGGCCCTCGTAAAACTCGAACAGAGTTTCGGCTTACTACGTCGAAGTCGACGCACGTATGTCGTACGCTTCCGTAAGACGTTATTGCCCCGTCAGTGCCTCGGGTTGTCGCAATACGTCCCGAAGATACAACAATTTCAGTAATTCGAAACGTCGCACACCATAACGAAATTATCTGGCAAATCTGCTATAGACTCGAGCCTTTCTTGCTTTATTACTAATAAGGGAGATGATGTCGACTTATTCTAAAATGCTGAATTGAATTGAACGAATTTACATTCTGCCAGGGGACCTATTTATAGCTTCTGAAATGCTGCAGGGGTCAATTCGTGAAAAGTTGCAACTTTTCTATTGACCTCCTTTGACTGTGCCTAATTGCAAATAGGCCCGACCTTTGGCCAGGGGTCAATCTGGGAATAGTCACAACTCTTGGACTAATACCCAATAACCCCCTTCAACCAGCCACATCATCACGCACTGTCAGCGCCAAATCAGCGCCATGTCGTCCTCGTCAGCCCACGTATCAGTGACACGTCATGAGCCCTCCACGCCATCATTTTTTAAATTTTTTTTTCTATTTTTTATTTTATTGGGCTGGCTTTACTAATTAATTCTCATTCACCCGATATCGGTTTTGAGCAAATTAATATTCGTTAGATTCGACTCAAAAAGTTGATTCGTAATCTTTCAACGATTTCTCGTTTCGGTGACCGATGTCTTCTCGATTTAATAAAATCGTTTCAGTTCTTCTGTTAGTGGGCTAATTACCCACACTTGGGCCCAAGGACCATTTGGGCTTAAAACCCAACACATTTTTGCTTCACCTTAGCGTCGATAATTTTCATAAAGGGTGTAAAATGGGTTTGATTATAGGTGAGGAGACAATCATGGAACGAATATAAGATATTCAAAAGGAGATGGAAGAAAGCAGCAGATGATGATGGGTGTTGGACCGATCCTTACCCCGTCGATATCAATCAAACCTCTGAATGGCCTTTCATGTAATTGACTAAGGCAAAAAACACACCCTTCTTTTTTCCACAAGTTTAAATGAACAATTTCCACTTTTTTTTCAAGTACCATCAGTTTTCTTATTTAATGTTAAAAGGCCCAAAAAGGCTTGTCCAGTAAATACAGTAACCAATAGCAGGTTTTTGATGCCTTGGACAAGACTATGTTCAAGATCAGTCTTTGGAATTGTTAATTATCGAGCAGTTGCATATCATAACGAACCAAAATATACCGTTTGCTCGAGGATTGTGGTAGCGGCGGAGCCACGTGACAACCAGTGGGCCACATGGACCCTGCTCGATTTTTTCGTTTATATACCTAAAAAAAATTAAAATTCATGAAGTTTAATATATGCAAAATGACCCCACCGAAAAATTTTACATTCTCATTAAGACCCACTATTTTGACCCCACTGTCTTAACCTTCTAGCTCTGCCTCTGGATGGTGGTATGTCGAGTAGTGAGGGCATGCTACAATACGTTGGAGTGTGTCGTTATTAGCAAATCATTTGGAAAAATGGACTTATAAACGCACAACATTCGTGCTGCTGGGAGTTACATTTGTGGAACAAATGAAATGTCCAATGGCATTGTCCCGATGCACAGAGCCTTTATTATTGACACTGCTCGGTTTTTAATCAAGGATGTGTCTGGACAGCCTTATTATGTCGAGATTTTTCTTTCATACTTGGGGATAAGGATGTCTTCAAGAAAGAAATATTTGTAAGGAACAAATTCAAATATAGACTTCAGATGTATCATTTTATAGACAAAGGAATAAAGCAAGCTGTTCAAATAATTCAAGCAAGGATAAAGTCGTTAAACAAGTATCAAGCGAATTATAGAGTTGCTGCCATTAGCAACATCATGTCCGATAAAGCGTGAAGAGATAAAGATGACATCAAGATTCAAAAGGCAAGGGAAAGAATAGTTCGTCTGCTTTTTTGATACGAATCGTTTATCATAGAAAAGCTCTCTTTTTCGTTTCATCTTTGTAGTTGTGATAAACGGTTTTGTATACAGATTCGCTAGTGATCGAAACAATTTCTTTTTCTTTGTCCCATGGATGTTGATCGAACGATCGAACCACATAATTTGCTTGTTGTTGCTCTTATTGTCGTTTAATTAAATACACTGATACTAAAGCTGAAACCCCAAATTAGACAGAAGAAATCACATAAACTAGTTGTTATTTGGTCTGATTCACTACAATTTGTGCGAGCGAGCCGTGGATCGAAGCAGGGAAGATGAATTTAACCAAATTCCATATTGACAAGTTCACTGGAGATTTCAGACTGTGGTGGCTCAAGATCGAAGCTGTTAATGTCGAAGATATGAAAAAGATTTTGTCTTTCATGCCCAAAATAAGTGGTGCACTTACCAACAATATATCATATCGGGATCATATCGGATATCGTCTTACATGCCCAAAATAGAAGATTCGAACAAAATATTTACTATATTTAGGGAGATCTTCGAGGAGATATCTTAGGAGATTCTCAAGGGATCTTTTACCAATTCAAGAGGGAGTCAAGGCCTATAAATAAAAGGAGATTTCGAGCTGCCAAGATGAGCTTTGCACGAGAAACTTTTGAGAGCTTGTACGTAGTAACTTTTGAGCGACAACGAGCGAAACACGCGAGACATATTGAGTGAACGAGATCTAAGAACGACGGAGCGTTCATCTTTTTAGATTAGTATTTTGTTATTGCAAAAGTCGTAAGACTTCGTAGTTTGGTAGGATCTCAAGATTCGTTTCTTTTCTAGGCTTGGTTTTTTGTAATCAATTTTTAATAGTGGATTTTGCCACGAGGCTCGCAGCAAGTTTACAACTTGCTGAACAATTTAGATCTCGTGTCTCAATCGTTTTCATTACTAAGTTCTTAGCTATTTCGGCTGTGCGAAACTGTGAGGTTCAACATTTAGGTCACCAGTTTTATTATTTAGTATACATCCGTATAGGGACCACTTTAAAGTGGTATCAGAGACTCCGCTTGACGTAACTAAGCATTTTTTATCTCACGGCTCAAGGAGGAAAATGAAGTCACGCCATTCTTGAAACAGCCATGAAGATTTTGACGTTATCATATCAGTTATAAATCGGGAACGGGGATGTGGATCAACGAGAAGAGCAAGCTTGGGGTTGTAAAGAAAGTTGCGGCTGTTCGGCGTGGGCAGCGCGGTAGGGCTGATCCGTGGACTGTGAAGCGAAGGGGAGGAGCTACGACTGTTTGAGCTGTGAGCGGGTGCGTGTAAGCAAACTGACTCGTGGGCTGCTGCGGCTGTGACGGGTTGTGGGCGTAGGAGGAGAAGCGAACGGGCAGTGCAAAAAAGGGCAAGGAAAGGAAAAGCTGAGACGCCCACCACCTCTTCGGTAAAACTCCTCAACAAAGGATTAACCGCGAGCTGAAATTCAGGGAAGAAACGTGTTTTCCTCTTTATTATTTATGCTCCTCATTGTGTTAATGTTTCATATGAGTGGCTAATCCCGTAGTATTTGAGATTAGATGAACCCTAGCGGGATTGTACGTATGTTAAACATATTATTGATATGCTTTTTATTATTACTCGGTTACGATTTATGTTATTATTTTGATTATGTCTATGTGGTCAAAATAATTGTCGGGAAATCATACGCTACGCTTGTGTTAGGACCCCTAATATCCAACCTAGATCGAATTACGAAGAATCGGATAGTAAATCTGAAGAATTCGAACACTTACGATTGAGATTTACCAACGTTGAGGTTTGAGAGAGAAACGACGTTGAAGAACACAAAGGCGCTTGAAATTTTCTCTCTAAAATTTCCAACTAATTTTTCGATCCGAAACTATACTAAGCGCACTCCTAATTTTCTTAGGAGTTCACTTATATATACCACCTCGTGGTATATTTACATAAGTAGTCCTATAAAATGACTAATTACAATTTAGCCCAAGACTACTAATTTGCATAGCAAGACTAAGACAACTATATTAATTGAATACAATTAAATAGTTCCAACAATCCCCCCCTTTGTATTCAATTTCCAATATAGCACGGGTTGTCTTCGTCTTGCAAGTGGAAAGAGTCCTCGAGTCTTCGAAATATCCTCTTTATAATGTCTTCAAGCTCACTTGGTCTTCTAGGCATCGGCTTTTTCTTTGAATCTTCTTTTGAAGTTCTTCTCCCAGATGCCATAAGATGTACGAAGTATTCTTGCCGGATTTAGAAAGTCCGCATTCCATCCCGTTGAAAGCACACGCAACTCCCCCTATTTGGGTCAACCTTGTGTTGAGATCGGGGAATCCGATGTGAGGTTTGGAGAGGTGAACACGGTTGGCAACTTCGATCATTGATGCAATAGACATCGTCGGCAACTTTGGTCCCTGATTCGGTGGACACGGTTGGCAACTTTAGTCCTTGATGATGCTTGAGTCACGTGTCGTTCGGTCCTCGGTCCTTGCTTCTTCTTCCGGAAGCAAGGGGCTTGAGAACGTTGAGGAGAGGGCTCGGGGTTTAGCCATCTTCTCCGTTTCGCCAGATTCGTCTTCTCCGAATGGAAGTTGTCTGGTTCGGCCTCGAAGAAGCGTCTCTAGTTCCAGAAGAAGGTAGGCCGTCTCTTTCTTTGATTTTTTTAAGTTGTACCGAGCTTCCTTTGAATGTGGCGTTGTGAGAGAGCCCGGTTACAGAGTGGTACGCGCGGCGGAATTTGGTGGGTGAACCGACCGATTGTGTATGCATAACTCCTTCTCCCCCTCATGGTGAATCGTGTGAACGATGTCGGCATGTTTAATTTGGAGGTAGAAAAATACATACAAAAAGGTCGGTGTGAGCAATAACCGGACGGAGCCACAAAGGCAATCCGTCGAAATGAGTACCGGGGCCACATAGGTGTCCCGTTGACATCAACTAGGAGCAAAGCTCATAGAAGGTGGCCGAAACCGTTGTTGCTTTGATGTTGCAACAGTCGGACTTTCTTCCGATCCTAGAAGCATGTCTTTAAAAGAACAGGTCTACAGAAGTTCTAACATAATCACAAAGATTAGGTATATTAAAAAGTGTTTGTGTCCTAAAAATTTGAAAATTTTGGGGAGTGTGGACACACTAGACACGAGTGATCAATAAAAGCGTGGTACGGGGCGGAATACCACTTAGTTCAATATCTCCCGTTTCCGAGTGAAACGGTGATAGCATACGTGGTTCCCCGTGATTTATGAAACACCTATCTTTTAAGAGATAGACGAGTGGGTAAGTCTCGGTTGTGCATGCGCCGTTGGACCTAATGCGGCGACTTCTACCCGGGAGCTAATTAAAATTAGCACCTGTACCTATGGGGGTTGGTCCGAAAATTATGTGAGATAAGGGAGTGATGTGTCTCCAAAGACTTCCTTGGCATCACCGAAATAATCTTGCTTAGTATTTTTGGATGATTGAGAAAGCGGTGGAAAGTTGAAACGTCTCAAATGCTCGAACGCGTTCCGGGGTTAGGATCAAGTCAGATTAGACTGAACCATAGGTGAAATCCGTGCCTCTGGGTATGTGAGAAGTGTTGCTCTAGATGAATTAGCAAGCCGGAGCCGGTCGATGAAAATACGGAGCATTTGATCTTCACTTAGATCGTCACCGTCGTCTTTGGAAAATTTCGTCCGTTTGAAAGCTCGAGATTCTTCGTGGTACGTCCATCTTTGGATGTGGGAGAATAAAACCGTGAAGCATATCAAACACATTTGATTTCTTTTTGTTTTTCCTTTTTTTTGTTGTTTCTTTTTTGTTTTGCTTTTTGTTTTTTTTTTGTTGTTTTTTTTTTTTTTTATCATCACCAACAATTGTAAAGAAGAATAAAATTAAAGATTGGGCTCACAAACTGAACTCTGTAGCTACACAATCTTGGGAAACAACAAGGTGAAAGCATAAAAATAATATGAGGCAATAATGTAGTTTCCTCTCTTTTTTTTTTGTCTTTTTTTTATCTCCCCTTTTTTCCATATTTCCTTTTTTTTCTCTCTTTTATTTTTATATTTCACTTTTTTTTATATCTCACTTTTTTTCATATTTCCTTTTTTTTTATATCTCACTTTTTTTTCATATTTCTTTTTTTTTTTTGTTTTGGATATATGTATATGTATATATATACATATATATATATGTACATTATTAGTATAGTAGTATTATATTTATATCTCCCCAAAAACAATGCTTCGAAAACAAATTTTCTCCCCATAGAAATTTGTGTAGTTAGCTCGATGAATATTAAGAATCTCATTCCCTTAAATCTCCCCATAGAAATTTGCGTAGTAGCTCACGCTTCATCCCTTTATCATGTACGTGGAGCCACTACGTTGAATTTCATACATGCGGGAAATCTGCAAAACTCCCGGGACTTTGGTACCCATTGTTGTGTGGGTCCTCCCTTATTAGTAGATAACGATTTAAGCATAAAAGCTGTCAAATTTAAATGTTGTCCTAAATCATCCATTAATGAACCTTTCGGTACGCAAATTTGTTTGGGGCTACCTAAATTTTGTGAAGAAATAGGAACCCATGTGGGAGTGATTTGACACGGATAAGGCATTTCCGCTCGGGTGAAAGTGTGTTTCGGAGAAGGTTTAAAAATTTTCTCCGAGGCCAAGCGCACAAGATGTTTCTTTGAATGAACCTTGGCCGGATATTGCATGTAGGAAAATGAACATATAGAATTATAAGCATGTATCGCACATAAGTCGTATTTCCTAAGGTTAGAATTCACACCTTTCACATTGGAATAAGAAGAATTTCGAAAATTATTTTCAAGTCTTGACTTTTTAAATGAAAAATTAGTAGAATCATTTGAAGCACACGATGAAGTTTGTGCACTAGAGCTTGAAATATTTCGTGAAAAATTTTCTTTTCGGGATCAGGAGAGGAAGGCTTTTGGTCTTTATCATTCCGTTTTGGAGCTTTACCGTTCTCCCATTTCCGTGGGACTTGTTCCTTTACTATAGAAAGTGTGGGACTTTTACTTTGAATTTCAACTTTGGTCAAAATTGAAGTAGAATTAGTAAAAGTCGTTTCGATGGTAGGAACGAGATCACCCGTTTGCGTCCCTTTATCGAGTTTTGACATGGAGGAAGCTTTGAGATTAGATATCTCCGTTAGAAGTGTATTTTTTTCTGCTTCAAAATTCTTTCGTTCCGTTTCTAATGTAGAATTTAAATCCTCCATTTTCTTAAGAATATGAGACATATCGTCGGAAGAAGAATATTCAGAATGATGAGATTGTGCTTCCTTAGTCTTAGAAGTCGCAAGAAGATTTTCTAAATTTCTAATCTTAGAATTTAGCTTCGTACGTTCGGTGTCTAGAGTAGAATAGTTAACAAAAGCGGTGCTTTTCTCGGCTTGACAGGTATCTAGACTCTTACTTAATTCACTAATCCTTGAATTAGATTTTTCTAGTTGAGCTTCAAGACTAGTGACCTTTTCGTTCACAACTTCCAGTGTACATTTAAGACGACTTTTCTCGTCTAGATTCCTAAGTAGACATTTATGGTTGTTGTCTAGCCTGTCTTCTAGTTCCTTAACTACCAAACTATGCTTCTCTTACAAAATATGCTTAGTATAATTCATCTTTAGAGCTTCTAAGTCTAATTCAAGACTAGCTATTTTCTCATCAGACTTAGATAATTTTTCTTCTAACTCTATTGTACTTTTCTGCTCATTTTTCATGTTAGCATACCTAATTTGTAAAGATTCTAACATGTTAAACAATTTAGAGTTAGGAATCACCGCCTCCTGAGAGGATGTGTTAGTTTCTACTAGCTTCGCAATAATTTTCTCTAAAGAGATAACTCTAGTGTACCAGATATTGCGATATGTTAGGATAATCTCATATTGTTCAGTGACTTCATTCCACTGAGTTGATTTGAGTTCGAGACGATTTAGCTCAGTTACTTTGTCTTGTAGTGTTTTTACTTCGTCTTGTAATTTCTTTATAGTTGGATTCATAATGTTTTTATTGTAGTTTAGTTTTGGGTTGGATATTTTGATCGTTGACGTGTTTTGTGATTTGGATTTTTTTTATTTAATACTGTTTAAAATATTTGGCTTTTAAAATTTCAGTTTCGAAAAGATTTTGGTGTATAAAGTTTGATTTGAAAATTTAATAGTATATACCAAAGCTTTTTCTATAATGTGCCAATTGTTACTGTTTTCGATCAAAAAAAAATTTATTAAGTTTTTTTTATGTCAAATAAAGCTCGGTTTCGATCGAAATAATTCTCGAGTAAAAGTTTCTAATGAAAAAGTAGAGCACTGTTTTCGACAGTTAAATTTTTCGACAAGGTACTGTTTCTAGAAAATAGTTTTGAATTTCAAACAGTTATGTATAGATTAACGATCGTAAAAGTTTTGTGATTTGATAAAAATTCGTCGTTTTGAGATTTTAATATCTAAATCTTCAAATCAAATTTTTTTCGATCGCAAAAAGTTTTGCGGGCGAAAAACAAGTTTTGCGACGACAACCTGCAAAAGCAACTAAACAAAGATTTGCGATCTTGAAATCACATAAATGAGTGAGAATTGAATAAAATTGAAAGTTCCTAGGTTAAATTGAAAACTTTGGACTAGATCAGAACTTTCTGGACTTAATTGAAAAGTATTTGGGACCAAAATGTAATAGCAGGGACTAAAATAATATTCTGGGACTCGATGTAATTTGCCATGTAATGTATGTATTGATGTATCTATCAGCGACGCGAAGGAGGATGAAGCTTCAGAATTCTCGATCCGTAAGAATTACCAAACGATTTTTCGATTGAAAGAATTTCACGAACAAATTTTGCGGGCTTGACCAAAGTTTTTCCCGTTGAGCCGAATTCTCGATTGAATCTGATTTTTTTTCTCGATGGGTGGGTGAAGAACATAGGTTGGTCGAAGAAGTATTTCGATCGACAAAAATTGCGACGAGGAATTTCTCGAGCGAAAATCGTTCGACGATGAGCGGGATTGATCACGTCGGCTAGTTTCTCGATCGAAGATTGGCACAGCTAAGAACATATACGAACAGAATAGAATAGAGTCAATAGGAACAGAGACGATGCGCAGATGAAAAACAAAGAAGAAAGCTTGATCCAAACAGAAAATTGTTCAAATTAACTCTGGGTTATTGATCGAAATTGAGCACTGAACAAGAACAAACATTCAATTTAACGAAATCAAAGCAAAATCATTCTGATTTTAGAAAAATAACGAAGAACAGTGCAAAGAGGATTTTCACTCAAGCTTCAAAAATTCGCACAGAAATTAGTTCAATCGATCATAAGTAAGCTCGCAGACGTTGGAAACACTCGATTGAACAGCAAAAACAGCAAAACAGATCCAAATTTTGAAGAATAAGAGAGAAATCTTTTAAGACCAGTTCGAAGAATAACAGACCAACACTTCAAAATTCACTCAAAATCGTATTCGATCAGTGAAATGCAACTCAGACACCTAAAACGAATCGATCGAAGCCCCAAACCAGCAGATTAAGTCAAATTTGAAGAAACAGATTGAGTCATCAAAGAACAATGTCCAAAAAAATAAGAAAAATCTGTGTCAAAATTCATAAATCCGTCCAAATTTAATCCAAATCCTAACACGTTTGGCTCTGATATCAATTGTTAGGACCCCTAATATCCAACCTAGATCGAATTACGAAGAATCGGATAGTAAATCTGAAGAATCCGAACACTTACGATTGAGATTTACCAACATTGAGGTTTGAGAGAGAAACGACGTTGAAGAACACAAAGGAGCTTGAAATTTTCTCTCTAAAATTTCCAATTCTAATTTTTCGATCCGAAACAATACTGACCGCACTCCTAATTTCTTAAGAGTTCACTTATATATACCACCTCGTGGTATATTTACATAAGTAGTCCTACAAAATGACTAATTACAATTTAGCCCAAGACTACTAATTTGCATAGCAAGACTAAGACAACTAATTAATTGAATACAATTAAATAGTTCCAACAGCTCGAGAGAGGGGCTATCAATTAGACCCTTCCGTAAATGAGCAGAATAAACTCATCGCTAGAGGTAGGTTGAACTACCCCGCCGGGTTAGAGTCAAATCTAATAGTAGGATTCATAATGTTTTGTTGTGCGGTTTGCGATTGCGTAGTTAGGTAAGCTTGCCCAGCTATTCAAGACGTAGATTAGTTGTTACGAGTCGAAGCAAGTAAGCATAGTTTCGCCCAATCATAGAAACTCGTATACATACCATAGGAATCCTCACGGTCTAATAATTAGCTAAGATATATAACTTGTTTGCGTTCGATCGAGTTAGGGGGATTCGAAGTCTCAAATATGTTTTTTTTTATATAAATTGTCGCGTTTATTATTTTTATAAGCTTTTATTTAAGTGCTTATTGTATTTTTATTTTCCAAAAAACATCAAATTTTGTACTAGAAAAGTGAAATTTTCAAATTATAGTTCCCTTGGGTTCGATACTCGAATAGTCGTCATTTCTATACTATCTTCGGTAGGTACACTTGCCTGTTGAGCGTATGATAGTTCGTCAATATTCGTTTTATTTTTATTGATCCTCTCGATCAAGTTTTTGGCGCCGGTGCCGGGGAACTATTGATATGTGGAAAAGTTTAGTTTGTTATTCTAGCTCTATTATTATTATTATTACTGTTATTATTATTAATATTTTTATTTTATTATTAGTCTATTATTTCTTCAAACTATCTATTTTATTTTATCATGATCATTATTACAAAAAACAATATTATTATTATAGTGATTTTATTTTCTTTTTTATTTTTGTCTTTATTATTATTAGCATCGCTTGCTTCTATTTTTATTTTTATTTTTTAAGCAATAAATTTTGTTTTTTTTTGTTTTTATTTCTAAATCTGTTATTGTTATTGTTATTTTTATTTTGTTTGTCTAGGTACGTGAATGCTTGTAGGACCCCCCGTAGGTCAAGTAGCCAATAAATTTGCACGCGCATTTTATGCTTATGTGATGTCATAAATTTTGCATCACACGTTTTATGTCTATGTGACTATATGAATTTTGTGCATTGATTTTGTGCCTAAGAGAATTTTCGAGAATTATGTGCTTACGTGATTTTAATTATTTCGTGTATCTAATTATGTGCTTAGACAATATCTAACTTAGGAGGAATTTTCGAAAATAGGAATAATAATATTTGTGAGAATAGAACTTGGACAATGATTGTAATTGGGCTAGCTCTAAATTTAAACTTAGGCCCAAGAAGAACCTTAACCTTGGGCCAAAACAATATAGAAAAATCTTGGAGACAAAGTCCCTTGAATTAAGGAAAATCAAGTCAAGATACCAATATAGGTTTCATTTCCCATACCGTGCTAGCTTAGATATTTATCAAACTACTTCTCATAAGCTACGTGAATAAGACAGAAGTTAGAGAAATCGAACTTGAGCTTGAAGAAGGTATGAAATTTTACTAAGTGTTCTATGTTTTTGGCATGTAATTTAGTTTTATAGGTCCGAATTTAACATGTTTAGGAAGTAAGAATATTAGGAATAAACATAAGCTCGTGTTTTATGATGGTCGAGATCTTAGAGTTTTTGAAGTTCTTAGGGTTTTCAACGAGTTCTTGAGAAAAAATGATTAAGTCGAAATTATTAAGGGTTGCGAAGCCATAAAGTGTTTTTGGCTAAGTTGGGTCGTAAAATACGTACTTCGCGAGCCCTAGTCGCGAGCCGTGGGAAGAATGAGGTTCGCGAACTCTATAATGGTGTTAACGGCTTGAATTCGCGACCTGAATGGGATGGTTGCACTTGGTGTAGCGACCCTAGCCATCGCTACCAATTCTAGCGTCATCCTAGCGATTTGCGAAAGTGTGGAAATCTGCATAAACTTTTTCCTTTTTCATAAAGGAGTTCGTTCACTAAACACGTCTAAAGAATATCATTAACTTCCTAATTACATTAATGTCCTGATTATACGGGAGGTGTATACATATGCAACAAAAGAATCCTATGCGCCCGGCCTCACAGGTCATCATCCACGTACACACCACTCCCAAAAGTCGCTTGGAAGCTTTCAAAAGAATGCCTTGCCGGCTAGGGATCACGTACCGTGTTTGCTCGCACCTACAACACATAACGTAAGGGTGAGCTAAAGAGTTCAGTAAGTGGAAACTATATGCATGCAGTGCACGTGTCTAAATCACAATGACATCCGCGTCAATGCATTCTAGACTTCACTTTCCTTTTCATTCTCTTTCCTTTCATATTGGGCCCTCGGCTTTTCTATATCGCTATGCACCATCATAGAGCTCAATCCCACAAAGTACATACATACAAGTGACAACACACACACATTGAGAGGTGACCCTAGTTCGCAATTTGCATTCGACTCCATAGCCTTTTCAGCCCAATGCTGTCCACATTGGGAGGCTAATAATGTCTTTTCAGCCCAATGCGGCCCACATTGAGAGGCTAGCCCTGTTCATCTCTGTGGCGTCTTTTCAGCCCAATACGATCCACATTGGGAGGCTAACGACGCCTTTTCGGCCCAATGCGATCCATATTGAGAGGCAATCCCAGTACGCAAATTGTGGTCCACATTGGGAGGCTAATAACGCCTTTTCAGCCCAATGCGGTTCCGAAGGTACCTTTACTAGCCCAGTGTGGCCTGACACGCGAGCGCTTCACGCTGGTAGCCCACTCCGAGGTTGCCAACACCCGAGATACCCTCGGTGTCGCGTCTTCCCTCGGGTCGCACCCTCCAGGTCGCACTTTCCGCCATGAGGGCATCAACCCAACATAATCATTCTACATGAACACCGCCACGGTAGCATAGGAGAGCCGTGACTCGACAGTTGAGTCGACAACAGATGCCCATATCGGCAACTATACATCGCTCACAAGCGATCTTACTCGTGCATGTTTTCGTGTTCTACCTTTCGTACTAAGCGTGCATGCTCGTGATCATGTCGTGAATCATATGAATTTGCATGTCATGCCTTCATAAATAGTAAATAATTATATCACATAAGTTCACGTTCGCGCATAACCACACGTAATCACGTAATTTATGCACATAAAAGTCATGTGTTGTAGTTGAAGTGAAGTCTCCACTTATCTGGCGTCCGTCGACTACTAGCTACTATCCTAGTGGAATCCCTAATTCCCGACCTTAAGCACATAATCATCATATCAGTACACTATCTATATAATTCGGATATTTGTTTCTTAGGTTTCCTAAGTATTAAAATATTAGTCATCGACTTGTATTAAAACAGGTGACTACTTAAAATAATTTTGCTAAGCCAAATCGATCCGTGAATTTCACATGACTCGTGGACTGGTTTTGGGTTCGTGACTCGTGAATCACTTAGCCTCATATGATTCGGCTCATAAAATTCCTATGACCCGCAAACGTTGCATGGTCATTCCATTTTGTAAAGTCACTTCACGAACTTAGGTAGTTCGTGAAGTCTGTGCAGTTCGTGAACTAATCCTAATTCGTGATCTCATGGATTCGTAAGGTTCTTCATGCTCTTTGTGATTCGTGAAATATCTTAAAGTACACTTTGCGAAGTTATATAGTTCGCCAAGCTTAACTCGCTAACCGGTCTGGTGAATTTCCTAATATTTTGCCCCTTAGACATAAAAAGGGTATAAAGTTAGTGTATATAACACATTAATTGCTTGTATAAATTTTCGTTCCAAAATTTTGTCAACAAGCGTTAATGCTTATACCGAAATTGACCCCAAAAATATACTGGTAGGCTATTTTTGATCGGCCGTTGGAAGAGTCTATGCTCATTGAAAGCGGAATATTTTTCTTATTAAATGGTGTAAAAATATTTTTCCTCAAAGTAGTGCCAACTTCGCGACTCCTTTCTAAGGGGTTCAATTCCCCAAGTGCCAACTTCGCGACTCCTTATGATTCGTGAACCTTTTATGGCCCACAGAGTGCTCCCAATTCGCAAAGTGGTGATTCGCCAAATACTAGGGTTCGTGAATTTTATGTCAATTCGTGAAGTCCAAGGGTTTCTATCGAGTTAGTAAACTACTTAGGATTCGCAAAGTTTCTCCATCCCTCCTTGGTTCTCGAAGTCCCCTTTGTTTTATTCCCATTTCGCAAAATGATACCCTGATGGTCCGTGATGGTTCGTGAAGTATTGCTCTTTGAGTTCGCGAATCTCTCCTAGCTCGTGAAGTGGCTTCGCCAAGGTTGATGGATTCGCCAAACGGTGCGGCTTGCATGGATTCGCCAAATTTGAGGTTCGCGACTTTGGATGGAGTTCGCGAACTGCATGGACCCGCTAAGTTATTGGTTCGCGACCCTCTAAATTGCATGGACAATTTGTATTATTTTCTTTTCTGGAGTGTTCATGTTGCTTTTTTGTTTTTGGACCCTATGTGTTGTTTTCCTTTGGACTTATTTGTGTTGTTTTCTTGTTGGACTATCTCTTGTCGCTCAACGTGTGTGATTTTGTGGCATGTTTCCTCTGATCGCATCTCCACTCCATTTTGTGGGAACTTGAAGTATTTTAGGCCTGTTTTGCTGTTAATATCAAGGCCTGTACCACCACCACTCTCCACTCCCCCTACTTTGGATTGTGTTGATGTTTATCAGCACATTCAAGGTACGTGAAGACTGTACTTCTTGATTTGCCAACTCAATTTTTCCCATCATTACCACATGGATAGTCTGTGTCAGACCCTACCAGTAAATTGCAATACCTTGGATGTTTGCTCACGGGAGACGATCGCTCCCTACACATTCTTCTCCCCAACATCCTACTGTGTTTTTGTATCCAAACTTTCCATCTAAGAAGTTGCTGGTATATGGAAACATGTACCTGGGACACTCCTGGATAGGCTAGATCCAACACCCCTTGCTTTCGCTTTTATCAGGTCCGTAGAATACCGGTAAACCTTTCTATCTGGTGTGAGGCCAGAGTTGTTGGATTGGTCTTCTTTTTTGGGGTTAAGCCGGAGTCTAGGAGCTCTCATGGATATCGGGAATAATCTGGGGCCAGCAAGATTTACCCAGGGTAGTCCGGGGTTGAGGGGTGTTTTCCGTTGTGCCAACAGGTATCGACCCGGGATAACTCGGGGCCTGGGCATTTTCATCGTGTCCAACAAGTGTCAATCCGGAGTAATCCGGAGCTTGGGCATTTTTCTTTTTCGAGGGCCAACATGTATCAATCCAGGGTAACCTAGAGCCTGGGCTTATTTCGCACACCCAACAAGTGTCAACTCGGAGTAATCCGGGGCCTGGGCGTATCTGTCGTGGCCGACAGGTATAAATCCAGAGTAACTGGACTTTGGGCTTATTTTGCGCAGCCAACAAGTATCAACCCGGAGTAATCCGGGCCTTGGGCGTATTTTTTGTGCAACCAACTAGTGTCAACCCGGAGTAATCCGGGGCTAGGGTGTGTTTCCCGCAGCCAACTAGTGTCAACCCGGAGTAATTTGGGGCGTGTTTCGCACCGCCAACTAGTGTCAACCCGGAGTAATCCGGGGTTAGGGCGTATCTTTCACGCAGCCAACTAGTGTCTACCGGGAGTAACCCGGGGCTAGGGCATATTTTTCGCGCAGCCAACTAGTGTCAACCCGAAGTAATCCAGGGCTAGGGCATATCTTTCGCGCAGCCAACAAGTATCAATCCAGGGTAACCTGGATCTTGGGCGTATGATTTTCGATTCTGGAGGTGAGCTGAACGCAGGTTTCTAAAGAAAACATTCTTTTATTTCAGAGGACGGTGCCTCGTTAAAACCTCGCCAAGTAAGACCCCCTTGGGATAAAACCTTGGCGAAGGAAAAAGAGTACACCTCCTTATTTGATTTATGTACAACTTCCCAACCACACTAAGCATAGTACTTTTTCAACTTCGATATATTCCAAGGACGTGGCACTCCACACCCTTCATTGTCCTCTAGCTCGTAAGCACCTCCCCCTAAATTGCGGGCCACCTTGTAGGGGCCGTCCCATGTCAAGTCCACCTTCTTGGCCGACTTGAGCACATCTGCTCGCCTCAGGACTAGATCTCCCACCTGAAACCGCCTGTGCCTTACCCTTCGATTGTAGGCCGCCTTCACTCGACTCTAATACCTTTCTATTCTTATCTGCGCGGTATCTGGGGAATAAGTATCGGCCAACTCTGTGCTAGCAGCCGACGACTCATAGGCAGTGGCTTGGTTAAGGGAACCCACCGGAGCCGTAGTGAAAGCGAGTCTTCATAGGGCAATTGTCCTCGTAATGGATGACCCTATGTGTCTCCATTCCTATCTCTACAGGTATTAGAGCCTCTGATCCGTAGACTAGCTGGAAAGGTGTTTCTTCCTTAGCTTCCCCTGCAGTAATGTGGTACGCCCATAGGACGGGATCTAGAGATTCCTGCCACTTGCCACCCTCCTGCTCCAGTCTGGCTTTTATCCCCCGAAGAATAGTACGATTGGTGACTTCCACCTGTCCGTTAGCTTGAGGGTGTCCCACCGAAACGAATCTCTATTGTATCTTCATCCTTCGCAAAATTCACGGACCCTAGATCCACATAACTGCGTACCGTTGTCCGAGATAAGGATCCAAGGGGCTACGAACCTACAACAAATATGATTCCATAAAAAAGCTATTACGTTAGTCATATCAATTTTCGACACTGTCCTGGCTCTACCCATTTACTGAAGTAGTCGACGGCTACTATGATGAATTTCTTCTGGGCTTTCGCTATAAGCATAGGTCCGACTATCTCTATTCCCCACTTATCAAACGGACAAGGGGAGTGCATAACTCCCAGCTCCTCCGCCGGCACATGAATCTTAGGACTATGTTTTTGGCAGCTTCGCACCGTCTGACCAGCTCCTTAGCATCTCTTAGCAATGTTGGCCAGATGTATCCCGCTCTAATCACTCTCTGAGCGATGGCCTTGTACCCGGCATGATCCCCGGTACAACCCTCGTGGACGTCTTCTAACACCAACATCCCCTGTTTCTTGGATAAGCAACGGCGTAGGTGTGGACGAAAGCTCTCTTGAATAATTCATTCCCGATGATGCAGAACTTCTATCGGTACTTCCCTGTGTGCTTGTGTTCAAGATCGCGTAAGGCCTCTAATATAGGAGCTCTTCAGTCTTCTTCCTCATCTATGCATCCCACTTGCTCCTTCCGATCCTTCCTACTGGCCGTAAGCATCGTAACCTTCCTGGTCCCCTCCATAACTGCGGTGCTGGCCAACCTTGCTAGAGTTTGCCTGGATATTTTCCTCTCGAGGGATTTGTCGTATCTCAAAACAGTCAAAGCTGGACTTCAACCGTCCTACTCGTTCGGTGTACCTCGACATCTTCTCATTTTTCAGTCATGTAATTCCCTTGAAATTGTTGGGCCACTAACTGAGGTCTGAATGTATGATTACCCCTGTGGCTCCAAAGCTGCTGAGAATTTCCATCGCCTTCACCAAGGCCTCAACTCAGCTTCGTTATTAGATGCCGAAAAGTCAAATGTTATGGCAAACTGGAGTTCATCCCTTCCGGCGTAATAACGAACACACCTGTCCATGCTCCTATCGACGTTGATGAGCCATTGTCATAAGCTTTCCAGGTTAGTATCGTTTCTCCTCGGGTGGATTCCAACAGGAAGTCCGACAGAGGTCGTCTTTCACACTCGACATCGTATTCACCCGACTCCACTGCCCACTATACCATCCTTCCGGAAAGGTCTGGTCTACTCAAAGTCTGTTTCAAAACTAAATTGGAGCGTGTACTTTGTGAGATAAGTAGTGGTGTAACCTTCGGACCGACACCATCACCGCCAGAGCTGCTTTCTCAACTTCGGAGTACCTGCTCTCAGCCCCGTGCTCGTCTTACGCACAAAGCACAACTGGTCTCTGGGTGTCGCCTTCCTCCTTTAGGAGGACAGAACTCACGGCGTGTTCCACTTCAAAGCTGCCACGTTTAATCTTTTGATATAAGATCGGAGGCTCTCATCCGGTCGCTGTTTGACTTGAAATAAGGACATGTCGGATTTAGGGTGCTCCCAAGCGCTAGCAAACTGGTTAACGAACATCTCCAGGAACTCCTCGAATGAATGGATAACCTCTGGTTCTAGCTAGCGGAAGCATTGTTGGGCAGCTCGCACCAACGTTGTCAAGAAAACCCTACACTTTACTCTATCCGAGAAGTTTTGCAGCAGGATGGTGTTCTTGAAACGCAAAATGTGGTCCTCCGGATATATGGTACCGTCATATTCGTATGGTAACTACCTAATGTTAAGCGATACTTCTCCCTCCAACAGCTCCTTAGCAAAAGGCATTCCGGCCTGATGCATTCCTCGAAGATCCGGCCTGATTGCCTTATTTTGCATCTCCTCTACTACTTTTCGTAGGTCAGACATCTGCTTCCTAAGCTCATGTCCCCTCTCACTCATAACTCCTTTCTGAACATAGTTCCTCACTTTCACTTCCTGTTCTCTGGTTTCCCTGTCTCCTTCTGCCCTGCATTTGCTGGCTATGGTCGTCGGAGATGCTACATTCCTTGGATTCGTTGGCTTTTGCCCTTCCTGAAGTCTTCTAAGGAGTTCACTGCTTCGTTTTGGAGGTGGCGTTAGCGGCCCTCCATTTCTTTCTCCTCGGACAACCTCCCTTTCTGACGGGTTCATCTCTGGCTGAGGGCCTAAGGTCCCTTCTGCAGCCACCGCATTCTCTCCTACAATTTCCGTCCATTCTGAGACATGCCCATCTGAAGTTCTGCCCTGAACAGACAGGACCTGCTTCCACTTGCCTTTGTTCTTTGCCCTATTAGCTGTCATTGGAGCATCCACCGCGTTCTTCACCAGTAAATCCAGTTGTTCCACCGTCATGGTTATGGGAGTTTGGGGCAGAACTTCTCCAGATGGTCCTGCAAAGGAGGGTGCCGGCGTCGGTGATAAGGTCTCGACCGGCAACGCCAACGTCAGAGCCGGTGCAGGACTCTTTCTAGCTTTTCCCGCGGCTTCCTCAAATCTTTCGTGCAGATTCTGCGACAACGGCGGCTGTTCCTCCATCGTCTTACCTCTACCTCGTCTTAAGAATCTACTGCTCTCCTAACACTGGCACTTTCCTGCTATCTCTTTAACGTCTCGCCTTCAAATAGACGCAAACTCGATCTGCCTTCCCCGCTACAACCACCCAGCGTACTCACGTCTCAGTCCGTCTTTCCCGCAGACGGCGCCATCTGATGCTGGTATGACCCTGATCAACCAGATTTGGTCCGGGAGATAGGAGTTGACGAGTGAAACGGACTGGGTTGGGTATCTTAGTGTCTATTTTAGATCTATTATTTAGTGCTATAAACGAAAGAGATACAGATTTTATGTGGTTCCGATAGGTATCCTATGTCCACGAGCCGCCGAAAACAGTATCCACGATTCGCAGTTGGGGAATACACACTCAAGCTCACTTCTCTCGTTACAGTGCGTTAATGGTGGAGAAGATGACAACAGGAAAAATGTCTAAGATTTTTGGTGTATGTTGTGAATGTCATCTCTTTCTTTCTTTCTCTCTTCTCCAATATATCCGTTGGCCTCTCCTTCCCAGCTGGCTGTCCTTTGGGACCACTTGACTGCAGTTCCTGGTACTACCTAGGAGAGACAACAATTGCAGGTGTACTATTGTCAGACTGGCGCGCCTCCTCTTTGTCTACAATGTCACCCACTCTCTGCATTCCACGTGTCCCTTGGTCGGCTATGCCCAATATTTCCCGCTCAAACCATCTCATTGTCAGAACCTTCCGTACAGAACTTCTGGTCTCTAGCTCTTACCTGCCCCCATGTCCTAAAAGTTACTCAATGCAGGTAGCCAGGTTAGGAGGAATGTTGGATCGAAGGTTACCCCTATCACAAATAAATCAAGAATCCCCACAAAAGGAAACCTTCAAGAAAACCCTAATTTCTGGAGTTAAATTCATGCTAACATGTTTACTTAGATTAAGGAATGTTTAAGCTGGAAGCTCATAAGGTTGGGTTTATCTTCGGGTATTCTTATTCACCTAAGTAGAGTTTAAGTAGATTATTATATTGGGTAGAAGAAACTTTAGAACTTACGAGTTCATGGAAAGAATAATTTCAAATAGCAATTTTCGGGTAGTTTAAACTATCATGTGACTTAAATTATTTTCGGACATGGCATGGCCTAACAATTCAATTAAGTTCAGGTAAGAAGAATGTTTGGGTAAGGACATTATCAATTTTCCCTATGCTTAAATGAAATTCGAACATGAACCTTAATTTACAACTTTCGAGGGTAAGCTCAAACTAGAAATTTGAGTAGGTTAAGGAATAAAATTTTTGTCGTGCCTTAGTACCTAGGTAAATCTCGGGTACTACAATGAATTCGGCCGATTGAATAATTAGAATTATTAAAATAAATTCGGGTGTCAACTTAGTTTAGAAATTGTCGGTCAAATGGGGTTAACCTTCGCAGAGTTTTGCAAAATTTCAGGTGCAACTTAATTTAAACAATTTTGGGGTGAACTTTCGGGCGAACTTGAAATTCGGGTGTTGACCTTATGAAATTCGGGTAATCATATGAAATTCGAGTGTACGAGTCTCGGCGAATTTGAGCTTTGAACATGACCATTCGGGCGAATTTTCATTAGAAGAAAATTTGAAATCAAGATAGGCTCGGCGAATTTGAATCGGACGACATTACTTTCGACCGAATTTCAAATCGTCCTAATTCTGATCAACTTTCGAAGTAAACTTTCAACAGAATTTGATGATCGAGTATGACTAACTTTCGGATGATAGTACTTTCGCCGAGGTTCATACACAAAATCGGGACTTGACGTAACTTTGACCAATAATCAGGCGATCTATGATTCACATAAAAAGAATTTCGCCGAGCAGGTCAAGATTTGGCCGTTGACCGAAACTGTGGACTTGCACGGAATTTTGATTGCAAATCAATTGTAGAACTTTGAATATTATTTTCGGACATGAGGTATTTTCGGGCAACATATTATTTTCGAACTGACGTATTTTCAAGATAGTAATCTAATTTTGGTATTGTACTGATCTTATAATATCATTGTATGAAGGGACGAAATATTAGGAGATTCATCAGACAGTTAGCAAATAACCTAAGGACGACAAGTAAGTGGAAACTTCAACTACAACGCATAAATTGCTTATGTGCGCTAAATTTTATGTGACTATATGATTCAGTGATTTTACGTGATATGAATTATCCGCGATATGCAACTGCATGGTTAGTAAAGTAATTTATTTTGTTATTTACATGGCATATTCATATGCATGCACGTTTCATTTGGGAGATTTCGAGGTGTGAGCGTGCACCGTGTTATCGCCTAAAAGAGAATAATATTTGAAGATATAAGCATCGGATGTCGACTCACAGTTGATTCAAGGCTACTTCTATGCCACCATGACGACATGATACGTTGTCGGATATATATATATATATTATTTGGGCCAATGCCCTGTTTGCGGTAGGGTGCGACCTGGAGGTGTGACTTGAGAGAAGGAGCGACATCGAGGGTAACTCTGGTGTTGGCAACCTTGGAGTGAGCTACCAGCGTGAGCGACCGCGTGGCAGGCAGATGTTACCGCATTGGGCCGAAATGCCAACCTAGGGGAACGTGATGCATGCTAGCGTAAGCCATCCAGGGGACTGCAGTCACATTTATCCATACTGGATTGAGCTCATTTATGGTGCATAATAAGATTAGCCGAGGGCCCTGGGAGAAAAAAGAATAAGACGTAGTTACGAGAGTTAAAATGCATTGGTGCGGATGCCTCTGCGGGATTTGGGGACTTGCATAGTGATAGGGGTAACCTTCAGCCCAACATTCCTCATAACCTGACTACCTGAAGATAATGACTTTTCGGACATATGGACAGATGAGGAGGACATCTGGGGACCTGTGACTGTACGGAAAAAGTAGACGGACTCTGACATGGAAATAGACTGGGCAGGAAATATTAGGCAAAGCAGACCAAGGGACACGTGGATCGCTGTGAGTAGTCGACATGTGAGCAGGAAGGGGGCGCGCCAGTCTGACAACCGTACGCTTGCAGGTGCTGTCTCTCCTATGTAGTACTGGATGTCGCTATCATGTGGTCCCGGAGGACTGCCAGCTGGGACGACAAAGGAAAACGGGTATATCCAAATAGAAAGGGATCAGAGAGAAGATAGATTCAAGACAAGGCATAAAACACTTAGAGAATTTACTGTATTCATCTTCTTTATTCTCTTTTCCGCCATTAACATACTGTAACGAGCGAGGTGAGCTTGAGTGTGTATTTTCCGACTGTGACTAGTGGACACTATTTTCGGCGGCCCGTGGACGTAGGACACCTGTCCGAACCACGTAATCTACGTCTCTGTCATTTCTTTCTTTCTCAGAACTAAAATGTAGATTCTAAAAGACACCCAAAACACCACGCCTAGTCTGTTTCACCCATCACCATATTTCCCGGACCAAATACTGTTGATCGAGGTCATACCCGCATCAAATGACGCCGTCTATGGGAAAGATGGTCTGAGACGTGAGTGCTGGGCAGTGATAACAAGGAAGGCATGCCGTTTCTGGGTCTGTTTGAAGATAAGGCAACGAAGGTAAACCGAGTTTGTGTCTGATTGAAGGCAAGACGTGAGAGAGACAATAGAAGGGTGCCGTCGTCAGAAGAGCAGTAGGCCCTAAGGACGTACAAAAGTTGGCTATGATGGAAGAACAACAATCGTTAGTACAAGACCTGCAGGGAAGGTTTGAGTAAGTCGCCGGGAAAGCAGGGAAAAGCCCCGCGTCGGCCCCAATGTTGGCCTCGCCGATCGAGATCCCGGTGGTTGCACCGACACCCACCTTTGTAGGACCATCTGGAGCGGTTCCGCCTCAAACTCCCATAACCATGACGGTGGAACAGCTAGACTTGTTGGTGAAAAATGCGGTGGATGCGACTATAACTGCTAGGAAGGCGAGGAACAAGGGCAAACGGAAGCAGCCCTTCTCTGTTCAGGGCAGGACCTCAGATGGACAAGTCTCAGAATGGACGGAAACTGTAGGAGAAAACGCGGTGGCCGAAGAGGAGACCTTACGTACATTACCAGAAAGGAACCCGTCTAGAAGAGAGGTTGCCCAGGCAGGAGGAGACGATGGACCGTTTAACCCAACACCCAGACGAGGTGAGGAACCTCTCAGAGGAGTTCAGGAACGGCCAGCAAATCAAAGAAATGTAGCACCTCCAACAACCATATCCAGTGAATGCAGGATAAAGGGCGATAGGAGAGCTAGCGAGCAGAAAGTAGAAGGGAGAAGCTGTAGCACGCGCGGTCGGGGGGAGTTGTCAGTTCGAAGGGATAGGAGCTTAGAAGGCAGATGTCGGACTAGAAAATGGTAGACTAGATGCGGAACAAGACGACTAGGCCGCATCTCCGAGGGTTGCACCAGGCGGCACGCCTTTCGCCAAAGAGTTGTTGGAGGGTGAAGTAGCGCTCAACTTCAAACAGTTTCCGTACGAGTACGATGGTACCACTGACCCAGAGGAGCATGATCGAGCGGATCGAGTAATAAAAATAAAACGAATATCGACGAACTATCCTACGCTCAACAGGCAAGTGTACCTATCGAAAATAGTATAGAATTGGCAGGTATTCGAGTATCGAACCCAAAGGAACTATATACTCTAAAAAACGTCGTTTAAATATCCTAGTAGAAAATTCGATGTTTTTGTTTTGGAAAATGGAAAACACAGTAAACACTTAAAGAAAAGCTAATAATAATAAACGCGACGACTTTGTGAAGGAAACGTATTTGAGACTTCGAATCCCTGTAGCTCAATCGAACGACAAACAAGTTATATATTTTAGCTAATTATTATACCGTGAGGATTCCTAGAGCATGCGTACGAATTTATACGACTGACGAAACTGCGCCTTATCACATAAGAGTCGTAAACAACTAATCTACGAATTAAGTAGCTGGGCAAGCTTCCCTAACTACTCAGACGAAGATCGCATTGAAACACGACGAATCCCGCTATTAGATTTGACTCTAATCCGGCGGGATAGTTCAACCTATCTCTAGCGATGAGTTTATTCCGCTCGTTTACGAGTGGTCTAATCGTCGCACCTCTCTCGAGCGTAGCGTTCGATTTCCCAATAATTATTTCGACCACGTAGACATAATCAAAACAATAGCATATATCGTAACCGAGTCATAATAAAAAGCATATTAATAATACGTTCAAATACGTACGATATCGCTAGGGTTCATCTAATCTCAAATACTACGACTTTAGCCACTCATATGAAATACTAACACAACGAGGAGCGTAAATAACAAAGAAAAACACATGTTTCTTCCCTGAATTTAGACTTAGCGGTTCGACCTTCGTTGAGGACTTTTGTCGAGCACGTGGTGGACAAGTTAGGGATGCCCAAGGTAATCACGTCCGCTGCCCCTTTTCTGACTCTAACACGCAACACAGCCCAATATCGCCTACACACGCTGCCTTGCTCGCTGCTCTCCACGTAGATCACCAACTCCCTAACTTTGGTCTTTACGTCGATTCCCCCTCTCTGCCGTGAGTTGCTTTCTTCGTTGAGGTGAGTGACGTGGCTTTTTGATGAGAGGTGAGTAACATAAGACAAGTGGAAGGTCGTTGAGGTGTGTGCTTGGGGTGGTGGTGACCAAAAGGTTACGTGAAATGATGAAGGTTCAGTGAATATATGAGACGGACTTCTTCCTTCTTCCCCCCTAGCTCAGGTTTAGATGCCTCTATTTATAGATGATGGAGGGGAACAACAAATCTCCACTTGTCAAGAATGGCATGAGATTGGGTGTTGATTTTCTTCCTTGAGCGGTGAACCTTACTTTTTTCCTTCTTTGCGAGCGGCGTACGTGCTTGTGAGTCTTCGTTTCTCTCATGTGCGTGTATGTATGCCATCTTCAAAGTTTCTTCATCTTTGACTTTCTTTAAGGCCGTTTAAGAGGAATTGAAAAGGTGATGGGCTTGGGCTGAATTTAGTTTGGGCTCAATTGATTTTGGGCCGAGTTCAAATCGTTTCTGCACAACAAAATAGCAGTGAGTTCAAAAATTCAAATCTCCCAATCTCAAACTCGAAATAGAAATCCCTTCGGTCAAAATCAATATCAACGAGTCTTCTTGCATCTGTTAAATTTTCAAGTCCATCGGACATCGTTTACCCCGTCAATTCGAAGGAATTCGAACCTGCCGCACAACTGTCGTTAAAAGTTTGATATCGTCGTTAAATCATATTTAAGTGCTATAATTTTAATCACGCAAACGACTTAAAAGTAACAAATATAAACGTAAGGAAATACGTTTATCAAAATTCTCCACACTTAAGCGTTTGCTTGCCCCCAAGCAAATAAAATAAAAAGGCATAGAAAATGATAAAATCATGTAACGTACCAATCAAGAATGAAAGCACGTAAGAGAAAATGCAAGTAAAGTCGGAAAACATATTTGGAATCATCGACTAACTACACGATTTTCTTTAGCGATACCGTCAAAATCCGCACCTCACAGATATTCACTCAAATCACTCAGTGTATGGGTTAAGATGTCGGTGATATCTCTAGGGCATGCACTAATCTAATCCCTACCATAAGCTTGCAAGTAATTCGTAAATCTACCACTTTTAATGATCAAGTGTGAATCGGAAGGTCTTTTACCGGGTTATAGCAGCTCAATATATCAAATATGCAAGGAATAAGCGTCAAAGGATATGAGTTGCAGTCACATCGGGATCATGCCATTGTCTTGAACGCGCCAAAAGTCCGCTTTTTTTTTATTTATTTTTTTTTGTGCGTCTCCGCCGTTCTTGACTAAGCCCTTCTTCTCTCAACTCTCGATAAAGAAAATATGTAGTGTGCGTTGAGAGTGAGAGATTATCATAGAAGGGTTCTTAGCTCTTTCTCTTTTTTTTTTTTTCGACGGCGTTAAGCTCCCCTTCTCTCGGCCTCTTTGCGAGTGAGAGATTATCAGTGGGGGAGTTTTTGACTTTTTTTTTTTTAACTAAAGGCTTCTTTCGGGACGCGCCTTTCGACTTTGGCATTCAACCTTCATTTCCACATTAATTCAGGTAAGATGATCTCTGGAGGCTTATTTAGGTCAGCGGCTTATAATTCCGGGTATCACGAATAAAAGGCTCAGGCTCAAAGTGGACTAACTACGGGGTCAGTCGTGGTTGGATATTTTGGCTATGGACTGATTCCTAATGCCTTCCTCATTTTCACGCAATCACACATTAAGTAGTTTCAAAACGCAATAAACAAGCAAGTTCTGAAGAGAAATAAACTAAGCATGATTCACACAACCAAAGAAATGAGCAAAAAGCTCGTAGGCTCAAAAATCTCACAAAAATCGGGTTATGTGTACGAATCTCTCAAGTATCGTCAAGTTCATCATGTAAGAAAGAAGTAGACTACGCATATGTATCCTAATTACTCACAAAATTCCAAACATGAAGTCATCCCTTCATGATAAGAAACACAATTTTCGAAAAAAACATGTTATGCCAAATTTTCGAAAAAATTTGTACCAAAAATCAAGACATGCATATATATATATAACATGTTCGCCTAAATTTCACAGAAATTCCCCTCCCCACACTTAAGATTTACGTTCCTCAACGTAACAATCATGTAACATAAGGAAAAGAGAATAGAAAGATAAACGAACTTGCCTGAATAGTCCGATATGCATGCTTTGTACGACTCCTCCCCACACTTAAGATTTTGAATTCCCTGCGATCGTTGAAAAACAAAATCATAAAAACTAAAAATGCGCATAGAAATAATGTAAAAACATAGGATAGGCTTGGGGTGCCTCCCAAGTAGCGCTTTTAATGTCTTTTAGCTAGACATAGTTTGGTGATTTTTAGCTCTGGGTAGTATCGAGGTGGTGGATGGTTTCTTTTTCGAGCGCCTCGATGGTACCGCCATACTAATGCTTGAGTCGGTGCCCGTTCACCTTGAAGGTCCCCTTCTCCGGATGTGTGATCTCAACAGTTCCGTACGGGAATACTCGCGTCACCATGAATGGTCCCGACCATCTCGATTTCAGTTTGCCGGGAAACAACCGTAGGCGCGAGTTGTAAAGCAAGACCTGATCGCCTTCTTGGAATTCCCGTTTCATTATTTTACGATCATGATACATCTTCGTACGCTCCTTGTAGATGCGAGTATTTTCGTACGCCATCTGCCTCCATTCGTCGAGCTCGTTGATCTGTAAGTTTCGCTTTTCACCTGCAGGATTCAAATCAAAATTTAGTTTTTTTAGCGCCCAATACGCCTTGTGTTCAAGCTCGACGGGTAAATGACAAGATTTCCCGTAAACAAGTCTATAGGGCGTAGATCCGATAGGCGTCTTATATGCTGTTCGGTACGCCCATAAAGCATCGTTTAGCTTGTTCGGCCAATCCCGCCTATGGTGTTCCACTGTCTTCTCTAGTATCCGCTTCAGCTCCCTATTCACGACCTCCACTTGGCCGCTCGCTTGAGGATGGTATGCAGTAGTAACACTATGTTTAACGCCGTATTTCTCGAGCGTCTTTGTAAATTGGGTGTTACAAAAATGCGTTCCTTTATCACTGATAATGCAACGAGGCGAGCCAAATCGTGAAAATAAAGATTTCAAAAATTTAACGACTACCCTAGCATCATTAGTAGGTAGCGCTTGCGCTTCTACCCATTTTGACACATAATCGACTGCTACTAGGATATATCGATTTTTAAAAGATGTCGGAAACGGACCCATAAAATCAATGCCCCATACATCAAATATTTCACAAACGAGTATAAAATTCTGAGGCATTTCATTGCGCTTAGAGATATTACCTGTTCTTTGGCATCTATCGCACATTTCTACATACCTTTGCGCGTCCTTGAAAATTGTTGGCCAGTAAAATCCACATTCTAGTACCTTTTGTGCAGTTCGGTTGCCTCCATAATGACCTCCGCACGGGCCCGTGTGGCAATGTCCCAAGATATCGATTGTTTCAGGGAAGCTTACGCATCGCCTGATTATGTTATCCGCACAAATCCTAAATAGATAAGGATCATCCCAAAAGTAATACTTCAAGTCCGAGAAGAATTTCTTCCTCTGGTGACTCGTGTATCCCCTTGGTAAGATCCTAGCTACAAGATAATTAGCAATATCGGCATACCATGGAAGCTCATCAGGTACCTCATGTATAGCGTAAAGGTGTTCGTCGGGAAAGTAGTCTCGGATAGTCTCCTCTTTTGTAACCTCGCATGGTGTCTCTTCTAGTCTCGACAAGTGGTCTGCGGCAAGATTCTCCGTTCCCTTTTGGTCGCGGAACTCCACGTCGAACTCTTGGAGTAGTAGAATCCATCGGATCAGCCTCGGCTTTGCATCCGGCTTCGCAAAGAGGTGCTTAATGGCCGAATGATCCGTGTAGATGATGACCTTCGATAGGATAAGATACTGACGGAACTTGTCGATTGCAAACACGACTGCAAGCAATTCTTTCTCGGTGGTAGTATAATTTGATTGCGCCTCATTTAGAGTCTTGCTTGCGTAGTGTATCGGTTGGAAATATTTTTCCCGTCGCTGCCCCAAAACTGCACCTACTGCAAAATCACTGGCATCGCACATTAGTTCGAATGGTAGCCTCCAATCCTGAGCTACCATGACAGGAGCATTAATAAGCTTATC
Organism: Craterostigma plantagineum; assembly: GCA_027422505.1. Taxonomy (NCBI): domain Eukaryota; kingdom Viridiplantae; phylum Streptophyta; class Magnoliopsida; order Lamiales; family Linderniaceae; genus Craterostigma; species Craterostigma plantagineum. Next base: position 9,899,825 of record JAPQWV010000021.1, on the reverse strand, counting down.
CTTGAGTAGTGTAAAAGCATTCATACAATCGGTCGTAAACTCATAAGGTACATCTTTTTCTAGCAAGCGAGTTAAAGGTCTAGCAATTTTAGAAAAATCTTTAATAAATCTACGGTAAAAACCAACATGTCCTAAGAAACTTCTAATTGCTTTTACCGACGAGGGTGGAGGTAATCGTTCAATAGTTTCTATTTTTGCTCTATCTACCTCAATTCCTCTAGCCGATATCTTGTGACCTAAAACGATACCTTCTCTAACCATAAAATGGCATTTTTCCCAGTTTAGCACAAGGTTCATTTCCTCGCATCGTTTAAGTACCGCCTTAAGATTGTAAAGACATACCTCAAATGAGTTACCAAAAATCGAAAAGTCATCCATGAAAACCTCCATTCCTTTACCGATTAGTTTGTCGAAAATGGCCATCATGCACCGTTGGAAGGTAGCCGGGGCATTGCACAGTCCGAAAGGCATCCTCCGATATGCAAAGGTTCCGAATGGGCACGTAAAAGTCGTTTTCTCTTGATCTTCTGGTGCGATCGGGATCTGCAAATAACCTGAAAGACCATCAAGAAAACAATAAAATTCATGACCAGATAAACGCTCAAGCATTTGATCAATGAACGGTAAAGGAAAATGATCTTTTCGTGTCGCGTCATTTAATTTCCGGTAGTCGATGAACACTCGCCACCCTGTAACGGTCCTTGTTGGAATGAGTTCGTTTTTCTCATTGGTTACCACCGTCATTCCTCCCTTCTTTGGCACTACTTGGACTGGGCTTACCCATGCGCTGTCTGAGATCGGGTATATGACTCCCGCATCAAGTAGCTTTATTACCTCAGCTTTTACTACCTCCTTCATGTTCGGGTTTAGACGCCTTCGATGTTGCACCACAGGCTTGAAATCGTCTTCCATCAGGATCCTATGCATGCAAAAGGTCGGACTGATTCCTCGAATATCTGATATCTTCCATGCGAGCGCCTTCTTATGCTCCCGTAACAGGTCTAGGAGCATGATTTTCTGCTTATTCTCCAAATTTGATGCTATAATTACGGGGAGCTTCGAGTTTTCCTCGAGAAACGCATACTCCAAGTGATCGGGCAGTTGCTTGAGTTCAAGGGTTGGTGGCTCCTCTATCGAACATTTTTCTTTTTCCTCTTCTTTGTTCGGGTGCACTTCGATGTTAGGTTCCGCCTCGTCTTTGTCTGCGTCTATTTGGTCAACCTCAAAAGATCGTTCATGCATTGGCTCTTCAGTCTCTGCTAATCCGGACATCGAAGCAAACGTTTCTGGTTGTGATAGTCCCTGCAATGATAAAAAGTCGTTCCATGCATCAATGTAAAAACATTTATCGTCTAATTTCTCGGAATTTTTCATTGATTCGGTCATATCGAATGTGACTTTTTCGCCATCTATAGTTAATGTCAATGTTCCGTTACGAACATCGACCATGATTCCTCCAGTAGCGAGGAATGGCCTACCCAATATTAGAGGAATATTTTCATCCTCCTCCATATCGAGAATAACAAAGTCTGCAGGAATTATAAATTTATCGACTTTAACTAGCACATCTTCTATGATACCCCTAGGATACTTAACAGATCTATCCGCTAATTGTAAACTCATCCTAGTGGGTTTGGGCTCTCCTAAACCAAGTCGTTTAAACATAGAATAAGGCATCAAATTAATACTTGCTCCTAAGTCGGCCAATGCCTTACTTACGACTAAATCGCCTATTAAACATGGTATAGTAAAACTCCCTGGATCCTTAAGCTTTTTTGGTAGCTTGTTCTGTAGAATGGCAGAGCACTCTCCTCGCAACTCAACGGTGGAAACATCTTCAAGCTTGCGCTTGTTCGTGATAAGATCCTTCAAAAATTTTGCCCAACGAGGCATCTGCGCAAGGGCATCAACAAGTGGTAAATTAATATGTAATTGTTTAAAAATAGCGAGAAATTTACCAAACTGATCATCAACGATTTCCCGTTTAAGTCTTGCTGGGTATGGAATTTTTGGTTGATACGCCTTGACAGGTGGCTTAGACACAGTTTCTTCTTGTATGTCGGCCTCGCCGCTCGGTTGCGTGGGTTCAACGTTCTTCTTCGTTTTCTGTACTACCTCGAGCTCTCTCCCATTACGAAGTGTCACCGCCTTTACATGGTGGTCCCTTGGATTGGTCTCGGTGTAACTTGGCAACGATCCGGAAGGACGTTGTTGGATTGATTCGGCGATCTGTCCAACTTGCTTCTCTAAGGCCCGTAGGGAAGACTCGGTGTTGTGCAACCGTGCTTCTTGATTATCCAAGCGAGAGTCGAGCTTTCCCATTAGCTTCTCGAGCATTCCCTCGAGCTTATCAACGCGATTATACGAGGTGGGCTCAGCATTGGCGCCATGGTATCCTTGCGTTCTTTGGTTTTGAAATCCTGGTGGAGCTTGTTGTTGATTACCGTAGGCCAAGTTCGGATGAACTCGGTTCGGGACGTAGTTTCGTTGGCCTTGGTAGTTACCCATGTAGTCGACGTGCTCCATCGGAATAGTGGATGGACAACGGGTTGTGTCGTGATTTTCGCCGCATGTAGCGCATGGCGGAGTATAATTTGGGTATGCATGAGGAGGTGGAGCAGCTGCAGAAGTCCTCGGGACAGATTGTACCTGCACAGCGTTAACAACCGGCTTTGTTGTTAGCGTGGGTAATAGTGTATTCATCAACGTTTGCATTTGGAGGTTGTTAGCTGCGATTTGTTGTTGGAGTGTGTCGAACTTGGCGTTTATCGCTGTTGCATTATCGACATCGTACATCCCCGGTGGTTTGCCTCTATTACTGGAACTCCCGCGCCGAAAGTTATTTGCGCTATATTCTTCGATTTCCAGCCTTCCGTTGCGCTTAAATTGCATAGCCCTCCGTTGCATGCCCCGTCAAGCAGTTGCACTCTAATATCATTCAATGATTCGTGGAACCGCTGAATCAATTCGCTCTTCGTCATTTCATGTTGCGGGAAACGATTCAGAAGCATCTTGAAACGCGTCCATACGTCGTATAAATTCTCGCCCTCCTTTTGTTTGAATGCCGTAAGGTCCATTTTTAGTTTCAGCACCTTCGACGGTGGAAAGAAGTGCGTGATGAAGGTGGCGTGCATCTCGTCCCAAGTGGTGATGGATCGTTCGGGTAGTAGATTATACCACTCCTTGGCGTTACCTCTTAGGGAGAACGGAAATAAGTAGAGCCGGATCGTTTCAGGGCTTAGTCCTTGTACTCGTATTGTGTCGGTGACGGACAAGAAGTCTCGTATGTGTCGGTAAGCGTCTTCCTCGGAGAGTCCATCGTATTGAGCCGTCGTCTGAAGCAATTGAAGCCAATGATGTTTCAGCTCAAAGTTGTTCGGGACTTGAGGAAGGACTATCGCTGAGCTGACCGACCCTACGGCGTTGTTTCTCCACAGCTCTCTCATTGGAGGCTCTCTAGCTACAAGCGGCATATCGTCACGATCTTGCGTCGCCATTTCGACTCGCCTTGCGTTTTTTTGTAGGTTATGTCGGAACGTTCTTTCGATCTCCGGGTCTCCTTCAACGATTGGTCGCGAGGGATTCCTTCGGGTCATGCACGAGCGTTCACGTACCTAGACAACAAAATAAAGATAACAATATCAATAAGAGATAAAAACCAAGAAAACAAAATATAGTGCTAAAAAAAAAAAAATTGAGCGAATGCTAATAATAACAAGAAAATAATAATGACTATAATAATATATATTTTTTTTAATAGTGATGATAAAAATAAAATAGATAGTTTGAAGAGATAATAATAATATTTATATTAATAAACGTACCTAGACCAAATGAAATCCGATTAAGCAAAAATATATATATATTTAATAATAGAAAAATAACAGCAAATAATACTAATTAAAATAGCGAAGCTAACGAAGAAGAAAAATATAAATAAAAATAATAAGCGTAGAAATAATAATAATAATAATAATAAAAAAAATAATTATAGTAATAATAATAGAGCTAGAATAATAAACTAAAGTTTTTCGAATATCAATAGTTCCCCGGCAACGGCGCCAAAAACTTGATCGAGCGGATCGAGTAATAAAAATAAAACGAATATCGACGAACTATCCTACGCTCAACAGGCAAGTGTACCTATCGAAAATAGTATAGAATTGGCAGGTATTCGAGTATCGAACCCAAAGGAACTATATACTCTAAAAAACGTCGTTTAAATATCCTAGTAGAAAATTCGATGTTTTTGTTTTGGAAAATGGAAAACACAGTAAACACTTAAAGAAAAGCTAATAATAATAAACGCGACAACTTTGTGAAGGAAACGTATTTGAGACTTCGAATCCCCCTAGCTCAATCGAACGACAAACAAGTTATATATTTTAGCTAATTATTGTACCGTGAGGATTCCTAGAGCATGCGTACGAATTTATACGACTGACGAAACTGCGCCTTATCACATAAGAGTCGTAAACAACTAATCTACGAATTAAGTAGCTGGGCAAGCTTCCCTAACTACTCAGACGAAGATCGCATTAAAACACGACGAATCCCGCTATTAGATTTGACTCTAATCCGGCGGGATAGTTCAACCTATCTCTAACGATGAGTTTATTCCGCTCGTTTACGAGTGGTCTAATCGTCGCACCTCTCTCGAGCGTAGCGTTCGATTTCCCAATAATTATTTCGACCACGTAGACATAATCAAAACAATAGCATATATCGTAACCGAGTCATAATAAAAAGCATATTAATAATACGTTCAAATACGTACGATATCGCTAGGGTTCATCTAATCTCAAATACTACGACTTTAGCCACTCATATGAAATACTAACACAACGAGGAGCGTAAATAACAAAGAAAAACACATGTTTCTTCCCTGAATTTAGACTTAGCGGTTCGACCTTCGTTGAGGACTTTTGTCGAGCACGTGGTGGACAAGTTAGGGATGCCCAAGGTAATCACGTCCGCTGCCCCTTTTCTGACTCTAACACGCAACACAGCCCAATATCGCCTACACACGCTGCCTTGCTCGCTGCTCTCCACGTAGATCACCAACTCCCTAACTTTGGTCTTTACGTCGATTCCCCCTCTCTGCCGTGAGTTGCTTTCTTCGTTGAGGTGAGTGACGTGGCTTTTTGATGAGAGGTGAGTAACATAAGACAAGTGGAAGGTCGTTGAGGTGTGTGCTTGGGGTGGTGGTGACCAAAAGGTTACGTGAAATGATGAAGGTTCAGTGAATATATGAGACGGACTTCTTCCTTCTTCCCCCCTAGCTCAGGTTTAGATGCCTCTATTTATAGATGATGGAGGGGAACAACAAATCTCCACTTGTCAAGAATGGCATGAGATTGGGTGTTGATTTTCTTCCTTGAGCGGTGAACCTTACTTTTTTCCTTCTTTGCGAGCGGCGTACGTGCTTGTGAGTCTTCGTTTCTCTCATGTGCGTGTATGTATGCCATCTTCAAAGTTTCTTCATCTTTGACTTTCTTTAAGGCCATTTAAGAGGAATTGAAAAGGTGATGGGCTTGGGCTGAATTTAGTTTGGGCTCAATTGATTTTGGGCCGAGTTCAAATCGTTTCTGCACAACAAAATAGCAGTGAGTTCAAAAATTCAAATCTCCCAATCTCAAACTCGAAATAGAAATCCCTTCGGTCAAAATCAATATCAACGAGTCTTCTTGCATCTGTTAAATTTTCAAGTCCATCGGACATCGTTTACCCCGTCAATTCGAAGGAATTCGAACCTGCCGCACAACTGTCGTTAAAAGTTTGATATCGTCGTTAAATCATATTTAAGTGCTATAATTTTAATCACGCAAACGACTTAAAAGTAACAAATATAAACGTAAGGAAATACGTTTATCAGAGCACGTGCTACGTTTTAAGAACACCATCTTGCTGCATAACTTCTCGGAAGGAGTGAAGTGTAGGGTTTCCCCAACAGTGGTTCAGCCAGCTAGAACCAGAGGTCATCCACTCATTTGAGGAGTTTCAAGAAATGTTCGTCACCCAGTTTGCTAGCGCCCGGAAGCACCCTAAGTCTGATATGTCTCTGTTTCAAGTCAGACAGTGACCAGACAAGAGCCTTCGGTCTTATGTCAGAAGATTCAATGGCGGGCTTGGAGGTACCCTCTGCTACTAGATCCTTTAAAATTAACGCTCTGGTTCATGGTTTGCAGGATGGCGACTTCTTCGCGTCGCTCTCCAAAAAGCCCCCGCAAATGTTTGAGGAACTGCTGGGCAGAGCCGATAAGTACATAAATTTGGAGGAAAGCATGTTGGCAAAGATCCGAGAGGTAACGACCAGGACAGCACCTAAGAAGGAAATGCAAAATCATAATCGAAACAAGGGAAGTGTCCGAGTTGTTCAGCCCCAGTGGCCAGGAGGCCTATACCAGGTGGCGCGAACAGATTCCTCCCCAGGTATCAGAGGTACACTCCCCTACGAACAAGCCTGAAAGAGGTCCTGGCTGTGGCGACAAGACATCCAGACATCAGGTACCCTCGAGCCAGCCCTCGAGGATACCCAAGCCCACAATATGGGCATCACACGAACAACTGCACACACCTGAAGAATGAAGTCGAAAAGGCTGATAAAGGCGGGACACCTTAAGGAGTTCGTATATCGAGATCGAGGACCAGTTCCACCAACACAACCCCGGGAGAAGGAAGGCCCGGGACAGGACAAGGGAAAGCAACCTATGCTGGAACCTAATAGGCCTGGGCCCAGCCAACCAAGATGGTGGAGACTCACACAGGGCACGAAAGTCGTATGCTCAGATGAAAGAGAGGGGAAAGGCCTTGATAGGAGACAACCTAGTGGGTCAAATGGAGGTCATAGGGAACATACAGTTCGGAGCGCAGGATGAGGTCGACGTTGTACGACCCCATAACGACGCTCTCGTAATCACATAAGATGTGGCCGGATACAACGTGTCACGGGTATTCATAGATGGAGGCAGTTCAGCGGATATAATGTTCTTGGACTGTTTCAAGTAGATGAAGTTAGGAACGGAGCTGAAGCCGGTGACTACCTCTTTATACGGATTCGGCGGAGCTGGTATACAACCCCTAGGCCAAGTCACACTCCCAGTGGGACTAGGTGGGGACCCCAGACGGGTGGTACGAATGGTTAACTTCCTGGTGGTTGATGCGGTTTCTTCATATAACATCATATTAGGGCGTCCAGCTATTAACGAATTCAGAGCCGTGCCTTCGACGTTCCACTTGAAGATCAAATTTCCGGTAGACGATCAGGTGGGGGAGGTCTCAGGAGATCAGATCAGCTCTCGCCGTTGTTACGCCAATGAAGTCAAGGTTGTGACGGGGGGAAGGAAAAAGGTGGAGTCGAAGTTAGGCAAGCAAAACGCACGAAATTAGAAGAAGAGGATGGTGAACCCACTAAGCTGCAGCCCCAACCCGACGAGGAGCTGATGACGGTGGAGCTCTACCCAGGAAAAGAGGGTTTTGCTACCCAAATAGGGAAGAAGATGGGTGAGGAGACAACGTCACAGCTGGTCGAATGTCTTAGACGGAATGCTGATCTCGTCGCCTTCTCACCAGCAGGATGACCGGAGTAGATCCCAAGACAGCTATGCATCACCTGAACATACTCCCAGGGAGCCGCCCTGTGAAACAGAGACTCCGACGATTTGGGATTGAGAGGGATCAAGACATCAAGGATGAGGTTGGGAAACTGATCAAGGCAGGACACATCAAAGAGGTACAGTTCCCCACCTGGCTGGCTAACGTCGTTACGGTCAAGAAAGGAAATGGCTTTTGGAGAATGTGTATAGATTTCCGAGACCTTAACAAAGCTTGTCCCAAAGATCAATATCCTCTACCAAGGATAGATCAGCTGGTGGATTCTACGTCTGGATGCGAGATGTTGAGCTTGATGGACGCTTATCAGGGGTACCATCAGATAAAGCTGAACCCGGACGATATAGACAAGGTTTGCTTTGTCACGGCGGGGGGCACGTACACCTACATCAGGATGCCCTTTGGGCTTAAAAATGCACGAGCTACCTATCAACGGATGGTTGATACCGTGTTCAAGAACCAGCTAGGGCGTAATATGGAGGTGTACGTGGATGACATGTTGGTCAAGTCGACGTGGACCAAAGACCACATCGTCGACCTGGACGAAGCATTCCGAACCATCCGGACGTGTGGCATGAAGCTGAACCCCGAGAAGTGCACCTTTGGAGTGCAGTCGGGGAAGTTTCTGGGGTATATGGTGACAAAAAGGGGAATAGAGGTCAACCCCAACAAAGTGAAGGCCATACTGAAAATGCAGCCACCCCTGAACATCAAGGAGGTCCAATGCTTAACGGGCAGGCTGGCGGCATTGAGCAGATTCATCGCCAAGTCCGCAGATAGGAGCCTACCTTTCTTTAGAATACTCCGGAAGGGATGCCGATTCGAGTGGACGGAGGAATGCCAGTCGGCATTCGAAAGGCGAAGGGATTACTTGCATAATATGCCGCTATTGACTAAACCATTACATGGAGATGAGCTAATCTTATACTTTTCCACAGGGGAGCGTGCCGCGAGTTCGGTTCTCCTGAAAGAGGAAGGCGACACTCAAAGGCCGGTGTACTTCGTGAGTAAGACGATGAACGGAGCCGAAAGCAGATACTCTAAAATCGAGAAGGTAGCCTTGGCAGTGATGGTGTCGGTCCGGAGGTTACGCCTCTATTTCCTATCTCACAAAGTACGGGTACGCACCAATCTTTGAAACAGACTTTGAGCAGGCCCGATCTTTCCGAAAGGATGGTCAAGTGGGCAGTTGAACTGGGTGAATACGATGTTGAGTTCGAGAGGCGACCTGCCATTAAGGGACAGACCCTGTCGGACTTCCTACTAGAATCTATCCGGGGAGATGCGTCACCGACCTGGAAGGCTTATGTCGATGGCTCGTCAACATCGACAGGTGCAGGGGCAGGAGTCTTGATTATCACACCAGAGGGGGATGAACTACAGTTCACAGTAACCTTTGACTTCCCGGCGTCTAATAACGAAGCCGAGTACGAGGCCCTGGTGAAAGGGATGGAGATCCTTAGTAGCTTAGGAGCTACAGGGGTGATCATATACTCGGACTCCCAGCTGGCAGGCCCAGCAGGTCCATCTGGTAGCCCAGATGGTGAGATATGCCGAGCGAGTAGGAAGGCTGAAAGCCTCCTTCGACAGTTTTGAGATACGGCAGATTCCCCGAGATGAGAATAGTAGAGCGGATTCTCAGCGAAGCTAGCTAGCGCGGCAGTCCCCGAGGGGACTAGGAAAGTTACGATGCTGACGGCTAGCAGGGAAGATCGCACGGAATAGGTGGGATGTATAGGAGAGGAGGAAGACTGGAGAGCTCCTATGCTGGAGGCCTTCCGCGACCCAGAACATAGGGATGCGGGAAAATTCCGACGAAGGTTTTGCCTCATTGGAGGGGAGCTATACAAGAGGACTTTTGTTCACCCCTACGCCCGATGTAAGAAGTGCGTGACTACCTGAAGATAATGACTTTCCGGACATATGGACAGATGAGGAGGACATCTGGGGACATGTGACTGTGTACGAAAAAAGTAGACGGACTCTTACATGGAAATAGACTGGGCGGGAAATATTAGGCAAAGCAGACCAAGGGACACGTGGATCGCTGTGAGTGGTCGACATTGTGAGCAGGAAGGGGCGCGCCAGTCTGACACCCGTACGCTTGCAGGTGCTGTCTCTCGTATGTAGTACTAGATGTCGCTATCATGTGGTCCCGGAGGACTGCCAGCTGGGACGACAAAGGAAAACGGGTATATCCGAATAAAAAGGGATCAGAGAGAAGATAGATTCAAGACAAGGCATAAAACACTTAGAGAATTTACTGTATTCATCTTCTTCATTCTCTTTTCCGCCTTTAACATACTGTAACGAGCGAGGTGAGCTTGAGTGTGTTTTTTCCGACTGTGACTAGTGGACACTATTTCCGGCGGCCCGTGGACGTAGGCACCTGTCCGAATCACGTAAATCTGCGTCTCTGTCAATTCTTTCTTTCTCAACACTAAAATATAAATTCTAAAAGACACCCAAAACACCACGCCTAGTCCGTTTCACCCATCACCGTTTTTCCCGGACCAAATACTGTTGATCGGGGTCATACCCGCATCACATAGCATGCATGGTTTTCACTTACTGAGCTTTATAGCTCATTCCCCATTTTTATGTGTTGTAGGTACGATAGAGTCGGACGTTGAGAAACGTCTCGACTAAGGCAAGCTGACGGCGGTACTCCACGGTCTTTTGAGGGCAAGGCTGTACATGGATGACGACATGTGGAGTGATGTTAGGGTTTTTAATATTTTGATATTTTGGGGCTGCGGCCTTTGTGTAATTACGACGATCTAGACTACATTTTGTCGTAATACTATATTTTAGGAAAATGTTTTTGTAAATTGGTCTTCCGCGGATTACGTTGCGGAAATCTGCCACCAATCTTAGTTAGAAAGTGAGGGTCGTCTCAGGTGGTATCAGAGGTAGGTTAGAGGTTCTGTAGACTGTCCATGTACGACAGCTCAAAAGTCTGAAGGATCGGTCTTCCCTGTAAGTTTTAGGTTTGACATAATTATGTGCTTATAATAGCGTGCCTATTTGTTTGACTAATTGTAGAATGACTAGCGGACATAGAGAATTTACTGGTGAGTCAAGTCGTGACCACAAACACTTAAATTATGACAAAAAGTACTTAGGTTTAGACCACAAATACTAATATTTATGCGAGAAATACATGCGAATTGGGGGAATCATCTAACACTAAAATGTTAGGTTTTAATCATACATCTCAACTAATAAGAACATTGATCATCACAAACACTAAAAAAAAAAAAGAAATTTCCCCCATCTTTACCTTCATTGTAAGTCGGATACTCATCGTTTAAATATTTAAATTAGGGCAAAACGTGCTTAAGTTTAGACAAAAAAGTACTCTAATTTATGCGAAAAAATACATGCGAATTGGGATGAATCTTCTAACACTAAAATGTTAGCTTATCAAACATCGTAACTAATAAGAACATTGATCATCACAAACACAAAAAAAAAAAAAAAGAAATTTCCCATCTTTACTCTCATTTTAAGACGGATACTTGAATCATACTTAAATTAGGACAAAAAGTACTTAAGTTTAGACCAAAAATACTCATATTTATGCGAAAAATACATGCAAATTGGGGTGAATCATCTAACACTAAAATGTTAGCTTTTATTCATACATATTAACTAATAAGAACATTGATCATCACAAACACTAAAAAGAAGTTACCTGCTATATGAGTTGCTTCTCCATCATGAGTCCTGCTTCACTTCTCCATCATCACAAACACTTGGTTTTGGGGCATATAACGAGCGCTGTTTCACTTCTCCATCATGAGTTATCTGCTGAATGATTTGCACCTGCAAAGAAAATAACCATTGAGACCAGCAAACAGAAGCTGCATAGTCGCCAACTGATAGTGAATACTTTGCTCAATGTGGAATCACACGCTATATGTAAAAGGAGAAAATCATAAAGGAGGCGTGTCTATACTCTTCGCATCTTTAACTTCAATCAGAATTTTTATCTATATCTTAACTCAGAATATAGAAGCTGCCAAAATATTCCATTCTTTAGCATAATTGAAAACCTATCCGAGCTTCACGACTCTTAGTACAAGCAATAACAAACTAAAACAAAGACTAAAATCTCTTTTCCTCTTTGATATAAGAGGAAAATCGAGATACATAAACAGGAAAATCGAGATACATAAACACTAATTTCAACAACCCATCAACTAATCTCATGATCGCAATAACTATAATAGCTTTTAATAAAAAAAAAAAAGAAAAATGGGAGTTTGAACCTTTTTCCATTATCGCTTCCAAACCCACCACAAAACTCCACCTTATCCTCGTCGTGGATCCTCATAGTCGTTTTGAGCGTCCTCGAGCGGAAATTGAACATGAGCCACAATCAAATAAGGGCTCGTTCTCGAAAGTGTGGTTGTGGGTGCCAAAATCATTTATTGTAAGGAGTAACCCTTGCCTGGAGGCTCAGATCGTTCAGGCAGCCACTCCATGGTCAGCGAAGGCTCGAGCACGTACGTAATCACTAGATCGTATAGAAATGGGGTGTTCTTCAATACTCCTCGCCGATCAAGCGCTCATCTCATCCCTGTTTCTGTTTCTGGTTAGTATTCTTTTTCATGATATTCATGATTGGACGCTTGAGTCAACAAAGAAGAAAGTGGGTATTATAGTAATTTAGAATGTGAGGGAGTTGAAACAAATTTTAGTCCTAATGTCAGTATCTAATTAAAAAAGCAAACGTGGAGAGTATGATTCATAAGTTTAAGTCTTATGAGGTATTTTTATCTAAAATCCCTATCCGATATATGTATTTTATTTAATTCTAAATTAAATAATGTTATTTCTCTAAGACAATAATAAAGATTTAAAGATTTAAATCAGATTTTAAATCGTATACTAAATATTAAATATCCAATATTTTATTTCAAAAATATCTCGTGAAGTGAAAAGACCATTTTACCCCTCACTAGTCAAACTTAGTATTTTTAACCGATAAGGGTTTTGGCCAAGCCCCAAACCTAAGTTCTCAATCTAGGACCTAGCCTTGTCTCTCTCTTTCCAAGTGAACGGTTGGCACAACCGTATTGAACCACCGACAAACAAGTCATACTTGTCGATCCAGTCACCCTACTTGAGACTTAGACTTGTGGAATAATTTTAATATTGCAGTATTCAGCTTACTGGTGCCCCTCTCTGTCCCCACAGAATCAGTAACTGAACTGCCTATATTGAGTTTTATTAATTTGTTATTCACTCAGACTGCTCACAAAATAAATCGGCTTCATGGAGGTCCCTTTTTCCTTCAACAGAATGGAGCTCAGAACGCGTTCTCCCGCTGAGAAGTATAATAGCAAGCTCATCTCCTCTCAGAGGTTTTGTTAAAAGGGGTGTAACATGGAGATATCTCTTCAATTCTTCGAAGATCTGTTGGAATTCATCGGTCCACTCAAACTGCTTATTCTTTCTCAATACCTTGAAGAACGGGAGACTCCCCTGCGTCGAGTGGGAGATAAATCGGCTGAGAGCCGCAAACCTCCCTGACAGCCTTTGGACCTCCTTAATTCCCTGCGTAGGTTGCATCTCGAAGATGACCTTCACCTTGGATGGGTTAACCTCGATGTTGTGTCACCATATACCCAAGAATTTTCTCGACTTCACTCGAAATGCACATTTTTCTAGATTGAGTTTCATCCTGCTTTCCCTTATCGTCCCGAATGCCTCCTCCAGATCCGTGGTATGATTTGTGAGATGTACGGATTTCACTAGCATGTCATCCACGTAAACCTCCATGTTTCAGCCCAGTTGTTGTTTGAACACCTTATCCACCATTCATTGATACGTGGCTTCCCGCGTTTTTAAGTCCGAAAGGCATTCGGACATATCCATATGTCCCTCATGGGGTCACGAAGCAAACTTTATCAAATACCTCTAGCTCCAAGCTGACCTGGTGGTATCATTGGTATGCATCCATCATGCTGAGGTGTAGAATACGATTTTAATTGTGCATTCATATAATTACCTGTCCTTGTAATTAGGGGCTTGATGTATAGTTGTCCTTAGTTTAGGACTTAGTTTATAATTTATACCAATCTTGTTTGGTATATAAATATATGTATAGACATTGAGCTAATAGAGAAGATTTAAAAATTGATCCAAAAGGCTTACAATTCGATTTCTAGAGAGAGAAACAGCAAATATCTTCTCTCACTACTCGAAATTCTCTCTCGAGCTCTTCAAGAAGGTTTTGTGGTCAAAATCTCAATCTCCACAATTCTTGACGATTCCATTAGAATTCATGCCTATGATCATAGAGTTAATAAATTAGGACCTAACAATTGGTGTCAGAGCAGATTCGTTCTGTTTTGAATCAAAATTGTTAGAACTCGGATCGAAAATTGTATTCTGAAACTGTTCCATGCGAAGAACAGTTTTGGCGCGAAAATTGATTTTCGATCTTATTTGCTTGATTCCGTGCTGAATTGGCTTGAATTTGATGTTTCTGTGCTTATTGTAGTGATATACATTGAGTGCGATTAGATCCGTAGCTGTTTGAACTTCATTTTAGCAGTTTGGATTAATCTGAGAAGTTACTATTCATGCGAAGAACAGTTTGAACACGTTCTGATTTTGATTAAATTCGACATGTTTTGCTTCGCAACGTGTTTAATTGTGTGTTCGTGCGTATTCATCATCTGATTACGAGAAATTACCAGCAATTTCATCGTCTAATTCATCGTTTTTGCTTAAATATGTGTTAACTGCATTCTGCGAATTTTTGCGATAATTTCAATTTTTCTCGCAAGGTTCTTCAATCAGATTAATTTCTAGATCGAAACACTCTGCGCGAAATTGTTTTTATTCGATCAGAATACTAAGTCAGACCTAAAGTCACCTCTATCAAGAACGACTTTAGTAGAAAAATTTCTCGAGCATTACTTAGCGAAAAACTTTTTCGACAAAGACCAATTTTGACTTTGCGTGCGTAAAACTTACCGTCGAAAAACTTCTTCGGTCAGACTTGTCAGTTTGACTAAGCAAAAATCATTTGCGTCCGAGAAACTTTTCCAGTGAACGAATTTATTTTGACCAGCGAGAAACTTATTAAACAATACTGTTTCTCCGCGCTCGAAATAAATTCGCGATCCAAATTTTTCTCGACCAAAAGGTTTTGAGCAATTTTTCTCGATCGCAGAATTTTTTGCTGACGTACTTTCTCGCAAGAGAACAGTAACAGGGACAATTTTTCTCGACGAAATAATTTTTGATCAAACTTTAAAGATTGAGTAAAAAATTATTCTCGAAACTAATCTAGAATCAAACGCTACTAACTATTATGCTACTTGTGAAGCACATCACATCAGTTCAAGACATCAAAACAACAAACGAAGATCCTACATCAACTCGAAAAGAAATGGATGTCTATTCTCTAGGAAATGATAATCGTCCTCCGATTCTCAAGAGAGGCGAATATACAGTCTGGAGAATCCGATTTCTAAATTTCATAGAGCTAAAGGAACAGGCAGAAGACCTTCTCTCATCAATTGAGCAAGGTCCAGCTCAGTTCTGGGTAAATGTTCCCGGTGACAACACTGCAAACCCTCCAATTCCTGCCTCTAGGCGACTGAAAGAGCCTAGGAAATATACTGCGGAGGAAAGAGTCAGAGCGAAAGCTGACCTAATAGCCAAGAACACTGTTATGCAAGGAATCCCAAATGATATCTATCGACAGATCGATAGTATTCCAACCGCTACGGGAATGTGGGATGAGCTCCACAAGATGATGCAACGAACAGAAGTCGGTATCAAGGCCAAGAAGGTTAATATTCTCACAGCCTACGATTCATTCAGAGCTAAACCGGAGGAGTGCTTACATGATCTCTACCAGAGATATCTCACCCTCTTAAATGAGATGAGGAAAATCGAAATCACTAAGACAAACATGGAAACCAATATTAGATTTCTTTCCTCTCTGCCCTCAGAATAGAAAAAGATATCCACTCAGATCAGAAAGAATAAAGAGCGAAGGGCTATAACCAACAGGAAGGAATTGACTACGACGAGACATATGCTCCTGTTGCCGGAATCGAAGCCATTCGTCTCTTCCTGGCTTATGCGGCTCATAAAGACTTTAAAGTCTACCAAATGGATGTTAAGACCGTCTTTCTTAATGGCGTGTTAAAAGAGGAAGTCTACGTCGCTCAGCCAGAAGGCTTCGTTGATCAAGAACATCCCGATCACGTCTATCGATTGGACAAAGCTCTCTACGGACTGAAACAAGCTCCACGTGCTTGGTATGACGTCTTGAGTGATTTCCTCGTAAAATCTGGATTTATCCAATGAACGATCGATACGACCCTCTTCATAAAATGGCAAGAAAATGATTCGATGGTCGTCCAAGTTTATGTAGACGACATCATCTTCGGATCAACAAATCCACGGCTATGCAAGAGATTTGGAGAATTTATGAAGAGCAAATTTGAAATGAGCCATATGGGAGAGATGCAGTTCTTCTTAGGACTTCAAGTCAGGCAGCTCGATGATGTGATATTCATCAGTCAGACTAAATAGATCAAGGACATCTTGAAGAAATTCCATCAAGATCAGAGCATGCCTATAAGCACTCCCATGTCCACAAGCTGCAAGTTGGATGCCGATCCCATAGGAAAAGCGGTCGGCTTTACATTATATCGCAGCATAATTGGCTCTTTTCTTTATCTCACCTCGAGCCGGCCGAACATCATGTTTGCCACATGTCTATGAGCCCATTTCCAAGCCGACCCCAAAGAATCTCACATGCTCGCGGTCAAGCGAATTCTTCGCTATCTAAAGGGCACCCCAAACTTAGGTTTATGGTATTCTAAAGGCACACATTTCAAATTGATTGGCTACACTGACGCTGACTATGCAGGTTGCCGAATGGGCAGGAAAAGCACATCCGGTGGTGCTCAATTTCTCGGTGAAAAGCTAGTCTGTTGGTCCTCGAAGAAACAGAATTGCATTTCGACATCGACGGCCGAGGCAGAATACGTCGCGGCTTGCCAGCTGTTGCTCGCAAATGCTATAGATGCGGACTCAGCTTCGCGATTATGGGTGCAATCTAAATAATATACCCATTTATAGCGGTAGCCAAAGTGCCATTGCGATTACATGTAATCCTGTTTACCACTCACGCACAAAACACATAGACATACAATATCACTTCATCAAAGATCACGTAGAAAAAGATACGATTGACATGTATTTTGTGAACACAGAATATCAACTAGCCGACATTTTCACCAAGGTATTGGATGAAAAACGGTTCCAATTCCTTGTCGGAAAATTAGGCATGTTGAACCTTCCGTGATTTGTGCATTATGTGATCCTATGAGCTTTCACATGTTCTATGCCATGTGTTTTCTATACTTAAAAATGCTATATCTTGCGTGAAATATTTCATTTTAATAAAATAATATATATATATATAAGTATAATATTAGGGGCATGATAATATCTTCAGGATGCTCGATCTACCTCACGAATAGAATTCACTGACATGAGACTGGTTGCTTGCCTAAATTTGTCAGTCTAAGTCGCATTCTTGTGTCTCAAAGGTATTTAGTTTGTTCCACTAAGACACAAAGCCACTTCTTATAAGTGAGGTTTCTAGCCGTTTATTACTCTCGCCGGATCTATTCTTGAGTGAGTCACACAATAATTGCTTGTCAGTAACTTGTGATTCTCGGCCTCATACTTGCCTTGTAATAGATCGTCCGAAAATGATTAGGGCACTTAGGTAATTCCTCACTTGGCCAAATATAAATTCATTCCTTTAACATTGTCTTTAGTCATCCATTTTGAGCCTTCTCCAAATTCCTTTTTTTCAATTGAAAACCCCCTATGCCTTCAACCGACAATTTAATGATTTTGATGGGATATTCAATCAAGAAAATGAGGGGGAGAAAAACTAGACGACAAAGAAAAAGATGACAAAAGAAGGAGAAAAACTCCCACGAGGAATGCTCAACGCACAAAAAGCAGATCAAAAGAACCTGCCTCTCAACTATGACACCCTCAAACACTAAGACGGAGGCATGGATCTTGCTGTGAACTTCTCCATCGATAATCTCGTACACTCGTCAGAACGGCTGGAAAGAGGAGCGCCTAGAAGTGAACTTCTCCAACGATAATCCGGTCTTATATCGAGACAACGAGAAGAGGAGCACGGCCTTGGGTTCGAATTCCACCATGAACTTCTTCAAATCGATAATCTCTGAAACCTCTCTAGGGAACAAGAGAAAAGGAGCATGGTATCGCCCCGAGAATGAACAAGAAGAACTTCACCTTAGATAATCTCTCAGCCTCGTAGAGAAGCGGAGGTTCAGCTTGAGCAAGTGCAGACGAATATGAAAACAATTAAAGGATGAGAATGAAAAGACGAAAGAGAAAAATGCCGGAGAAAAGGAGAACGACAAAGAAACGAAAGATGACATAAAGCTTATTTTCCCAAACATTATCCTTCCCTTCTAAGTCTGAGCCAAATTAAAATCCCTCAAAGTCCCTTTGATTCCAAATCGACGGTCTCCTGCAAAGGCAAAATGATTAAAAGCGCCTCGATCACAGGTTTTTTGACTTAATATGACATGTGTTGACTTGAGCGATATAAATATAAAATCCCTAGTAAAAAATTAGATGAGTGCTAGAGCGAATCTAGTGAGAGTTGTCGAAATGGATCATTCTTTGAACCTAGGACTTTAGTTTGCTGACATGACTTGGCGGCATTAAATCTTTCAACTTTCGTGTGAATTTTTAGGCGTGACAATGATCGTAGCAAAATAATCTGACCCCATAATATTAATAATATTAATATGCATACGAAAAAAATAAATAATATAAAGAAGTTAATAATAATATAGTTTTAATCGTACATTTTGATATGCAATGGTAATTTGCATTTACACTGAATTGATTAAATGCGAGCTCATATCCTCGTGCGAAATTATAGTTGCATGTTTAAATAACCATGTATCTAGACTAATAATGATAAATGGCATATGTTGAATAATTGGTCCTTAGATTGATTTATGTACTTGTTTGATAAATCAACTGAGGTGCACTATTTGAGGTGGAGCATTTACAAAAGTAATGCCTTGAACTCCAAATTATTTTGATGATCTTTTTCTAAGTATTACAGAAACACTGAGGAAGACTTCACGAGGTTATCTCGATTTGGAGTACACGGCAGTGGTTCAAATATTGGTTGGTTAAATATTTGGATCGTCAACGTGTTTTATGAATTTGAATGTAACAAATTTATCTCAGAAATATTTTTCAAGGGGAATCAAATAGAAAATTTGCTTCCAAAATTAACTCTAATATTTTCGACATCTGTTGCTTTAAGCCTTGCAGATTTATAAAATGTGAAGACGGAGCCATATGTCATCAACCGGAATTACAGGGAGTTAATTGCATTTATTTTCATACATAGGGGAGCAATTATGTGATTTACTCGTAAACCTAGGATCAATCTAAAAACAATAGAAAAACTAACAATAAAGAAATTCGGGCGAATTTTGCAATTTTCATTCGTAGATTCTCGAGCGAAAATTGATTTTGGACCAATGTGTAATTTTGCCTTCATACTGACGACAAAATTAAACAGGAACCAAATGATTCTCGATCGGAATCGTCGAGCAAAAATTAAATAGTAACCAAAGCAAAATTCTCGATCGTAGATAGTAATGGGCTTAAATTCACTAAGTCACGAAAAACGTCTAATCAGCCCAATTAAACGAAATCATTACTTGCAGTCGAAAATCCCTAAATACACACTAAACCCCTCGATCGCAAAATTCAATAGTCAAATTTTCGTGCGCAAAACTTTTTCTCTCAAAAGACGAACGACAAAACCCTTCAAGTCTTTCGACTTTTCCTCTGGTTTTCGTCTTTAGAAGGTAGATTTGACTTCTTTAAGGGATTAGTGTGTTTAAACTTCATGTGCATCTGTACTTTTCACTTGATTATGTGTTTATTTCTCGACTATTCATATTCTGAGAACTCGAATGCTTGTTGTAGTATTTTAGGCCAATATCTAAGTATAATCTTGGTTAAAAACTGCATATTAAGTAGTTTCGAAGTCCCTTGATCGTTTTATGGTAGATTGTGTTCATTCTCTACGTTATTTGAGTTCGATTGAAAGAACGACTAAAACTGGGATTTTACCATTTGAAGGCGTCGAAGAACTTTTTCGCTCGCAAACAGTGTCAATTGAATTTCAATTGTTCTACTGTTTGCACTGTAAAAGTTTTCCGATCGATAAACTTTTTGACATAGCTGTTAAGAAAGATAACGTAGATAGAAAATAATTACAATCGAGAATTTGAATTTGGATTTTATGCGAGCGAAAAGATTACTAAACGAAATATAGATCTAATAGGTGAAAAATAAGTTTCGAGCGCAAAACTTACAATTGCAAATAGTAATTTCGATTTCAATTTCACTTTCGATTGAAAATTTTAGCGGCGACAAAATTAATTTTTCGACGATAAAATTTCTTGATCGCAAACATGCACAGTAATGATTTTTGTCGATCGAAAATTTCTCGGCGAGTCACCAAGTTTCTCGCTGTCAATTTTCTCGATCGTAAAATTCCATAGCGAAACACTATTTTAAAATCGAAATACTTTCTCGCTCGATAATTTTCACTGCGAAAAATTTTATTCACGCGCGAAAATTTTTTCGACAGTAAATTTACTCAGAAATTTCATTTTTTCGATCGTAAATTTACACGGAAATTTTTCTCGATCGTGAAATTTCTCGGCTACAGTACCGTATCTTAAGTTCAAAAACTTAGAAAAGTTTGTAAGTCCTTTTCACTGTAGCTCAATAGCGCACAAAATTTTTCGATCTCAAATTAAAAGGAAAATTTCATATTATCAGTTACGCATATATTCAAACATGTTATGACATGATACTTAATTCTGGCTTGATGATTCTAATTTCGACTCAATTTAAAATCTTGAACTAATGGCTTACATTACTGATTTGTATTTCAGATGGATCACTATCCTACATACAATCACATCTATGAGAAGGCCCTGTACCTCAACCTACACGACACCAATTTCCAGCTCGACCTGACCACTAGGTGTCCGGACGATATCATGGTGTCTATACTACAAGGTCATCCCCTGTGGCATGCTCTCACAGTGACGGCCTTATCCAGAGCCACGTCATTGAAGGGGCGTACAGCTTCACAATGGTGATAGGAACGAGGCACATGAATATGAACAAGAATGACTTCGGTCTAATCCTCGACCTCCCCTACAACCCGAACTACGACCCCCTTCCAACTGACGCGGAGCTCTTGCGTGACTTCCTTCAGATGGGATACCGTCCGCCGCTCACCAAACTCGCACAAATGCAGAGCAATGGGATTCCTCATCTGTGGAAGACATGTTTGGAATCATCAACAAACGTCTATCCTCGAAGCACGCCGGTTTCGACAAAGGCAACTACAACATTTTGAGGATTTTCCATGGAATCGCCTTCTCGCAAAATTACGATTTCGCTCAACTGATCTGGAATGATCTAGCCGAGCAGATCAGGCAAAAGAAAAATAAACGCTCGAAGAATGTGCCGTACGCCCGGTGGTTCTCCGTCATCATCCGACAATACATGGAGTTGCACGAGCGGAGCATCCCTCGTCTACCTCCTGGAGGAAATTACCAACCACCGCAGCTGAAATTTTTCCACAACCCGAAACTAAGGGACTTGGACCAGCCGTCAATGGCCATACCGTTCGAGTTGTTGAGGCTCACCGACCCCACGGGAGCCAAATACAAACGGTTCTGCCGGGAGAATCATCTGAGGAAGCAGATGATCAGAGGGCCGCCGACTGATTTCGCATTCAGCCATCACCGACAACAAAGCCCTGAGGACACGATGATTGATGCAGTGGCCTAGGAGCTTGAGCAGGAGCCCCTAGTGCCATAAACTCAGCAACCAGATCCTGAGGTCACGATGATTGATGAAGTGGCCCTTGAAATGGAAGCCGAAGAACAGAATCAGGAGCTCCAAACTAAAGTGCCCGTCCATGTAGGCATGCTCGAAGAGCCCATTGAGGAGGTTCTTCAACAAGTAGCACAGCCCGAGACAGAAATGGGGCAAAGCTCTTCAAGTGCTGCGGCCACTTCTTCGCTCAATCTTGAGCCGCAACACAACCTATCGGTATCTGGTTCGCAGGTTCCAACCGAGCCTGTCGAAACACCCATAGAGGAGAATTTTCAAGATGCGACTCAAGGATTGGGTGGAAGTCTCCAACAGTCACAACCTCAAGTGACTGCGAGCCAACCTGAGGAGCCGGTGTCTGCTCAAGGTGGAGAAATACAAAGGTACCGAGGAGGACTTCCAACACCTCACTACGCCATTGAGCGAGTAGATAGGACTCGAGAAGATCTAAGCTGGAGTGACCTACCGTATCTCCCTGCCGAGGAGGTGTACAACCTCTACCAGCTTTACGTGGAGAAATACAAAGGAGCCGGTGTCACAACCCCTACCGTATCTCCTTTATATGGCTTGCCCAGAACAGCTTGTCCACTTCTTCATTCAGGATCGGTGCCCTCTCAGCTCCACACAATCGGAGCTTCTGTTTGATTGGCCGACTCCTCGGTACGATATTAAAACGATGCATGGCGATATCCGAGAGAATCCCCGTCATATCGTCCGGAGAAAAGGAGAACAATTCCGCATTTCTTTGCAAGCATCCCACAAGTTCTTTCGTAGCTTCCTCCCCCAAGTGTGTTCTTATCTTGGTGGTCCTTCTTTTTCGATCTAGATATAATTCAATGTTGACCAGCTCCTCATCAGGTTCTGGTTGTAAGCTGGAGGGCCCCCCTCCTATCTTTATCCTCTTGTCTCATCCCTTTCCTTGTCGAATAACCTCATTCTCTTTCGCCACCGTTTTTAGTTCATTCGCATAGCATTGTCGGGAGCTTCGCTGATATCTCGAGATTTTCCCCACTTGTTCTCTACGTGGAACTTGATTTGAGGTTAAAAGTATAGGGAGTGGCCCCAAAGTCATTGATGGCGGGCCGCCCCAAGATGACATTTTAGGAGGACGCGATGTCAGCCAGAAGAAAGTCGATCATCTTTACTATTCGACCGGCTCTTTTCCATTCCCACAGGTAACGTAATTTCTCTCATGGGTTATATCCCAGGACCTCCAAACCCATATAAGGCTGTGGAGACAAGGCGGAGTTTGGCCCCCAAGTCCATCTTTTTGAAACAATCTAAGAATATGATGTCCGCTGAGCTCCCTCCATCTATGAAAATTCTAGATACGTCAATTCCCGCGATGTCCGTGGCGATGACTAAGGCGTCGTTGTGTGGTCTGGAAACATGCATCTCATCCTCTGGCCTGGATTGCACGCTGGCCATGGTCACTGTATGTCCCACCAATCCCCAGGGCTGCGGACCTCCTGCCGCTCTGGCGTATGTCTTTCTAGCCCGATTGGAATGTCCCCCGCTAGGGCCTCCTACTATGATGAGGATAGGGGCCCTAGTTGGGGCTGGAGCTCCCTTGTTCGGAGGTGGTGGGGGTAGTCTGCCTTTATTTGGCGCAGATCCCACGGACTCCTTTTCAGTTGCTTTGGGACCTGGTTCGGGACCTTGACTAGTGAACTCCTTTAGGTGCCCTGCGTGAGTGAGTGCTATTTCATCCTTCAAATGATAACAATTGTTAGTCTGATGTTCGTACTCATTATGACAAAGACAGTATAAGTTAGAACGAGGTTTAGAGAGCCTTCTCATCGCCGGATGCCTCCCTACTAAAGTCAAGATATCCTCTAGGTTATTGTATAGTGGCGTGAATCTCTGTGTGGCCCTTGGGGGAGATCCCTGGGCTCCCTGAAGGGAGGTCGTGGCAACGCTTTCTTGCCCATGGTTTTTCGTAACTCCCTCCTTCTTTGGCGTGGCGACTTGCTTTTCTTCCTGTGGTTTGGCGATTTTGCTCTCTTCTAGGTTGATATATTTGTCTGCACGGAGCAGCAGCGCTTCGCAAGATTGGGGAGGTCTCTTGGATAGATACGCGAAGAAATTCCCATCATGGAGTCCATTAATCAAAGCGCTCACTTTAACAGACGAAGTAGCGGTGGGTACTTCCAAGGCGGCAATGTTGAACCTACTTATATACGTATGTAGACCTTCATTCTCCCCCTATTTTACCTGAAATAATGACATGTCAGATTGGGCTGCCTTCGGGCGCTGGCAAACTGGGTGATGAACATGAGCTGGAACTCTTCAAAGGACTTGATGGACACAGGAGCAAGCTCACTGAACCATTGTTGGGCCGCCCTCACCAGGGTGGTCAGGAACACTCAGCATTTCACTCCATCTGAGAAATCATGTAATAGGACTGTGTTCTGGAAACGCAGGACATGGTCCACAGGGTATGTGGTCCCGTCATATTCGTACGGTAGTTGCTTAAAGTTGGAGGAGACTTCCCCCACCAATAGTAAATTAGCGAATCGAGTTCTTGCCATAAGTCCCTCTCCCAATCTTGGCTGCATAGTATGACTCCGCACTCCAACCACAACCTGCTTAAGGTCCACAGGTTGGTCTTGCAACTTCCTTTCTTTTTCTACCCAGGAGTTCCCCTCCTTTCCTGAGCGTGGTTCGACTCGCTTCCTCCTTCTAGAGGTCCCCGCCCTTCATGTTCTCGGGCTGTTCACTAGCGGAACTGGTGGAAGTCCGCATAGGTGTTCTAGGGTCATTCTCTGACCTATCCGTATCGACTTGCTCCTTTGAGTCATCTCGGACCTACTTTTCAGGTCCTGGACTTCAGTATATTTGGCAGTTTTCGGAGGTCCTTCCTCCCTCAGTGGTTCACTTTCTGGTTCTGACTGCCTTCTGGGCATTTCCCACGGCTCTAAGGGTAATGTTGGGGGTTGTATCTTCTCATGTCACCTCCGTGAATCGGTTATCAACTTTCTCCGTTCCAAATGGTGATCGGGCTTTTCGCCACTACCTCCGTTTGTTCCTTCTTTCTGCTAGGGTGGTGCTGATGGTGTTGCGCATGCAGGAGGTCCAGCTGTGTTGCGGTCAGGATGATGGGTGTATCTGGTGCTAATGGCACAGAGGCAGGTGCTGGGATGGTAGTTTGCTCCTGGTGGTCACAGTTAGGAAAATGCCCTCGAATGCTATACGCGGATTAGTTGTATAGAGCATTAGCTTATTTATCATTCGACTTCTTATGTAATATGATTTTTCTTGTGTTTAATAAAGGCCTTGTTCATTTATTGGATATATAAATTCTTTACTTAGCATCCTGTAAAGTAATAAATGAACAAATCCAAATGTGTCGAGTTGAGTCATTGTTCTCGATGGGCACGACAGCGGAAGGCACCAGTGGGCTCTTAACCTCGAACATTAAAAGCCTGTAAGCCTGAGGCTCCAGTTGGGTGCTGGATAACCGATCATGACTTATTTGTCGATGACCTATTGTGTGCCGATATCTCGCTTGGAAGCGGAGGTCATGACTTGTGATATGAGTCGAATCAATGGATTGAATCGTTTTAGGTACATTGACTCACCGATCATACGGTCGAACATGGCTTATTACTCAAGGAGTGTCAATGACCGACGACAACACTATAGTAGTCTGCGTGAACCTTAGACCGAAAGGGGCTTTGACGGGGTTGACATCGAAGTCTCGACTGTCACTGGTTCCCCTCGATCCGATTTGTTGTTGCATGGGTCAGCGGGCCAGATGCGGTCTTGATGATGATTTGTGATGGCCGGGCTTAGACCGTCGAGTACCGATTCACAGTCTCGCAGGTAATCGAGATAAGTGTCTTATGAGGATGGAGAAGGGAAATTATGAAATCCTTGGCCAAGGTATTGAACTAACTCATGTTACACATGGAGAGGAAGTTTGGTAATTTGCCTCCTCCGTTTTATCATAGAATCGAGTTCAGTGAGTTTGACATAGACCATGGCTCTCACTCATGGGACGCATCTGAAGGGTTTATACGTAGTACTATAATCATTAGTGAGATTCTGGAATAAAGATTGGGTCGAAATTCACACTCGAATCGGGTTACGGCCGGTACTTCGGGATTGGCTAGGTAACTACCGGACTCTTGGATTCCTCCCTTGCCGATTGAGTAGAATCTAGAGGGTCGGGCTTAAAAAGGATCATCAGCGTGTACTGATAATGAGAGAAAGTGTTTTGGGCCTTAACGGGCCTTGTGCCGTTGGGCCGCACCTTAGTGGGCATCGGACCGTTTAATGGACCGAAGTCGGACTTCGTATGAAACTAACTTTAAGACTTGGGCTTGGCCAAGTGCTTAAAAGGCATGAGGGTTAAATTGGAATTTAACCCTAGGCTGATTTTCGAATTATACCTTGGGAAGTAATTTCGAAATTAAATATAAATATGGAAACAATATATTTGGAATATTATTTATTTTAAGTTGAAATTTCGAAATTAATCTAGGATTAATTATCGAATTTTATATCATATTTGAAGATACTTAGTTTGACTTGGTATTTAAGTTGGTTTTCTAGTAATAGCAAGTTTCCTTAAGTTTGGATTTGGAATTTAAAAGAGAGTAAGATATGTCAAAAGAATCTCTCCACTTAAGGAGAAAAAATCGAAAATTACATCTATAGAAGATCTTGGAATTTTCTAGTACAAATAGGGCAACCCTATTTTCTAAATAAGAGTGATTTTCGAAATTACTAAAGGCACAAAACACACACCGAACGCACACACTTTTCTCCCAAGCGACGGCTAGGTTCTCTCTAGCCATCTTTAGAGAACTGATTTCGTGGTACACTGCGAGGTCGGCGTGACGATCTAGTGCCATCCACCACCATCGACGAAGTCTTGAAGAAAAAGACGAGGAGCTGCCACTCGCTTCAACTGGTAATTCTCTACAGGTTTGACCCGCCCTATTACATGTCAATGTGTTACTACCTGATCCGAGCAACGATGGCAATAGTGGAACCCGTAACTTTTTTGTTCCGCACCGTACCCTGGGACGTGGCGTCTCCGAGAGACACCGGGTAACCCAACAGTCACCTCCAACAGCCTCCGTAAACTGCGGGTCTAAGTTCTTTTGCAAAGGAGGGTCTTCTTCCATCAGCTTTCGACGCCTTTCGTGTCATCTCAACAGAATAATAAGGAAACATAAAA
The DNA here is from genome assembly GCA_027422505.1 of Craterostigma plantagineum. Lineage (NCBI taxonomy): Eukaryota > Viridiplantae > Streptophyta > Magnoliopsida > Lamiales > Linderniaceae > Craterostigma > Craterostigma plantagineum. The sequence continues at coordinate 9,873,037 of JAPQWV010000021.1, read as the reverse complement.
AACTTCAAGCACAGCTTCGCACCTCGGCAAAAATACTCACGCCTTCAACTTTGGATTTTCCACAGACGGCGGCATTTGATGTGGGGTAGTCCCAATCAAAAATATTTATGGTCCGTAAATTAGTACAGCAGTAGGATTATTATCACAAAGTTTTTCTACGCCCACGGGCACTCTAGAACTATTTTTCACTATTATTTAACGGATTAGACACTCAACTGATTCACTCTCGCACATGTATACTGAAGAACAAGTAAAAATGCTCACTACAGTAAAAGAGAGAAATTTCCAAGTGTTTTTCGGTGTTGAATGATGATTCTCGCAAAAAATGGTTAGGTACTCCTTTTGTAGGAGCTCCCTGCAGCTGTATAAGATTACATCCCATAATTCCTGGGAATGTGACCTATCCAGTACGATGTACAATGAATGCTGTCCTGTCAGAAAACAGCTTTTCGCATTAGTCACAACTTTTCACAGTGGAGCTGCCCTCTCTCCAACGAACACGTGTCTTTGCGCAGTATTCTTCCTTTATGGGGTCTTTTCAACAGTGGCGTGTCAGAGAAGCTTTGTTCCTCATTGGGAGCTGCCAGGTGGCTTCAGGTCCTTAATTGCTCATCTCCTGTCATTAGTTCCCTTTTTCTCAAAACTTCATTGCTTACCAAGCCTTTAATACTTAGCATAAATTTAATTTTAGCCCGATTCTTAGGCCACATCAACAACGATTTAGATTATATGTAATCTATTTTGATATGGACTCAATCGAGATGGGCCGGAAAAAGCAAACAAAGGGAGGCCCAACAAGGCCCATAATGAAGAAGGTCCATGGTGAAGTATATGCCTGGGGGGGAAGGACCTGCAAGTACCCGCTAGGACCTGGCGGACACAAGTTCGGACCGAACAAAGGGAGAAGGACTGTGGTGTATAAAAGTACAGGAATGATGGAAAGAAAGAAAGACAGCTGCAGGGACGCGTGTTGCTTTGTTACAAGAGGATACCACTGAGCAAAACACTGCTACTATCGCAGAAGTCATCCCACTAAGCAGTCAGTCAGTTTTCCTAAGCATCCTAGGTGGTACGTCCCCCCAGAAATCCTGGAACCTGGCAGCAAACAAACGGCGGGGAGCTGGTATAAAAAGAGGACTTGGCCATATTTTCAGAAATCTTCATCTCTCCACAGAAGTATTCACATAATATCCTCTCTTTAGATAGCTTAGACGTATTTTCCACATTTCAAGAGTGAAGGTAAGGATTATATGAGTGTGTAACGTGTTGCTACTTAGTGAAAGACAGTTCCCAGCGCCCCGTGGACGTAGAATCCGATAGGATTCGAACCACGTAAACCCCTGTGTTCTTTCTGTTTACGTCCCAGCATCAACAACCCTCGCATACCTAGCAAATAGCATAATAACCGATCTACCGCTAACTAAGTATTCAGAGCCCCCACATATAAAAATATCTTTGATTGGGTTTGCCCCATATCAAATGGCGCCGTCTGTGGGAAATTCGGAGTTAAAGGCGTGAGAAATTTCTCGAGCAAGGTACGAGGTTGTGTTGAAAAATTTCTCGTATGTTTTTTATTTTTGTGTTACAGGGATAAGACAAGGAACGTGAGGACGCTGATGGAGGGAGACTCCTCCATACCGAAAAACTTGGACCCGCGATTTAGGGAGGTAGCAGGGGGCGATACGGCAAGGCAGGACGCCACCCCGGCACCTACTCCTGTTGTAATATCGCCAGAAACACCAATCACCCTAACTGCCGCGCAGTTAGACTCTTGGTGCGCAACACTGTTAATAGCACCCTGGCTGAGAGAAGGAAGAAAAGGAGACAACGGAAAAGGGCCCAGCCACGTGTCGAGACTGAGCAAGTAGACGGTAAGTTCACAGAAGTAACTGGGGAAAACGAGACGCAGCCGCAACCTCAGGCGACGCCCTCTGAACACGGCAAGCGATTGTCCGGATTGGAGAATGAGTCTAGGAAGGAAGAAGAACCCCCCAAGCAGCCTGAGGGACGTGGGGGAGCTGCGGAACAGGTTCGGGGGAAGGAAGAGGAGCCAAACAAGGCGGATCAGCCAGAAAGGGATGTGGGAACTCCCACGCTGATCTCTGTCGAGTCCGTCAGCAAAGCCCCGGACCACGCTAAGGGGGCCGAAGGCTCTAAAAGAAGGAAAACGGTCACGCTACGCCCAGAGGAAAAAGAGGAAACTTGGACCAAAAGAGAAAAAGAGCTGAGGGACCAACTGGCGGACCTTAAGCAGGTAGTGGACGGTGTCAGAAGCAGAACCATGCCGCCAAGGATAGGAGAAGGGTTAGTAGCGGGGACGCCTTTTGCAAAGGAGCTACTGGCGGGGGAGGTCTCATCTAACTTCAAACAGTTGCCGTACGAATACGATGGGACGACGGACCCCGTGGAGCACGTCCTGCATTTTCAGAACACCATGCTGCTCCATGATTTCTCGGATGGGGTCAAATGCAGAGTGTTCTTAACCACCTTAGTAAGGGCAGCCCAACAATGGTTCAGCCAGTTAGCACCGGGATCTATCAAATCTTTGAAGAATTTCTGCTGATATTCACCACTCAGTTCGCCAGCGCCCGAAAGCAGCCCAAGTCCGACATGTCGCTCTTCCAAGTACAGCAGCGGGAAAATGAGAGCCTACGGGCATACATAAGCAGATTCAACATTGCGGCTTTGGAGGTACCAACGGCTACGCCTTTCTGTTAAGGTTAGTGCCCTGATAAACGGACTTCGGGATGGGGACTTCTTCGCTTCTCTCTCCAAGAGACCACCGCCGACTTTCGAGGACCTATTGCTGAGGGCAGACAAGTATATTAACTTGGAAGAGAGCAAGATGGCCAAGGCACAAGAGGAAAAGCAGATAACCACGCCAAAGAAGGAAGGGGCCGTGAGAAGCCAAGGGCATGCGAGGCCACCTCTGCGTCTGCCTCCCAAAGAGCCTTGGGGATCTCCGGCCAGGGCCCCACGGAGGTTCACTCCATTGCGTGCTAATCTGAGGAGGTCTTAGCTGTAGCAGGACGACACCCAGCCTTAAGGAAGCCCCTCGCTGGATCCTCAGGACCCTCTACACCTTACTCTAACTTATATTGTCGTTACCATAATGAATAAAGGCACCATACTAACAATTGCTATCACTTGAAGGACGAGATAGAGAGACTTATACAGGCGGGACATTTGAAGGAGTTTGTTAAGCGGGGGCCTGAGCCCATCCCCCGGAAGAACGAAAAGGAGGAGGGGGGACCTACGCCGAATAAGGGTAAACCGCTGCCACCTCCGGCAGACAAAGGTCCTCCAGGACAGCCCAGGACCCCCATCCTGATTATCATCGGAGGTCCCAGTGGGGGGATTCCAATCGAGCTAGGAAGTCTTATGCCAGGACAACTGGGGAACTCCGGCCCTGGGGATTAGTAGGGCACACGGAGGCCATCGCGAACGTACAATTCGGGCCGAAGGATGAAGAACACATCACGAGACCACATAACGATGCCTTGGTCATCACCACCGATATCGCCGGATACGATGTGTCCCGAGTCTTTATAGACGGGGGGAGCTCAGCTGACATCCTATTCCTAGACTGTTTCAGAAAAATGGACCTGGGAGTGGAGCTACGACCCGTTTCCACTACTTTGTACGGATTCGGGGGACCAGGGATACAGCCCATGGGAGAAATAACGTTACCCGTCGGAATGGGAAGAGATCCCGTTCGGGTTGTGAAAACAATCAACTTCCTTGTGGTTGACATCTCCTCCTCTTACAATGTCATTCTGGGACGACCCTCCATCAACGAGTTCAGAGCAATCCCCTCTACCTACCACTTGAAAATTAAGTTCCCCGTAGGGGAGCATGTCGGAGAAATATTGGGGGATCAGCAAAGTTCCCGCCGATGCTACGCCAATGAAGTTAAGGCAGTAACCAAGGGAAAAGAGGACGTTAGAGAAGGAAGCGGTCGAGACAAGAGGATTAAGGTCGAAGGAGGGGGACCTACGAGCTTGCAGCCCGAACCAGATGAGGAGCTAGTCAACGTAGAGATATACCCTGACCAACCAGGGAGGACTACCAAAATAGGGACACATCTAGGGGAGAAAGCCACGAAGGAGGTTGTCGGATGTCTGCAGAGGAATGCGGACTTATTCGCATTTTCCCCGAAGGATATGGCAGGCATCCGCCCTGATATAGCCAAACATCATCTAAACGTCCTACCTGGCACCAAACCCATTAAGCAGAGACTCCGATTGTGCGGGGCTGAAAGGGCGCAGACCTTGAAGGAAGAAGTTGACAAATTACTTCAAGCGGGCCACATCCAGGAGATCCAGTTCCCCACCTGGTTGGCTAATGCTGTCCTAGTGAAGAAGGGAAATGGGCAGTGGAGAATGTGTATTGATTTCAGGGACCTCAACAAGGCCTGTCCCAAGGACCACTACCCGCTGCCCAGAATAGACCCGCTTGTGGACTCCACTTCTGGGTGTGAGGTCCTCATCATGATGGACGCCTACCAGGGCTATCACCAGGTAAGTCTTGATTCAAATGACTTTGATAAAGTTTGTTTTGTGACACCAGGGGGAACATACGGATATGTGCGAATGCCCTCCGAACTTAAAAATGCGGGAGCCACGTACCAACGGATGGTGGATGATATGCTCGTGAAGTCCATACACCTCACTGATCATACCAGGGACCTGGAGGAGGCGTTCGAAGCAATTAGAGGAAGCGGCATGAAGCTGAACCCCGAAAAATGTGCATTCGGAGTAAGATCGGGAAAGTTCCTAGGCTATATGGTGACCCAACGAGGTATTGAGGTAAACCCCGCGAAAGTAAAAGCTATCCTGGAGATGCAACCTCCCCAGGGCGTCAAGGAAGTCCAGAGGCTCACGGGGCGGTTGGCAGCCCTTAGTCGATTCATCTCCCACTCGGCCAAAAGGAGCCTGCCTTTCTTCAAGGTACTACGAAAGAACAAGCAATTCAAGTGGACCAAGGAATGCCAACAAGCCTTTGAAGAACTAAAGGAGTAGCTTCACAACACCCCGCTTCTGACTAAGCCTTTGATGGGGGACGTGCTGGTACTATATTTCTCCATAGGGAACCACGCAATAAGCTCCGTCCTGTTAAAAGAGGAAGGGACCTCCCAGAGGCCCATCTATTTCGTAAGTAAAGTATTGCTAGATGCAGAAACTAGATACTCCGAGGTCGAGAAGGCTGCACTAGCAGTAATGACATCTGCTCGCCGACTGCGGCCATATTTCCTATCACACAAGGTGAGCGTGCGGACCAACTTACCTCTGAAGCAGACATTAGACAAGCCAGATCTATCAGGAAGGATGGTGAAATGGGCCATCGACCTAGGGGAGTACGATGTGGAGTTCGAGCGAATAACCGCCATAAAGGCCCTGGCCCTCTCAGACTTCGTCCTCGAAACCACTAAGGGACCTCCCAAACGTCGGTGGAAAGTGTATGTAGATGGGTCCGCCACTTCCCAAAGATCGGGAGCAGGAGTTCTCATCATCGACCCTGAGGGAGAGGAGCTCCGCTTTGCCATCACTTTCCATTTTCAGGCCTCCAACAACGAGTCAGAGTACGAAGCCCTCATCCATGGTCTGCGAATTGCGAAGGAGCTGGGAGCACGAGACGTTACCCTGTTCTCGGACTCGCAGTTGGTGGTACAGCAAGTGAGGGGGAACTACGAAGCAAGAGATGAAAAGATGGTCGAATATGGTAAAAAGGTTGAGGAGCTAATGAAAGCTTTCGATTCCTATGAGATTGTGCAGGTCCCCAGGGAGGAAAACCACAAGGCCGATTATTTAGCAAAGGCAGCAAGTTCCGGACCGGCTCTCAAAGAAGAAGGTATTACCTACCTCGCCGTAGACAAGGAAGAAGCAGGGGAGTTCGTGGCGGACATAGAAGAAATGGATGATTGGAGGGCCCCTATCTTAGCCACCCTAAGGAACTACAACCAGAAGGACATAAGTAGATACCGACAGAGGTTCTGCCTGATAGGCGACTGTCTCTTCAAAAAATCTTTCGTGCACGCATACGCCCGGTGTCTCTCCAAAGAGGAAGACAGGAAGGTACTCGAAGAAATACACGAAGGATGTGCGGGGGACCATGCAGGATATAAATCCCTTACTAGGAAAGTAGTCAGGGCCGGATATTTCTGGCCCAACATCGTCAAAGACGCCAAGGACCTGGTCAGAAGATGCAGTAATTGCCAGATGTATGGTCCCAGATTCCACGTCCCCGCTGAAACCTTGGGAACGATGCAATCTCCATGTCCTTTCGATAAATGGGGGATCGATATAGTCGGTCCATTCCCTCGAGGAAAAGCACAAAAGAAGTTCGTTATTGTGGCGGTAGACTACTTCAGCAAATGGATCGAAGCTAAGGCAGTAGCGCGAATAGACGAGGAAAGGGTGATCGAATTCCTGTGGAAGAACATCTGCTGCCGCTATGGGGCTCCCAGGATCCTCATTTCAGATAACGGAACCCAATTCTGCGGGGCTAAGACACGACAATTATGTGAAGGCATGAAGGTGACTCAAAAGTTTGTGGCGGTGGGACATCCCCAAGCAAATGGGCAAGCCGAAGTCTCCAATCGAACCATCCTCAGGGGGATCAAGGCCCGACTCGAGCAGGATGGGAACAAGTGGGTAGAGGCGCTGGATGTTGTCCTTTGGGCTTACCGAACGAGCCCTCGCGAGGCAACAGGAGAAACGCCATTTGAGCTAGTGTACGGTTCGGCCGCAGTAATACCTACTGAAATTGGCATCGAGACACACCGCCTGATGACATATGACGAAGAGGAGAACGCACAATTAAGAAGGGAGGACCTGGACCTCGTCGAAGGAGTACGAGAAGAGGCCCACGTAAGGACCGAAGGATATAAGAGTCGCGTGAAGGCAATGTACGATAGGAGAATCCGACCAAGGGGATTTCAACAGGGGGATCTAGTACTGAGGAGGGCCGATGTCCTACGACCCCTGAAGAAGATGGAAGCTCCCTGGGAAGGGCCCTATCGCGTGATGAGGGTACTGGGGGTGGAGCCTATGAGTTAGAAGATGCCAAGGGGAGGTCCTTGCCCCGCCCTTGGAACGTCTCTAACTTAAAAAAGTTTTATGTGTAATACTGCTATGTAAGAAAGGGAGAGGACGTACTCTTTTTCCTTCATCTGGGATTTTGCCTCAAAGGGAGGTTTTGCCCAGATAAGGTTTTAACGAGGCGTACTTCCCCAGCGGAATATAAACGTTTTGTCATAACAAAGTGTACTTACAATTGATGCCAAGGGTCGACAGACCTGCGGTGTACAACGACATCAAGGGCTAACAGCCCGCGACGTGAAACGATACCAAAGGTCGACGGACCTGCGGTGTACAACGACATCAAGGGCTAACAGCCCGCGACGTGAAACGATACCAAAGGTCGACGGACCTGCGGCGTACAAAGACATCAAAGGCCGTAGCCTGCGACGTGAGATGATGCCAAAAACCGACGGGCCGGCGGCGTACCCGACATCAAAGGCCACAGGTCTGCGATGTGAAAGATGCCCGTGAGGGCGTACAAGATACCACCGCTGACGAGCTGTGGCGTACAGGACATCAAAGGTCCCCAGTAAGGCCTGCGACGTGTATAGGTACCTTAGCGTAGCTGGCGCTATAACCAGGGTAAAACGGTGGGCTAGTCCCCCACTTTTTAAGACCTCCGGGCTTACATTACTGAATTCGCTAAGGACAAAGAGAGCCTAGCGCCTATGTGACACCTTTGAATAAGGATGACGGTCCTTACAACCAAAGGCGTGTATAATTCGTACTTGGCTCACGAATTTAACGAGGTGCTGGTTACGACTAAATTCAACAAAGAAAAGCACGGAAAGAAAAAGATACTTAATAAAAGAGGTCCTACGTTACAAGAAAAAGGGGGACCTCAGCAAAAGCATACGAAAGCAGGGGAGTTAAGCTCCCCCGCCAGAAAAACAACTGTCCGCAAAAGCATAAAAGGAAAAAGGTCCATTACACAGCACAAAGAAAAGAAAACTAAACAGGAGAATCCACGTGAGGATAGAAAACGATGCCAGGGAGGTCGGAGATATCGGCCTGGGCGAGAACTGCCATGTGCTTCTCAGCAGAGGGGCGCCAGAACAAGGGATTTTCCTCAGCTAGCGGATCCCCTTTGAAGGAGGCAGGGGGGAAGGTCCTTGAGGGCGGGAACTACAACAATACCGGCGGATCCTGCACGATGGCCCCCCAGAAAGTAGTGCTGCATAAAGGGGACGAAGTCCCTGAGGGAAACAGGGTCCTCCAGATACGCCAGACGCCAATCTTTGGCCAGGTCCTCCAGGAACTTCTGACCAGCTGCAGTCGACAAAAGGTGACGCTGACAAATCTGAGCGCCCTCCACCTTCATGGCCTCCAGCTCGACCGGCCCATGAACTTCTGTCATGCGGACGAAATCTTCATCCCACTTGGCTTTCTCCTTGGCAAAGGAGCTCTGGAGCTCCTCCTCGCGCAGCTTCAGAAGGGCCGCATGGTCATCTTTCTCCTTCTTTGAAGACTTAAGCAGCTCCTCATACTGCTTGGCCAGCTCTGTCTTCTCTTCCTCCAGTCTCTCTTTCTCATTCTCGAACTTAGCTTGAATCTCTTCGACTGTTTTGTCACGGGCGGCCAGACTGGCCTGAACTTGTTCTAGCTGCTCCTGGAGGGACTTGATTCGCCCCTCCAACTCCGGCACCAACGAGCTCTCAGAAGACTTCACAGATACCAGACCTATCACCTAGGTACCACGAAAAAAGAAATCCTAAGACAAGAAGAACAGAGAAGGCACAGGCTACTCGAAGGAACTCTAAAAACAAGACAAGCAGGAAGGGGTACCCACTGTGAGCGACCAAAGACATACCTTGGAAAGATGATAGGCGAGCTCTGCCTCATTCTCTGCGGAGGACCTATTGGCAAACACCTCCCTATCTTCTGCGGGGACCAAGCAGCTTAATGTCGCCAACCCCACTCTGGCCACGGAACCCCCAGAAGGAGGTGGGCTCTCTCGTTGAAGCCCTTGAGCCTGTCATCCCTGCACCCAACAAAAGAGTTAGCGAAAATAACGGTACCAGAAAAACGTGAAGACAGAACAACGACCACAGTTACCCTCGAAAGAGAGGCTGGCAAAGGAGGGCGAAAACCCAAAATGATGCAGGACCCCCGGGAATCTGACTAGGGAAGAAGGGCTCAGGGAACCATGCTCTTCAGCATGAGCATCAAAGCAGCCAAGGCTTTCAGATTCCTTTTCGAACACTTACCAGAGCCGCGAGGAGGGGCCCCATTCACCACCTATCGCAAGGAAAATCCCACGAACCTCCTGGGGCCTCCACGAAGAAGTACGCACCATGCCAATCCTTGTCCATTTTATGGTTCTTACCAAAAAAGTGGGTTTCTCCCCCCAAGCTGGAAGAAATAGAGGAAAGATAGAATAAGGCGCCATGAAGCTTGAGCGAAAACTGGGAAACTACCAAATCAGGGGAAGGAACGCCTCCGACAGCCCGCACCGCCATGAAGAACGATACGAGGACACGAATGGCGGAGGGTTGGAACTGATTCAGAGGGACCTTGAAGGCCCTGGAAACTTCAGACAAAAAGAGAGGAACGGGGAAGCGAAGCCCGGCCCTAACCCGGGCTTCCCAAAACGCCAGACACGAAGGGGCGGCCGGTCGGCCCCCGCCTTTGATCCGGCGAGGGTATCCTCACCGTATAACCCTCGAAAATAAAACCCCCCTCCACCAAAGCATCCAGGCCAGTCGACGAACATGTCGAAGCTTTGAAAATGCTCAGAGGGGTCCCGGTAGAAGAAGAAGGGGCGGATCTAGGGTTTGGAAGGGGCAGCGGACCAGGAAGTGCAACCGAACCTTGGGTATCAGCCGGCGAATCAACAGATCCCGCTTTACCCTGAGGATGGGAAGCCATGGCGGAAGCGACGGCTGAACAGGTTCGGGGACGATTGCTGGTTTGAGGTACAGTGGCGCGATGGGTACGAGCTTCTAGAGGGGAGATAGGCTGTTAAATTGGAGGAATAGACGATGTATCAGAAGAAAGCGACTGGTGGGGGTGAGTAGGGGAAGGTGAAGGGTTTGCTGAAGCTATAACAATGGAAGCCATAGAGACGAGGGAAGAAGATGAAATAAAACAGAGAGAGAAAGAGACGTACCTGTTGAATGGCGGAGTACCCTTTTCAAAAATAAGGAGTGGACTTTCAGAACCCCTCTTAAAAAGAAGCGGTTCCCGAGGTATTGAAAGGGCATGTCTTTTCAAGGGAGCATGACAAAAGGCCCTTGGAAGGAGGTAAGGTTTGAACTTATCATTTTTTACTCTAATTCACTTTTGGTCCCCAAAAATAAATCAGAGTAGGGGAGTGGTTGATGTGGACTCAATCGAGATGGACCGAAAAAAAGCAAACAAAGGGAGGCCCAACAAGGCCCATAATGAAGAAGGTCCATGGTGAAGTATCTGCCTGGGGGGAAGGACCTGCAAGTACCCGCTAGGACCTGGCGGACACAAGTTCGGACCGGACAAAGGGAGAAGGACTGTGGTGTATAAAAGTACAGGAATGATGGAAAGAAAGAAAGACAGCTGCAGGGACGCGTGTCGCTTTGTTACAAGAGGATACCACTGAGCAAAACACTGCTACTATCGCAGAAGTCATCCCACTAAGCAGTCAGTCAGTTTTCCTAAGCATCCTAAGTGGTACGTCCCCCCAGAAATCCTGGAACCTGGCAGCAAACAAACGGCGGGGAGCTGGTATAAAAAGAGGACTTGGCCATATTTTCAGAAATCTTCATCTCTCTACAGAAGTATTCACATAATAACCTCTCTTTAGATAGCTTAGACGTATTTTCCACATTTCAAGAGTGAAGGTAAGGATTATATGAGTGTGTAACGTGTTGCTACTTAGTGAAAGACAGTTCCCAGCGCCCCGTGGACGTAGAATCCGATAGGATTCGAACCACGTAAACCTCTGTGTTCTTTCTGTTTACGTCCCAGCATTAACAACCCTCGCATACCTAGCAAATAGCATAATAACCGATCTACCGCTAACTAAGTATACAGAGCCCCCACATATAAAAATATCTTTGATTGGGTTTGCCCCATATCATATTTCATTAAGGTTAATGGCATCATATGAAAATATAACTATATTTTAACAGTTAAAAAAATGGCGATAAGATAATAGAAACAACAAAACTCTTGAACGAAAAATTACATGAATTAGTTTTTCTACATAACTTTGAGCTTGTGGCTGAATTGGTTGCAATCTAATGAATCTGTCGCGACGGTGGTCGCCTCACATAGATGATGGATATATCAAGAGTAACAATATTTCTACGTTTAATTTTTTTTGAAAAAAATCTAATCTACTATGCAAAACGATGACATTATTGCGATATGTCGTGTAGATCAGATCATGATGAACCAACTAAAAGACAAAAGTTCGACTCCAAGCCGACTCCACCCAAAATCTCATGGACGGAAAGGGGAAACAAATTTACCAAAAACCAATTACAAAAATAACTTAGATGAGTATCACGACAAAGCAAGACACAAACTAGTGTGCAAATGTGGCTTCACACCTCACATCATCTGTAAAAGCCAAAAGCCCTCACAAAATGTAGTTTTTTTTGAATTATTGATCTATGGTTGTATCACCAGGAGAGGCTGCATATAATATTGTAAAAGAATAAGGCGATGATGATATTCATATTGATGAAGTAATTAAATTTTATTACATAGAAAGGATGACTGAATGAATGATGGAGAATGACTTACAGCGTCAACGCTCACTGGCTTTCCATCTTCTGCATTGATCTCGACGACTGTCCCAGATTGATCAGCCTGGAAAGATAAGAAGGCAGTTTTCAGGTATTAGTGCAAGACCTTTGCTATATCAACAAGATAGACAAGATTGTCATTTTAAAAGTCCCTATTTATTATCTCCGAGAAAAGAAGAGTTGAGAAAGCGTCTATATATGAGAGTAACCACATTTGCTTACAAGGTATTTATTTAGACAACAAAAGTTAGCAACGAGGAGTAACTGAAGATTAGAGATCTGACGGCACATATCTACTAGATTTGGTTGAGGGAAAAAAAAGTGCTTACTTCAATTTCGTTCATCAGCTTCATTGCCTCAATAATGCATACAACTTGTCCCTTCTGCACTTTATCACCGACCTGTAAAATTTTGGGGTACATAACAAAGGGGATATAGATCATTATACAAGCAGAATAGGTATATGTAAACTCGACTGGGGCATAGTTAAAATTTTTTGCAGCTTGTTGGAGCAAGCAACTGGCTAAGCCATGCTAAAATGTTATATTTCAGAGAGCTCCATTTTATGTGTAGAGGAATTGGTGAAATTGAGGTTTCATATAATTAGATACGAGTTGTTAATACGACATTTAGGCTTAACTACCTTCACGAATGGTGGTTCACCGGGTCCTGGGCTTCGATAGAAGGTTCCCGCCATTGGAGATTTTAGTGACGGAATAGATAACTTAGGCGCTTGAGGTTTAGCCGGAAGTGGCGGTAAAGAAGGTGCAGCAGTTGGTGCCGGAGAAGGCTGAGGTGCTGCTAGTTGATGCAGCACAGTGGGCTGAGGTGGTGGCTGGGCGTATGCAACAGGTGGAGCAGGCGGTGGGGCTAAAGCCTCCTTTTTGCGCATCACAAGTTCGCAGTCGTTCTGTTTCAACTGCAGTTCCACAATATCCTTAGAATCAACCAACCTGCAAACAACTGAGAATGTCACGAAGCTGTACTGCACATAATACTTAAATTTTAAGGTGTTACACAGCGTATAAAAGTCTACTTGATAAGATGTGCAACTTGAGTGATGAATTCGGAGATCGACTCTTCTGATGCCAAAGTGGTGGGTATGGCTGGTGATGCCTCTGCTTTGGCAGGAGATGACACTGTGTTCTTCGAGGGAGCATCCACGGAAACCTTGGAAAGTCCAAAGTAGTATTTTAGCAAAGGAAGGGAGCGAGGCTTCACTAAAGAATTTCAGATCAAATATGTGGGGAGATTTACCTCTTTTGCTTGTGCTTTGACTATGGGAGAGCAGTTCGAATAAGTCTGCATCAGAAAAACTGGAATCAAAACTTGTAATGATGCCGGTCCAGAAGTCGAAATGATAGAGCGTTAGCTTATTTGGAAGTAATTAACAAAAATCCTCGAATAAACACATAGGACACCACTTCTTGAAACAAGGTGATTTCCAGATCCTATTTGTTAAAAGTTAAACCTAGGATTCATGTTAAACTTATAAGTATGTCCAGCATATAATGGAAAATAGATGGTATCTGATAGAAGCAAGAAAAAAAAAAAAAGATGATGAATTTTCAAGGCATACTGTATACTGAAGTCTATCATTAATTCTCATTGCAGAAAAGAAAGGCATCTTCAGGAAAGTATCAAACTGAAAGGATGAAACACTATTCCGACAGTCTTTAACGAATTAAACAGACATAACACCATATTCACTTTCACATTCATATCCGACATCCAACTCCACGAAATTCGGAGCAAAATAAATCAGATTCAGATACAGCAGACGATAAATAACATCAAAATCATGCAAATTGTCATGGGTGGTGATAACTGCAGGGAAAATTATACGTATACGTCATTTACGAGAAAGAACAGAAATGAATCATTATTACATTCGACGGCAATCGGAGCTTAGGCCTTGATGAGAGGCGAAAGGAGACCTTTGCCGAACCGTAGCGGTGGCAGAGCTGTAAATAAGTTGAGGATCTGTGGGCATTAGCGGCGAAGGATGCCGCAGATGCAGTCGCAGCTCCATACGACGTCGTCCCCATTGTTAGTCTTTCGTCTTCTCTTAGAGGGAAAGGGAATGAATGAATGAATCCTTGGTTTGTTTCTGGGAGAGTTTTTGTTTTGAAAGTTAACGAGTGTTGGGAGATCCGCCCCCGTCATTGAAACCAAGGAAGCGTTGGGAGCTCTGGATGGAGATAATAATAAATGGGTTTATTATCGGTCAGGCCCTGATAATATTTTAAACTAGTTTTCAGGCCCCAGTAAAGTCCATTTCGTATGAAGGATTTACTATTCAAAACTCATAGAGAAAAATATCCAAACTATACGATATGACATATATACCCTCTAACAGATGCGAAATTTACAAACCTTTGCCATCGTCTTCTCCAACGAGCGATTTTCGGTGCAAGCTCGGATCCTCTAAAAAAAAAATCTTCAACCTGGATTTGTATTTCTAATTTGCAGCTTTAATCGTCAGAAATCGTTGACATTGTAGCCGAAAATGATAAACATAAATCGTTGAGATAGAAAAATCTTCAAAAAATCTATGGAAGCCAATTACAGAAAAAACTGAAATCGTTGAGACTGTAGCCGAAAATATCAAAGTTTATAAGCTGTTGAAATTATTGTTAATTTGATCGTGGGTATAATTTGTATATCTAATTTGCAGCTTTAATCGTCAGAAATAACGAATATAGCAAAAAATAACAAATGCCTTATGGATAATAACAAATGTTGGGGAACCAAGAGTCTGAGCAAGCTAGCCAGTCTTGTGGGGAACCCCATTATGGCGGATGGGGTCACGGAGAGGAAGGAACGAATTCAATATGCGAGAATTCTAGTTGAGGTAGAGATAAAGAATTAACTGAGGGACACTATATCCTTCATCAATGAGTATGGACAATTATGTGAACAAAAAGTGGTCTATGAGTGGAAACCAATAAAATGTGGGAATTGTGGAATGTATGGGCATGAAGTGGAGGTGTGCTGGAAAGCGGGGGGCAAGAAAGAATGGAAGGAAAAGAAGCCGGATGGGACAGATGATAAAACAGAGCCACAACAGAATGAGTCTGAACCAAAGAAGCTCCAGGACCAGCCCTATGATCATGGGACAGATCAAGCAAGTCATAACAAAGGGGGATCTGATCAGGAGACTCAGAACCTTAATGGGCACAATGACGAGTGGATTACACAGGGTAGAAAAAGATCACCAAAGGACCAGGGGCAAAAGCACAAAGGAATCTCTGAACAGGGAACTAGTTCCAAGCCCCCTAGGGTTTGGTTCTTTACCCCATGGATAGGTCTCTAGTATGGAATGTGAGGGGTATGAATACCCCTCACAAACAAGGTGAGATTTGTCTGTTGTGTAAGAGACTACAGGTTAATCTTGCCTGGCTGGTGGAAACAAAAATGAAGAGGGATAGCATGGAGCTTATTATGGATAGGAGGTCTCTAGCGTGGAACCATATCAGTAATTTGGACAACCATCCAAATGGGAGAATTGTGTTGATATGGCAGAATGATTGGAAGGTAAGTATCATCAAGAGAACTGACCAATTAATACACGCTGAACTAACTAGACAAGGTCAGGCATTCATGTTAACATCAGTCTATGGACACAATAGCAGTACCAAACGAGTGGAGCTATGGGATGATATCAGGGGACTAAAACAAGATCACAGCCCCTGGATATTATGTGGGGATTTTAATAGTGTATTAAATATGGGAGATAGGATAGGAGGAACACCTGTTGTGTCCTCTGAATGTGAAGCCTTCCGAGAGTGTATTCAGGACTGTGAATTGGAGGAGATGCCTAGGAAAGGGAATAAATTTACATGGACAAACAAGCAAGACCATGAAAAGAGAATTTGGAGTAAGCTAGATTGGGTGTTTATTAACATTCCTTGGGCTGAGAAGTACATTGATAGATAGGCTCATGTACTTGAGGAAGGTATCTCAGATCACACCCCCATACTAATTAGGAATATAGGGACAAATTGGACAAATAAGAGGAGCTTCAAATTCCAAAATATGTGGGTTGATTCACCCTATTTCCTGCAGCTGGTAGCTGATAGTTGGGCAGAGAAGTATATAGGAGGCTCTGAATGGAATCTGATAAAAAAACTGAAGAAGTTAAAGGGCTCCCTCAATGAACTGAACAGAACAAGATTCCCTGACATAATAAACTCAATGGAGAGGAGTAGAATCCAACTGCAAGAAGCTCAGGAACTACTCCATCGAGATCCATTTAATGGGGATTTGATCCAGGCAAAAAAGGATAGGGCAATGGCTTTTGACAGTTTGAGTAAGGCAGCAAACAAATTCCTATCACAGAGGGCAAAAATTGACTGGTTACAGAATGGAGATAGGAACACAAGGTTTTTCCATGCCTTGGTAAAGCAAAGAAGGCTCAGAAATAGGATCTCTTCACTATATACTGAGGCAGGGCAGATCATAGAACATCCTGAGGATATTGTTGAGCACTTGGTTCACTATTATGAAGGGATTCTGGGGAGCAAGATGGACCACCTCCAGGACATAGAAGACGAGGTTATTAGACAAGGATACACACTCTCAGTGGAAGAGCAGATGGAACTAACCAAACCTTTCAGCAGGGAAGACGTTAAAGAGGCCATGTTCTCCATTCATAGTGAGAAAGCCCCCGGCCCGGATGAGTATAATAGTGAATTCTATAAGAAAGCTTGGGAGGTTGTAGGGGAGGATGTGACTCAAGTGGTTCAGAACTTCTTCTCGACAGGAAACCTGCTGAAGACCTTCAACAAAACCACTATCACCTTGATCCCAAAGGTTGAACACCCCACATATGCAAATGATTACATACCTATTGCATGTTGTAATACAGTGTATAAGTGCATCTCCAAGCTCATTTGTGCAAGACCTAAACTAGTATTACCTCGGCTGGTGCAAGACAATCAGGGGGCATTTGTGCCAGGAAGGTCAATTGCTCACAATATTCTGCTCACGCAGGAGCTGCTCAGACTCTATCGGAGAGGGAAGGTGTCCCCTAGATGTCTACTCAAGGTTGATCTCAAGAAAGCATATGACATGATAGAGTGGAGATTCTTGCTAGTACTGTTACAGAAGCTGAAGTTTCCTGTCAGGATGGTTAAATGGATTGAGGAATGTGTTACAAATGTTAGGGAGTGTGCCCTCAGAATGCCATACGAGGACTAGGAATAGTATAGGGCGCACAATGATGTATGGGTCGATAGACAGTTTTATTGTATATACTGTTAAAATAAAGTAGTGAATATTATTTTCGTTATAATAAAGGCATTATTATTTATTTATCGAATTTAAAGTCTGCTTGGCATCTGGCGGTGCGATAAATAAATAACACCCAAATGTTTGAGTTGGACGTCTGATTCTCGTGGGGACGAGGGAGGAGACACCGAACGGTCCTTATCTCAGCATTAAATAAAAAGTCCGTAAGTCTAAGGATTCTAGGAGGGTGACTAAATATCCGAATATGACTTATTCATTGACGACCACACAGTATCAGTAGTGTCACCGATTACTGAGAGGTTGTGGGTCGTGATGGATATCGGTGATCGGAGAGATCGCGTATTCGTCTTGATCACATGACTAGGATGTTGTTAATGATTGAACGAATGACTATAGCAGCCTCAGACCGATAGGGTCACTGACGGATTTACTTTCGCGATTTCGGTTTGTCGCTAGTTGGCTAGGTCCGCAAGTGTTCGGAAATGGGACACGGGCCAGCGACGAAACGCAACTGACTTTACGGAGGTGATTGTCGGGCTTTGACTGCTATCGAGAGTCACTGCCTATATTCGTATAGGTTAACGTCCTATGAGGTAATTGGAGAACAACGATTGTAAAGCCTTCGGCCGAAGCTTGGTAAGCTCGCTCGTATTAGATACGGAGCGGAGTTTAAATAATCGGTTGGGTCTCAATTATAACATACTGTTGGGTTAGTGAGTTTGACATTTACATGGCTCTCACCTAATCGGGACGCAAGTGAAAGGCGTAAGATGTATTTAAATGAATACACTATAGTCGGTTCGCCCGAATTTCGATTAGATCAAAATTCGTTCTCAACTGGGATCTGTCCAGTACAGCGGGATTGGCTAGGCGAATAACGGGACTCGCGGATTCCTCCCGTGCCAGTTGAGGCGGACCTAGAGTGTCGCGCTTAAAAATGGTAATGAACTTGAACGAAAACGGCGGGCTTTTCTCCGGAACCCAACGAATGGGATTCGTTGAGGTAGTGGCATAGTTGACACGAGCTGTCGATAATTTAGTTAAATTCCGGTGACGGTCACGGGAATAATTAGGACTTGAGATTGTCTTAAGTGCTTAATTAATTAACTAAATGAGGCTCAATTGTAAATAAAATAATTAGATTGGATTTAATTATTTTATTACTTAAAATTGAGGGACTAAATTGAGAATTTAAAAACCTAAAGGGCCTACATGGAATTACTTGAAATTTTGCATGGTCTTGGACATGTGGAGAATTCCATGCCTTGCCACATAGCTTGAGGTGGCAAGTGACTCACTTTGAGTCAAGACAAGCATCTCACTTAAAAATATAATACACAAACTTAGTGGAATTTTGGTGAGCATGCAAAAATGAGAACAAGGAGATCCAACATGAGGGGTTACTAAGCCTAAGTACTTGGTATTTTTTCTCTCAACAAATAAACAAGAGAGAAAAGAAATAAAGTGAGTTGAAGTTAGAACTTCTTAAGCCACGTCAAGCCACGGGATCGTTTGACGAGTCCCGACGCACAAACCGAGCTGCGTCTAGCCATCGGGAGCAGTCTCAGAGGTTCGATCAAGGTCATACCGGCGTGACAATCTAGCCCGGAAGCCCCGGGAGCCAGACGAAGTGTTGCGACGTCCATCCGAGGTGCATTCACGTATACCGACGGTATATTTCGAACCTTACAGATTTGATTTTACGAAAAATAACAAACGATATCGGAATGATCCGAAAGACCCCTTGTTACGATTGTCGAGAAGTGTAGAATCAATCTGGAAATTTTGGTATTGATCTAAAATCATTTCGGTTGTCAAACTGTCAAAAGTTGGCAGACTGCCGCTTTAATCGAATTGATAATTTCGAACCACTGTTTTGATTTTGCGAAAAATACCAAACGACATCGGAATGATTCAAAAGACCCCTCGTTGCGATCTTCGGGAAGTGTAGAATCAATCTGGAAAATTTGGTATCGGTTGGAAATCGTTTCGGTCGCTAAATAGTCGAAACACTATCGGCTGCCGCTTTGTTCGAACTAGTTTGGAATGAAATTATTAATTCAAATAAATTTGTATTAAATTCGAATGTGAGAAGTTCGGATTAGACGTGGCCTCCTAAGGCTCAGAGAAGTATCTTGAGCACTCGGGAGAAGCCGAAGGGCGCTAAGTCGAATTTAGATGTTGAAAATCGAAAATTCGGCACCCTACGCCGCTCGGTTCAAAACGCGCTTCCGCTATCGCCATGTTGCGCTGTTCGGGGGCCGGCGTCGATTAATCGGGCCACCCCAATAGTGGTATCAGAGCTACGGCTCATGCATGGTTCGACCAAAGGCCTCGAAAGTCGATGTGGCGAACGAACGGTCGACGTAGTTTGGAGACTATAGTCGCTCGTGACGTCGGTCGGGCACCCGGCGCCAAAATTCTGTGTTGCATGTTTATGTGGGACATTTACGCGGGCTTAGGTTCTAACCGGGTTATTTGATTAAGGGTCGTTTGCTGCCCCCCGGTATGTACATGGATTACGGGTTGTTCGGGAAATAATTCCCCCTGTGTTGTATTTTATCGCTTTATTAGATAAGTTAGATAAAATGGCGGCTGTTCGATGCAAGGCGAGATTGGAGGGTTCGACGACCCACATGACGACGAGTCGACGTTTAGACCCGGTCATTTTACGACCCATGTAATAGGACCAGTTTAGAAATAGCCCGCGCATTTGTCCATTTAAATTGCTTTCCTAGGGTTAGGAATTTAATTAACGCATTTATGTGCTCGTGCTTAATTTTTGATTTGCTATGAGAATACAAACTCCCATAAAATACTAAGTGAGTAAAGGGATTGAATGCCCTGTCTTCTATCAAGCTCGGGTTAAGTTGTTACGAAACCTAAATGCAAGGTTTGGTTCCGGGTATGCCGGTGCCTTGCATTTGTTTTCATTTCGATTTGCTCGTGTGCGTTAGCGCCGCTCGCCAAGACCACACTGTGCGGTAAAACGTACGGTTCAAGTGTGCGGTTTTGAGCAAAGTTGATAGGTCGCACTTAGACAGTCAAACTGCCTTGTTCCGGATTTGCCTGCGGGGGTCCCTAACTGAGACGAAGATAGTTGAGACATTCGACAAGGTCGGATTCGTGCGGAGCACGACTTCGTGGGCCGCTGCAAACCAATAAAACGACAGAGGTTGAGGTTTGCATCCGCCCCGAGGAGATCAACTCCACTATCGAAGTTATCAACGAAACTTCCAAAACATCCAATGGGAGAAAATGGTGTTTATGAAAAGATAGTGGGAGTCAAACGGAATAGAAGTCCTTGTTCGCGCTTGATGATCTATACAAACGACTTAATATGCCTTTTATTTTCTGCAACTTTTTCTCTCAGTGTTAATTATGTCCACCGCTTTAAACATACTACTCAAGGAGAATAGGTTGACTGGGTCAAACTATTCAGACTGGCTTCGCAACCTGATGATTTTCCTTCAGATTGAGAACCTAGCGTATATCCTTGACTCCGAGTTGCCGCCGGCCCCAGGGGCGCGGGCAACCGAGCAGGCTCGTGCCGCTTATGACAAGCGAATGCGCGACGAGCAGCTCGTAAAGGCACATGTCCTCGGATCGATGAGTAACACGCTGCAGCGTAGTCATGAGGGTATGGCTGACGCTCGAGCGATGGTTCAGCATCTGAAAGAGCTTTACGGTGAGACGTCTAGGACAGCTCGCTATGCAGCTTCGTCGCAGCTCTTCCGATCGAGGATGTCTGAGGGTGAGAACGTTGGCGAACATGTTATGAACATGATCACCATGATCGAGAGATTGGAGACTCTCAATTTCCGATTTAATCGAGAATTACAAAACGATCTCATCTTGCAGTCTCTGCCTCCGTCCTTCAATGCGTTCATAGTGAACTATCATCTGAACGGAATGACGCTGGCGCTTCCTGATCTGATGAATCAGTTAGCAACGGCGCAAGGTCAGATGAAGAGGGCAAAGCAGACTGCACTTGTCGCCACCTCTTCGAAGCCCTAGAAAGGCAAAAAGAAGAAGGGCAACAAGCTCAAGCCAACAGGGAAGGTTTCTAAGAAGAACAAATCTTCTGGGAAATCGAAGCAGACCGGTGTAAAGCCGACGGATAGGTGCTTGCATTACGGTGCGCTGGGCCACTGGAAGCGGGACTGTCCGAAGCTCAAGGGTGAGCAGGCTGGTCAGGTAAGGAACTTAATGTTTAGAAACAGTTTGTTCATCATCTGTATACTCTACTTCCTGGATATTGGATTCGGGAGCTAGTACTCACATTTGTGTGTCCACGCAGGGTCTAGGACCAAGTAGAGCGCTTTGGGAGCGGGAGATCGAGGTTAGAGTGGGAAGCGGGGATAGTCTCTCGGCAAGCCACGTCGGATCAAGATCTCTTGTTTTGTTATCTGGGCATGTGTTGCGTTTGTACGATTGTCTTCTACTCCCGAGTAGACGTGTTCAAACGGTTTCAAAAACCGTAACCGAACCGTAACCGAACCGGCGGTCAACGGTTCGGTTAACCGGGGTCAACGGTTTCGGTTATAACCGGAACCGACCGTTATTTAGATCGGTTCGGTTTCGGTTCTTAATATTGTGGAACCGGAACCGCCGGTTAACCGTCGGTTTGTAACCGGCGGTTAACCGTCGGTTTATATATTAAAAACTATATATAGAAAATTAATTCAAACGGTCATATGACCGTTTGTGACACCTCAATGAATACAACAAAAAACCAAAAAATTAAGTCACACATATGACCGTTTGTCCACTTCAATACATACAAAGAAAAAAAATAAAAAATTAAGTCATGACCGTTTGTGTATGATATTTTACTTTATTTTTTTTTAAAATTTTCTCTATAAATAGGGGGATTAATATTAGATTTTTGCACACTTTGATTTGCATTATCATTTCTCAACTCAAACTTTGCTCAAATTTTCATTCATCCTCTTTCGATAATATTTAGTTTGTGTTATTATTATATTTATATTTTTGGAACGAAAAATACAAAAAAATATCGATTAAAAAATATGGAAGGACGTGGAAGTGGATCTCATTCTCGTAGTCGTCGAGGCAACAAGGGAAAAGTCCGATGATAGCCGAATCTGAAGCGCCCCGATGCCGAGTTGACGATAATGAGGTGTTCGATATTCCGACCGATTGGGGTCAAGACGATAGGACCTTTATTAGTGTTGACGATGCCGAAGCCAATACCGACAATGAACCCGATAGGTCCGATGCGGTTCCGGAAATTCGAAGTCAAACTCGAAGACGACGCAAGCCACAATCGGCCCGAACGCTAAGATCGGATATATTTACGGTCCATTTCAAGAAGGTGGAGAAGCCGCCGGCGGGTAGCCAAATTTACGAGGCCGTTTGCAACTATTGCGGAGCTTGCTATTCATTTCCGAAAGGAGGAGGATACGGGACGTTCAAACCCACTTGGAGAGGAAGCACCCCGACAAGGTTGGAAGTGAACGGTCTCAAACGCAATTCCAATTCACGGCATCTTCGGCTTCGCAAGGTACATCGACTACAAGCTCTTCTTTATTTAAATATTCCGAAGTAGCGCATAGAAAAAATTTGGCTAAATTTGTGTGTGCTAAACATCTTCCTTTTAATTTTGGAGAGGACGATTTAGACATAAATTTTACTCAACTTAGTTTTAATCCGGCAAGCAAACCGATTTCACGCTCTTCGGTCGTTCGTGATATTCGTAAAATCGTGGGTGAATTTAAATTTAATTTAATTCAATTTTTTTCAAAAATTCCCTACAAGGTTTCTATTTGTGCCGATATTTGGAGTGATCATTTTAACACGCATAGTTACATGGGCATTACATGTCATTGGATTGATGATTCGTGGACATTGCAAAAACGTTTGATTGCATATAGAGAATTTGATAGTGAGCATAATGCACGAAATATTGCACAAAAAATTCTTACTATTTTAAATGAATATTCTTTGACTACGAAAATTTTTTCCATTGGTTTTGACAATGCTAGTGCTAATACCGCTAGTCTACCGCAACTTATTCAAATTTGTCAACCTTCGTTTGGTGCTCGTTTTTTTCCTATTAGATGCATATGTCATATTTTAAATTTTATGTGTTCAAGATGGTTTTAGTACGTTGAAAGATAATGTGTCCGTCATTAGACATGCTATTGCGACTTTAACTAGGCATACAACTCTTGTTAAAAAATGGTCTAAATATTGTAAAAGTGTAAACTTGAATCCACGAAAATTCTCTCTTGATGTGCCGACTCGTTGGAATTCTACTTGTAAATTGTTAAAAAAACGGTTTGGAACCGGAACCGGCGGTTTCAAACCGAAACCGGCGGTTCCAAAACCGTAACCGAACCGTGGTTAACCACGGTTCGGTTAAGGTTTAAGCATACGCCGGTTCCAAACCGACGGTTATGAACCGGGAAACCGAAATCGGAACCGTCTGAACATGTCTACTGCCGAGGGGTTTTAAGAACATCGTCTCCATTCCTGTTTTGAGCAGGAATGGTTATGTATTTAACTTTAATAATAATACATGCCACATTATCTATCGTAATAAAAATGTTGGCAACGCGACACTGTTTAATGGTTTGTACTATTTAAACACCCAGAACGACGTATCTGTGAATACTGTCACAAACAAACAAAAGTCAGGAATAAATGCGAGGTACATGTGGCATCTTCGATTAGGGCATACTGGAGAACGCAAGATCCATGAGTTAGAGAAAATGGGATTTTGAAACCGTTGGGATCAGATCCCTATCCGACTCGTGAGTCGTGCCTCCAAGGTAAAATGACCCGATCACCCTTCACCGGGACATTTAATAGAGCCACGGAAATTCTCGGTTTGATTCACACGGACGTTTGCGGGCCATTCAATGTGAAGGCTCGGGGTGACTTCCACTACTTTATTACCTTCACGGATGATCACAGTCGTTACGGACTCGTGTATCTGATGAGGTATAAAGCTGATGCTCTTGAAAGGTTCAAGGAGTATAAGGCATTAGTGGAAAAGCAAACGTCGAAACTCATTAAAGCCGTTCGATCGGATCGAGGAAGCGAGTACTTGAGTGTCGAGTTTGACCAGTTCTTGAAGGAGAATGGAATATTATCACAGATGACTCCGCTCGGTACGCCACAGTTGAATGGCGTGGCCGAACGTAGAAACCGAACTTTATTAGATATGGTTCGTTCTATGAGGAGACTTTCTCGCCTGTGGCCATGATCAAGTCTATCCGCATAATGCTGGCAATAGCTGCGCACTATGATTATGAGATTTGGCAGATGGACGTCAAAACGGCGTTCCTTAATGGATTCCTCAAGGAGGAGATCTATATGGAGCAGCCAAAAGGTTTTGAGTCGCATGCAGATGCTCACAAAGTGTGCAAACTGAATCGGTCCATTTATGGACTGAAACAGGCCTCTCGCAGCTGGAACCTACGTTTCAATGAAGCAGTTCGGAACTTTGGATTCGAGAAAAACGTAGATGAGCCATGTGTCTACAGAAAGAGCAGTGGGAGTATGGTGTCGTTCCTTGTATTGTACGTAGATGATATCCTTTTGATAGGAAACGACATCGGGATGCTCTCGTCGGTGAAAGCGTGCTTTCAACCGAATTCTCCATGAAGGATTTGGGAGAAGCGACGTATATACTCAGTATTCGCTTGTTCAGGGATCGAGCGAACAAAACGATCGGCTTATCTCAGGCCCTCTACTTAGAGAAAATCCTGAAGAAATTCAGAATGGATGACTCTAAGATAGGTTTCTTACCTATGCGACATGGGGTCCATTTGTCGAAAGCAATCTCACCTCAAAGTGAGGAAGACAGACGACGGATGAGTGGGATACCCTATGCGTCTGCAGTGGGTAGTCTGATGTACGCAATGTTGTGTACACGGCCGGACATTGCCTACGCTGTGAGCGTGGTTAGTCGGTTTCAGGCAAACCCAGGGGAAGGACACTGGACAGCCGTTAAGAATATCTTTAAGTACCTTAGACGGACTAAAGACTTAACACTTGTCTATGGAGGAGCGGGACTAGAATTAGAAGGTTACACTGATTCGAACTTCCAGTCGGACGTGGATGACCGAAAATCTACTTCAGGTTTTGTATTCGTGCTCAACGGTGGGGCAGTTTCTTGGAGAAGCTCCAAGCAAAGCACGACTGCCGATTCCACGTGTGAGGCAGAATACATAGAGCCTCAGAGGCAGCTAAAGAAGCAGTTTGGATGAAAAAGTTCCTGGAGGAGCTTTCTGTGGTACCAGTTGCGGACAGACCGCTTACACTTTGGTGCGATAATAGCGGTGCAGTCGCGCAGGCAAAGGAACCACAATCTCATAGCAAGTCCAAACATATTGAGAGAAAATATCACGTACTACGTGAGTTCGTTGAAAACGGGATGGTCGCCGTGCAGAAAATCGCCACCGCGGAAAACGTGGCGGACCCACTTACGAAGCCCTTGTCCCAGGAAGTTATGGAACAGCATCTGGACAAGATGGGCCTACGATACCATTGTGACTGGCATTAGGTGCAGCACATGGCATTCGAGTGCAAGTGGGAGGCTGTTAGGGAGTGTGCCCTCGGAATGCCATACGAGGACTAGGAATAGTACAGGGCGCACAATGATGTATGGGTCGATAGACAGTTTTATTGTATATACTGTTAAAATAAAGTAGTGAATATTATTTTCATTATAATAAAGGCATTATTATTTATTTATCGAATTTAAAGTCTGCTTGGCATCTGGCGGTGCGATAAATAAATAACACCCAAATGTTTGAGTTGGACGTCTGATTCTCGCGGGGACGAGGGAGGAGACACATGACGGTCCTTATCTCAGCATTAAATAAAAAGTCCGTAAGTCTTAAGGATTCTAGGAGGGTGACTAGATATCCGAATATGACTTATTCATTGACGACCACATAGTATCGATAGTGTCACCGATTACCTGAGAGGTTGTGGGTCGTGATGGAGATATCGGTGATCGGAGAGATCGCGTATTCGGACATTCGGCTCGTATTCGTCTTGATAACATGACTAGGATGTTGTCAATGATTGAACGAATGACTATAGCAGCCTCAGACCGATAGGGTCACTGACGGATTTGTTTCGCGATTTCGGTTTGTCGCTAGTTGGCTAGGTCCGCAAGTGTTCGGAAATGGGACACGGTCCAGCGACGAAACGCAACTGACTTTACGGAGGTGATTGCCGGGCTTTGACTGCTATCGAGATTCACTGCCTATATTCGTATAGGTTAACGTCCTATGAGGGAATTGGAGAACGACGATTGTAAAGCCTTCGGCCGAAGCTTGGTAAGCTCGCTCGTATTAGATACGGAGCGGAGTTTAAATAATCGGTTGGGTCTCAATTATAACATAGTGTTGGGTTAGTGAGTTTGACATTTACATGGCTCTCACCTAACCGGACGCAAGTGAAAGGCGTAAGATGTATTTAAATGAATACACTATAGTCGTTTTGCCCGAATTTCGACTAGATCAAAATTCGTTCTCAACTGGGATCTGTCCGGTACCGCGGGATTGGCTAGGCGAATACTGGGACTCGCGGATTCCTCCCGTGCCAGTTGAGACGGACCTAGAGAGTCGCGTTTAAAAATGGTAATGAACTTGAACGAAAACGGCGGGCTTTTCTCTGGAACCTAACGAATGGGATTCGTTGAGGTAGTGGCATAGTTGACAGGAGGTGTCGATAATTTAGTTAAATTCCGGTGACGGTCACGGGAACAATTAGGACTTGAGATTGTCTTAAGTGCTTAATTAATTAACTAAATGAGGCTCAATTGTAAATAAAATAATTAGATTGGATTTAATTATTTTATTACTTAAAATTGAGGGACTAAATTGAGAATTTAAAAACCTAAAGGGCCTACATGGAATTACTTGAAATTTTGCATGGTCTTGGACATGTGGAGAATTCCATGGCTTGCCACATATAGGGGTGGGCATTCGGATTCGGGTTTCGGATATCCGACCCGACCCGATCGGGTTTTAACCCGATCGGAAGACAAATCGGGTTAGATACCCGATACCCGACCATGTATATCGGGTCGGGTATCGGGTAGCATATTGCTACCCGATTTACCCGATCGGGTACCCGACATATAAAAAAAAAACTTTAATTAATTAATCGGTCATTTAATAAAATTAAATGGACAATTAGTTAAAATTATCTATATAAAAATTTTAACTTATAAGATCCAACTCGCACATGCCATTGGCTTGTTGTCTAATTCAATATGGGTAACAATGTTGTAGTAGGTTTATATAGAAATATTTTCACCTACAATAGGGGTGCACATTCGATGTGGGACTTATAAGATCCAACTCGCACTCGCACATTCGATGTTGTAGTAGCCACATAGCTTGAGGTGGCAAGTGACACACTTTGAGTCAAGACAAGTGTCTCACTTAAAAATATAATAAACAACCTTAGTGGAATTTTACTAAAAAGGTGAGCATGCAAAAATGAGAACAAGGAGATCCAACATGAGGGGTTACTAAGCCTAAGTACTTGGTATTTTTTCTCTCAACAAATAAACAAGAGAGAAAAGAAACAAAGTGAGTTGAAGTTAGAACTTCTTAAGCCACGTCAAGCCACAGGATCGTTTGACGAGTCTCGACGCCCAAACCGAGCTGCATCTAGCCATCGGGAGCAGTCGCGGAGGTTTGATCAAGGTCATACCGGCGTGACAATCTAGCCCAGAAGCCCCGGGAGCCAGACGAAGTGTTGCAACGTCCATCCGAGGTGCATTCACGTATACCGACGGTATATTTCGAACCTTACTGATTTGATTTTACGAAAAATACCAAACGATATCGGAATGATTCGAAAAACCCCTTGTTACGATTGCCGGGAAGTGTAGAATCAATCTGGAAAATTTGGTATTGATCTAAAATCATTTCGGTTGTCAAACTGTCAAAAGTCGGCAGACTGCCGCTTTAATCGAATTGATAATTTCGAACCACTGTTTTGATTTTGCGAAAAATGCCAAACGACATCGGAATGATTCAAAAGACCCCTCGTTGCGATCTTCGGGAAGTGTAGAATCAATCTGGAAAATTTGGTATCGATCGGAAATCGTTTCGGTCGCTAAATAGTCGAAACACTATCGGCTGCCGCTTTGTTCGAACTAGTTTGGAATGAAATTATTAATTCAACTAAATTTGTATTAAATTCGAATGTGAGCGGATTAGACGTGGCCTCTTGAGGCTCAGAGAAGTATCTTGAGCACTCGGGAGAAGCCGAAGGGCGCTAAGTCGAATTTAGATGTTGAAAATCGAAAATTCGGCACCCTACGCCGCTCGGTTCAAAATGCGCTTCCGCTATCGCCACGTTACGCTGTTCGGGGGCCGGCGTCGATTAATCGGGCCCACCCCAACAACAAAAGTGTCTTACCAAATAGCTATGCATGGAGGGTTGGAAGGTAACATCAAAGGGGCAAGAGGGATTAGAGAAGGAGATCCAATGTCTCCTTTACTCTTTGTCTTGGTAATGGAATACTTGACAAGAAAACTCAAACTTACGGCTGCTAGGAGAGAATTCAGACATCATCCCTTGTGTAAAAGGTTGGAATAGTTAACCTCTGCTTCGCGGATGACCTTATCATCTTATGCAAAGCCCAGAGGGAATCATTGGGGCTGATTAGAGATAGTCTACACCAGTTCTACCATACCACGGGACTGGAAGCAAATACAAGCAAGTCACACACATATACATAGCTGGTGTACATGCCAATACCAGGAGGGAATTGGTTGAGGTAACAGGCTTCGCCGAAGGGAAGTTCCCCATGAGGTACTTGGGGGTCCCCATATCACCAACCAAATGGACTAGGGCGGACTGTCAGGAATTGGTGGATAAAGTGGTGAAGAGGATCAATTGTTGGACAAGTAGGAATCTCTCTTATGCGGGGAGATGTTGTCTCATAAATTCTGTTTTGCTTAGCTTGCATGGGTACTGGGGATCCATGTTTGTATTGCCGAGAAGCGTGGTAAAAGAGGTGGATCAAAGGTGTAGAGAGTTCTTATGGGGGAAAGGGGAGAAGCATAGTAAAAGGGCATTGGTGGCATGGGATTTAGTTTGTAGAAGGAAGACTAGTGGGGGTCTCAAAAACACTGTGGTGACTGGAATTATGCGTGTATTGGGAGATTGATGTGGGACATTGCAGGGAAGAAGGATTGCTTGTGGATCAGATGGTTGAGTGGAGTATATTTGAAGGGAGAGAATTTCTGGCTCTATCATGCTCCCACAGACTATAGTTGGACATGGAGGAAGACTAACAAGATTAAAGAACTGTTCAGGCAAGGATTTTGGCAAGGGAGGTGGACTGGTACAGCTCATGGGAAGTACACCATCACTTCAGCATATGATTGGTTGGATCAACAAAGGACAGTGAAGTATGAGTATGCTGCGGTCATCTGGAACAGGTGGTCTGTTCCTAAACATTCATATGTGCTCTGGTTGCTGTTTCATGGGAGGCTTCAAACCCGAGCCAGGCTGGCGACGTGGGGCATGGTGGTGCCGGATAGGATGTGCCTACTGTGTAGGAAACCAGAGGAGTCTATGCACCATTTATTCATGTCATGTGATTTCAGTAGGTCTGTTAAGGAGGGACTTCAAGTATGGTTGAAGTGTCACATTCCGACAGAATGGGAGGGAGTACAGCGATTTATGAAAAGGCTGAGCAAGAGGAAAAACATGATTTGCAAGCTGACGATTATGGTGATAGCAACTATGATATACTGTTTATGGAACGAAAGGAATAGGAGGCTGCATGGTGAGCCTGACCGAGTGACTAAGGTAATGATGAGGGTGATCAAACGGATTGCAATGAACTAAATTCAGAGTTTGAAGATTAAAAAACCAAGGCAAGAGGTACAAGAGTTCATACGGGTTTTATGCGCTTAGATATGCTTAGTGTGAGTGTGGTAGTGTTAATGTGTTACGTGTAAACATTCTAGTTTCAGTGGTAATGAAAACTTCTTTACCAAAAAAAAATAATAATAACAAATGTTGACATAGAAGTAACACATCGCTGAAAGGTAATAACGCCTTGTTTGTCGTAAGTAACACATTCTGTATACAAGTAATGGATCGAAAGAAATAAAACGAAAATCACAAACGACACTAAAAACAGATGAAAACTGCATAAATCTCCGCGTTATTGACTCAATAAGGTAAAATAGACCCCAATTTCTCATGGGTACCTCGAATTTATACCGATTAGTTGCAAGAAACGGATATTATATTTTCCCCAAATCGTGTAAAAAAGAATACTTATAACATAGCAAAAAATAACAAATGCCTTACGGATAATAACAAATGTTAACATAGAAGTAACACATCGCAGAAAGGTAATGACGCCTTATTTGTCGTAAATAACACATTCTGTATACAAGTAATGGATCGAACGGAATAAAATGAAAATCACAAACGACACTAAAAAACAGATGAAAACTGCATAAATATCAGCGTTTGTGACTGAATAAAGTTTTTCCGTCCTCAATTTCAGATGGGTCTTACTAATAAAGACGAATTGAGAAAATTTAGCTTTCTCTAAGACAAACGTTTTTTAAGTGAGTAACAGTTTACCCAACAAATATAACACATATACATGTAAAGAAAACACTTCATTGAGAATATTCTAGAAGGTTCTGGACCGTCAGAGAATATCTACAGGAGTTTCTCAAAATTGTACTACAATATTGGAAATAATAACACATGTTAGGTAAAAAAACAACACAAACTCAATTAATAACACAGTGATCAATACTGATACCTCATAAATGTTGTTCAGTACCACGTCAATAATTCGATTAATTCGTACAAAAATACACTTTTATTTTGGATGTTTAATATGGATGTTCATGTAAATATATAATTTGATGAAGTTTAATCACCACATACCTTTAAAAGACACATTAGGCGAAATTTGATGTCAATAGATGAATGTTGATCTCAATAGATATATAAATACATAGTCCTCCATTGCAAAACATAGACTATCACTTCTTTCAATTGAACATAACATTATGAATTGCACCACGAACATGTTCAAACGTCAACATTAAAGTACTAATAATATTTATAGACCACAAACACAAAATACTAAGCTCAAAACCCTAAATCCGAGGCTCGAAACCCTAAACCCTAAACCCCGAACCCCATAATTTTTTTAAGGTTCTAGAAATACCTGCACAAGTCGTGGATCGTTCTCCCAAAATTTCATGTCGTGAACCCTTAATCTTAACCTCGAACCCGTAAGTCCTAAACCCCAAAAACTACCAAAAAACCCTAGCGCATAGACAATAACAAATTATCCAGAAACCCTAGTGCATAGACGGCAAATTTATAACAAATAACACTCTATTGGTAACAATTAAACCCTTACGGGTACAAATTAATTTGTCCAGAAATTTTTTAATATCCCGCCAGAATAGTTCAGAAATTCTACGGTGGCGCGATAAACTTTAAGGCTATGGGTATCTCTAATCTACGTGTATTACATTCATTTTCAACTAGAAACATGCTTCGATCTACAGATATTTTTGTTGTTTGCGTCGACAAAATTTTAAGATTCCGTCCCGACACCGTCGTGCTCGTGAGATCCGCAACAGAGAAATCAATATTAATTTGTAAATGGGTTTAACCAAGGCAACTATCGATATTATTACATGTGATAAACCCAAATCAAAAAATTGCTAAGATTGCAGTTGCTATGACCGGATGTTGAAATTATCATCGATTTCATATGAATGTTGATAAGTTTCACAGAAATAACAAATGTCTTAAGGATATAACAAATGTTGACTCAGAAATAACATAACAGTGAAAGGTAATAACGCCTTATTTGTCGTAAAGAACACATTCTGCATACAAATAATGGATCGGGATAAAAAGAACGAAAATCACAAACGACACTAAAAACAGATGAAAACTGCATAAATCACGTCGTTATTGACTCAATAAGGTAAAATAGACTTCAATTTCTCATGGATACCTCGAATTTATATCGATTAGTTGCAAGAAACGGATATTATATTTTCCCTAAATCGTGTAAAAAAGAAATACTTATAACATAGCAAAAAATAACAAATGTCTTATGGTTAATAACAAATGTTGACTTAGAAGTAACACGTCGCTGAAATGTAATAATGCCTTGTATGTCGTAAATAACACATTCTGTATACAACCAATGGATCGAAAAAAGAGAACGATAATCACAAACGACACTAAAAAACAGATGAAAACTGCATAAATCACGTCGTTATTGACTCAAGGTAAAATAGACCTCAATTTCTCATGGGTACCTCGAATTTATATCGATTAGTTGCAAGAAACGGATATTATATTTGCCCTAAATTGTGTAAAAAAGAAATACTTATAACATAGAACCAAATAACAATTGTCTTACGGTTAATAACTAAGGTTGACTCAGAAGTAACATATCACTTAAAGTTAATAACGCTTCGTGTATCGTAAATAACACATTCTGCAAACGCATCGCGAGGAATATAATGAAAATCACACGACACTAAAAAGCAGATGAAAACTGCATAAATCTCGGCATTATTGACTCAATAAGGTAAAATAGACCTCAATTTCTCATGGGTACTTCGAATTTATACCGATTACTTGCAATTTATGTCGAAATCTAGATTCGATTTACCATTATGTTTTCGAATTTGCACCCTAATTAGACAAGCAAATTCTACCTCGTGCATCGTCAATATCATAATGAATCCAACATGACATGTCGAATCGGTTGGATGGGTCAATCGAATTTTTTTGTGCTCGATTCAGTGTAAGAAAAATGAGTTCGAAAAAAACTGCTGTTAATAACAGTAAACCACAATGTTCTTGGATCGACATGCGCAGGAGCTGAGGAGCTCATTGGAGAAGGTAAAACAGGACCGAGACAGCTCCCCTGCGGAGAATAGAGTCGGAGGTGAATGTTCAGCTGGAACAGGAAATGTCGGATATAACCTTTTTCTGTCAATAAAGCCTTCTAATCCTAACGGCCGGTGTGAAGTTTCTTCATAACTTGGCGGGAGAATGGTGGAAGGCCTTTTAGAGTGACTTCCTCTCTTTGAAGTTAGAGCTGATGCCGTGACTTATCCCCCATGCAATTCTACTACTTAGACGGATATCGAGTCGGCGTAGCGAGAGCTGATGCCGTGACTTATCTTCAGGAGCTGCCTCTCTTTGACCGCTTTGAATGAGGTCCTCAACCTCCCGAGAGTCCTCGGTTCTGGGTTGATGTCACGAAGGAGCATGTGCAGGTCCTGGCGTGTGCCAATGACCGATGTTGTTTCTATCCTCCCAGGAAATAACGTTTGTTGAGCCTTTCCCTTTGTTGCTTATAACCCCCGATTCTTTTATTTCGGACTTTTAGGGCTGTAGGGGAGCTTAATTCCCATGTGCTTATTATGCTTCTATCAGAGCCTTTTTCCTTGTGCTATTCATGCCTCATATGCTATATATTATTGTTACTGTTATATCCGTCGTCCTTGGGACCTCCTAATTTACCTTAGGGACATTATCAATTTATCCTAGTTATAGCGCCAGCTTCGCTTTGTAATCGTAAACCAACTACGAATATAACACGCCATCGGTTGCAAGGACCGTCATCCTTGTCCTCAGGTGTCACTTCCGCTGGGCTCTCTTCGTCCTTAATCACTGTATAGACCATCCAGTCTTTTAGAAGAATAAGGATCCCTAGTACTACTCACGTCGTAGGCTTACTGAAGGCCTTTGATGTCCTGTACGCAGCAGCCCATCAGCGGCGGTATCTTGTACACCCTTATTGGCATAATCACGTCGCAGATTTATTATCTTTGATGTTAGGTACTGTAGCGACCCTCATTTTCTAATAGTAATTAGTGACAGATTTCCGGAACGTAAGCCGCGGAAGGCCGACTAATAAAAATTATTTCCTAAAATAAAATATATTACAACAAAATATCGTCTGCATAGTCAAGACTATACATAGGCCGTAGCCCCAAAAGTCAAAATAACAAAACCCTAATGTCGCTCCACAGGTCTTCATCCATGTATCGTCCTGCCCTCAAAAGTCCGTGGAGCACCGCCACCAGCCGCCTCAATCTTGACACGTGTCAGCGTCAGACTCGGTACGTACAACACGTAAACACTGAGCGATTTGCCCAGTAGGTGAATAATATGCATCATTCACGTGAACGCTCATTCCCAATCCCAATGTCTCGCATGCAATGCACACTCTTTCTTTTCCCACAATCATATCTCAAATCACACAACACAGGGCCCTAGGACAGACTCGACACCTCGCGCGCCTATAACATAGCGGAAGCTTACTTAGCAGCGTTTTGAGGTTCACGCAACTGCCCTGCTAGTCGCTCTTCCGTAAGCAGTTGCCGACGCTGACAGTGTTTTGACGTTCACGCAACTGCACTGTCAGGTCCATCCGCTGAAAATAAAATCACGACGGTTTTGTACCTCGGGACGTTCACGCCCGAGTAGACAGATCGATCACGCCTGTCTGCCGTCAGGTGTCATATGAGTACCAACCTCGACTCGTCAATGAGTCAACAATCACAATCATCTCAGTCTATCCCGCTTGTCACTATCTCAAAACGTCACCGTCTCGATACGGTGTAAATATCTCACCCCTGTGATATGATATGCATATGCCATGCATATAAACGTGATAACTAAGAAAACGTGATTCCACATGAAATGTGCGCAAAACACGTAAAGCACATAAATCATCGAACCACATAAAAGCACATAATCAGATAAGTGCTTACGCATTGTAGATGAATAATTCACCTACCTGTCCTCCTGATAAAATCAATCGATAATCCCGGTGAATTCCCTACAGTTCGAATCTCTGAGCACAAAATGTTATTATATCAGTATATTTACTAACCTAATTTGGAAATTTCCAAACTCTATGTATCGAAAACCCTAGAATTATCAAAACCCTAAAAATCCCGAAGACCCTAAAATAATAAAAACCCTACAAATCACATAACCCTAAAATCTCGAAATTTATTAAGTACCGAAAACTTTTATTGAAAGCATATGCCGAAAAGTTTGATGAAACACGCACCTATATCGAAACTTAGGGATATAAAAATGTTGATGCCGAAAAGTTTGATGAAACACACACCTATATCGAAAACTTAGGGATATAAAAATGTTGATGCCGAAAAGTTGGCAAGTGCCGAAAATATTAGTCATGCCGAAAACTTTAATGCTAATACTGAATCCATAAACACCGCAGAATAAAGTTAACCCTAATATAGCAAAACCCTCACTTGCCGAAACTTAAGTTCTTATATCCTAAAGTCCTGAAAGATGTAAGTCATAGAAAGCTTCGGGTTCTTTTCTAAGTTTAAAATGCTAATCGTATACCTAAATAAATTCTAATCCTGAAAACCGCACACCCTATAAATCTTTATATACCTTAATTCATATTCTAGTATCGAAATCTACTACTCTACATATCAAAGTGTCCTTAATATTGCTAGCTAATATACAAGTTACGAAATCTTACCCAAAATCTATTATAACTACATATTAAATTCACGTTAGACATTGAAACAAGGCAAGTTTACACATAAATTTTCATACCTCTTTTGAAGCTTAGTTTCTTTGATAATTTGAGTACTCAAGGTCGTGTTTTTCACTTGCTTTCACAAGGGTTACTTATTTTAAATCTCTTCAACTCTCGTATTATGCACCTAGGTGTATATGTGTTGGTGCCTTTTTCCATTTGATGGTCAATTGCCTTAGAGTTGGGAAACTTGGTATTAGTCATACTTAGGAATAGCATACATGGTTAACACGTGTACTACTTTAATTCCTTTGATAGATTAATAGTAATATATATTGATAAGTAGTCACATCATTCCATTTGGTTATATATATCTTTCCACATGGTCTCAATAAGTTTCTAAGCCCTAATATGTTGTATGAAAACTTACTAGTCTAACAAATAGCCTCCCTCGAAAACTTATACGGGCACGAAAACTTTGATCTATATTATACCACGAAAACCTACTAAGTATGTTTTACTTTTGCGAAAACTTCTCATTCTCAATATCCTTATACGAAAACTTTCTAGTATATATATATATATAGATCTTTTTTACAAAAATTTAAAACTTTAAAACTTTACAAAGAATGATGATGGTACGTGGCAATATCCACCTAACAAACCATGATAATGGTACTTAGTCAGACAAAACCTATCGGATCTGATGATTAAACTGAAACAGTTTAACTCACTTTGAACCAAAGGTAATCACACTTTCATACCATGATCGATTTCTCGTTTGCAGGCAGTTCAACCGATATACCAAACATCAAAATAAAAGAAAAATGAATAATGGTACGTGGCGTTGTATATATATATATATATATATATATATATATATAACAAAGAGTTCTTAGGCATAGTTGCATATATTGTATTCCATTCTTTGCTCAATTCTGAAATAAACCTGAAACTCTTAAAGTTTATATTTTCGTATACCACTTAAATTTCGTTATCAAATTTCCTAATATGCAAAAATTACATAATTAATTACAGCAAAACCCGTTTTAAATTTTACTGGTATTACATCCCCCCCCCCCTTAAAAAGAATTTCGTCCCCGAAATTCGCCGACCGGTGTAACTTGGGGTAACAATTCCTTCTATTCGCTGATTTATCTGTATCCTATTAAGGTAGGATTTATTCCCACCTTTATATCACGCAATCTAGGCGACACATTTAAATGTGCGGCCCAGTTTTTTCCAGTATCTATGTCTATACTCGCCCGTATATTTTCTACTTCCTCTCGGCTTACTTATTCTTATTCCCATCACGCTTCTGATTCGCACTCTAGGCATACTTGAATAAAATGCACGATATAGTGTGCATTCATACTTGATCCCAAAATAAACCCAATAGACGTACACTCGACTTTTTCTTCCTATCTCATCACGATCTATCATCTTAACACTAGAAAAAAAGTAAAGAACTGAAAATTATTTTGAACCGAAAATACATAGTCAAAACAATACTCAAAGCTATTAAGTATGAAATTTCTCTAGCTGTGCGTAAAATATGTTAAAACCGAAAATTGAGAGACTCATATACCAGAAAATTTAAGTTGTCTCACAACTTGTACTATCCTAAACAATAATTAACATAATACTTCTAATTTTGAAATTCAGCAGACTCGAATATTCATACTACGAAATTCAAGGATTAGTAAGAATCAAAAGCGGTTTAGTCTCCCGAAATGTGCCCCACATCAAAAACTCTTATCTTGTTCGAAAACTCTTGTAGACTTAACATGCCGAAAACACTGGGACCAAGTCGTAAAGTTTGAAGCAACTTAAAAGGCACCGAAACTTCCTACGCTTGTACCGAAAACCTCGTTAATAACACCAATTTCATACCATTGCCGAAAACAAATTTTTCAAAAACCCTAATATTTTTGGACTCCTACATATCGAAAACAATCTAGAGTTGCACATCCTTTAAGCACTCAAATTACCCCACGTATCCCAACATGAAATTACCAAATTATGTTACAAACATTGTACTCATTTCCATGTCAAACATTATTCACACAGAGAAAACCTTTCATTCTATGTCAAACAATATTCACACACAGAATACCTTTCATAAACATACAAGCATACCCATGAGCATAATTCGAACCTTTGTATTTCCTCACCTATGTATAAACCACGATAGTTTCCTTTTTATTCATCCAAAAATATTCCTTGCCAAAAACAATACACTAAACATCTATCCCAAGATACTATGTATTCTTGATCAGTTCTAATACTTATCTTAATTCAAATCCCAAGAATTTTCTTCGTGTCGAAAATTTCTAAATAATAAAACCATAAGTGTCAAACTTAATCTTACCGAAACTCTTCAGATCAACAACTCCTAAGTACCTAAAACTTACGATTATCATATCACATCCTAAGAATTTCCAACATCTAGAATACTTAAAATTCATTTATACCAAAATCGATTCTATGTGAAAACTAATCATATAAGTCATGTGTCACGTAAACTGCACATAATTCTCACTTAATTCACGTATTTCACATATGACACTGAAAACTTAGAATCGAAATATGCTTATGTGATGTAGATATATTCACCTACCTGCTCTCTTCTTTCTCTCATCATTTTCTATAATTATCTACACTCATTCATAAAAAGCGCATTTCAAATAACACGTAATCACTTATTCAAGTATTAAACTTACAAGCCAGGCTGGTTCTCCATGCTTTTGAGCGGCAGTACATAGACAGTCTTCAGAATCTAAAGCCTACGCTCTGATACCACCTGTGGCGACCCTCATTTTCTAAGTAGGATTAAGTGACGGATTTCCGCAACGTAAGCCGCGGAAGGCCCGACTAATAAAAACTATTTCCTAAAATAAAATATATTACAACAAAATATCGTCTACATAGTCAAGACTATACATAGGCCGTAGCCCCAAAAGTCAAAATAACAAAAACCCTATTGTCGCTCCACATGTCTTCATCCATGTACTGTCCTGGCCTCAAAAGTCCGTGGAGCACCGCCACCAGCCGCCTCAATCTTGCGCGTGTCAGCGTCAGACTCGGTACCTACAACACGTAAACACTGAGCGATTTGCCTAGTAGGTGAATAATATGCATGGATGCACGTGAACGCTCATTCCCAATCCCAATGTCTTGTATGCAATGCACACTCTTTCTTTTTCCACAATCCTATCTCAAATCACACAACACATGGCCGTAGGTCAGACTCGACACCTCGCTTGCCTATAACATAGCGGAAGCTTACTTAGCAGCATTTTGACGTTCACGTAACTGCCCTGCTAGGTCGCTCTTCCGGAAGCGATTGCCGATGCTGACAGCATTTTGACGTTCACGCAACTGCAATGCCAGGTCCCTCGGCTGAAAATAAAATCACGACGGTTTTGCACTTCGGGACGTTCAAGCCCGAGTAGACAGATCGATCACGCCTGTCTGCCGTCAGGTGTCATATGAGTACCAACCTCGACTCCTCAACGAGTCAACAATCACAATCATCTCAGTCTACCCCGGTCGTCACTATCTCAAAACGTCACCGTCTCGATACGGTGTAAATATCTCACTCCTGTGATATGATATGCATATATGCCATGCATATAAACATGATAACTAAGAAAACGTGATTCCACATAAAATGCACGCAAAACACGTAAAGCACGTAAATCATCGAACCACATAAAAGCAGATAATCACATAAGTGTTTACACATTGTAGATGAATAATTCACATACCTGTCCTCCTAATAAAATCAATCGATAATCCTAGTGAATTCCCTGCAATTCGAATCTCTAAGCACAAAATATTATTATATCAGTATATTTACTAACCTAATTTTGAAATTTCCAAACTCTAAGTATCGAAAACATAGAATTATCAAAACCCTAAAAATCCCGAAAACCCTAAAATAATGAAACCCCAACAAATCATAAGCCTAAAATCTCGAAATTTAATAAGTACCGAAAACTTTCAACATCGGTATATCTTGTGGAACCCATAATTTCTAACTTTTCTGCTTCTAGTTGTTCTGTGCCTTTCAGGGACACCTCGTCTGGAGAGAATACCAGCGAGCTGAAGGACCTCCAGAGCAACAAAGCAAGCCTAGACACCAAGCCACCCTGATCGTCTCAAGAGTCGAGCTAACGACTTTAAAAACAGCGCTTCTTGGGAGGCAACCCAAGTATTATCGATGCATATATTTATATTTAGTCCTATTATTCTGAGTATTTTTTTTATTATTTTTCATCTAATAAAACTCGCTTTCACGGTGCGCCTAGTCATGTTATCTCGCAGGCTCATAACTAGTTTGGGGGTTGTCCGTTCGCGATGGTTGCTTGCTCGAATCAACAAAGTCTTCTACATCAACGGAAAATTCAGGGCAGTGTCACTTCTACTCTCTCTTTACTTTAATTTACACATTGAGGACAATGTGCTATTTAGTTTGGGGGTGGGATGTGACACATGCTAGATTTAATATGCTTACATGTTTAGGTATCGACGTATTTCGGTCATTTTAGTGGGGTATGATTTGAACGTCATCTGTGGAATCTCCTGTCAATGATGAAAATTTTTGAAATTTTACCATGTCGAGATATGATTCGATTAATTGAGTGAGATAGTCTTACATGTTGCATTATCATGATATTAGCATGATTATTTGGCTATATTGACTGCTTTAGGAGAGTATTGCGTATCATGAAGCACAAACCCATCTATATATGTGTGTTTTTGAGCCTTCAGAGATTAATTCAGAGCAACTCATTATGCTCGGTGTTTATTCTTGTGTGACACGCATGGACTGAATATTTTCGAACTTGCTCTGTTATGCATGTCAATGGTTACTATGTGGAATTTTTGTGTGAGGGCACTAGGATTGAGTCATTGACCTAAATATTTTCCTACCTTACGCATTTACCACTTAGTGAGCCCCTTTGAGCCTTATTTGACTTATTTGTTGATTTGGAGCCCAGATATTTAGTCTGATTGCCTCAAATTTAGCCTACACGACCCGTATCAACGTGTTAATTTATTGATATCGTGAAAGTGGCTTGTTGATAGAGAAGGAGCTAATCGTCGATGCATGTTAGTTGTGAACTCGTCCTATGGTATGGATCTCTCGTCGTAATATTGCAGTAGACTAGAAACCTCTCCATTCGATAAGACGTACAAAAAAAAAGAAAAGGAGGGGCTGGTTCTGAAAAAAAAAGAAAAAAAAGAAGAAAAAAAAAGAAAAAGAAGAAAAAAAAACGAGCGAGAAGAGCTAGAAAAGGAAAAAGGATGAGTCGAGTGAAAAATAGGCACGGCGTTAGAAATGCGAAATAAGTGGTGAGAAGAGCGATTCGATGATTGACACGTTCGATACTTTTAGCTCAGTTTTTCCTATATGACGCACCTTTCAAAACCCGAGCCCCATTACAACCCTTGATGAAAGACCCTTTGATTCGTCCATGACTTCTACTATGTGACTATGATGTGATATATTTGCAAGCATAGAGTAATATCTTTTCATGTCGTGAATTGAGCGTCTTTATACAGATCCCTTTGAAAAACACTTCGACCGACTTGAGCAACCCTTGTGAGAGTTGTGGATTGATGCGTAGTACGATTCTAGAAATGTCTTTCATGCTATGATAAGATTGCGACATATTACGCATGCCTCTGTTTTGACCGTTCATTAGTTGATGATTATCTCGACTTTATATGCTTTTACGTTTTCTGAGATGAACCAAGAGAATTTCATTGACTGATGTTTTATAATCCTAACTTGATTTGGTTTTATTTCGCTTTCATGATCGAGGACGATCCAAGCTAGTTTGGGGGTTGTTGATAAGTTAGGATTTCGCGCTATTTTTATGCCCCATAAAGCGTATTTCTGATCATTATTTATCGTAATATAATTGATTATCTTAAGTTTACGGTTATATTTTATATTGCGTAGATATTGGAGCAAAATGGACCGCAAGATGTGTTTTACATGGCCTTTAGTCAAATCTCTTCTCATTAAGAGCATTAGGCCCAAGTCATACTCCCAAGCCCAAGCAATTGTCCAAAATCAGCCCAAAATATCACATAGAAAGGCAACGTGGAGCATCATACAAGGAAAAGATTATGGGCACGAATTTCGAGGCTAGACCAAGTCAAATATTGCAAGACTTAGTAGTAAGCTTCACGTGAGACATAGAAGGAAAGAAAAAATCCAAACCAATATGTATCTCCAAGTAACGATTCGAATCCCGAAAAAAAAGATTGCACTTTGTGCTTTGGAGTCGGTGGTTTCTACTCTATTTAAGGAAGCTTTGGGGCAGCTATTGGAGGAGACTGACAGCGAAAGCAAAAACAGCGAATAAAAATAACAGCGCCAAGAGCGAAGCTACAAAAATAAAAGAGCTGCGATAAAAGAGTCGTCGACTCTTGCAAATGCTCGTTCTGCTAAGTCCAAGGCATACAGAGTTTACCTACCACAAAGCGAACCGTCATAGAAAGTGCAAACGTGACGTTTGATGAAGCGCCATCTATCGCTTCTGGACAGATAAGTCCAGAACCCGGATTCATAAGAGTTTTGACAGATGATCAACACAGTTCTCCACTCGAGGAAAGACCATCTACTTCTCAGACATTCAATGAAGACGAGCTAGATCTCCTTTTCGAGCAATAATATCTATGTCCTCGTCAACAATTGAATCTTCCTTAAAACTATGACAATGGTAATACATCAGTACCATCTGTACACAATTCAACTGAGAGTGACGAGATGACTTCAAGTACCAAACCTCAAGTTACCACTACCCCTCGGCCAGTTCACAAGTGAAGACTTAGAGACTACTCCGTCGGATAATTCAGACAACGAAGTTCAAACACCCATTGAGATCTCTAGTACCAACGAAACTGAAATGAGTGAGGAAACAAACAACGAAGAATCAACTTAATCAGTTCCCCACACAAGGCAATAGACAAGAGCTCACCCAACTTCCCAAATTATCGGAGATCCAAATCAAGGAATAAGCACACGCTCTTCAACAATAAACGAGAATCTATATGCCTGTTTTCTAAGTCAAAACAAACCAAGTAAGATCGAAGATGCATTAGCTGATCCAGACTGGATACAAGCCATGCAGGAATGAATCAATCAGTTTGAGCGACTCAAAGTGTGGAGATTATTCCCAAGACCACCGGGCAAAACAATTATAGGAACAAAGTGGGTTTTTAAAGAACAAAAGAGATGAAGATGGAATCGTCTTTCGGCCAAGGCTCGATTGGTGGCAAAGGGATACAATCAACAAGAAGGAATCGACTACAATGAAACCTTTGCCCCATTCCTCGAATCGAGGCCATTCGACTTTTTCTCGCTTATGCTGCCCACAAGAACTTCACTGTTTACCAGATGGACGTCAAGACAGCCTTCCTAAATGGGGTCTTGAAAGAAGAAGTCTACGTAGCACAACCTGCAATCTTTGTGAGCGAAACTCACCCTGACTATGTGTACTTCCTAGAGAAGGCTCTATATAGACTTAAACAAGCCCCACGAGTAGACTTGCCCATTTTCAACCGTAATCGGCGGTTATGGAACCGCCGGTTACGGAACCGCAACCGGCACCAACCGTATGGTCCGGTTACGGGGCGGTTGGTCCGTTCCACCAACCGCCAACCGCCGGTTAGAAACCGCATGTTAGGAGGTTAACTGGCGGTTAGACCTTTTAAAAAAAAAATCAAATGAGGAGGTTGAGCTCGTGGATGTGTGCGAGCAGATACTCAGCTATAGGTACAGTAGGGTTTTGTAGACCATGGTTAAGTTTCCTCTTACAGTGAGGAGGTTGAGCTTGCTGTTAAGGTTAGGCACTTGGAGGTTAGGGAGAACCATTTGAAATGGATTGAAGAGGGGAACCTTCATTCTGCTGTGTTTAGGCCTGCCGAGAATTGTGTTCTGAGGTTGAGGTGAATGAAGATGGGGATCAGGTTACGAAAAAAAAGATATGGGATAAGTTTGGCTCGAAGCCCAATCAGCACATTTTCACGTGCCAAGGTACCCGTTTTCACATTTCCACGTGAACATTGCTCAATTATTGTATTAAAGTGCATTTGTCTCTATTATGTGACATTGCTCAATTGTTGAACGTTGTGCTATATCTACATCATCTTTGACACTCCACTCATCTTTTCCCACAATAAATCCCAATTATTTGAACCCCAATACCCTCACGTTCTACATTTGTCATAAAGTTTGACTATTTACCATATATGACTATAGTTATGATTTAATTGGGTATAGGTGAGATGAGTTCATTGTGGTCGAGAGATGAAGATGATGAGGAGACCAGAACTAGTCGTGTAAGAACAGAACAAATTTCGATAGGAGTAAGTATGTTTAAGGTTGTCTTTTTCTCATCGCAAGAATGATAATCGAGATTATTGTGTTACTCAAACCAGAATTTAAAAAAAAATTGATTAACCGGCGGTTCAACCACCGATCAACCGTAACCGGCAGTTAGTCAACCGCCGGTTAGGCTAACCGTACACCGGGGGCGGCTAACCGTCAACCGCCCCCGGACGGTTACCAACCGCCAGTTACGGTTAACCGACGGTTGGGCATGTCTACCCACGAGCTTGGTACGGGCCACTATCTAATTTTTTGATTAAGTTAGGGTTCACAATAGAGAAGATCGACACAACGCTCTTCATCAAAAGACATAAATAAGGAATTCTCATTGTTCAGATATATGTTGATGACATAACTTTTGGGTCCCTGTGCAAAGAATTTGGTGATCTAATGAAGACGAAGTTCGAAATGAGCATGATGGGAGAACGCAACTTCTTTCTTGGACTTCAAGTTAAACAACTTCTAGAACGCATCTTCATTTGTCAATCAAAATACATCCACGACATACTCAGAAGTACAACTTGGATAATTCTACTACGAAGAACACCCCCAATGCCTCCTTCCTGCAAGCTTGACTTGGACCGAGATGGAAAGCCGGTAAATCCA
Organism: Craterostigma plantagineum; assembly: GCA_027422505.1. Classification (NCBI taxonomy): domain Eukaryota; kingdom Viridiplantae; phylum Streptophyta; class Magnoliopsida; order Lamiales; family Linderniaceae; genus Craterostigma; species Craterostigma plantagineum. Next base: position 9,828,400 of record JAPQWV010000021.1, on the reverse strand, counting down.
ACCACATATCGAAGAATCATCGGATCACTCATGTATTTGACAGCTAGCAGACCTGACATCGTGTTCTCAACATTCCTACGTGCTCGCTTCCAAGCCAATCCAAAGGAGTCACACATGCTAGCTGTGAAAAGAATAATAAAGTATCTCAAAGGAACCCCAACACTTGGACTATGGTATTCTAAGAACTCAATTTTTCAATTACTTGGTTATACTGACCAGATTTTGCAGGATGTAAGATGGACAGGAAAATGACATCTGGAGGCCTACAATTCTTAGGCTACAAACTAGTAAGTTGGTCATCTAAGAAGCAAAACTGTGTTTCCACCTCCACTGCCGAGCCGGAGTACGTTGCTGCTCTCAAATCCCGTGGTTGCGAACACAACTACAGGAGTACGGGTTAGATATTAATAATATTCCTATATATAGCGACTCAAAGAGCGCCATTGCTATCACTTGTAACCCTGTTCACCATTCGCACAAAGAACTAGATCTTAGGTATCACTTTATAAAAGACCATGTGGAGAAGGGCAAATTGCCATGTACTTCGTAAATATTGAGATTCAGTTGGCTGACTTATCTACCAAGGCCTTAGATGAAACACGATTCCTTTTTCTTGTATCTGAGTTGGGCATGCTGAATCGCGAACCTTAGGCAATTTAACTCCACGGCGTCGTTTGTAAATTGTACATATTTGGTGTCTTACTTAGCAATCTCTTTCTAAACCTAGGGGACGTTTCTTTGCAATTAAGGGGAGCTTGATAATATATATGCTTAAGCTGAGGGGGAGTTTTTGCAAGTCTTACTCTAATCTAGGGGGAGCTTTTGAACGATATGCACAAATTGAGGGGGAGTAGCTATTTTTCACGTACTGATCTTTAAACGATTTGCGAACCGTTCCAAAATATGAAAAACACTTTACAACGCGAAGACATAAAACACCCTCAAAATGCGGAAAACACTTTCACAACGCGAACTATGACAACTACATTATCAAAATACGTAAAATATTCTCAAAAACTAGTACGCCTTGTAAGGACCCAATACAGAATAGCCATTAAAGCAACGAACAAGCACAAAAGAAGCGAAAGCTCAAACGAGAGCCTTTTCCAAATTGCGCTCAAAATTACCCCTTAACTTTGCATGTTGCTCATTCTCTTAAGGGTTTAGTGCCGCGAAAGAAAGCGACGCTTTCTTTGTCGATTATCAGGTTTCACCTCACACAATCAATTTTGAAAAACCTGTCGATTTGATACTTATTTTTTTTTTGGGCTAATTATAGATTCGTAGAACATTTCGCATGTGGCAGCTTAGATTCTCTTAACTTCATCCTTAATCGATTTTTAGATAAAAAATTCCTAAGTTAGAAATTTTAAACTGTTAAAAATTTTCCCTTTTGTCTCGTTCAAATTCGGGAGCAAATTTCTCGGCGAATTTGCACTGTCCAAGCGTTTCCCAAAATTTTCCCTTTGTGTATAGCTCAACATCGCCTGAAGTTGCTCTCACCAAAATCGCCCGAATTGGCACGTCACTTCAACTTTCTCGGCGAATTTACACCATTCCAAGTTTTCCCGAATTTCACGTTCAACCTATTTATCTCATTATCGCCCGAATTTCCCTTTCTTTCACTTTTATCAACAAAACGTTTTCTACGAAACACTCTCGGCTTCGACACCGAACTTCGTCAAATCTGCTCTCAACTTCCAGTTCTTGCTCAAATTTCATCTTCCCGACAGCGTTTCAGAAAGAACATTTCGAAATCTGTCAAATTTCTTCTGTATATTCTGAAGATTTGCATAATTTAGGGTTTAAGGGTTGAATGCAATTGTAATTTCGCCCGAAATCACATTTCGCCCGAAATGGTCACTGGAGCTTGACAACGTAATTCGCCCGAAATTGCTCTGAATAACATTTCACCCGAAATTGCACTGAATAGCATTTCGTCCGAAATTTCCCGAGGATCATCCAATGCTCCTCCCGATCGTGAAGATTAAAATTTCCCGAGGATCATCCAACATCCAATGCTCCGCCTGTCTCTTGATGAGATACCACAACATTGCGCCGATAGATTAAAATTGGCGGCAGCTTCGACGAGCCTGCCGAACGTACTCCCTTCCATAAACACTCTCAGCTCATCCTCGTTTAGCCAATCGACGATCTTCTGGCTTGCTTCGCCGTAGCGTGACGTGAGATGTAACCGTCACTAATAGTCTCTGTCGCCTCCTGCAATTTGCTTATTCAATACAACCTAAAAATAAGAAATTGTAAGCTAATTAGATCGAATGAATTATGCTGCGGGAAAATTGCTTATAATTATATCTGCTTCCACGCACGGGTCCCCTGCTATGCTGCGCGGTGACCCTGAGCGTACGTGCGGGTCCCGTACGCTTCATGCACGGGTCCCCAGCACCATCAAGCGGGACTCTTCGCTATGCTGCGCTGGGGACCCCTTGCGTGCTGCGCGGGACTTGTGCTCTTATGTGCGGTACGACAGCACTTGCACGCAGGGGTCCACAGCACTAGCAAGCACGAGTCCCGTACTATGTTACGAGGGTCCCCTGCTAGCATGCACGGGTCCCTGCGCTAGCGCGCACGAGTCCCCAACGCAGCTTAGCACGGGTCTCTGCGCTAGCAAGCTCGGGTCCCCTGCTATGCTGCGTCGGTCTCCTGCTGTGCTTCGAGTGTCCCGAGCGAGACAAACTACGGGTCCAATGTTGTGGACCCCCCCTGCGCTTGCCCCACGAGTCCCCTGCACTTCCACGTACGGATCCCTGGGCTTCAAAGCACGAGTCCCTATCGTTGCAAGCACGGGTACCCTGCGCTTCGAATTAGGGTACCATGCGGCCTGAAATTGGGGTCCCGTGTGATGAAGAAGACGTTCTTCATAAATTTAAAAAATTACCTTCACTTTTTTGGATCTCGCGTGAACTGCCATGGATTCGGAGCTTGAAACCGACTGTGAAGAAGGGCGTGAAGAGAGGAGAAATGCTTGATCGATTTTGCAAAGGTCCCGTGAAGTGAATTGGGTGCTTTATTTATTTACTTTTGCTTTTTCCAATTCTACAGTAAACCAATGAAAAGTTGTAATTTCCGTTAAATGTTGTTGATTGCCATTAAAGAAGGGTAAAATAGTCTTTTATGCAGAGTAAGTAAGGGTACATTGGTCTTTTTATCATTTAGGAGACTATTTTTTTAAAGTTGACTATGTCAAAGGCCATTTTTTTTTTAAATATTCCCTTTTTGTTCTACTAAATTTTTCATTTTGTCATTCCGTTGCCCATTACGTAGCTAAAAAACTTAGGTTTCGATGGTAAGGAACAAATACCTTCGACCTGCAATGGAATCTCTAATCCTCTGGGTATGCTATAATAAAATCCATCTTTAGTTTTCAAATTGAAATAACCAAATAAAATTTGACATTTATATTTAAACAAAAATAACGCAGTACACTTGTCTTAAATCAATACTAAATAATTTTACTCGTTAAAATAGTTTCTGTCATGACTTTGACAATTGTAAAAAATCATCAAATTCGATAAGATAATAAGATAATAATTTTCGAAAATTCCATATCTAAATATTAGGTCGCGCTAAAACTATAAAGTAATATGTCACAAGTATTACAATTACAAATACTATGGGAATTTGCTAAAATACGAATATAAGTCATGCTATTATTTTAAATTAATAATTTTTAAAGTTTATCTTTTAATTGATAATATATCAATTTATTGATGTATTAATATGAGGTCTTTACACATAAGTACCTATTTGGATAAAAACTTGTATACCCTGTCAGGATTTTTTTATATGTAGGTAGCTAACAGAATAAGTTTTTTGCACATAGGTACCCGATCCCCGAAAGTACACCATACAATATATTTGGGTACCCTATATCAACACATTTTGGTACCCTATATAACAGAAAATGGTACGACGTATGTTATATTTAGGTACGCCCTATGTAACACAGATATGTCGTAGGTACGACGTACGCTATATTTAGGTGTACCCTATATCAACGTATTATGGTACGCTATATACACACAAGAAGGTACGGCATGACTAAAGAAACTTGTAAAAATTAAATCGGGTACCTATCTATAAAATTTTCTGACATAGGTATCTATGTGTAAAAATTTTATCCAATTGGGTATTTTTCTATAGATTCACCTATTAATATTTCTCTAAATTAATAAAATTTTAAGATCCCAATTTGAAGATGTTTTACTGTTGGTTAGAAAAATATATCATATACTTGATTAATTAAAGAGATCGATCAGGTTCTAGTTGATAAAGAACACGGGGCTATTATTAAGGAACCAACTAGTTTTAGCTTCAACACTGTACCCACTTTCGTCAATGGCTCTGCAACGCTATCTTAGTTTGAATAGCCGCCTTCTCAAATTCCCTCTAAGATCATTATGCACTGCCAACCCCAAATTAGTCAATTTCTCGCTGCCTTCCGATTCTGAATCCGACTCCGAAACCTCGCAACCCAAGAAGAAACCCGAAAATCTACCGCCGCCGTACAACCCATTCTCAAACAACTCCGCCGGCCGGGAAGCGCAAGTGGACCCCACTAACCTCCAGGAAGTCTTCGCCAACATACGCTCCACCGATGGCCTCATGAACTACGCAGCCAAGATGTTCGACGGATTGTCCCAACAGGGGCTCACCCACGAAGCGCTGGAAATGTTCTCCAAGATAAAAGACAGCTCCCAAATTCCCGACGTAATAGCCCACACGGCTGTGATCGAGGCTTACGTGGATGCGAAGAAGTCGAACGAAGCTTACCGAACATATCTGAGGATGCTTTCGAGTTGTGTTTCGCCTAATGCATATACATATAGCGTTGTGCTGAGGGGTTTGTGCGAAAGCGGCGATGCAAAGACGATGGTGAAGGAGGTGAGGAAGTGCGTGGGGGAGATGGCAAAGAGAAGGATCAAGATTGGCGCCGATGCTTGCGTGTCGATAGTGGAAGGGTATGTTGGCGTAGGGCTCAAAGATGAAGGAAAAGAGATTCTCGCGATGGTGAGAGATAAAGGGTTGGGACCTTCTGAGGAGAAAGTTAGGGAAGCTTTCAAGGGTAAAAGAGGTGTGGCTCATCGTATGGTGATGGATGTTTTGTTTGGCAAATGAGTTAGTCTATGCTTGTGTTTGACTTATCTATTTGTGCTTTGGAGTTGGGACTCCTCTCGGCTTAGGCGGGAGGATTTTGTTTCGAATGGGTATTAGCCAGTTTGTAAGAGTCTTTTTTGCAATTTCGAAATACTTCATCCGATCTGCTCATATTTCCAACTTCACCGTTATCGTCTAGCCTTGGATTATTTCTTAAATTTTGGTATGACGGGGGGCAAAATTATCTTTCGGATCCATCCGAGCAAAACCGGATCAGATTGGGATGGAGAATCATTCTCACCATTCCGGAAACAAAATGTTGGGATGAGACGGAAAATGGGTCGGACAACTCTAATGGAGATTTCTTGTTCCTGTTCACGCAAATTTGCCATAAGTTTTTGCTAATTAATTCTAACGTGTGAAATAGAAAACTTCAAGATCCTCGCAGTGATCCAGTTCACCTATTCTGGAACCGCGTAAACTATATGAAGCACAAGTTATGGGGCTTAGGTATAGTCCATGAGATAAGTTCTCATGTCTTTTTTGGTGTTTTTAACATTATCTCATCTGATGTTTAATGTCATGTTAGAAAATGGGTATTGTATTACCGAGGCAATAAGAACATACACTTACTACATCGAAATAGGCACTAATATATTGACTACTACGAATGCTATCGATGTCTATGATGGGATCATTCAGTATAGCACCCCGATAAGTCTAGCCTCAGTGAGTGTAACTTGGACCGGACAACTAGAAACATGAACCTTTAATGAGTGAATTTCTCAACTACATCATTTATGGGAGCCGGGAGGTGTTGTAAGCAATGAGGTATTCTAAACTTTGTGATGCATATAAATAGGCTTTGACCGTCCATTTAAAGTGATATTAAAATAGATATTCATTTCTTCATTTCATATCACCATATATCTATATTATATAACATATATATATACGGATAATCGAATATTTTATAACACGTCATCAGCACAGCCGCCCTCCGCCGTCGATATAAACCTAGATCCTGTATGAGTTTAATCGAGGTACGGTCTTCTTATTTTGTATTATGCTAATCGCATATAACTTGTAATCTAACAGAATATGTAATGAACGTATTATTTGTCACTACAGTCTGAGTAATTTCGTGGAATATCATCACTCAAAGTGACGAGAGGATCAGGTTTCGATTTTCCAAGGTGGTGTGTGGAACATGCCAAAAATGTTGAAGGATGATATTTGATAGGGGTGGCCTTCGATCCAACATTCCTCCTGACCTGACAACCCACAAAGAGCAGAGTAGGAGATCGGGTCTGAAGGAGGCAAGGACTAGGTACGAGGTTCGATAAGGACAAGGCATGAGGTGCGGCCAGAGGCGATGTACGAAGATGATATTTGGAGTAGCTAGGGAGATATCCTCGAGAGCTACGGAACTAGCTGTAAGAGCCAAGGGAAGCAATCGAGAGAGCTAAGGAAGCGTTCGGGAGACCTGACGGGGGGAAGCAATACCAAACCCTAGACGCACTTACAGTATAAATAAGGGTTTTTATCCATTTTACAGGATAAGCCGTCAGACCACACACACTTAACACACCAAGAATACACAGACATTCTCTCCCTTCCTCTCTTAAACTTCTCTTTACCTTTTAGGACTTGGAGTAACTTGTAAACATGAGGGAATGTGAGATTGAGTGTGTAGTATTCCTTGATTAATAGTGAACGGCGGCCCGTGGACGTAGGCTTCACCCAAATCCGAACCACGTAAATCTCTGTCCCTTTATATTTTCTGTCCTTCATATTTTCCACCATGATTTCATCCTTTTCGTCCCTCAACCTTTATTTCCCGGACCTAAATCTTATTAATCGAGGTCGTACACGCAATAAATGGCGCTGTCTGTGGGAAACGAAGTTTGGAACGTGAGATATGGAGGCGTGGCTTGGATTTAACGGCTGTTTTTGGAGGTTTTCTGGGCTGCTATTCTTGGGATTTCTTCAATGGCATTTCATCGAACACTTGCCGAGCAAAAGTTTGTCCCCCCCATACGCATGGCCACCGGCCACCTTGGCCTCGCCGTCAGCGACCAGTTCACCACCCGAGCACCGTCGGCGAGGCGACAATGACCGCCCATTCAAATCTGCTGTCACAAGGGCGAAAAATGCTTCGAAGTGATCCTAGCCTAATGGAAACAACCGACGAAGCAACGTCCACTGTTCTAATCAAAGGTGCCCATATCTCTGACCCTGTACGTCGGTCGTCCACCGTTCATGTCCAGTCGTCGCCGGAGACGAAACGACCGTGAGGTTTATACCCCCACCTTCGTTTAGGATATCCAACCACAAACATCGAATTGTTCTTCTGCAAAAATCCACTAAAGTGTCAGAAGTATTGACTTGACCAATCAAGTTAACAAAGAGAATTTTGATTGGTATTCCTTCACGTAACAAGCTGTTCAAAATTTCTCTTCTACTATTCCCATTAAATGAGGTAATGGGTGACATGAATTTTTTTGTCCTTGTACGTGATATTGCTTCTATAAAAGGGGAACGGACGAGAGTAGATTGAGTATCCCACAGAAGATAAAAATAAGAGAGATAGAGAGAGAATAAAAAATAGAGAGTTTGTCGGTATTTTCTCCGACTATAAAGAGAGAGGTTGAGGGTTTTCTCCTTTATAGATTGAGAGGTTGTAACTCCTATATTATTCCTCTATAGTGGATTCTTCTTCCTTGCCCGTGGTTTTTACCCCGATTTGTTTGGGGGTTTTCCACGTTAAATCTCGGTGTCCACATTTTATCTTTAATTACCCAAATATTAGCCGCAATATTATTCGACCGGGTCCGCTGCCACGCCAACAATTGGTATCACAGCCTAACTTGGGTTTTATATATCTATTTATCGTATGCTCTGTGGTTGCCACTAACGTGGATCTTCCACATCAGAAAATAATAGATATTATACTGCCTTTGTTACGGTAACGATAAAGCCGGTACGAGTTCAATAATTATCTGTTGCAACCCCGTCGGAGGTATCGCTCACGACTGAGCAGAAATTATGGCGGCAAAATTCGATATTGAAAAGTTCAACGGGAGAAATTTCTCACTGTGGAAATTAAAGATAAAGGCAGTCTTGCGAAAGGACGGGTGTCTGGAGGCTATCGATGGAAAACCAGCCACCGTGACAGATGACAAGAAATGGAACGAGATGGACGGGAGCGCCGTCGCAAATCTCCATCTGGCACTAGCAGATGAGATATTGTCTAGCGTCGAAGAAAAGAAAACGGCAAAGGAGATTTGGGACCACCTAACCAATCTGTACGAGCCGACATCGTTACACAACAAAATTTTCTTGAAAAGAAAATTGTTCACCTTGAGAATGTCTGAATCTACTTCGGTGACGGAGCATCTCAACGTCTTGAATACTCTATTTTCCCAGCTAACATCGTTGGGATATAAAACGGAGGATAAAGAACGTGCGGAAATTCTACTTCAAAGTCTGCCTGATTCGTATGATCAACTCATCATCAACTTGACGAACAACGCGAAAGTTCTGGTTTTCAATAACCTCGCGGCTGCTATTCTCGAAGAAGAAAATCGGCGAAAGAACAAGGAGGACCAGCAAGCCGGCGCTCAACAAGTCGAAGCTTTGACGGTGATGAGAGGGAGGTCAACGGAACGTGGTTCAAGTGGGAGTCACATTCAAGGCAGGGGAAAATCAAGAAGTAAGAAGAAGGATATGAAATGCTACCATTGTGAAATGCTGACATGTCCTCTTTCTGACCAAAATGTCTCCCAACCAGCACACTCTATGTGTCCCCTGGTCGGCTATAAACAGTGTCTCGTCCTTCTGATACCGCGATGCAAGGATTAGCTGGGATTATGTACCTCCTCCGTATACTATATTTGCCCTCCAGCTTTCCTACTTAGCTACTGCCCTCCAGCTTTCTCAGTTAGCTACCTCTGGCCTCCAGCTCTCCTACTTAGCTAACCCATATCTCGAAATCTGACCTTTCTAGATCACCCATATCTCAAATACTGTGCTACGTGTTGGACTTAGTTATGTAGGCTTGTTTCTGACCTGCCATAACGCACCGTTTTGCTATGCAATTACTAAATATTATTTAATTATTAAATATCTTACGAAGCTCATGGCATCTCGTGCGTTGGAGTTGCTTGTGGTTGTGGCTTCGCAGATTTGGCAGGTAGGACGGTCCAGCTCTTGGCTGGAAACAGGAGACGATAAGCTCTGGCCCAGCTCAGGAGACGATAACAGGAGACGGTAAGTCTTCGGACTATAAAAACAAAGACCTTAAGCCTTGGCTCAGATCTAGGCTGGAAAATCCACCCAAGCCCCAGGTTACCCTGGGTTGAATACTTGTTGGCTGCGCAAAAAAATACGCCCTTGTTGGCTGCGCGAATGCGCCTGCACGAAACGTGTCCATGCCCCAGGTTACCCTGGATCAATGCCTGCTAAACCCGAATGGGGATACGCGCTTGTTGGCTGCACGAATGCGCCTTCGCGAAACGCGCCTGCATGAAACATGTCCAGGCTCCAGGCTACCCTGGATCAATGCCTACTAAACCCAAACTGGCATACGCCCTTGTTGGCTGCGCGAAACGTGCCTGTGTGAAAACGCCCAGGGTCGAATACCTGTTGGCTCCACGAAAAAGTGCCTTTCGGTCCCGGCTATCCCGGGTAAACTTTGCTGGCCTTGGATTATGCCAAGAATGAAAGAGAGCTCCTAAGCCTCAATTCAACCCCATACAAAAGATAGAACCAGCCAACGCTGGCCTCAAGGAAGCCGGAAAGGTTCACCGGTACTCTATGGACCTGGAAAAAAAACAAAAATGAGGGGTGTCAGATCTGGCCTATCCAAGAGTCTCCCAGGATTGAGGCTGGCAAATAAGGAGGCATACTTCCACTTACTTCGAATGCGCTGATAAACATCAGCACAATTCAAAGTAGGGGGAGTGGTGAGTGGTAGCAGTACAGGTCCCCACATAGACAGAAAGGCGGGCCACAAATACTTAAGGGAAGATGTTTCCTTAGGATGGAGATAAGCTCCTGGTAGAAAGCTTACCTAGTATCCTACAGGCCTGGCGATGACGAGCTCCCAACCTTTGAAAATGAAACCAAGGGGCGTTGGGTTCAGCTTATACGAATATCTCCCAGGTACATGTTTAAATACGCCAATAACCTTTAAGATGAAAGTGTTAGATGCGAATGCAGTAGCATGTTGGGAGGAAAGTGTAAAAGGCAGAAATGTCGCCCATAAGTAAACATCTAGGGTACTGTAATTTGCAGAGAAGGACCAGCGCGGGTACTCAAAGTGCAGCGTATAAGGGAAGGATTGAGGTCGGCCCATAAGGAGGCATACTCTTCGCTTACTTCGAATGTGCTGACAAGCATCACCACAATTCGAAGTAGGGGGAGTGGAGAGTGGTAGTAGTATAGGTCAGGACATTAACATTAACATTAACATCAGCTACTTTAGTAGGCTCGTTTTGGCTTAAGAAGCAGCTAAAAAGACCGTGTTGATGTCGTGTCCTTACTCCGCTCGAAGGATGGCCAATTATCTGATCAACCGGGTGAGCTCTAGTCCACTTGCACTCATGTGGCAAAGCTGAAGATAAAGCATCAGCCATTTCTGGGTCTAGATTTCCAATGATCTCCGATTGTTCATTTGTATGGGGAAGTTCCATATCTGCACTGGCAGGGAGCGACTCTGATGATTCTTCCTCAACACCCACGGTAGGTTCTTCAATGTATTATGGCAAATCTGAATCCGGTGAGGTAGGGACTATTAAAGAACTTGGTACATAGGCCTCGTCGGCTATAGTATTGATGGTGAGGGGTTCAAAGAGGGAATCTAAATCTTCTAACACAAGTCTTAGTGCTTCGTCTGTCGTTGATTGCTGGGTTGTTGCCATCTTCTGTTGGTTTTGTGCCAACACACCAGTGAATACGGGTTCTGAGATGTTGTCTTCAGAAGCCGACGGGTTAAGCACGGGTCCTGAACTGGTTTGTTCAGAAGCCATCTCGTTCACTTCGTGAAAAGTGACGTTATAGCTTTCCATGATCGTGCGGTTGGACTTTATGTATACTCGGTATGCTTTTGAGGTTGAAGAATACCCGACGAAAGTTGCTTCGAATGCTTTAGGGTCGAACTTTGCACGTTGCTCTCTGTCGTTCGCCATAAAGCAATTGCACCCGAAGACTTTAATGAATGAGATGTTGGGTACTCTCTTATTGACAATCTCGTACGGAGTCTTGTTGAATCGTTTGTGAACCACCGTCCTGTTTTGGGTAAAACAGGCGGTATTTACTGCTTCAGCCCAAAGAAAGTGTAGAAGGACGGAGTAGATCAGCATTGTACGAGTGGCTTCCACTAGGGTTCTGTTTCTTCTTTCAACGACCCCATTTTGTTGAGGTGTTTTTGCGGTTGAGAATTGTTGACTAATTCCAAGTTTATGATAAAATGCACTGAGATATTTATTCTTGAACTTAGTGCCGTTGTCTGTTCGAATAACTTGAATAGTCTGTTGCAGCAGATTCTGAGTAGTGTTGACAAAGTTGATAATCAAGTCCGCTGTCTCATCTTTGGTTCGGAGGAACTTTGTCCAAGTATAGCGAGAGAAGTCATCGACGATAACTAGCACGTGCTTGCGTCCATTGATACTCTGTGTCTGCATTGGCCCACAGAGTTCCATGTGGATTAGTTCCAATGGGCGAGAGGTAGATGCAATTTGCTTGAGATGATGAGACGCTCGCTTCATTTTTCCTAATTGACATGCCGAACATTGATGCTCCTTTTGTAGTAGTATAGTTGGAAGACCGTGAATCAACTTTTTTGTTGAAAGGCGTTGGAGAGCTTTCATATTCCGATGAGACATTTGTTGATGCCATAAGCTGTTTCTCAGTACGACAGTCTGAGAAATGAGGCATACAGCTGTCGAGGGCCGCACGGACGTCTGATTGATCGTGTAAAGATTCGAATTCCGAAGTCCGTAGAGGAGTTCCGTGTCCTGAGTATCCAAAATTCTGCACCGGTCAGCATGAAAGACCACTTGAAATCCTTTATCACAGAATTGGCCTATGCTGAACAAGTTATGGCGGAGGCCTTCGATATAAGAGACATATTTTATCGTCAGATTTTCCAAAATAATATCCCCGCATCCAAGAATGGGAGCTGAATCATTGTTTCCGAATTTGCCGTTTGGTCGGTCTTTGTAGTTGCTCAGTAGCTCTTGACTTCCAGTCATGTGTGTGGAGCAACCAGAGTCGAGGTACCACACATGACGGATCTGTAAAAACACGTTAGAGAGCTTTAGGTACCCACTTAAGCATGAGTCCTCTCAGATTAGCAGATATAGTTTTTCGTTCAGATATGATTCCTAAATTTTTACTTGAGAGAGTTTTAATATCCCATTTCACTTTCGGAGAAGTGGGTTTGGGTTTTGCCTCAGCTGACTTGGCCTTTTCGGCTTTTGTCGTCCTAGGCGGAGATTTAGGAACCCATTTGGGTTGAAACTTACAGGGAAGGTTAATTTCAGCTCGTACAAATGCTTTGATAGGCTTGATCGAGGAAAAAATCTTTTCTTTTGATAATCTCCTAAGGTGCTTGGGGGACTCAATCTTTACGGGATACCTTAGGTGAGAATAGGCATGTACAGTGCCATAGGCTTTCTTTATGACTGGATCATGTTTCCTACGGATCTTCCTTGTGGCATTTGTTTCAGAATGATTATGTTTAACTTGTGAAGTAGAGCCTATTTCGTAGTTATTGCTTCTAAAAGTAATATGCTGAAGTGAACAAGTAGAAGCAACTATTTGAAGCGAAGAAATGGCTCTTTTATCTCTGCGAGTGTATTTATTTGTACAAATGGAGTAACATTCTTAGACATACTCAAGTCTACTAGCTCCTTCTTAAGACTAGACACTCTCGCCTTTGGTTCTAGTGCTTGTTCTACGCTCCCTGTAGACGTAGGTAAACTAGATTTAGTCTTAGCACTTTTAACAGAATTATTAATGCACTTTTGATCTTTCGAAGGCGATTTTTCATGTTTCACGGTTTTCATAATAGCGTGTGAGGTAGTTTGGGAGGATGAGGAAGTTTTGAGATTTTTCACCTCTTTTAAGAACTTTTTCTTTTCAGCTTCGACATTCTCTCTTTCTTTATCTAATTTTGCTTGAGATTCCTCTATCTGTTTTATTATAGGAGGTACGTAGAGAGAATTTTTATAATTAACGTCTTTGACTTCCTCGTAGTGTGTTTGAGAGTCCGGAGGTAGAGCTTGAACTAAATCACAAACAGGTGTTAAAGATGGTTTCATATTTTTGTCTCTTTCATTTAGTTCTTTGTAGTCAAAGGGGATTTCAGGCCCATGTGAGGCTTTTCTTATGGATGAATCGAAAGTATTTTGATATGTCGATTACGTATAATCTCTAAGAGAGGTTAACGCTAAACCCATGTTCTTAATATCATATATTTCTTTCTTCCGTAAAACACGTCGGTTAGTGAAACCTAGGCCTTCTTTACGATTATAGAAATCTGTATCCCTGGGCTGGTTTAAAAATTTTGTCTGTTCAGAGTGTCCCCTACACGTAAGAAGATCTTCTAATTTCTTAATTTTCGCATATAACTTCTTATGTTCCTCACCTAGGAGAGCATAATTATTTTCTACCGTCAGTTTAGCGGCTTGACAGGCATCTAGTTCTTTACTAAGCTCACTAACCTTAGTATTAGATATTTCTACATGAGCTTCTAAGTTAGTGATCTTAGTGGTAGCTTCAGTTAACCTACAATTTAGGGTGCTTTCTCATTGAGATTCCTAACCAAGCAATTGTAGTTATTTGCTAGCCTATCTTCTAATTCCTTAATCTTTTCGCTATGTATCCTATCTGAGGTTGACTAGTCTCTCTAGAATGTAGGCTCTTAGTAAGTTCTTCTATTTTAGCACTAGAGCTTCTAAGTTCTGATTCGAGACTATCTATCTTCTCCTGAGACCTCGAAAGTTTATCCTCTACTTCCTTAATACTTTTCTGCTCATGTTTCATGTTAGCATATTGTTTTTGATATGATTCTAACATGGTCAATAATGTGGAAGAAGAGACTACCTCTTGTGATGGGATGGATACGTCATCGTCCGTCTGGTTTGAAGTTTCGGCATCCAGGGTGTCGTCCAAGCGGGCCATGAGGGCTAAATTCTCCTCTTCGGAGTTGGACGTGTCTTCGAGCCAGTGGCCCTGCTCTGCTGTAAGGGCTACTCCAGCTTCCTTTTGCTTTGAAAGTTGTGTAGAATATCATTTGTAATTGTGCTTGATTTCATTAGTCGTCATTGTAATTAGGGGCTTTACTTGTATTAGTCTTTAAATTAAGGACTAGTTCGATATTTATACCAAGATTGTTGGTATAAATACTTGTAAATGAGAGCTGAATAGAGAAAGTTTAGAGAATTGATCCGAATGGCTTGCAAATCGATTTCTAGAGAGAGAACCAACAGTAACTTTCACACTCTAATTGAATTCTCTCTTTTGTTCTTATTTTGAGTTTTTCGATCGAATTCAATTGATCATCTAAACGATCGAATGGCTATGGTTTCTAGTCTAGGATCGTAGAGTTGTTAATCTGAGGACCTAACAATTGGTATCAGAGCAGATTCGTTCTGTTTTGAATCGAAAATTGTTAGAATCGGATCGAAAATCATTTTTTTTAATACTGTTCATCGAAGAACAGTTTGGCGCGAAACCTGTTTTCGATCCAAATAGCTTAATTTTGTGCGTATTTGACTTGAATTTGATGTTTCAGTGCTAGATTAAGTGATAAACGTTCATTGTGACTAGATCAGTAGCAGTTTGAACTCCGAATTTAGATTAACTTGATTCTGGAATTTTACCGTTGACGAAGAACATGAAGAACACGTTCTGATTTTGATCAAATTCGATATATTTTGCTTCATATCGTGTTTAATTGTTTGTTCGTGCGTGATTAGTACTTGATTGCGAGCGATTACCTGAAATTTCACTGTCTAATTCCTTGTTTTTGCTCGAATTTGTGTTAATCGTATTCTGTGAATTTTTCTCGATTGCCCTAATTTTTCTCGCTAGGGTTTGCGATCGGATTATTTCTCGATCGAAAAACTTGGCGCGAAAATTTTTTTGGGTCAGAATAGGAAGTCGGCGCTAGAATCGTCATTAGCAGAAACGATTTTAGTTAGAAATATTTCTCGAGCATTATACAGCGAAAAACTTTTTCGAGAGAGACCAATTTTGACTTTGCATGCGTAACAACTTTCACTCGAAAAACTTTTTCAGTCAAACCTTTTAACGTTTGACCAGGCGAAATCATTTATACGCGAGAAACTTTTCTAGTCAACGGATTTATTTTGACTTGTCGAGAAACTTACTAACGTACTGTTTCTTTACGATCGAAGTAAATTCACGATCAAGAAATTTTTCTCGACGGAATGATTTTGAGCAACTTTTCTCGCTCGTAAAATATCTCGCTGGCAAAATTTCTCGCACAAGAACAGTAAATACATTCTATATCGACGAAATTAATTTCGATCAAACTTCAAAGATTGAATCGAAAATAATTGTCGATCTAATTTTCGAATCAAACGCTACTAACTAATTTTGTCACTTGTGAAGCACTTTACATCATTTTCATCCTTCAAAACAATCAACGAAGATCCTTCAACAACTCGAACACTACAATACAAACATGGATGCGTACTCACTCGGAAATGACAACCGTCCGCCGATCTTGCAAAGAGGCGAATACACAGTATGGAGAAGCCGCTTCCGGAATTTCATAGCACTAAGGGATCAAGCCGAAAATCTACTGCAGTCCCTTGAAGAGAGACCGGCACAGTTCTGGGTTCATGTACCCGGGGACGAAACAGCTACTTCAGTAATTCCAGCTTCTAGGCGACTAAAGGAGCCTAGAGAATACTCTCTGGAGGAAAGAGCTCGAGCCGAGGCTGATCTAGCAGCCATGAATACCCTTATGCAGGGGATCCCCAACGATATATACAGACAAATCGACAGCCTTTCATCGGCTAAGGGGGTGTGGGATGAGCTGCATAGGATGATGCAAAGGACGGAAGTTAGCATAAAGGCCAAGAAGGCGAACATTCTCACTGCATACGACTCCTTCAAAGCTAAGCCGGAGGAGAGCCTATACGAAATCTACCAACGATACCTCACTCTTCTCAACGAGATGAGGAAGATAGAAATAACAAAGACAAACATGGAAACAAACATTAGATTTCTATCTTCTCTGCCCACGGAATGGAAGAAAATATCCACACAAATACGACAAAATAAAGATCTCGAAGAGTTGGATGTCCATGCCATGTTCGATAATCTAGCTCAACATGAGGATGATATCCGAGAGATTATCAAAGAGCAGAATGGCAAACAAACCGATGACACGGTTGCCTTAGTCTCGGAGAAGAGGAGCACAAGATCAAGAAAAGAAAAGATCGTTAGGCCACCTTCATCATCGGAGTCGGAAGATGAATCGGACTGCGACATAGAGCCGAACTTGAAAGCCCTTGGAAAGCAGTTAGCTCTCATTGGACAAATGATGAGCAAGAAGTACTTCAAGAAGAAGTCTCCAACCTCAGCCAACAGACTTCGGACTACAAGCTCCAAGAACAAAGAACGTGCCCCGGAGAGTTCTGAGGTCAAGAACCCCAAAGAGACTAACAAATGCTTTAATTGTGGCAAAGCAGGTCACTTGCCAGAGAGTGCACTCTCCCGAAGAAGAGAGATGCAAACTACTACTCCAGGAAGCTTCAATTGACAAAACAGAAAGAAGCTGGAGTAGCTCTCATGGCCGAGCAGGACCAATGGCTCGAGGACACGTCGAGCTCCGAAGAAGAGAACTTAGCCCTCATGGCTCGTCTCGACAACGAAATGGACGCCGAAACATCCACTCGTACGGACGACGACAACGCATCCACGTCTTCAAATGAGGTAGTCTCTCAATCCACATTATTGACCATGTTAGATTCGTATCAATTAGCATACACTAACATGAAACGTGAGCAGAAAAGTGTTAAGGAAGGAGATTAAACTTGAGAGAGCTCAGGAGAAGATAAATAGTCTCGAGTCAGACCTTAGAAGCTCTAGTGCAAAAATAGGAGAACTTACTAAGAGCTTACATTGTAGAGAGACTAGTCAACCTCCTTTAGGACAGCATAGTGATAAGGTCAAAGAATTAGAAGACAGGCTAGCAAATAACTACAATTGTTTGGTTAGGCATCTCAACGAGAAGGCTACCTTAAATTGTAGGATAACCGAAACTACTTCTAAGATCACTGACTTAGAAACTCAATTAGAAATATCTATCGCTAAGGTTAGTGAGCTTAGTAAGGATCTAGACGCCTGTCAAGCCGCCAAAGCAACGGTAGAAAATAATTATGCTCTCCTAAGTGAGGAACGCAGGAAGTTGTATGCAAAATTAAAAAATTAGATGATCTTCTTACGCGTAGGGGACACTCTGAACAGACGATTTCTTAAACAAGCCCAAGGATATAGAGTTTTATAATCCAATAGAAGGCATATGTTACACTAACCCACGTATTTTACGAAAGAAAGAAATGTATGACATTAAGAACATGGGTTTAGCTGCAACCTCTCTTAGGAACATTACGGAATCGACGTACGAAAATGCGTTTGATTCATCCATCAAACAAGCCTCACATGGGCCTGAGATCCCCTTTGACTACAATGAACTAATTGAAAAGGACAAAAATAGGAAACCTACTCTAACACCTGTCAGCGAATTAGCTCAAGTTCTACCTCCGGACTCTAGAGAATACCACGAGGAAGTAAAAAAGGTCAATTATCAAAATTCTCTCTACAACCCCCTATCATAAAACAGATAGAGGAGTCACAGGCGAAACTAGACAAAGAAAGAGAGAATTTCGAAGCTGAAAAGAAAAAATTCTATAAGGAGATGGAAAATCTCAAGACTTCCTCGTCCTCCCAAACTACCTCACACGCTATCATAAAAAGCGTGAAAATAGAAAAAACGCCTTCGAAAGAACAAAAGAGCATTAATAATTCTGTTAAAAGTGCTAAGACTAATTTTACTTCACCTACGTCCACAGGGAGTGTAGAGCCAGCACCGACTACGAAGGCGAGAGTGTCTAGTCCTAAAATAAAGAAGGAACGAGTAGATTTAAATGTTTCTGAACATGTTATTCCTTCTGTCAAAATAAAAGACACTCGTAGTAATAAAAGAGCCATTTCTACGTTCAAAATAATTGCTTCTACGTGCTCACTTCAGCTACCTATAGAAGTGAAAATCCAGAAATAGGCTCTACATCGAAAATTACTACTAATCATTCTGAAACAAATGCCAAAAGGAAAAATCGTAGGAAACAAGATCCAGCCATAAAGAAGTGGCGCCGTACATGACTATACTCACCTAAGGTATCCCGTAGAAATTAAATCCCCCAAGCACCTTAGGAGACTATCACAAGAAAAGATCTTTTCCTCAGTCAAACCTTCCAAGGCATTTGTACGACCTGAAATTAACCTTCCCTGTAAGGTTCAACCCAAATGGGTTCCTAAATCTCCGCCTAGGATGTAGCGACCCTAGCCATCGCTACCATTCCTAGACTTGTCTTACGTGTCTAACTACATTTTTAGTTAGATAAGCTATGAAAATGTGAAATAAATTTTTCCTTTTCGTGAAGGATCATCGTTTCATTACACGTCAAAAGAATGCTTCCAAGCTTGCATTTACATTTGAGTTCTATCTACACGTGTCGTGTCTACATACGCAGCAAAAGTACTCCTATGCGCCCGGCCTCACAGGTCGTCGTCCACGTACACACCACCCCCAAAAGACGCTCGGAAGCTCCAAAAGTCTGCCTTGCCGGCTAGGTAATCACGTACCGTGATCAGACGAACCTACAACACATAAAACGTGGGATGAGCTTATATAGCCCAGTAAGTGAAACTTATGCATGCAGTGCCCGTGTCGTGACTTGCATAGGCATATACGCCAACGCTCACTAATTCTCACAAAATCGTATCATGTCATGTCATGTCTTGTCTTGTCTTATAGAATCGTGTCATGTCATGTCATGTCATGTCTTGTCTTGTCTTGTCTTATAGAATCGTGTCATGTCTTGTCATGTCATGTCTTGTCTTGTCTTATAGGATCCCTAATACACGTCTTGTCTTGCACGTGTCTTAGTATATTTCATTACGTACATAATAGTAATATATGTATATGTGGCCCTATTCGCCAACGGGTCTCCGCCCTAGTATATTTCATTACGTACATAATAATAATATATGTATATGTGGCCCTATTCGCCAACGGGTCTCCGCCTTAGTATATTTCATTACGTACATAATAATAATATATGTATATAATACCGTATCACACGTCTTGTCTTGCACGTGTGTTGGTTGGTAAATATATTTTAGTAGTTACTATTTGTCGCACCCCGGCGATCATGCATTCCTCTTGTCATGTCATGTCATTAAAACTCTCGTGAGACTCGTGTATGCCGTGAAATGCATATATGAAATGCGAAATGACTTGTCGTGCCATGCTTTGTAAGGGATGCCATGTCGTGAAATGAGTAATTCATGTCATGTAATAAATCACATGATCACATAGACGCATGTATTCACATAAATAATGTGCACATAATTTTATGTGCTGTAGTTGAAGAGTCCCACTTACCTGCCGTCCGTCGATTATTGGCTACTTGACCAGGTGAAACTCCTAAGTATCGACCTTAAAATAAAAATAATTAAGTCAACCCCCTTTTTTTTTTTTTAAAATTATTTGGCTTGCTAAGGTTTTGAATTTCATAAGTGTTGGAGTATTATAATTAATATTGCCTTTAAGAAGTAATTATTTGGAAATAGTTTGTTAACGTTATTTTGTGGAATTTCAAGACTCATGAAATGATTCGTGAAGTTAATTTCCATTGGGTTCGACATTTATATAGTACATAGGGATCTCGACATTTTAAAAATCTCGGCATAAAACTTGGCATCCTATTTTAACGTTTCGACATCTTTCCTTGAGATATCTCGACATTTTGAAGGTCTCGACATTTTTCATTAGCTGTCGACATTTTATCTGGTTCGACATTTATGTCGGATTCTTTGAACCCGACATTTTATTCTAATAGAAGGACTCGACATTTTGTTCTTAATTTCGCTCGACATTACAAAAATCTCAATATGATATATCGACATAAATTCAACATAAGTCTCGGCATATTTCCTAACAAGGTTCGACATTTCTCCTTAACCTTTCGTCATTTTGAGGGTTTCGATATTTATCATTGGCTCTCGAAATTTTGTGCTGAAAATGTCGACATGAAACTCACATGGTCTCGACATTTATCACTTTCTTTGAATTCGACTTTTTGAACTATTTAAAATATCGACACTTCATGCTACATCTCGACATTTTTAACTCGACATTTTTCTAACATTTCGACATTTTACCTTGGGATGTCTCGACATCTTGACAGTGAAAAATCTCGATATCATAGGCTTCGACATTTTTCGTTGGTTCTCGACATTTTCCTCTAGCTCGACATCCTATTCGTTCGACAATTGTTTCGACATTTATATCGATTTCTTTGAGCTCGACATTTTATCCGAATTAAAGGACTCGACATTTTACTCGATTCCACTCGACATTGAGCTCGACTTTGGTATCGACTTTTACCTCGACATTTTATTCCTTTTTATCTCGATATTCCATTCATTCGAATAATAAATCTCGGCACTTACTACATCTCGATATTTAACTCGACATTCTATCCTCATTATTTCGACATCTATACAATGGAAATCTCGATACGATTATTCGACATCTTAGCTAACTTTCGACATTGTGCCTCGACATCCCTTATAGGTGGATCTCGACATTTCTTATATCTAAATGTCGATATATGGTACATAGAGATCCCGACATCTTTCCTAAAAACCGCATGAATATCATATAATTTTCAAATGCTTCCCAAAACCCTCAAGACTTAAAACAAAATTTTCGCAAGTATGAAACTTCTCTAACAGCTCCCGAAGATATCATCCAATAAATTTACCCTAAGGATTGAACTCGTATCTCAATTTATTTTTATAAGGATTCTAGGGCCGATAGCTTTATACGGTTAAATACCAAACCATGAAACTCTCGAACACTAAACCCGTGAAAATCCTACTCTCATGAAATTCTTTTGAGCATATTAATTTCCTTAATCATGATTATAAGAGTGCTAAGTACTCTCGAAACCCATAGAGATTAAATCTGAACTAGTCCTAAACATATAGGTAGTCTTTAGTGTCTAAGGTATGTAAATATACGTGAATTATAGTAAGAGTTTGTGTCATACCTCCTCAAATCTTGAAGTTCGACTTCTTCTTTCCCTTCGTCTTTCTATCTTTCGTTCTTGTGTGTGAGAAGAAAAATATCTTTGCTAACCTTTTTAGGTTATCATAAGTAGTGGTTGATGTGACTTATTGTTGACGTGAATTTCCTAAATTTAAGGAAGTTTGTTTCTAAGGTTTATATTTTAAGGATTTGGGCCTAAGCTTAAATTTTAGTCCAATTGAAATGAAAACCCAACTTCTATCCTTACCTCTAAGCACTTGGGTCTTAGTTTAAATTTTACCCCTAGCACCATTCCATTCTTATTGGTATATTCGTTCCCAATTTCCCTTGGCCTAGTTCTTTCGAAAATCCCTACATAAGTTAGGTATTTGCAAAAGCAAGCAAATAATTAAATGCATCTAGTTCGTAAGGTCACTTAAGCACATAATTAACACATAGAATACACATAATTGCACTCAATATTCATGCAAATTTATTGGTCTCTATTCCCTTACGAGGACTCGGGTGCTACCTTGGTGCTTCTTGATTCAATAAAATCCTAGTTCACATTTCTATATACTATCCTCGGGAATTCCCTACTCGTTGGGAGTCATCGTAAACACATAGAAGCACATATTGCACATTAGGCATAAATTGATTACGTGTCCTAAATAAAGTATTTCACCCAAATCCTAGCTCCCTAACGTAATTAACTCAGCTATGTCTCCAATTAATTATCTCTGCTCTTAATTATGCCGTAAATCCCGTAATTAAATTTCCGGGCGTTACATCCTCCCCCCCTTAAAAGAATTTCGCCCCCGAAATTCCGTTAGCTGGGATAAGTCGGGGCGTAGATGGGTAGGGAGTTGAGTTGGCTTGGTTGAGCGGACTAACCATCTAACTATACGTAAATGGATTCCTACTTCTCGAATTCATGCCGCTGGAGGTCTAGTTCTAAGTCATTCTTACCAAAATTTCGTACGGCGTTCGGGGGAGGTCTTACACAGCTCACTGATAGCTTAAGTTATTCAGTGAACGGGTATTTCCCTTTTGACCTACTCTAGTGGATCGTGTTCAGGCAATGGAGTGGGAATCACGAATATCTACCACTCTTTCGCTGTGTTATTCCCAGACCGAGTGTATGCAATTATCAGGATGGATGGAAGGAATTCGGGCAAGGGTCGTACTAATATCGTTGGGTTTAAACTTGCCGTGCTGAAGGGAGTTGAACATGGCTTCATCATCGTATTTCAGAGAGAAAAGACATTTGATAAAGAGCGGATATGGCTTTGACCAGATTGGGTCGAATCTTCATGGGAATGGATCATATTATCTCCACACTTGGATTAGCAAGGGGGATTTTCAAATCTCGCCATGAAATGATTGGTGCAAAAAGGGGTGCATGGTTTCATGTATCTATTCGAATGCAGGTCGGGTTTGATGAATAGAAGGGATACCTGCCGCAAAGGACGGGTCGTCTTCGGCCACCTCAGTGGTGAGTGTATACACTCGTGCGGGTGCTGTCGGTGGTCTTGGCTGGCTTACTGTCTGGCTTCCGGATGGGTTTTCCGGACATGCGCTCGAGAAGTGGCCGATCTTGCCGCATTTGTAACAGGTCGCATTTTGCGAGTAGCAGATGCCCGGGTGTCGCCTTCCACATCTTGGGCATGGGGGTATGGTGGGTTGGAAAGGTTGAGGTCTGCCCTGATTTATGTTGGCCTGTTGGGGTGGTTCGGGCCTATTTTGAAATTGAGGCCTTGGGTTCTTGGCAACAAACTGCTTCTTTGGGTTGCCTCCATCTCCTTTGAGTTCTTGCACGAATTTCCTCTTCGCTTCATGAGCTTGTGCGATCCTCATTTCGGCTTGTTCAGCCACCATAGCGCGTTCAGCGACTTGGGCGTAAGTAGCCCCTTGAAGTCCGGCCATGCTCACATCACGGTACAGTTCCGGCTTCAGTCCTTCCAGGAATCGTTCGATCTTTAGCGAGTCCGTGCTCACCATATGTGCCGCAAATCGGGATAACTGCTCAAACTTCCGAATATACTCCGCCACCGTCATTGTTCCTTGGCGGAGGTTAATGAATTCGTTCATTCTTTGGGCGCGAATCGGAGCAGTGTAATACTTGCTTCGGAAAAGCTCCTTGAAACGATCCCAGCTCATGGTGACTGGGTCTTCAATGGTTCGGATCGTATCCCACCAATGGCCGGCGCTGCCCCTCAGTAAGTAGGTCGCGCACAGGACTTTTTCCGCCTCGGGGGTGCGGCTATGTTGGAACATGCTTTCCAACGTTCGAAGCCAATCCTCGGCCGAAGTTGGGTCGACAGCGTCCTCAAAGGTCGGGGGGTTGAGTTTACGGAACCTTTCCCCAACCATCTCGATTCTTTCAGTTAGAGGAGGTCCATTACTTGGCTGCCCTCCAGCATTTTGCTGTTGGATTAATTGTTGGATTTGGGCTGATTGCTGACGGACTAACTCCGTCAGCTGCAGGATGATAGCATCCCGATTGTCAGTAGAGTTCGGGGTCTCCCTATCTCGATCGGCATCCCTACTGCCTTCACCTCTAATTCTAACCATTTCTTTCGTTCTACTCTGTCGTTCCTACGGCCAATAAATTACTCAACACGAGAAAATCACATAGACATAACACTTACAGGCAAGGCTGCTTCCGCGCTTTTGGGTGTGCGTACATGGATAGTCTGCAGGACCTGTGACCGAAGCTCTGATACCAACTGTAGCGACCCTAGCCATCGCTACCATTCCTAGACTTGTCTTACGTGTCTAACTACATTTTTAGTTAGATAAGCTATGAAAATGTGAAATAAATTTTTCCTTTTCGTGAAGGATCATCGTTTCATTACACGTCAAAAGAATGCTTCCAAGCTTGCATTTACATTTGAGTTCTATCTACACGTGTCGTGTCTACATACGCAGCAAAAGTACTCCTATGCGCCCGGCCTCACAGGTCGTCGTCCACGTACACACCACCCCCAAAAGACGCTCGGAAGCTCCAAAAGTCTGCCTTGCCGGCTAGGTAATCACGTACCGTGATCAGACGAACCTACAACACATAAAACGTGGGATGAGCTTATATAGCCCAGTAAGTGAAACTTATGCATGCAGTGCCCGTGTCGTGACTTGCATAGGCATATACGCCAACGCTCACTAATTCTCACAAAATCGTATCATGTCATGTCATGTCTTGTCTTGTCTTATAGAATCGTGTCATGTCATGTCATGTCATGTCATGTCTTGTCTTGTCTTGTCTTATAGAATCGTGTCATGTCTTGTCATGTCATGTCTTGTCTTGTCTTATAGGATCCCTAATACACGTCTTGTCTTGCACGTGTCTTAGTATATTTCATTACGTACATAATAGTAA
This sequence comes from Craterostigma plantagineum, assembly GCA_027422505.1. Lineage (NCBI taxonomy): Eukaryota > Viridiplantae > Streptophyta > Magnoliopsida > Lamiales > Linderniaceae > Craterostigma > Craterostigma plantagineum. The sequence goes on along the minus strand of JAPQWV010000021.1, from coordinate 9,803,543 downwards.
TATATGTATATGTGGCCCTATTCGCCAACGGGTCTCCGCCCTAGTATATTTCATTACGTACATAATAATAATATATGTATATGTGGCCCTATTCGCCAACGGGTCTCCGCCTTAGTATATTTCATTACGTACATAATAATAATATATGTATATAATACCGTATCACACGTCTTGTCTTGCACGTGTGTTGGTTGGTAAATATATTTTAGTAGTTACTATTTGTCGCACCCCGGCGATCATGCATTCCTCTTGTCATGTCATGTCATTAAAACTCTCGTGAGACTCGTGTATGCCGTGAAATGCATATATGAAATGCGAAATGACTTGTCGTGCCATGCTTTGTAAGGGATGCCATGTCGTGAAATGAGTAATTCATGTCATGCAATAAATCACATGATCACATAGACGCATGTATTCACATAAATAATGTGCACATAATTTTATGTGCTGTAGTTGAAGAGTCCCACTTACCTGCCGTCCGTCGATTATTGGCTACTTGACCAGGTGAAACTCCTAAGTATCGACCTTAAAATAAAAATAATTAAGTCAACCCCCTTTTTTTTTTTTAAAATTATTTGGCTTGCTAAGGTTTTGAATTTCATAAGTGTTGGAGTATTATAATTAATATTGCCTTTAAGAAGTAATTATTTGGAAATAGTTTGTTAACGTTATTTTGTGGAATTTCAAGACTCATGAAATGATTCGTGAAGTTAATTTCCATTGGGTTCGACATTTATATAGTACATAGGGATCTCGACATTTTAAAAATCTCGGCATAAAACTTGGCATCCTATTTTAACGTTTCGACATCTTTCCTTGAGATATCTCGACATTTTGAAGGTCTCGACATTTTTCATTAGCTGTCGACATTTTATCTGGTTCGACATTTATGTCGGATTCTTTGAACCCGACATTTTATTCTAATAGAAGGACTCGACATTTTGTTCTTAATTTCGCTCGACATTACAAAAATCTCAATATGATATATCGACATAAATTCAACATAAGTCTCGGCATATTTCCTAACAAGGTTCGACATTTCTCCTTAACCTTTCGTCATTTTGAGGGTTTCGATATTTATCATTGGCTCTCGAAATTTTGTGCTGAAAATGTCGACATGAAACTCACATGGTCTCGACATTTATCACTTTCTTTGAATTCGACTTTTTGAACTATTTAAAATATCGACACTTCATGCTACATCTCGACATTTTTAACTCGACATTTTTCTAACATTTCGACATTTTACCTTGGGATGTCTCGACATCTTGACAGTGAAAAATCTCGATATCATAGGCTTCGACATTTTTCGTTGGTTCTCGACATTTTCCTCTAGCTCGACATCCTATTCGTTCGACAATTGTTTCGACATTTATATCGATTTCTTTGAGCTCGACATTTTATCCGAATTAAAGGACTCGACATTTTACTCGATTCCACTCGACATTGAGCTCGACTTTGGTATCGACTTTTACCTCGACATTTTATTCCTTTTTATCTCGATATTCCATTCATTCGAATAATAAATCTCGGCACTTACTACATCTCGATATTTAACTCGACATTCTATCCTCATTATTTCGACATCTATACAATGGAAATCTCGATACGATTATTCGACATCTTAGCTAACTTTCGACATTGTGCCTCGACATCCCTTATAGGTGGATCTCGACATTTCTTATATCTAAATGTCGATATATGGTACATAGAGATCCCGACATCTTTCCTAAAAACCGCATGAATATCATATAATTTTCAAATGCTTCCCAAAACCCTCAAGACTTAAAACAAAATTTTCGCAAGTATGAAACTTCTCTAACAGCTCCCGAAGATATCATCCAATAAATTTACCCTAAGGATTGAACTCGTATCTCAATTTATTTTTATAAGGATTCTAGGGCCGATAGCTTTATACGGTTAAATACCAAACCATGAAACTCTCGAACACTAAACCCGTGAAAATCCTACTCTCATGAAATTCTTTTGAGCATATTAATTTCCTTAATCATGATTATAAGAGTGCTAAGTACTCTCGAAACCCATAGAGATTAAATCTGAACTAGTCCTAAACATATAGGTAGTCTTTAGTGTCTAAGGTATGTAAATATACGTGAATTATAGTAAGAGTTTGTGTCATACCTCCTCAAATCTTGAAGTTCGACTTCTTCTTTCCCTTCGTCTTTCTATCTTTCGTTCTTGTGTGTGAGAAGAAAAATATCTTTGCTAACCTTTTTAGGTTATCATAAGTAGTGGTTGATGTGACTTATTGTTGACGTGAATTTCCTAAATTTAAGGAAGTTTGTTTCTAAGGTTTATATTTTAAGGATTTGGGCCTAAGCTTAAATTTTAGTCCAATTGAAATGAAAACCCAACTTCTATCCTTACCTCTAAGCACTTGGGTCTTAGTTTAAATTTTACCCCTAGCACCATTCCATTCTTATTGGTATATTCGTTCCCAATTTCCCTTGGCCTAGTTCTTTCGAAAATCCCTACATAAGTTAGGTATTTGCAAAAGCAAGCAAATAATTAAATGCATCTAGTTCGTAAGGTCACTTAAGCACATAATTAACACATAGAATACACATAATTGCACTCAATATTCATGCAAATTTATTGGTCTCTATTCCCTTACGAGGACTCGGGTGCTACCTTGGTGCTTCTTGATTCAATAAAATCCTAGTTCACATTTCTATATACTATCCTCGGGAATTCCCTACTCGTTGGGAGTCATCGTAAACACATAGAAGCACATATTGCACATTAGGCATAAATTGATTACGTGTCCTAAATAAAGTATTTCACCCAAATCCTAGCTCCCTAACGTAATTAACTCAGCTATGTCTCCAATTAATTATCTCTGCTCTTAATTATGCCGTAAATCCCGTAATTAAATTTCCGGGCGTTACATCCTCCCCCCCTTAAAAGAATTTCGCCCCCGAAATTCCGTTAGCTGGGATAAGTCGGGGCGTAGATGGGTAGGGAGTTGAGTTGGCTTGGTTGAGCGGACTAACCATCTAACTATACGTAAATGGATTCCTACTTCTCGAATTCATGCCGCTGGAGGTCTAGTTCTAAGTCATTCTTACCAAAATTTCGTACGGCGTTCGGGGGAGGTCTTACACAGCTCACTGATAGCTTAAGTTATTCAGTGAACGGGTATTTCCCTTTTGACCTACTCTAGTGGATCGTGTTCAGGCAATGGAGTGGGAATCACGAATATCTACCACTCTTTCGCTGTGTTATTCCCAGACCGAGTGTATGCAATTATCAGGATGGATGGAAGGAATTCGGGCAAGGGTCGTACTAATATCGTTGGGTTTAAACTTGCCGTGCTGAAGGGAGTTGAACATGGCTTCATCATCGTATTTCAGAGAGAAAAGACATTTGATAAAGAGCGGATATGGCTTTGACCAGATTGGGTCGAATCTTCATGGAATGGATCATATTATCTCCACACTTGGATTAGCAAGGGGGATTTTCAAATCTCGCCATGAAATGATTGGTGCAAAAAGGGGTGCATGGTTTCATGTATCTATTCGAATGCAGGTCGGGTTTGATGAATAGAAGGGATACCTGCCGCAAAGGACGGGTCGTCTTCGGCCACCTCAGTGGTGAGTGTATACACTCGTGCGGGTGCTGTCGGTGGTCTTGGCTGGCTTACTGTCTGGCTTCCGGATGGGTTTTCCGGACATGCGCTCGAGAAGTGGCCGATCTTGCCGCATTTGTAACAGGTCGCATTTTGCGAGTAGCAGATGCCCGGGTGTCGCCTTCCACATCTTGGGCATGGGGGTATGGTGGGTTGGAAAGGTTGAGGTCTGCCCTGATTTATGTTGGCCTGTTGGGGTGGTTCGGGCCTATTTTGAAATTGAGGCCTTGGGTTCTTGGCAACAAACTGCTTCTTTGGGTTGCCTCCATCTCCTTTGAGTTCTTGCACGAATTTCCTCTTCGCTTCATGAGCTTGTGCGATCCTCATTTCGGCTTGTTCAGCCACCATAGCGCGTTCAGCGACTTGGGCGTAAGTAGCCCCTTGAAGTCCGGCCATGCTCACATCACGGTACAGTTCCGGCTTCAGTCCTTCCAGGAATCGTTCGATCTTTAGCGAGTCCGTGCTCACCATATGTGCCGCAAATCGGGATAACTGCTCAAACTTCCGAATATACTCCGCCACCGTCATTGTTCCTTGGCGGAGGTTAATGAATTCGTTCATTCTTTGGGCGCGAATCGGAGCAGTGTAATACTTGCTTCGGAAAAGCTCCTTGAAACGATCCCAGCTCATGGTGACTGGGTCTTCAATGGTTCGGATCGTATCCCACCAATGGCCGGCGCTGCCCCTCAGTAAGTAGGTCGCGCACAGGACTTTTTCCGCCTCGGGGGTGCGGCTATGTTGGAACATGCTTTCCAACGTTCGAAGCCAATCCTCGGCCGAAGTTGGGTCGACAGCGTCCTCAAAGGTCGGGGGGTTGAGTTTACGGAACCTTTCCCCAACCATCTCGATTCTTTCAGTTAGAGGAGGTCCATTACTTGGCTGCCCTCCAGCATTTTGCTGTTGGATTAATTGTTGGATTTGGGCTGATTGCTGACGGACTAACTCCGTCAGCTGCAGGATGATAGCATCCCGATTGTCAGTAGAGTTCGGGGTCTCCCTATCTCGATCGGCATCCCTACTGCCTTCACCTCTAATTCTAACCATTTCTTTCGTTCTACTCTGTCGTTCCTACGGCCAATAAATTACTCAACACGAGAAAATCACATAGACATAACACATACAGGCAAGGCTGCTTCCACGCTTTTGGGTGTGCGTACATGGATAGTCTGCAGGACCTGTGACCGAAGCTCTGATACCAACTGTAGCGACCCTAGCCATCGCTACCATTCCTAGACTTGTCTTACGTGTCTAACTACATTTTTAGTTAGATAAGCTATGAAAATGTGAAATAAATTTTTCCTTTTCGTGAAGGATCATCGTTTCATTACACGTCAAAAGAATGCTTCCAAGCTTGCATTTACATTTGAGTTCTATCTACACGTGTCGTGTCTACATACGCAGCAAAAGTACTCCTATGCGCCCGGCCTCACAGGTCGTCGTCCACGTACACACCACCCCCAAAAGACGCTCGGAAGCTCCAAAAGTCTGCCTTGCCGGCTAGGTAATCACGTACCGTGATCAGACGAACCTACAACACATAAAACGTGGGATGAGCTTATATAGCCCAGTAAGTGAAACTTATGCATGCAGTGCCCGTGTCGTGACTTGCATAGGCATATACGCCAACGCTCACTAATTCTCACAAAATCGTATCATGTCATGTCATGTCTTGTCTTGTCTTATAGAATCGTGTCATGTCATGTCATGTCATGTCTTGTCTTGTCTTGTCTTATAGAATCGTGTCATGTCTTGTCATGTCATGTCTTGTCTTGTCTTATAGGATCCCTAATACACGTCTTGTCTTGCACGTGTCTTAGTATATTTCATTACGTACATAATAGTAATATATGTATATGTGGCCCTATTCGCCAACGGGTCTCCGCCCTAGTATATTTCATTACGTACATAATAATAATATATGTATATGTGGCCCTATTCGCCAACGGGTCTCCGCCTTAGTATATTTCATTACGTACATAATAATAATATATGTATATAATACCGTATCACACGTCTTGTCTTGCACGTGTGTTGGTTGGTAAATATATTTTAGTAGTTACTATTTGTCGCACCCCGGCGATCATGCATTCCTCTTGTCATGTCATGTCATTAAAACTCTCGTGAGACTCGTGTATGCCGTGAAATGCATATATGAAATGCGAAATGACTTGTCGTGCCATGCTTTGTAAGGGATGCCATGTCGTGAAATGAGTAATTCATGTCATGTAATAAATCACATGATCACATAGACGCATGTATTCACATAAATAATGTGCACATAATTTTATGTGCTGTAGTTGAAGAGTCCCACTTACCTGCCGTCCGTCGATTATTGGCTACTTGACCAGGTGAAACTCCTAAGTATCGACCTTAAAATAAAAATAATTAAGTCAACCCCCTTTTTTTTTTTTTTAAAATTATTTGGCTTGCTAAGGTTTTGAATTTCATAAGTGTTGGAGTATTATAATTAATATTGCCTTTAAGAAGTAATTATTTGGAAATAGTTTGTTAACGTTATTTTGTGGAATTTCAAGACTCATGAAATGATTCGTGAAGTTAATTTCCATTGGGTTCGACATTTATATAGTACATAGGGATCTCGACATTTTAAAAATCTCGGCATAAAACTTGGCATCCTATTTTAACGTTTCGACATCTTTCCTTGAGATATCTCGACATTTTGAAGGTCTCGACATTTTTCATTAGCTGTCGACATTTTATCTGGTTCGACATTTATGTCGGATTCTTTGAACCCGACATTTTATTCTAATAGAAGGACTCGACATTTTGTTCTTAATTTCGCTCGACATTACAAAAATCTCAATATGATATATCGACATAAATTCAACATAAGTCTCGGCATATTTCCTAACAAGGTTCGACATTTCTCCTTAACCTTTCGTCATTTTGAGGGTTTCGATATTTATCATTGGCTCTCGAAATTTTGTGCTGAAAATGTCGACATGAAACTCACATGGTCTCGACATTTATCACTTTCTTTGAATTCGACTTTTTGAACTATTTAAAATATCGACACTTCATGCTACATCTCGACATTTTTAACTCGACATTTTTCTAACATTTCGACATTTTACCTTGGGATGTCTCGACATCTTGACAGTGAAAAATCTCGATATCATAGGCTTCGACATTTTTCGTTGGTTCTCGACATTTTCCTCTAGCTCGACATCCTATTCGTTCGACAATTGTTTCGACATTTATATCGATTTCTTTGAGCTCGACATTTTATCCGAATTAAAGGACTCGACATTTTACTCGATTCCACTCGACATTGAGCTCGACTTTGGTATCGACTTTTACCTCGACATTTTATTCCTTTTTATCTCGATATTCCATTCATTCGAATAATAAATCTCGGCACTTACTACATCTCGATATTTAACTCGACATTCTATCCTCATTATTTCGACATCTATACAATGGAAATCTCGATACGATTATTCGACATCTTAGCTAACTTTCGACATTGTGCCTCGACATCCCTTATAGGTGGATCTCGACATTTCTTATATCTAAATGTCGATATATGGTACATAGAGATCCCGACATCTTTCCTAAAAACCGCATGAATATCATATAATTTTCAAATGCTTCCCAAAACCCTCAAGACTTAAAACAAAATTTTCGCAAGTATGAAACTTCTCTAACAGCTCCCGAAGATATCATCCAATAAATTTACCCTAAGGATTGAACTCGTATCTCAATTTATTTTTATAAGGATTCTAGGGCCGATAGCTTTATACGGTTAAATACCAAACCATGAAACTCTCGAACACTAAACCCGTGAAAATCCTACTCTCATGAAATTCTTTTGAGCATATTAATTTCCTTAATCATGATTATAAGAGTGCTAAGTACTCTCGAAACCCATAGAGATTAAATCTGAACTAGTCCTAAACATATAGGTAGTCTTTAGTGTCTAAGGTATGTAAATATACGTGAATTATAGTAAGAGTTTGTGTCATACCTCCTCAAATCTTGAAGTTCGACTTCTTCTTTCCCTTCGTCTTTCTATCTTTCGTTCTTGTGTGTGAGAAGAAAAATATCTTTGCTAACCTTTTTAGGTTATCATAAGTAGTGGTTGATGTGACTTATTGTTGACGTGAATTTCCTAAATTTAAGGAAGTTTGTTTCTAAGGTTTATATTTTAAGGATTTGGGCCTAAGCTTAAATTTTAGTCCAATTGAAATGAAAACCCAACTTCTATCCTTACCTCTAAGCACTTGGGTCTTAGTTTAAATTTTACCCCTAGCACCATTCCATTCTTATTGGTATATTCGTTCCCAATTTCCCTTGGCCTAGTTCTTTCGAAAATCCCTACATAAGTTAGGTATTTGCAAAAGCAAGCAAATAATTAAATGCATCTAGTTCGTAAGGTCACTTAAGCACATAATTAACACATAGAATACACATAATTGCACTCAATATTCATGCAAATTTATTGGTCTCTATTCCCTTACGAGGACTCGGGTGCTACCTTGGTGCTTCTTGATTCAATAAAATCCTAGTTCACATTTCTATATACTATCCTCGGGAATTCCCTACTCGTTGGGAGTCATCGTAAACACATAGAAGCACATATTGCACATTAGGCATAAATTGATTACGTGTCCTAAATAAAGTATTTCACCCAAATCCTAGCTCCCTAACGTAATTAACTCAGCTATGTCTCCAATTAATTATCTCTGCTCTTAATTATGCCGTAAATCCCGTAATTAAATTTCCGGGCGTTACATAGGACGACAAAAGGGCCAAGTCTCCTACAGAGGCAAAACCCAAACTCACTTCTCCAAAAGTGCAATGGGTTATTAAGACTCTTCCAAAAATAGATTTAGGAGTCATATCTGAACCCAAAATTAAATCTGCTAATCTGAGAGGACCCATGCTTAAGTGGGTACTTAAAGCTCTCTAAATTGTGTTTGCAGATCCATCATGTGTGGTACCTCGACTCTGGTTGCTCCACACACATGACAGGTAAACAAGAGCTGCTGCGCAACTACAAAGACCGACCAAATGGCAAAGTCAGATTTGGGAACAACGATTCAGCCCCGATTCTAGGACTTGGGGATATCATTTTGAAGAATCTGACCATCAAAGATGTCTCATACGTCGAAGGCCTCCGCCATAACTTGTTCAGCATAGGCCAATTCTGTGACAAAGGCTTCCAGGTGGTCTCCATGCTGACCGGTGCAGAATTTTGGATAGTCAGGACACAGAAGTCCTTCAAGGACTTCGGAAATCCAATCTTTACAAGATCAACCTGACGTCCGTGCGTCCCTCGACAGCCCTCATTTCTCAGATTGATATACAGAGGAACAGCCTATGGCATCAACGACAGTCTCATCTAAACATGAAAGCTCTCCAACGTCTTTCTACGAAAAAGTTGGTCCACGGTCTTCCAACCATACAACTACAAAGGGAGCATCATTGTTCGGCATGTCGCCTAGGAAAAATGAAGCGAGCATCTCATCACGTCAAGCAAATTGCGTCTACTTCTCGACCATTGGAACTAATTCACATGGATCTCTGTGGTCCGATGCAGACTCAGAGTATCAATGGAACAAAGTATGTCCTAGTGATTGTAGATGACTATTCTCGCTACACGTGGACAAAGTTCCTCCGAACGAAAGATGAGACCGGTGACTTGATAATCAATTTTGTGAACACAACTCAAAATCTGCTGCAACAGACTATTCAAGTTGTTCGAACAGACAACGGCACTGAGTTAAAAAACAACCACCTCAGTGAGTTTTATCTAAAACGTGGAATAAATCAACAATTTTCAGCCGCCAAAACACTTCAGCAAAATGGGGTCGTCGAAAGGAAAAATCGAACACTAGTGGAAGCCGCTCGTACAATGCTGATCCAGTCAGGACTTCCACACTTTCTATGGGCTGAAGCAGTCAATACCGCTTGTTTTACTCAAAACAGGACGGTGGTTCACAAACGGTTCAACAAGACTCCGTACGAGATTGTGAATAATAGAGTGCCCAATATCTCTTTCTTTAAAGTCTTCGGGTGCAAGTGCTTTGTGGCGAACGACCGAGAACAACGTGCAAAGTTCGACCCTAAAGCATTCGAAGCTACATTTGTCGGGTATTCTTCAACTTCAAAAGCGTACCGAGTATACATCAAGTCCAACCGTACTATTAGGGAAAGCTATAATGTCACTTTTCACAAAGTGGCAGAGATGGCTTCTGGTCAACTCAGTCCAGGACCCGTGCCTAACCCGATGGTTCCTGCTCAAATCAGTTCAGGACCCGTGCTCAACCCGATGGCTTCTGAAGACGACATTTCAGAACCCGTAATCACTGGTGTGTTGGCACAAAACCAACAGAAGATGGCAACAACATCAAAGTCAATGTCAGACGAAGCAACGAGACTTGCAATAGACGATTTGGATTCTCTCTTCGAACCTGTATATCGGTCATGCACCACTGCACCTACAGTGGATTCTCCACCGTTCGAGACCGACGTACCAAGTTCATCTCACATCTCTACCCCCACCCGATTCAGATTTGCCACAGAATACCGAAGAACCTACAGTGGTCCTCGAGGAAGTATCATCAGAGACGATCGATCCAAGTGCAGAATTGGAACTTCCTCAGACAAATGATCAATCGGAGACTATAGGCAATCTAGATCTACAGATGGCTGACGCATCTGCTACAGCCTTGCCTCATGAGCGCAAGTGGACTAGAGGTCACCCGGTCGATCAGATAATTGGCGATCCTTCGGATGGTGTGAGGACACGTCGTCAACACAGTCTTTTCAGTTGCTTCCTGAGCCGAAACGAGCCTACCAAAGTAGCAGACGCACTTCGAGACCCGGACTGGACAATTGCAATGCAAGAGGAAATCAGTCAATTCGAACGTCTTCAAGTGTGGACCTTGGTACCACGTCCACATGGGAAAACAATGGTCGGAACTAAATGGGTTTTCAAGAAGAAGAAAAATGAAGATGGTGAAGTGATCCGGAACAAAGCAAGGCTAGTAGCTAAGGGATACAATCAACAGGAAGGCATCGACTACGACGAGACTTATGCTCCTGTTGCCCGTATCGAAGCTATCCGCCTCCTGCTGGCTTATGCGGCTCACAAAGACTTCAAAGTCTATCAGATGGATGTTAAAACCGCTTTTCTCAACGGCGTGTTAAAAGAAGAAATCTACGTCGCTCAGCCGGAAGGTTTCGTTGATGAAGAACATTCTGATCACGTCTATCATTTGGACAAAGCTCTCTATGGACTAAAAGAAGCCCCACGTGCTTGGTACGATGTCTTGAGTGATTTCCTCGTGAAGTCTGGATTCATACTAGGAACGATAGACACAACCCTCTTCATTAAATGGCATGACAAAGATCTGATGGTCGTCCAAGTATACGTCGACGACATCATCTTCGGATCAACAAATCCTTGGCTCTGCAAGAAGTTTGGAGATCTCATGAAGAGCAAATTCGAAATGAGTCACATGGGAGAGATGCAATTTTTCTTAGGCCTTCAGGTCAGGCAGCTCAATGATGGAATTTTCATCAGTCAAACAAAATACATCAAGGATATTCTGAAGAAGTTTCATCAAGATCAGAGCAAGCCTCTCAGCATCCTATGTCACCAAGCTGCAAGTTGGATGCCGATCCCTCTGGTAAATCGGTCGACATCACACTGTATCGCAGTATCATTGGATCTCTTCTCTACCTCACTTCGAGCCAGCCGAATATCATGTTTGCCACCTGCTTGTGTGCCTGTTTTCAGGCCGAACCCAAAGAATCCCATATGCTCGCGGTCAAAAGAATTCTTCGCTACCTTAAGGGCACCTCTACCCGTGGCCTATGGTATCCAAAGGGTACGAATTTCAAACTTATCGGCTACACTGACGCTGACTATGCATGTTGCCGAATGGACAGGAAAAGCACGTCCGGTGGCGCTCAATTTCTAGGCGAAAAGCTGGTCTGCTGGTCATCCAAAAAGCAGAACTGTGTGTCCACTTCGACTGCAGAAGCAGAATACGTAGCTGCCGCCAGCTGTTGCTCACAGATGCTGTGGATGCGGACACAGCTTCGCGACTATGGGTACAATCTAACTAATATACCCATATATAGTGATAGTCAGAGTGCAATTGCCATTACTTGCAGTCTTGTTCATCATTCACGCACCAAACACATAGACATTAGATATCATTTTATCAAAGATCACGTAGAAAAAGGCACGATAGAGATGTACTTTGTGAACACGGAGTTTCAACTAGCCGACATTTTCACCAAGGCCTTGGATGAGAAACGATTCCAATTCCTTGTCGGAAAATTAGGCATGCTGAATCTTCTGTAATACGTGCATTACCTGATCTTCTGTGCTATCACATGCTCTATTCTATGTGTTTTCTATGCTTATTTGTCCTTATCTTCCGTGATAAAAAAAAATATATATATATAATATAATGGGGTATGACGAAATCCTTTAGGATGCTTTGATCTAAAGTCACCAAGAATTTTACCCCGACATGCAATCGATTTAATTGCTTAAATTTTGTCAGTCTAAGTCGCACTTGTGTCTAAAAGGTCAGTTGATTGTTCCACTAGACACAAAGTCACTCTACATGCGTGAGGATTCAAGCCTTGTTCCTTTTTCCTTTCTTTGGATCTACTTCCCGGGTGAGTCACACATCAATTACTTATCTTACCTAGTAATTCTTGGTGTCATACTCATCTTGCGTTAGATCGTTAGGAAAATGATAAGGGAGTTTAGGATATTCCTAATTTGGCATTATATAAATTCCCCCACGCTTGCCCTTAGTCATCCACTTTGAGCCTTCTCCGACGTCCTTTTCTTCATTTGAAACCCATTTTCAGCCTTCAACCGAATTCTATATTCTTTGAATGGTTGTTCAACCGAGAAAAGGAAGGGGAGATAACAAAAGAAAAGTAGGATGATGACAAAAGAAGGCATTGCTCAACGCGCAAAAATCAAAGGAACCGGCCTTCCGACTACCTTGTAGAAAGTGGCATGGTTCCTGCTGCGAACTTCTCCAACGATAATCTCGTACGCTCGTCAGAACAGCTGGAAGAGGAGCACCACGAAGTGAACTTCTCCAACGTTAATCCGGTCTTATATCGGGAAACGAGAAGAGGAGCGCAGCCTCGGGCACGAATACCATAACCGTGAACTTTTCCGAATAGATAATCTCTGAAACCTCTATAGGGACTAAGAGAAGAGGAGCACGGTATCTGCCTGAGAACCAACAAGAAGAACTTCGCGGACGATAATCTCCTATAGCCTCGTGGAGAAGCGGAGCTTCAGCTTGAGCATAGCATAACAAGGGATAGTTCTTAAAAGAAAAGGTGGGATAATTGATTGAAAAACAGAAAGACGCCGAAAGAAAGGAAACGGACCTAGAAATGAAGATGACGAAGAGGTAAGCTCACTTTCCTCTAAATTTAGGCATGCTTCTTGGATTTTCTGAGTTAATGCCCGTTGTTTAGATAGATTCGATGTTTTTGATGAAACAGATAGCGTAAATCGTACGAAAATTTCCATCTATGATGATAAAATGAGTTTCGATGAAACTAGATATTTTGAAGTTTTGAAGCTGTCGAAGAACTTTGTCGATCGCAAATTATCTTAATTGGATTTCAATTCAATCGAGATACTATTTGTGTCGATTTAGTTTTCGATCGCAAAATTTTGATTTAAGTCATCACGAAAAGATTTTGACCGATAAACTTACCATCGCAAAATCCAATTATAATTTTCTGCGAGCGAAAAACTTATGCACTGAATAGATGATAAGAATATAAAAATACATGATATTTGAGCACGTACTATTTCGATTTATAACATATATCGTGCTAATTCTATCTTATTTCATGTTTGATCTCAAAACAACAGTAAAGAGAAGATAATGACTTTGGATGTGCTTATGTGGACAAAAAAATCGTCTAAGGAGCAACTAAGAGATAAGAAGGAAATAAAAGAAAATGAAAATAACTAAGGAGCTTGTGGCAAGATATCATACACGCACAAATTGTGTGGGTGGAGCCTACAACATATCAATCATTGATATAACAGAACGAAGCAGCACATATTAAATAAAAGCTTGAGCGGATAACATCGCTTTCAAGGAGGAGTCATCAACTCTCGAGCAGAAGAAAATCACACACGCGCGCGGCTCAATGAAGAAAAAATTACACAGAGAATCATCTTATGGCTGCTTGGTTTGAGTTTGTCGTTGAAAAATATTGCTGGATGATAATGAAAGAAAGATGATGGATCAGTGAAGAAAGTTTGCTATATAAAGGGGCAATTGTTACTCAACGAAAAAAGAAGAGAGTTGTAGTGTTTTGGCACTGTTATTTTCATTTTCTGCTGTCATTTCTTGTTTTATCTCTACTTTACATTAAGAGCGTAGCAGAGAGTTTTAGCGAGGGAGAAGAAATTAAGCAGAGATTTCGAGTGTTGCTATGCCGTAGCTGATAAGGAATTCGGTTTCTGCATTCAATCTTTTCCTTTCGTCAATCAGCTACTATTTCCTATATTATATTCAAGTCTCTTCATTAATGATAGTTTAATCATCATTTAGTCAAGAACTACTTCCTTTCTAGTTCTGTTATTCACGTTAATTACAAGTTTGGTTACACAAGTGAATCAAGCCAATAGATTGCGGCTTTTTGCATTATCGACGAAGTTCAAAACCGGGTAAAAATCACACGGCTGTAAGTTATATTTTCTACATCTGTTCAAATATGCCAATTAATTTCATAAACGCTTCTAGTAATATGTTTACCGGCAAATTCCTTCGACTATTATTCAGTTTCGATATTTTAGTTTTCTTTTCGTTCGTTAGTGCGCCCAAGACCAACAAGAAAACCCCCCTTTATTATTAATATTAATATTATTATTAGTAATATTATTAGTAGCAATACTATTATTAATATCATTGATATTATTATTACAATATTATATTCATTATTATTATATTTATTATCGAGTTCGAAATTAGAAGTAAATCAACCATTTTCCCTGTGGAGACGATCCCTACTGTCGCTATACTAATATTTAGTGATTAAGGTGATTAATTTATTTTTGGCCGTTACGCGACCAAATTTTGGCGCCGTTGCCGGGGAAGGTGGTGTCTATTGATTTACTTCTATTTTTAATTCGATTTTTTTTTTTGTTCTAGTTGATGCCCCGATCTTCTCGAACAGGTATATTAATATTCGATCCGGAAATCGAGAGGACCGCGAGGGCGAATCGAAAGGCAAAAAGACAAAAAAATTCGACTATATCAATTTCTAGCACGGAATCCGAACAGGAATTTTCAACAAGCGACATGGAGGAAACCGAACAGCAATTGCCACTCCGTCTTACGTTGAGGGATATGGCGACGCCGGTTGTTAATCAACGGCCGCTTTGCATTGAATTTCCTATTCTTCAAACACCTTTTGAGTTAAAATCGGGTTTAATCCACTTACTTCCTACCTTTCGTGGTAACGCAGGAGAGGATCTGCACAAGCACTTGAAGGAGTTTCACATGGTTTGCTCAACCATGAAGCCAAACGGGGTCACAGAAGATCAGATTAGCCTTCGTGCATTCCCTTTCTCCTTGGCGGACCATGCTAAAGATTGGCTATACTACTTGCCATCGGGTTCTATTACTACATGGGCCGAACTCAAAAAGCAGTTCCTTGCAAAATTTTTCCCTGCATCTCGTGCCGCGAACATTCGTAAGGAAATCTACGGGATTCGACAATGGACGGGAGAGACTCTGCACGAATATTGGGAGATATTCAAGCGACTTTGTGCAAGCCGCCCATATCACCAAATTTCAGAGTTAGCGCTTATCCAATATTTCTATGAAGGATTGCTACCCATGGAGAGAAACATGATTGACCCAGCAAGTGGAGGAGCGTTGGTCGATAAAACGGCAGACGAAGCACGTCGGCTGATCTCAAGCATGGCTACAAATGCACAACAATTTGGAACACGTCAAGATGTAGGCCAACAAAGGATGGGCGAGGTAAGTACTACTTCATTTGAGCAAAAATTAGATTCACTAACATCTCTTGTGGAAAAACTTGTGATTGGAAAAACGAGTCAGGTAAAGGCTTGTGGCATATGTACATTTGTTGGACATGCAACAGCGAATTGTCCTTCACTTCAGTTTGATCTTAGCGAGCAAGCCAATGCAATTGGAGGATACACAGGACCATCTCAGAGACGCTATGATCCATACTCAAGTCAATACAATCCCGGATGGCGTGACCACCTAAATCTGAGTTACGGAAATCGACCGCCAGGTTTCACGCAGCAAGCACCAAGGCAACCAAATCCTCCACAACAAGCCGCACCATCAAAACCAGGTATGTCTTTGGAGGATATTGTTAAGAATTTAGCAACTAGTACTGCCACTTTTCAACAGGAAACTCGATCAAGCATTAACGAAACATGCTCGAGCATGCACAATTTAGAAAGGCAAGTGTCTCAACTCGCAGCACAAATGAGTCAAATGCAGAACGAGAAAGGAAAACTACCGGCCCAAGTTGAGATCAACCCAAGAGAGAATGTGAGTGTTATGACTCTTCGCAACGGGAAAGAGATCAGCCAGCCTAATCATGACGAAGTTTCCATAAAATCCCCAAGAGAAGATAAGACTAAAGACCATGCAAAGAAGGGAAGTAATGATTCTGTTTTCGATAAACCTAGTATTGTTATTCCTCCACCTTTTACTGGAAGGTTCGCTAGGGTGAAACAAGAAGAAGAACAAAAGAGCATAATGGAGACCTTCAGCAAAGTTGAGATCAACATTCCACTGTTGGATGCTATCAAGCAAATCCCACGCTACGCAAAATTTTTAAAGGAAATGTGCTCGAACAAAAGGAAACACAAAGCCGAAGGAAAAATCCTAGTAAGTGATAATGTTTCCGCTGCGCTTCAACGAAAACTTCCCCAAAAATGTAAGGACCCAGGTATGTTTGCTATCTCGGTTACTATAGGGACACGAAAAATAAATAATGCCATGTTAGACTTAGGAGCGTCAATCAATGTTATGCCATTATCATTGTTTAATGAGATGAGTATGCGACCTCTTAAGTGCACCGATATATGCATTCAATTAGCAAATAGGTCCATTATTTATCCCGAAGGATTGGTTGAAGACGTGTTGGTAAAATGTGATAAATTTATTTTTCCTGCTGATTTTTATATAGTAGACATGGGTAATGAGCATGCAATTGATTCTGCTGTTATTTTATTAGGTCGATCATTCATGAAAACGGCTAAAACAAAGATAGACGTTGATTCAGGAACTCTTACTTTTGAGTTTGATGGGGAAAAACTTACTATGAATGTATTTGATGCTATGAAATATCCTGATGAACCCGAATCCGTTAGTATGATTGATGCATTTGTTCGAGAAGATTTTGAGCGTATTTCACTAACGACACCCTCGATTTTGTGATTAAGAGTAGCAAAACAGAAAAAGATTTGCACTTTGAAGTGAATGAAGATATCAGAGGCGCACTGATGATGTTACACGCACATCCGGAAGTTCACGATCAATCAGGTAAGAACACTTTTACGGTACCTATTTCTAACACAAAAATTGTTCCTTCTATAGAGCAGGCACCTACATTGGAGTTGAAGGATCTACCAAAACATCTCAAGTATTGCTATTTGGGGGATGAAGAAACATTGCCAGTCATTATTGCAAATGACTTGACCGCCATCCAAGAGGAGAAACTGATACGCGTTTTAAAGGAATACAAGAGTGCTATAGGATGGACTTTGGCCGACATCAAAGGGATCAGTCCCTCGATATGCATGCACAGGATCCTACTTGAGTCAGATTCTAAGCCGATACGGGAGCCACAACGCAAACTCAATCCGGCCATGAAAGAGGTAGTTATGAAAGAAATTATTAAATTATTAGATATGGGGATAATATTTCCAATATCAGACAGCCAATGGGTAAGTCCAGTTCATGTAGTTCCTAAGAAATCTGGTTTCTCACTTGTGAAAAATGATAAAAATGAATTGGTACCAATGAGACTACAGACGGGTTGGCGCATGTGCATTGATTTTCGTAAGTTAAATGCGGCTACCCGAAAGGATCATTTTCCACTACCCTTCATTGATCAGATGCTAGAAAGACTGGCAGGTAAGTCTTTCTTTTGTTTTCTCGATGGATTTTCCGGTTATTATCAAATTGTCGTGGCACCCGAAGATCAAGAGAAAACTACTTTCACATGTCCCTTTGGCACATTTGCATATCGTCGCATTCCTTTTGGTTTATGTAATGCTCCTGGTACATTTCAACGATGCATGATGAGCATATTTTCTGATTTAATAGAAACATGCATTGAAATATTCATGGATGATTTTACTGTTTATGGAGACTCGTTTGATCATTGCCTTGGTAATCTAGTAGAAGTACTCAAACAATGCATTGATAAAAATCTTGTGCTTAACTATGAAAAATGCCATTTTATGGTTAAAGAAGGAATAGTTCTAGGTCACGTAGTTTCATCTCGAGGAATTGAGGTAGACAAGGCTAAGGTAGATTTGATATCTAATTTGCCATACCCCACTAATGTTCGAGAAATTCGAAGCTTACTTGGTCATGCAGGTTTTTACAGGAGATTTATTAAGGATTTCTCGAAAATCGCTCAACCGATGTCAAGACTACTTCAGAATGACGTACCGTTCAATTTCGGGGACGAGTGCAAGGAGGCGGTTAATAAGTTAAAGCTATTACTAACTACTGCACCGATAATCCAACCCCCAAATTGGGAGCTGCCGTTCGAGCTCATGTGTGATGCAAGTAAATACGCCGTTGGGGCTGTGCTTGGACAAAAAGACGGACGAAAAAGCCACGTCATTTATTATGCGTCAAAAACTCTCGATTCGGCACAATGCAACTATACCACAACTGAAAAAGAGCTTTTATCTATTGTTTTTGCATTCGTTAAATTTAGGTCTTATTTACTGGGATCTAAGGTTATTGTTTATTCTGACCATGCAGCTCTTAAATATTTGTTGTCAAAGAAGGAGTCAAAACCGCGCTTAATATGATGGATTTTGTTGCTCCAAGAGTTTGATTGGGAGATCAAGGATCGCAAAGGCGTGGACAACTCCGTGGCGGACCACCTGAGCCGTTTGATTCTCGACGAAGAGCCACTGTCTATTTCTGAAACGTTTCCAGATGAGCAATTATTTCGCCTTCAAGGTAAGGAATATCAAGAACCCTGGTTTGCCGATATAGTTAATTACTTGGTAAGTGGTGTATTACCTTCACATTTGAGCTCCTCAAGGAAAAATAAAATTAAAAGCGATTCGAAATATTACATGTGGGACGAGCCATATTTGTGGAAAATTGGCTCGGACCAAATAATACGTAGGTGTGTTGCAAATGATGAAATTAATGATATTCTCACTCATTGTCATACATATGCATGCGGAGGACATTTCGGACCTAAAAGAACTGCTAGGAAAATTTTAGATTGTGGATTTTATTGGGAATCTATTTTTAAAGATGCTTATTTATTTTGCAAGAGTTGTCCTAATTGTCAAAGAATAGGTACAATTTCTTTTAGAGATGAAATGCCACAAAATCCAATATTAGTTTGTGAAATTTTCGATGTATGGGGAATGGATTTTATGGGACCTTTTCCAAGCTCGTTTGGTTTTCTTTATATATTGCTTGCCGTTGATTATGTGTCGAAGTGGGTAGAACCAAAGGCTACCCGAACTAACGACTCTAAAGTTGTTGTAGGATTTCTTAAGACAAATATCTTTAGTAGGTTCGGAGTTCCCCGTGCAATTATAAGCGACCAAGGCACACATTTTTGCAATCGCACGGTGGAAGCGCTCATGCGCAAATACGGAGTACATCATCGATTGGCCACTACTTATCACCCACAATCAAACGGGTAAGCTGAAGTTTCAAATAGGGAGGTCAAGAATATTTTGGAGAAAACCGTGAACCCGAATCGTAAGGTAGGAGCTTGCGATTAGACGATGCACTTTGGGCGTACCGTACTGCTTTTAAAACTCCAATCGGAATGTCGCCATATCGCCTAGTTTTTGGTAAGATGTGTCATTTACCTGTTGAAATTGAACATCGTGCTTTTTGGGCAGTGAAACAGTGCAACATGGAAGCCACAAAAGCCGGTGAGGAGCGAAAATTTCAGCTACAGGAACTTGAAGAAATTCGCCTAGAAGCCTATGAGAATGCGAGAATGTACAAGGAACGCATGAAGCAATTTCACAACAAACTCCTACATAAAAAAGAATTCATGGTAGGTCAAAAAGTTCTCCTCTACAATTCAAGGCTGAAATTCATGCCAGGTAAGCTCAAATCTCGTTGGATGGGACCATATATTGTTAAAAATATTTTTCCAAATGGCGTTATTGAAATCGAAAGCATATCTTCTAACACATGTTTCAAGGTAAATGGTCATAGGCTTAAACCTTATTTTGAGAATGATTTTGTGGCTTGTGTTGAAGAAATCAAGCTGCGCCCACCCATTTATGCTTGACGTCGAAGAACGGAGACTACGTCTAGCCAAATACGTTAAACAAAAGCGCTCATTGGGAGGCAACCCAATATTATCCTATTTTATGTTGTTATTGCAATATTTTCGTTTTATCTATGTTTTCATGATGCTTAAGCAGGTTTGCTAGAAACTACATGCGCTACGATATCACTAGGCTCGAGTAAACATATCACCTATCTTGGAATTCCTCTACGACTCCATCACTGTCAGGGAAGTTTTATTTTCAGCATCAATTTTATTATTTCTTCGCATCTACTCTGAACATATTAAAATGAAAATTGGGGTGGGAATCTTTAGATTTTAGCTACTATTTACATTAGAATCTACATTGAGGACAATGCAGAGTTTAGGTGTGGGGGAGATTTCTCATGTTAGTGATGAATACATACATTTCTTGTCTCGAGTAAGCCGATGTGCATTAATTAGAACATGAGATAAACAACTAGGAATAATTATTTGGTATTAGGATGATATTCTTTTTCTTCAGTTGATTTAAAGACCGAATGTGCAAGAGTCGACACAAAGCCTACTTAAATATGTGAGACTTGAGCCTTAAAAAAAAAGTACTATCTATACTCAGTTTTTTTGTGAGAGCATCACACATGTTTCGAATATTCTAGAACTTGCTCTATTATACATGTTGATATCATTGGCGGCTTTTTGTGAACAAAAGTGATTAAGGCAATTAGGATTAAGTCATTGGCATCACATTGACCATACCTTCAATATTATCCGCTTAGTGAGCCAACTTGAGCCTTAGCCTTATTTTTCTTGTTGAAGTTAAGCCACTATATTTACCCATATATATTCTTTTTGGCCTTCTTTTCAACCCATTGTCGTATTGGATGAGTTATTAATTGCTTAGATTCCACGATTTTGAGATTGATAATCAATGAGTCCAGATTGAGTCCAATAGTTACAGCGAAAAAAGAAAAAGTCATCCCGAAAAAAAAAAGATTGGAAAAAAAAAGAAAAAAAAGAAAAAGAAATAGAAAAAAAATAAAAAAATAGAGAAAAGAAAAAAAAATTATATATATAAAAAAAAAGTTACCAGGCGCTAGTTAGTTTTGTTGGGAAGTTCTGAGTTGCCTTAGCAAGTTAGTATGATCAGAATAATTCCAGAAGTAGTCGTGCATCATGGGATAGTTGTGGGATTTAGCGATTAATAATCATATGATCCAATATTTTTACCTACTTTCCCAAAATATCCTACCTAATCCCTAGCCCCATTACAACCCAAAGAAAGACCTTCTGATTTGTACACTATAGTCGTTATGTGAATACAATGTGATATGTTAGCAAGCTTATGGTAATACCGTTTCATAGTGTTGATTAGAGCGTATACACATATATCTTATAAACACTTTGAGCGCACTGAGAGAATCCATTTGAGAGTTGTTGATTGTTGTTGTGTTCAGGCTTTTACTGAGATTGTCAAGAATTGATATGATTGTTCAGTGCTAAATGTTATGAATAATTGCCATCTCTAGGGCAAATTAATGTATGTCGATGAACTCCTGATTAGATGTTTGCATCTTCTATCACGGGTAAATGCTTGAGGACAAGCATTATTTAAGTGTGGGGGAATTTGATAAGAATATAAAAATACAATATTGAGCACCTACTGTTTCGATTTATAACATATATCGTGCTAATTCTATCTTATTTCATGTTTGATCTCAAAACAACAGTAAAGAGAAGATAATGACTTTGGATGTGCTTATGTGGACAAAAAAATCGTCTAAGGAGCAACTAAGAGATAAGAAGGAAATAAAAGAAAATGAAAATAACTAAGGAGCTTGTGGCAAGATATCATACACGCACAAATTGTGTGGGTGGAGCCTACAACATATCAATCATTGATATAACAGAACGAAGCAGCACATATTAAATAAAAGCTTGAGCGGATAACATCGCTTTCAAGGAGGAGTCATCAACTCTCGAGCAGAAGAAAATCACACACGCGCGCGGCTCAATGAAGAAAAAATTACACAGAGAATCATCTTATGGCTGCTTGGTTTGAGTTTGTCGTTGAAAAATATTGCTGGATGATAATGAAAGAAAGATGATGGATCAGTGAAGAAAGTTTGCTATATAAAGGGGCAATTGTTACTCAACGAAAAAAAAAAAAGAGAAGAGAGTTGTAGTGTTTTGGCACTGTTATTTTCATTTTCTGCTTTCATTTCTTGTTTTATCTCTACTTTACATTAAGAGCGTAGCAGAGAGTTTTAGCGAGGGAGAAGAAATTAAGCAGAGATTTCGAGTGTTGCTATGCCGTAGCTGATAAGGAATTCGGTTTCTGTATTCAATCTTTTCCTTTCGTCAATCAGCTACTATTTCCTATATTATATTCAAGTCTCTTCATTAATGATAGTTTAATCATCATTTAGTCAAGAACTACTTCCTTTCAAGTTCTGTTATTCACGTTAATTACAAGTTTGGTTACACAAGTGAATCAAGCCAATAGCTTGCGGCTTTTTGCATTATCGACGAAGTTCAAAACTGGGTAAAAATCACACGGCTGTAAGTTATATTTTCTACATCTGTTCAAATATGCCAATTAATTTCATAAACGCTTCTAGTAATATGTTTACCGGCGAATTCCTTCGACTATTATTCAGTTTCGATATTTTAGTTTTCTTTTCGTTCGTTAGTGCGCCCAAGACCAACAAGAAAACCCCCCTTTATTATTAATATTAATATTATTTTAAATATTATTATTAGTAATATTATTAGTAGCAATACTATTATTAATATCATTGATAGTATTATTATAATATTATATTCATTATTATTATATTTATTATCGAGTTCGAAATTAGAAGTAAATCAACCATTTTCCCTGTGGAGACGATCCCTACTGTCGCTATACTAATATTTAGTGATTAAGGTGATTAATATTTTTGGCCGTTTTCGACGCGACCAATAGATAATTTAGATGCAAATTCAAATCGAGCGTTAAACTTACCATCGCAAAATTAAAATTTCAATTTCACTTCATTTCGGTCGCAAAAATGTTAGCAGCGAGAAATTTATTTTTCAATGCTTAACTTTTTCAATCGTAAAATTCGCCGCTTTGAATAAATTGATCGATAAAATTCTCGACCATTGACTTATTTTCGTCGTTGATCAATTTCTCGATAAAAATATTTCGCCGCGAAAATTTTTACTTACAATCGAAATCACATATCGCTCGACAAATTCTCAAATCGAAAAATTTTATTCACTCGAAGAAAATTTCTCGACAGTAAATTTACCTGAGAAATAATTTCTCGATCGTAAATTTACACGGAATTTTTCTCGATCGTAAAATTGATCGACTACAGTCTAGATTTCAACTTCAACACTTAGAAAATTTTTCTCTAAGTCTTTTACACTGTAGCGAATATTAGCGAATAAAATTTCTCGATCGAAAAATTACACGGAAACGTTTCAATTGAAATCAGTGTGTAGGAAATCAAATTGCAATTAAATTTTCTCGAGCGAAAATTTTCTCGGCATGAACAGTGACTTACTGATTTAACACTTAGCGAAATTTCGAACCATTTTTCACGCGACAAATATTTCCTTCGAAATTACATTCATGCCATCACGATTTTTGAAATTGAACATACACTATGCATTTGATATGATTTCAATTCAAAATTCATCGAACATGCTATTATTTGCAATATTACTATAGTTTGATGAAATTTATTCATATTTCGACTGAAAAATAAAATTGAACTAATGAACTGTTATATATCTTATATTTCAGATGGATCGCTACCCAATATACAACCACATATATGATCACAATATGTACTTGAAGGTTCAGGATACGAATTTTCAGCTTAATCTGGACACATTCGGTGCCGGACGAGATCATCTGTATCCACTCTCAGAGGTCACCCCATTTGGCACGCGCTGACGTCGCTGCCTCAGTGCCGATGGTCTATCTCCAGCAGTTCTGGGGATGCATACAAGGAGCCGTAGCAAATGGGACATTCTCTTTCATGACTCGAATCGGGACGCGGCATATTCACATGAGCAAGAGCCAGTTCAGCATGATACTGGACTTGCCCCACAACGGCAACTACGCCCCGCTCCCGACCGACGCAGAGATGATTCAGGACTTCATGCACATGGGATACCAACCGCCGCTTACAAGATTAGCTCAGGTCCGGAGCAGCGGTATCCCTCACTCCTGGAAGACACTGTTCAGCATAGTGAACAAGTGTCTATCACCCAAACACGCTGGATTCGACAAGGGCAACGGCAACATACTGCGGATCTTTCACGGCCTCGCCTTCGGCAGAAACTACGACTTTGCACAGTTGATCTGGAACGATCTAGCTGAACAGATTCGGCTGAAGGAGAACCGAAGGTCAAAGAACGTGCCCTATGCTCGCTGGTTCAACGTAATCATCAGGGAGTTCATGGAGCTACATGCAGAGAACATCCCTACCTCCTGGTGGAAACTACCAGCCGCCAAGGCGTAAGTTTTTCCACAACCCACGGCTCACGGACCTGGACCAACCGTCGATGCCGATTCCACTCAACTTACTCAGGCTCGCCGACCCCGCGGGAGCTGAGTATCAGAGGTTCTGCCGGGAACACAATTTAACGGAGGAAATGATCAGAGGGCCCCCGGCAGATCACCATGTGAGCCCTCCTCAACACCAACCGAGCCCTGACGACGCGATGATTGACGTTGTCGCTCAGGAGCTTCATCAGGAGTCTCCTTTGATCGAAGAGCCGATGCCCGACGTGGAAGATGCTTTGATAGACGTCGTGGCTACAGAGTTGGCGCTCGAGGCTCCTGCACTCGAATTACAAGTGGAAGTGCCCATACATGTTGGCGTGCTCGAAGAAACTTTTGAGGAAGTTCTTCCGCAAGAGGCACAGCCCGAGACAGAAATGGGGCAAAGTTCTCTTCCACCGGTGACGGATCAGGCACTGGAGGACGTCAATCGTGACCTTACTCCTCACACGGCCACCTCGTCTGACGCAGAGTCTGACGAGGAAATAAGTCTAATCAGGAGGACTCCCAGAAGACTGAGCATTCAGCTGGAGTCTCTCTTTCCGGCCGTCACCGTCGCACCAGATACTACGCTGACCACAGCGACAAGTGTTGCTGGCATTTCTTCGCTCAATCTTGAGCCGCAACCAACTCACGTGGTGTCTGGTTCACAGGCGCAGCCTGAGCCTGCCTTAACACCCATAGAGGCGAATCCTCAGGATTCGACTCGAGAATTGGGTGAAAGTCTCATACAGTCACAACCTCAAGTGACTGTAAGCCAACCCCAAGAGTCGGTGTCTACTCTAGGGTTGATAACAGGCGACAACAGTCGTCCTGGTCCATCCATGGAGGCGTCCACACCCTTTGTTATGAACGAGCAGTTCTAGGCCGCTCTCTCTGCCGTTGTACAGTCTATGGAAGACAAGATCACGGAGAGAGTACTTCAAGCTATCGAGGCATCCCGAAGAGATATCGGGAAAGTACCTGCCTCTGAAGGCCATTCGTCACAAACCCACCCCACACCTCCACAACCCACGCCCACCGACCCTTTACCCACTTCCTCCATCCTCATCAACCCATACACCATCCCCATCACCGAGCTCCACGACATTCTCCTCGCCCGTTTGATAGGCCTGTCCATCCGATCGCCTCAAGAAGAATCCCTCTATCGGCGATTGGTGGATCATTCTGAGCCACCGACTGACACCTGCCGAGGCCAAAGCTCCCACTCCCGGAGCAGACATGAGGATCCTGACGATCAGGACCATCATGAGGGGGAGAAGAGGCCGAGGACATCTACATCCGGCCAAGGACAAGGCTCGGGCGTTACGCGGACAAGCGCTGGAGCTGGTGAAATCCAGACTACCCAAACCACCCATACTGCCCAAACCACCCAAACTACCCAAACCACGCACCGCACAACCACTCTACCATATATCGACCCACCAACCTTTCACCTCAGGACGCCTCCCCCAACACCGCCGATCTACTCAAGCCCCTTGCTTCTGAAAGAAGAACAAGCGCTGCAATGCTTGTAGCTCTGGCAGCTACCCAAGCTACTCCCTCCGGCGCTCCAGACCAACCGGGACCCTCTGGACATGGAGTCAATCCACACGAAGTATTAGACAAGTACATCTTTGAAGGCCAGTGGATGACTCATTCCATGCCCGAGGAGCATCAGAGACAACGGCTTCAGGACGTACGCCACTTCTTACAACAAGCATCCGTGGACCTCGTGATCATAGAAGACGACGAACTTCAAGAAGGTGTAGACTACCGAAATGAAATCCCAAGGCTATCGGAGTTGATCGCACAACGAGCGGCCTCCCCTGTAGCTTCCGCTGGTATGATCGATCTAAAATATCTCAAGGATCCTTCAGCCGCTGGTAGGTACCTCAAACATATATATGTATATATATAGTTCAACGCCTTTTAAACTTCGTTTGCTAAGTGTATATGCTTGGGCAGATATTCTGGATCATAGGTCATGGGTGGGGAAAAGAAATGACTGGAGACCTAAAGCTGTGGTGACACTCCATGGTGCTGCAGTCAACACCAACTTGCAAGAGAATCAAGGTGTGTTATATTGATATATTCGTGGATGATATGTAGTAATGCCTTTAATTAAATAATCACTGATGAATATATGCATTTCCTTTTTGTATGAACGACTGTTTTGTTTTGTTTTTTTTTTTTTTTTTTTTTTTTTTTTTTTTTTTTTTAAACTCGGGCTTTAATTCGTTACTTGCAGGTATTAAGGTTACTTATCAAGCTATGAGGGCTGGCAAAGATGGTGAGATCGTCTCAATTCGTATTTCTCAGCAGCTGTTATAGAGTTCAGATTAAGAATAACGCTATTCACAAATATATTTAGCAGATAAAAACATCAAAAAAGAAAGCAAAGAGTCGCTTGATAGAAACTTTGTTATACACATGTTTGTTGCTTAATTGCATTATTGTAATTCATTTGTTAGGAATATTATTTTAATTAGGGGTGAGCATTTAACCCGTCGAACCGCCCAATCCAATCGGCCCAACCCAACCCAGAACGCAAGTGTCGGTTAGCAATTTGATGAGTTGGTTTGGGTTTTAAAAAATAAAACCGCATATTTTGCAATCGGGTTTGGTTTTGTATTTTTAAAACCGCACCCAACCGCATATAAAATATCATAAAATTTTGCTACATTTTTTTCAATAATTCGTAAAGTAATAGATATAACTTGTAATAGTAGTTAAGGCAAAAAATATTAATTATTTTCTACTATTGGTACAAGGACATCGATAATCATAACACGTTGCATAAAGATAAGTTTTAAATGAGTTTTTACATATAAAAAAATAAATATTGTATAGTGACAAAAATTTATGTGCTATCCAATGTAACCCTTTCGTTTATTCGGACTTGGAATCAACAACTATAACACTGGAAGTTTATAGAAGGCGAGTTAAAATTTGGACCATTTTTTTTCTCTCTAAAGAAAAATTAGATACAAGGACAGTGCCTCGTTATAACACATTGTGTGAGCTAAGTTCTAAATGATGTTCTTTTATTTTAAAAATAAATATTATGTAGTGAAAAAAATTTGTGTCTATTCAATGCGACTCTCCTCATTTATTCGGACTTGAGATCAACAATTATAACACTTCAAGTTTATATAAGGCGAGTTAAAATTTTAAAATCAAAACATTAATTTCTTCTCAGGGACAATTTAAACAAAAAATAAGCCCTTGCTTTACCAAAACCGGCCGTGAACAAGGAATATGAGTTTTAATCAAGCTTCTTATCGAACTTCTTATTATTTGTTACTATTATTGATACAATGACAATAAAATATTTGTATAAGACTTTTATATTTGTAAATAGGTTGATATATCTTTTTGCTCGATCAATACTTAAGAATATTACACTTAATTTTTCGTTAAAACAATATATTAAAAAACCGCAAAACCGCCCCAACCCAACCGCACCCAAGCAAACCGCAATCTATCGGGTTACAATTTTTATGATCGGGTTTGTGGTATATTTTGAAAAACGCAATACATCGGGTCGGGTTAAAATTTCGATAAAACCGCCTTAACCGCACCGCCCTCACCCTAATTTTAATCCAGCTTGTCAATGCTCATTTTTTTCCGAGGGACTCGTCGATGCTCATTAGCGTGTTCAGCGGAGAAAAAAAGTATTTTCCAAAAAAATAGTATTTTAAAGTAGAAAATAGTAACGAGTATAGTAAATTCGGCCTTTTAAATAAAATAAAGCAATTTTAATCAAATTTAATAAAATGGGGTTATTTCGGCCGAAATTAATGAAAGGGCAAAATGCGCCCAATAAACGCGACGTCGCGGCTAATGACCTGCCACGTCAACAAGGGATTCTTTTATTTTCTATTTGCGTCGCCCCAGGAGTGACGATCACTTTTTTTTTTAACTTATTTTATATTTATTATTTATAAAATCCACCAAATTATAAAATCATTATTATTTCATGTGCGTTACATATTAAAATCAATAAACGTATCTAACTTATTGTTTGTTTCGTGGCGATTAAAATGATATGCACATCTTATATAAATATTTTGATTTTAAGTCCTTGTAGCGCATGTGCTAACAAGATGATATAAGAGTTCCACCTAGTCATCAGAACCAATAGGGGGATGTATAGTCCGCGTTAGGACTGTTGGCTTCCACGAATGGCCGAGAAGTCGTTCACGTAATTGTTTCCGACCTTAAATTTATCAATGATAGGTCCCAAAACGTCAAATGTGCATTTGACACGTAAGTTAATTATGTGACACATGCACCTTGCATTGTCTAAGGTGTTAGACATAATCTTGTCTTGTATTCCGTATTTGTTCACGACATTCAAGACTTACATCAATATCGAGTGTCCTGAGTGTTGTAAATAAAGGGGATAAATTCTCTTTTGCATCGTTCACGTCTCGTATGTCCGGTGGCCGATCAACACTATATAAGACTGCCAGTGGCGTTTATCCAAATATTAGTAGTCAAACTTACCCTACACGATATGTTGGATATATGTGTAACTAAATTCGACTAATATTCTTGTAAACTTTCTATCACATACTTTCTAAATATCTTACGACCTACGTTATGAAGTCATCGTTGTATCGTAGTGGTATATTGGGTAAAATTTTGGAATTCGGAATGGCACACTATATGTGCGTAACCGAACCGGTTTCTCGAGTTTCGGTTCGGGTTTGAAAGGCCCAACGCCCAGGTTTAGAGTTGATTGCCTTGTAAGAAATCAGTCAATACCAAAGCAAACCGTGAGCAGCTCAGTCCGACGTTGTCGCCATTGATTACAAATCCGCCAGTTGAGCGTAGTTTTGTTCGAGTGGCATATTATTTTTGTTCAAGTTTTAAATTATTCCAATATGTGACTATTCAATCTTGCTACATATATATTTTTCTCGAATATTATGGCTTTTTAATTAAAATAAAGCAATTTAGTCAAAATTTATTAAAATGGGGTAATTTCGCCCGAAATTAATAAAATAGGGCAAAACACGTCCAAATACGCGACGTCGCGACTATTATCCGTGACGATGACGTGGCACGTCAACAAGGGACTTTTTAATTTTTCTATTTGCGTCGCCCCCACTTTTTTTTAAAATTTTTATTTTAAATTAGTTTATATTTATTATTTATAAAATCTACCAAATAATAAATCACCATTATTTCATGTGCATTAAATAATTAAAATAAAAAAACGCATCCAATTTATTGTTTGTTTCGCGACGATTAAAATGATATGCATATCTTATATTTTACGATAATCAAAAATATTTTTTTATTTGTTTATTGTTTGACACTAATGTACAAGTTGTTTGGAGAGAAGATGAAGAATGGGAAGTGAATATGGTTACGCATGCTTTTTTGGTTTTAGTACATACTTCGCTTTTATGACTATTTTGTATCAGCAACAATTGTCGCAGATTCGCACATACTCCAAATGGCTACTACATGTTGGGTGGGGAAACCAAGAACATTCAGTTGTGATTATTTCACATTTTTTTTATGTTTCAGTAATATTTAATTTTTTAATATTTAATCCAATTTAAGTATTTTTTATAAACAAAAAAAATTTTTGATTATCGAAAAATATAAGATATGCATATCATTTTAATCGTCACGAAACAAACAATAAGTTAGATGCGTTTATTGATTTTAATTATGTAACGCACATGAAATAATGATGATTTTATATTTTGATGGTTTTGATGTAACGCGAACTATACATCCCCCTATTGGTTCTGATGACTAGGTGGAATTCTTTATATCATCTTGTTAGCACATGCGCTGCGAGGACTTGATGATGTCGTTCTCGAACAACATATCCTATGCTTCTCTTTATTTACAGAAATTGAGTTGGGGCGTTATGTGTTTGTGCATGTCATTACTTGATGTATTCAAGGAGGCAACGGACAAATTTTTTGGCGTTCACTATCCAACATCACTGTCATTTATATGACATCTTCAGCATGTTCTACAAGTTCGTGGAATATCGAATATTCGCACCTGAGTACTCTCGTCAAAGTATGGAACAAAAGTTCCAGAATATTGGGACAAATCCTAATTGTCCACGGCTTCACGGCTTTACTCGTTCCGAGTTGTGTTTCCCTCAGGATTTATCTCTTACTCTGTAAAAATATATAATCTAGCGAGCCATCAAGAACCCAAAAGCAAAAGGTCTCGGCATCGCCCGAGTAGGACGTCCAATATGCAACACTAGGAGAATCGAATCACAACATTGAATACGTAAATTAGTCGACTAAGTAATCACGAGACGTAAAGAAAACAGTTACGAATATTCTATAAGAGGCTTTAATAACAATTTTGAGGGAAATAATGTAGTCGTAGAGGTTTATTCGGCTTGAAAAACTGTAACCGTGGTCAACGATTACAGTTTTTGTTTTTCTAACTGAAACCAACTGGCTGTTCACAAGAAATTAAACATTGGGCTTGAACCCTGGGCTTGGGTTTTAGGATTTATTTTAATTTGTTTATTAAGTTAATGAAAGGTGGTAGCATGGGTTATAATCCGATATTTGCGCCACTGCAAGGCATATATCACACGAGAGCGAACAAACGTGCAAGGAGTTATACTCGTGGAAATGCGTATGCAGAGATCAACCGTTATTTAAGCTCATCTTTCGAGTATAATTACAAGATTTCTATCTTCTAATGTGGTGGTCGACGAAAGTGTAATAATTTTGTGTTGACGACGATCGCAAGAGAAATATTAGCATGTCCCGCCTCAACGTTTTCCTTGGGCAAGCATTTAGCGTAGGAGGATAAACATTGGATTCAAGTCCCTCTATCCCCAAAAATGCCTATTTGACTCACAAAATATTCATTCTATCCCCCCCTTTTCGTTAGGGGTTCCAAAATTTTGAAGGGTTGGGAATCCACTTGAGCAGTAAGAATTCTATATAGGTAAAAATCGAACTGCCGGAAGTAAAGGTTTAGATATTATCGTAGTTTTTTTTTTTTTATAATATCCAAGTGTATTTTTTCCAATTGTTGAACGCGTATAACTTCCTAAGTTGGATGGAATTTTTGTTACGTCATTAAAAACTTTAATTTTCTTATATTTATTTAAATTACACAGGAAAAAATTTAAATAAAAATTGTAACCCGGCAGTTCAAACTGTAACCGTAACTGGTTCATCCATTAACAAATCGTAACCAAAACTTTGGTTACCATGGTTCAATTACAGTTAGAAGTTTTTACTAACCGTAAACCAATGGTTCATAACCGTGAACTGTAATCGTAACTGGATGAACACGCATACATAGCAGTTATAGGTAGTACAACTAACATTTAAAGTCACCAATTGCCGTCGTCTTCTACCTCTCCAACAAATAAGTGGGCATTCGATTCCAACGAATATAGATTATCGCCTTCATCCCTACACCAAATATATTCCTCAGGAATTTTCTCCCTGATATGGGGCTGTCCGAATAAAAAATTTTTATGGTCCGAAAAATTAGTGCAACGGTATGATTATTATTACAAAGTCTTGAAGTGTGTTGTTTGGATAGGACTTGTTTAGGACGTAGACGAAACAATACAGGAATTACGTGGTTCGAATCTTTGCAGATCCTACGTCAATGGGCGCTCTGGAACTATTTTTCACTATTCTTTAAGGATTTACACACTCAGCTAACAACACTTCACGTTTTCTCTCACACGTTTACGATAAAACCAGTAAAAATGCACACTACAGTAAAAGAGAGAATTTTCTATGTGTTTTTTCGTGTGTTAAAGTATCCTCCCCATAAAAATGACTAAGTGCCTCTTCTATAGGAGCTTCCTACAGTTGGCTGAGATTACATCCCATAATTCCTGGGAATGGGACTTGTCAGGTACGATGTACAGTGAACGCAATCTTGTCAGAAACAATTTTTTTTGCAGTAGTCACAATCTTCCACAATCGCGATGCCCTCTCTCCAGCGAACATGTGGCATTGTACACGATTCTTCCTTTATGAGATATTTTCAATGGTGGCTTGTCAGCGAAGCTTCACTCCTCCCTGGGAGCTGCCAACTGGCTCTTCAGGTCCTAAACTGCTTAGCTCCTGTCGTTAGTTCACACTTTTCCCAAAACTTTATTTTTACAAAACCTTCCTAATTTATACGCAACTTCAACCACTCTCCTACTCTAATTTTGTATTTGGGACAAAGTAAATTAGAGTAGAAATAATTTTAAGGCAAGCTTTACCTTCCCCATAGGGACCCTTACCTTGTTTGTGAAGAGATGTATCTTATCGGTGGCAATGGTTCTTTCACCTTCATCTCCTTGGAAACTGCTTTAAAAGTCGCATTAGGAATAACCGCAGCCACCCCTAGCTATTTCCAAGTGTTGAAAAGAGGGCTTCGACTTTTATCAGGTACACTTCTTCCCTTCCCTTACTATTTTAAGTTCTTTCGTGGCTTCTACTCATTCTGATTCCGCGTCGTTCCTTGCCATCCGCGACTTCCCCCGGTTCCACCTCCTCTGCTACCGTACCAGCTCCAGAGATTTTCCCTCCTTTGTCAAAATTCAAAGCCCGTCCCAAAAAATCGACGATGAAACGGAGCGGTTATTGCCCCGGAGCCCGTTCTTCTGCCGCTCCTTCTCCTACCCCGAGTGGTTCAGTGACAGAGGATTCACCTGCAGGTTATAACTGCCGGTTTACGGTTAGTGCAAATATCTAACACGTAACTGAACCGTGCTAACCGCGGTCACGATTGCGGTTGTAATCGGAGGAGCGGGTTCCGATACGCTTTGAACTGCCGATTTACGGTTTCAATTGTTTTTCTTTTTGGATTCTTTTTACGAAGAAAAAAACCAAAAAAATGACTTAAATAAAAAAAATTTATTTAATAATGTGAAAAATTTCATTCCATCTTATTCAAAAACATAACTACAGCATAAAAAATTACGATCGCTCAATTTTCGCTTCCGAGAGTGTTCGACGAACTCTATAATAGCCATCTCCTCCTTCTTCCATGTCGGTGGAACATAGAATAAACAAAAAAAGAAGCATAGAATCAACGGTAAAAGACGATCGTTTAGTAATATAATAAACAAATAAAAAATAACGATAAAGTCAAGCCTTACCAATATTTAAGCCCAAATGCTAACCAAATATTTTATAGATTTATTTATTAAAAAATAGTTGGTTATAACCGGTGGTTTACGCTTAGAAACTTTGATAACCATAATCGACCGTATTAAATAACGGTTCGGTTACGGTTCAAACAGTAATCACGGTTAACTGAACCATTGACCGCCAGTTTGGTTACAGTTTTTCAAACCGTTGAACACATCTACTACAGAGTCCCAACATTTGATCGTTCTTTCAGATCCCCCACTGCCTAGGGTTAACCCTAGGTCATCCCCGTCCCCTCCTCCTCCTCCTCCTCCTCCTCAGGTTTTGTCGAGTAATTTCATGGCATCTTCCAGTTCTTTTGTGGGCCTTGACTCCCTTGTGTGGGAGTTTTGCTTCTGAGGGTTTCGTGTATCGATTCCCTCGCTGCACCAAAGGCCGATCAGGCCACTTCTCGTTTTTGGGAGGCCCAGATTATGGCCGGTATGCGTTTTCCCACCCCTCCTTATCATACGTATCTCACGCTTTTGGGGTTCCAATGAACCAGTTTCAACCCTCTGCCCTTCGTCAGCTTATTGCGTTTTTTGTGGCGGTGCGAGCAGCAGGTGGTAAGCCCTCCGCGTAGTTGGTTCTTTCTCAGTTCTCACTGAAGCCGTATGACCCCTTTTTATACCTTGCTTTGGTTTCTTCTTCTCGTGGTGGGAGCACCCACTTCTTTGTAAAAAATCATGTTGCTGACAAGGACTGGCAGGCTACTTCTTTGGTGAGCCGCCAGGAGGTGTGTGGAGCTTTCCTTCTGATGGTTGGGTGAAAGGGACTCCCATCCCGAGACGTTGGAAAGATGTTATAAGAGGAATGAGAGTGCGTTGGCCCTGCTGAATTCTCATGTGGCAAGTTTCGGGTTGTTGAATCCCTCCCACTTGATCAGTTTTCTCGGGGCTCTTCATCACTTCGGCTTTTCATATGTTTCTGTTCCCTTCTCTTTTGTGGGTATCTCTAATGTTACTGCTTTTCCTTCTTGGGATGGTATCTCTTGATCATGTGTTTTTGTGGCGACCCTACTTTTCTAATTAAGATTATTGGCGGATTTCCGCAGCGTAAGCCGCAGAAGGCCCATCTAATTAAAACTTTTTCCTAAAATAATCTACAGTATTATAAACATCCGTCTACATCGTCATCTCTGTATACGGGCCGAAGCCCCAAATATCAAAAGAATAAAAAGCCCTAACGCCGCTCCACAGGTCTTCATCCATGTACCGCCCTGCCCTCAAAAGTCCGTGGAGCACCGCCACCAGCCGCCTCAGTCACGCGTCGGACTCAGTACCTACAACACGTAAACACTGAGCAATTTGCCCAATAGGTGAATAAAATGCGTGTATGCAAGTATGCACTCAACCCCGATCCTGGTACTCACAGCATGATACAATGCACACTCTTTCTTTTCCCACATTCCTATTTCAGACAACACAGGGCCTTAGGTTAGGCTCGACACCTCCGCGCGCAATAGACTACTGGGAGGCCACCCCCAAGTCTCGCGGCGAGCTACGCCGGTAGTGCACTGATCGATCATGTCAATGTCCTCCTACCAGGTCGTATGCCTCCCGCACTAATCACAAAGAAAATCCCATCCGGCGGTATGCACCCCGAATCGATCACGTTCGGGTAGACAGATCGATCACGTCTGTCTCCGTCAGGTGCCCAGTGAGCCCAACCTCGACTCCTCTAAGAGTCGCCAATCACAAACATCTCATTCTACCCCGTACCTTAATATCTCATATCCTATCGTCACATCATGGTATAACCATTTTTTTCGTCCTAACGTGATATGCACGTGCCATGCATATAAACATATCATAAAACATGAAGTACGTAAAACACATAAATCACATAAGTCACGTAAATCACATAATCATATGAAAACACATAATTGTGTTTACGTATTGTAGATGGATGATCCACCTACCTGTCCTCCTGATAAAATCAGATACGAAGTCGGGTAAACTCCCTATGTTTCGATCCTCTGAATATTGAAAATATTTTCACATCAATAAATTTACTAAGTCATATAAATTTCGAAACGCTAAAATTATTAAAACCCTAAAATTTATGAAAACCTAAAAATAATGAAATTCTTAAAAATAAATAAACCCTAAAATATTGAAAACCCTAGAAATAGCAAAATTCTAAAATACCGAAAATTTATAAACAATGTCGAAATCTTGGAAATGTCGAGACATAGATGTCGCGATTATTAAACCATATGGAGATCTTAGTTACTAATTCTATAAGGTGTCAAACTTGTACAAATGTCGAGGTCTCACTTTGTCGAGATTATTAAAAGAAAATGTCGAGCTATTAAGTTGAGAAAAGATCAAATGTCGAGACTTTCATTCTGTGATAAATGTCGAAACGTTACATTAAGGATGTCGAAATCTTTCATAGTTGAGAAAAGAACAAATGTCGAAATCATTAACAATGGCCAATCGAAATATTTTGTTGGGAAGTAAATGTCGAACTCATTACACAATGTCGAGATCTATATCTAATAAATGTCGAGCTTTTACAATCATGCTTAAAGAAATGTCGAGGCTTATTCCTTGAAGATATCGAGACCCTTATAGAATGTCGAGACTCCTTTTTCATATACAAACAATATCGAGATTTCATATCGATATCTTCCTAAATACATCTCTCACTATATGTCTCGAAGTTTTTCCATTTTGATGTCGAATTGATGTCGACATCTTTGGTATTATACCTCTCGACTTTCTAAGATACATCTCGACATCTTCCTACAATTATCATGTATCGACATTTATACATTCAAAACACAGCTTTCACCGAGACTATTAATCCTCATGAGTATCACTATTTGAAGATCACCAAACTCATACTTCACATGATACTCAAACACGAGAGTATCACTATATTTATAATTTGAAAACTTCATATAACATAATCACGCAAGACACCATAATAACTTAACAGTGAGAATAAAGATCATAAGATTGATAGTTATAAGAAAAGATCATATACACATATGTTTATGTCTTGAAAATATATTAAATACACTAATGAGAAGGTTTCCTTTTTGCATACCTTACTTCGGCCGATCTCTATGTAGTTAAGTTCTTGGATTATAGCGTTGGAACTTCTTCCTCTGTTCACTATGTTTAGGGTTTTTCTTACTCAAAAACTTTTGATGTCGCATATGATATAGATAAGTATTGAGTTTTTCAAAGCTATAATGATGGGACAAGGTGTTCCCAACGATTCCTTTACCTTAGGATTAAGTAAGCTTATAATAACATTAAATATGGGTTGGCCTTAATTATGTATCTATATAAATATTAAATAGCCCAACATTATATGTTCCTATATTGTTTATTTATTCATTATATTATTGTTTTATTATGATTAAATTTCGAAATATTTTTGGGATGATTAAAACTTATATTTTTGTTCCGCAACATAATTTCTTATCAAACTTCCTAATTCATAAAATTACTTATTTAATTACATCAAAATCCCGTATTAAATTTACGGGTATTACATCCTCCTCCCCTTAAAAGAATTTCGTCCCCGAAATTACGCCAACTGGAATAATTCGGGATAACGAACTCTCATATCATCCTCACGCTCCCACGTGGCTTCCTCAACTGATTGATTCCGCCACAGAACTTTAACTAGCGGAATAGTCTTATTCCGTAGTCGTTTCGACTGGTACATCAAAATCTCTATGGGCTTCTCTTCGTAACTCAAGTCAGGCTTGAGTTGTCGATAAAGAAGTTCATTTTGGATCACATGACTCGGGTCCACGACGTATTTTCGTAATGTCGATACGTGAAATACGTCGTGAACTTGCGACATGGAACTTGGCAATTCTAACTGATACGCAACCTCGCCGACTCGTTTGACTATCTTGAAGGGGCCTATGTATCTGGGACTTAGCTTGCCCTTCTTTCCAAAACGCTTTACTCCTTTCATTGGGGAAATCTTTAGAAATACTTGATCGTCTTCTGTGAACTCCAAGGGTCGTCGTCGATGATCTGCATAGCTCTTTTGTCGACTTTGAGCAGTTCGCATTCGTTCTCGAATTTTGGTCACTGCTTCTGTTGTTTCTCGGATCATATCGGGTCCTAATAAAGCTCGTTCGCCGATTTCGTCCCAATGAATAGGGGATCAACATTTGCGCCCGTACAATGCCTCGTACGGTGCCATCCCGATCGTAGCATGAAAGCTATTGTTGTAAGAAAATTCGATCAGCGGCAAGTACTTACTCCAGTTTCCCTTGAAGTCTAGCACGCACGCTCGTAACATGTCCTCAAGGTTTGGATCGTCCGTTCAGACTGCCCATCAGTCTGGGGATGATATGCAGTACTGAACGAGAGCTTAGTACCCGTCGCTTTTTGTAAGCTTTGCCAGAAGTTGGATAGGAATCTCGAATCTCGATCCGAGACGATAGAAATTGGAATCCCATGGAGTCGAGCAATTTCCTGAATATACCATTCAGCGTAGCGTTCCATGGAAAAGGTAGAACTGATTGGAAGGAAATGGGCTGATTTCGTCAGGCGGTCTACTACCACCCAGA
The DNA here is from genome assembly GCA_027422505.1 of Craterostigma plantagineum. Classification (NCBI taxonomy): domain Eukaryota; kingdom Viridiplantae; phylum Streptophyta; class Magnoliopsida; order Lamiales; family Linderniaceae; genus Craterostigma; species Craterostigma plantagineum. The sequence continues at coordinate 9,765,126 of JAPQWV010000021.1, read as the reverse complement.
TAGCGTCATGGCCTTTCGTCGTCTTTGGTAAACCAACGACTAAGTCCATCGTGATGTGGTCCCATTTCCATTCGGGAATTGGTAAAGGTTGCAGAGTTCCAGCTGGTCGCTGGTGTTCCGCTTTGATCAACTGGCACGTCATACACCTACTCACGAACGTGGCGATATCTTTCTTCATCCCGGCCACCAATAAATGATCCGCAAATCTTGGTACATCTTTGTCGCGCCCGGGTGTACTGAGTACGTTGTTGCGTGCGCTTCTGTCATTATCGTTCGTCGTAACTCCTCGTCGTTGGGCACGTATAGCCGATTCTTGTATAACAAGGTTCCGTCTGCCCGGATTTCGAAGTCTTCGGGTAGTGTATCCTTCGCCTTTAGGTAGAATTCATCCTCTTCTTGTGCTTTTTGAATTTGTTCTAGCAAACCTAAATTGACTATTTCCACTCCAAGCCTGCGTAACTCCGTATTCATCGCCTTTCGACTAAGTGCATCTACGACTACGTTTGCTTTACCCGGATGATAATAGATAACGCAGTCGTAGTCTTTTACGAGCTCCAGCCATCGTCGTTGTCGCATGTTTAACTCCTTCTGGGTGAAGAAGTACTTCAGGCTTTTATGGTCTGTGAAGATCTCACACCTTTCTCCGTAAAGGTAATGTCTCTAGATCTTTAGCGCGAAAACCACAGCCGCTAATTCTAGATCGTGTGTTGGGTAGTTTTTCTCGTACTCCTTCAGTTGTCTGGAGGCATACGCGATTACTTTACCATTCTGCATCAATATGCATCCCAGTCCATTCTTCGAGGCGTCGCTAGAGACTGAGAATCCTCCAGTTCCCGAGGGTATAGGCAGAATAGGAGCAGATGTGAGTCGCTTTTTCAGCTTCTGAAAACTTTGTTCGCAAGCTTCAGACCACTTGAAAGGTATGTTTTTTCTGGTCAAGTTCGTCAGAGTCGAGGCTATGCTAGAGAAGTTAGCTATGAACTTACGGTAATATCCCGCAAGTCCTAGGAAACTTTGGACCTCGGTCGGAGTAGTTGGTCGTGGCCAATTGTTCACGGCCTCAATCTTACTTGGGTCCACGGAGATTCCACTCCCGGAAATCACGTGTCCCAAGAAGGCTACTTGCTCAAGCCAAAATTCGCAATTCTTGAATTTGGCGTAAAGCTGTTTCTCTCGCAGGATTCCTAAGACGATTCGTAATGATTCTCGTGTTCCTCTCACGCCTTGGAATAGATCAGGATATCGTCAATAAAGACGATTACGAAACGATCGAGATAGTTCTTAAAGACCCGATTCATCAAGTCCATAAAAGCAGCTGGGGCATTTGTCAGTCCGAATGGCATGACCAAAAACTCGTAATGGCCGTACCTCGTACTGAACGCAGTTTTAGGAACATCTGTATCCCTAATCTTTAACTGATGGTATCCCGAACGGAGATCAATTTTCGAGAATACCGTAGCACCCTGTAGTTGGTCGAACAGATCATCGATCCTCGGCAACGGATATTTATTCTTGACCGTGATCTTATTCAGCTCCCTATAGTCGATGCATAGTCGCATCGACCCGTCTTTCTTTCGCACGAATAGGACTGGTGCTCCCCACGGTGAAAAGCTGGGTTGAATAAACCCCTTCTGCAACAAGTCCTCTAGCTGTTCCTTCAACTCCTTTAACTCATTTGGTGCTAAACGGTAAGGGGCTTTTGAGATTGGGGCAGACCCCGGGATTAGATCTATCGTGAACTGTATTTCTCGATCAGGGGGTAACCCCGGGAGATCATCGGGAAATACATCGGTATATTCATTGATTATCGGTACGTTCTTTAGTTCTGGCTGAGGTAACTCCTCTGCCTTCACTGCATATACGAGATAAGACTCACAACCAGATCTCAGTAGTCGTTGAGCCTTCAGTGCAGAAATTTGTGAAATACGATTCAGAGTAGTTTTTCTCGAAAATGTGAACACCTCTTCTTCGGGCAGTTGAAATTTTACGACCTTCTTGTTGCAATCTATGATGGCTCCGTATTTCGAAAGCCAATCCATGCCAAAAATAACATCATAGTCGTTCATTGGGATCACAATCAGGTCGACACTCAAATCTCTCCCCTCAATGTTCACAGAACATCCTCCCAGCACTTGGTTAGTGCGTGTCGGATCACCGTGTGGTAGGGTAACTATGTAATTGCACTCAGATAAGGTAGGAGAAACTCCCACCTTTTCCACATATTTGGCCGACACAAATGAATGTGTGGCCCCAGAGTCAATTAACACGAGGTGGGCACGTTATAGATAGTCAACGTACCCGTGACTACGGAAGGATTCGCTTCGGCCTCCTCGTTGGTCAAAGTAAAAACTCGCGCTGGTACCGGTGGAGGTCGGATTAAAGGTTGGTTTGGAACTTGCGGTATTTTCTCGTTGCAGACCCTGGCATAGTGGCCAATCTTCCACACCGAAAACATTGGGGAGTTGGGTTTGGTCTCGGCCCATGGCATACTCCGTAGTGGTAGCGCCCACACTGTCGACATCGAGGTACAGTGTTTGGGGGTCGGGTTGAAACGTTAGCTGGTCCTTGGTTTGGTCTCGGTCTCCAGTTCTGCTGGCCTGGTTGATTTCCACGATTATTCAGATTCTTGCCAAAGAACGGGCATTTCTGACTCCCTCCTACTTGTTGCCCCTTCCGCTCTCCGCTTTGCATCTTGAGCTTTTGTAACTCTAGCCTCTGCCTGCTCAGCTAGAATTGCTCGTTCAGCGATACGGGCATAAGTTTTTCCTTCGGTATCATACATGCTTACGCTTCGGAAGATCTCAGGCTTGAGACCTTCCAGAAAACGTTCGATCTTCAGCTCGTCGGTGGCCATGATATGTGGCGCAAACCTTGAAAGTTGCTCGAACTTGCGGATGTAATCCGCCACTGACATTCCTCCTTGTTTGAGGTTGATGAATTCATTCAGCTTCTGTGCTGTATCAGGTGCGGTAAAGTACTTGCCCCGAAAGAGCGTTTTGAATCTCTCCCAAGTCATAGTAGTGGGATCCTCGAGCACCTGAATGGTGTCCCACCAGTAGCCCGCGTTCCCACGTAACATAAAGGTGGCACACGTCACCTTTTCAATATCAGGCAGATGGCTAACGCGAAACATGTTTTCTATTGTTCTGAGCCAATCCTCCACAAAGGTAGGATCGACTGCCTCCTCGAACGAAGGGGGGTTAACCGTCGAAACCTTCCCCGGCAGCTTCTACACGTTCTAGGCCAGGGGATGAGTGACGTTCCGAGGAATTTTGACGATGAATGAGGTCGTTAATCTGATCGGACTGCCGCCGAATCAGATCAGTTAACTGGTGAATGGTAGAGCGGTCCTCATTCGGTGGGATTCGGAACCCGCCCTACGACTAGTTTCACCTACTTCTCTACGTGTCCTCGGCATTTTCAACTAGTTCTACAATCAGTCATAGAGAGCACATGTATCAATTAACACATAATCACATACTCAAGAAGTAAACTTACAGGCCAAGCTGGTTCTCCAGACTTTTGAGCGGCAGTACATGGACAGTCTTCAGAATCTAAAGCCGAAGCTCTGATACCACCTGTGGCGACCCTACTTTTCTAATTAAGATTATTGGCGGATTTCCGCAGCGTAAGCCGCAGAAGGCCCATCTAATTAGAACTTTTCCCGAAAATAATCTACAGTACTATAAACATCCGTCTACATCGTTATCTTTGTACACGGGCCAAAGCCCCAAAATATCAAAAGAATAGAAAGCCCTAACGCCGCTCCACAGGTCTTCATCCATGTACCGCCCTGCCCTCAAAAGTCCGTGGAGCACCGCCACCAGCCGCCTCAGTCACGACGCGCATCAGCGTCGGACTCAATACCTACAACACGTAAACACTGAGCAATTTGCCCAGTAGGTGAATAAAATGCGTGTATGCAAGTATGCACTCAACCCCGATCCCAGTATCTCACAGCATGATACAATGCACACTCTTTCTTTTCCCACATTCTCATTTCACACAACACAGGGCCGTAGGTTAGGCTCGACACCTCCGCGCGCAATAGACTACTGGGAGGCCACCCCCAAGTCTCGCGTGCGAGCTACGCCGGTAGTGCACTGATCGATCACGTCAATGTCCTCCTATCAGGTCGTATACCTCCCGCACTAATCACAAAGAAAATCCCATCCGGCGTTATGCACCCCGAATCGATCACGTCCGGGTAGACATATCGATCACGTCTGTCTTCGTCAGGTGCCCAGTGAGCCCAACCTCGACTCCTCTAAGAGTCGCCAATCACAAACATCTCATTCTACCCCGTACGTCAATATCTCATATCCTATCGTCACATCATGGTTTAACCATTTTTTTCGTCCTAACGTGATATGCACGTGCCATGCATATAAAAATATCATAAAACATGATGTACGTAAAACACATAAATCACATAAGTCACGTAAATCACATAATCATATGAAAACACATAATTGTGTTTACGTATTGTAGATGGATGATCCACCTACCTGTCCTCCTGATAAAATCAGATACAAATAACGAAGTCGGGTAAACTCCCTATGCTTCGATCCTCTGAATATTGAAAATATTTTTCACATCAATAATTTTACTAAGTGATAATAAATTTCGAAACGCTAAAATTATTAAAACTAAAATTTATGAAAAAACCTTAAAATAATGAAATTTCAAAATAAATAACCCTAAAAAATATTTAAACCCTAGAAATAGCAAAATTCTAAATACCGAAATTTTATAAACAATGTCGAAATCTTGGAAATGTCGAGACATAGATGTCGCATTATTAAACCATATCGAGATCTTAGTTACTATTCTTAAGGTGTCAAACTTGTACAAATGTCGAGGTCTCACTTTGCCGAGATTATTAAAAGAAAATGTCGAGCTATTAAGTTGAAGAAAGATCAAATGTCGAGACTTTCATTCTGTGATAAATGTCGAAATGTTACATTAAGGTTGTAGTCTGGAGGACCCCAAGGCTGAGGCCACACTTCTCTGCCAGCAGCGCCTCTTGTCAACAGTTGCTGGGAAACTGTGGCGCCCCTGACTTCCACCACTCATTCTTACTACTAATTCATATGACTGCATGTGATGTAAATAAAATCTATATACGAAAATGCGTAAAAAGTTTTTCCTTTTACATAAAGGAAACTCTTCTGTACAATTATGACCTAGGACATAAATACAAGGTAGAGTGCGCATGCGTGTTCAAAACAATCTATCGGCCCGCCACTCAGGTCGCATCCATGTACACACTGCCACCTCAAAATTCCCCGGAAGCTTCAAACTTTGGCCTTGTATTTGTAAAGATCACGTACCGTGATCCCGTGAACCTACAACACATAAATTCGTGGAATGAGCTTATAAAGCTTAGTAAGTGAAAGCCATGCATGCCATGCACGTGTCCTAATTCGCAAAGGCATCCATGCCAATGCTTCCTAGACCTCATATTTTTCCTTATCTTATCTTGTCTTATCATGTAGGGCCCTCGGCTATCTTGCTATGCACCATCATGGAGCTCGAATCCACAAGGGATAAATAAATATAAGTGGCAATACCCACTCAAGGGAGGCTAACCCTAGGGCGCCTTTTCTGTCCCAAGGTGGTTTCATACGCCACGCGGATGCTTCACACTGGTAGCCTAATCTGAGGTAGTCAACACTAGAGGTACCCTCGGTGTCGCTTACACCCTCAACTCGCATCCTCCAGGTTTCACGATCCGCCATGAGGGCATTAGCCCTAAAATCATGTCTTGCCTTGTACATGTCATGTCTTGACGGTAGTGTCATACGACGTTACCATGGTTGCATAGAAGAGCCGTGACTCAACTGTGAGTCGACATCAGATGCCCATATCGACGAATATTCATCGCTTTCAGGCGATCGTATATCATGCACACTCTTGTACCCTGCCTTTTGTATTAAACGTGCGTGCATATGATCATGTCATAAATGTGCATGTCATGCCATCATATAATGTAAATAAATCATGCATGTCATGTAACTCAAATAATTCACATAGGAAGTGACATAATATCACAGAAACACATAGCACGTAATTTCATGCACATACAATTATGTGTTGTAGTTGGGACTTCCACTTACCTGGTATCCTTAGTTTATTCAGCTTATCGTGCTGTAAGTCGCTAACCTTCGCACCCTAAGTATAGAAACATATGAAATTAGGGTTTGTTAGTCTAATTACAGTTTCACGATAGCCTAGTTTGAAAACCCTAGTTTCGACTTTTAAGAATTTTGAAACCGTAAAGTTTTGAACACCTTGGTTTCGAAATTCTCCTTTGAGCCAAGTTTCTAATTTTATATGTTTCGAAATCTGCTTGAATCAATGTGTTTTTAAAATTGTAACTTTGAATTCAAGTCTATATAAAGCTTTCGAGATATACTTTGACATCTGATCGACACGTGGTGTGTGAATGAAAAGTGCGACAAGTAATAATTAAAACGAATACCTAATTACTATCACCGACGTGCGATAGGCAGTGGACCTATCGTTTGTAGTGCAGTAAGTGAGTAAGCGAGTATCGAACACGAGGAATAAATCAAGTACTAGTAATGACCTATCGACTCGATATTTAAACTAAATAAAATACGCAAATTGTTTGACGACTTAACCTAACAGACCGCTCCTAAATCAACCAGAAATTCAAAGAACGCGACTAACTGATACGAGAGTTTTTAGATGGTAAAGACGTGCTCGGGATTCGAATCCCGCTAGGAATTATCGGCTAAGACAATGAAATCGTTTCTAAGTGATTAAGACTAGATCGCAGTAATTTCCTACCCGCTTGCGGATTTGCTGTCGCCCTAAACGCTCGCGGGGATCTAAAATTCAATAATTACTAACGACGAGGATCGAGTATTTGCTTTCGCCCTATACTCGAATCCTATATTCTATGAACGGCCTAAACGTTTCTTAGCTGTCGCCCTAAACGTTTTTCCACACGGTCACTTCAACACATAGACATATTAAAGCGACGAATCATATTCATAGAACGATAAATAGTAAAAAAACACAAAGTCACAATAATATACGTCTTAACTACAAAATCTCCTAGCGTTCATCTAATCCCAAACACAAAAAGGGATTTAGCTACTCGTAATTGAAGGAGAAGCAACTAGAGAATTAGAAGATAAAGATGAAGAACTCATGATCTTTCCTACTGATGAATCTGAGGTGATCTCGTGGCAAGATCTTCGTTCTTCGTTAATTCGGTGTGAATTCTTCGTTGATCCGTCTCTTGCGCTCGAGGACGGGATTTCCTGTTCTTTTCGCCCTATTTTCGTCTCTGGATGGTTGGGAATTGATCTCTGGTAAGTTGTGCCCTTTCTGGGTCGAATTTGGGCTTTTTATAACAATTCACGTCAAGGTCACGGCCTGAGACATAGGCCGTAACGGCCGTGACCATCGCCGACTAAAATCGCTCGACTCTTCTGCCAAGTGTCATGGCTTGGTGCAGGGTTTGTCACGGCCGTGACCATCATCTATCGAACTCTCTGCCTCCTGTCATGGCTTGGTGCAAGGTCCGTCATGGCCGTGACCTTAGGCAGTGTCTTCTACTTCGGCCTCTGGTGGGTGTCACGACAAAGTGCATAGGGTGTCACGGCCGTGACACCCAGCAGTGTTCTTCATTTTTGCACCGTTTTGCCTCGTTTTCGCACGAAACTCGTCCTAAGCTCCTTCAACATAAGAATAAGTGTAAATATGCCGAATAAATGCATAAATTCATTGCTAAAGTTCTATTATACCCCAAATAAATACTATGATAAACGCATTAAAATACGTTTAACCTGCCCACACTTAAGCATTTGCTTGTCCTCAAGTAAATTAGAGTTCAAAGAAGGCATCTATCAGTACAACGACACGATTGTTCTCAATTTATCATCAAAGCATAGAAAGCACGAAACGAAATCAAGCAAGCAATCATGGACGCTGCACTAATGACCTGCACCTGTCAACCTAAACTTCCTTAGCGCTGCAAATCGAGACCTATACCTCACAAGGGTTCACTCAATTCACTCAAGTGTATAGGGTGGCATATGATGAGTCGCTCAATTCGTGCACTAGTCCAGCCCCTACCAGAAACTTGCAAGCTAATCGTATCTCTACTATTCAAAGTGACAAGTATAAATCTGGGGGTCTTTTCGGGGGAAACGGGTCGAAAGATCATGAAGCGACACGCATATGAACACTTAAACTTAGAGCTAGGACACGTAATAAAAAATTATCAAAGAACACAGCATGATCAAACAGACAGTCACACGTCCCAACATAAGACTCGACGTTCTCGCTCCGAAATCCTAGACTTTTCTGCTCGACCCTCTCAACTCAGTTCCCTTTCATTTTCTGCCTGTTCACCTTACATACGCTCTACTTTTGTGCACTGCCCTTATTGCCTAAAAACATCAAGGTTCGGCTTTTGTCGCAAAGAATACATCGTCACAGCGAATACCGTGTACCTAGGGATACTTATTACCGAGACCTATATCTTGCCAAAGGGTTATGGGCAGGCTTATGCAAGGGATCGGGTCATTTCAGAAAACGGTCAAGTAAGGCACGAGTCATTTCATGAATAGCCGAGAGGAACATCAAATCAAACGAAACGGTAACTCTCAAGTTCGACTTCTGCTCTATTCTAATCAACTCAGGCTCATAAAATCTCTGGAGGTTTATTCGGGTCAGTGGCTTCTATAACATACGAGGTAAGCAACAAATAGGCTCAGGCTCAACGTGGCTAACTAATGGGGTTCGTCATGGTTAAGAAAATTTTGGCCCTGGACTTGATTCCTAATGCCCTCATCATTTTCACACTCGCGCACGAAAACAGTTTCAACACGCATCAGACAGGCAAGTTCCAGCTAGATATAGACTAGGCACGTCACACAACAAAGAAAAATGAGCATAAGCTCGTCAGGTTCAATTCTCACACGAAACAGGGTTATGTGTACGGATCTCTCAAAACAGTGCAATATCTATTCAGGCAGATAGGATTCAATCAGTCATGCATATCCTAATTTCTCACAGAATTTTCATAAAATGCAGACCAACTCGAGATAAGCGCAAACAATCATGCCTGATTCAGTAATTCATGCCTTTCCAACGAACTCAACGACTCACGGAAACGTCATAAAAATTTAAAATTTTCACGTAAGTTTTCCAACTAAATTCCCCTCCCCACATTTAAGTCAGACGTTGTCCCCAACGTAAAAAGGATAAAAGGGAAGGAGAAAAAAAGTTTAAAAGAACGGGACTCCCCTGACGTGGTCGTGACGTAGTTGTTTAGTTTGCGCGTGAAGGTCGTGTTGTAATCCATTATGCGTATCCTGGCGCTAGCTAGAGAGCAATAGACACGAAAAGAGAGTAGTCATAAGATTAACTAGAAACATAGTTATAAGCGCAATGTCATAAATGAAACACACGCGACTACTTAAGCAAATGAAATGTCTTAGAAAGAAAAGGACAAATCCCTAAGGAGGTGGCGGCGGTGGCTGTGGTGATGGTGGCCTCGGGCGCAGGAAAGCCATCGACTGCTGGGAATACTTGAGCGCCGTGTCCATGGCTTGAAGGGCCTGGTTATAGCACTCCAGTTCTGCGTCGTACGGGGTGGGCTTCTTCGTTCTGGCGCTCGTACTCTTCCTGTTGGCGCCGAGTCTCTTCGTTGTATCGCCGGATCTCGTCGTCCCTCTGTAGCGATTCGGCATTCATGCGCATCATATCCTGGCGCAGTGCTTCGAGGTCTGCCGTTGACGCAAACGGGGCGACGCCAGATGATTCGCCCTGATGGTAGCCAGAGGAATAGGAGGGCCCTGCAGTCGTCGTGTCTGTCTCCACTGGGTGGGGACCCTCGAGGTAGAGCTGGTCGTCGGGGACGGCTCCATGGTCGGTCTCGCCGCGATACATCTCGTGCCAGATATACACCTTGTTGGCGCGAGTCCAGGTGGGCGCCTTCACGAGCATCTTCATCTTCACAAGCATCTCCTCATTCACCGGGTGACGCCCGCCTACTACCTCCATCTCGGGTGCATTCACTGGCCAGTAGCGTAATCCCTTGATCACCTTGGTGATGAGTGGGCCTACGGCGATCTTGCCATGGGGTCGTGCTTCCGCCTGAGCACTGAAGGCGTGGGCCACCGCCATCCCTAAATTGATCCGTTCGCCTCGCTGCAGCTGGGTCAGGTAAAACAGATCGCGGAGGGTGACTGCTCCGTGTGAGTCACCCTTCAGTGTAAGCGAGGTCGTCAGGAGGCGGTGAATATAGCGCAGTCCTGGGCTCCTCAGCGCAGACGCCTTCGACGTCTTCGCGCTGTATGCCGGCTCGCCAGGTCGAGCGATGTCAGCCCAACACCCCTGTCGTCCGCCCGGTTGATCGAAGTAAGTCGCGAAGGACCGGTGTCGGGGCTCCGGGACTCCAAGTGCATGGCACAGATTGTCGGCCCTCACTATCTGCTCTTTGTTGAATGCCCGGAATCGGATTTTGTGGTCGCCGTATTCGTCGAAGGAGAACGTGGAAAGGAACTCCAAGGTGAGTTCCTTGTACCCCGGTTCGTCGATGGCCAGGAAGATGTTCCATCCACTGAGTGATAAGTACTGGGCGACCTGCTAGTCGATGTGGTGCTTCACTAGCGTCTCGTGGTCGATCTGGTCCATGGCTATGAACTCCATTCCCTTCAGCCTGGTGTATCGTGTCGTCTGGGCCTCGTCAGTGAACTGGCCCATGGCTTCTAGCATTGTCGGCGGGGGCCCGCGTCGCCTTTGACGAACGGGCGAACGCCAGGCGTGGTCACGTGAGGCTGAAGAGCGACTTTTACCCATAGTAGCTGTACGAAAACATATGTGAGCTCAGGGAAATAGCAAATAAATGCAAGCAACTTAACTCGACCAAAATATTGACAAGAGACATGTAGTAATCACGATCACATGCAAAAGTTCAAAGCGGCATTTTGTCGAACACGTCGCGGGCAAGTTGGGATAAGCATATCAAATCCAAGATTAAGGTTCCAAATCAACAACTACGCATACTCAACATGTCAATAGCATGTAATCATCGTAAAATAGCATGAAGAACACGAAATTTGGCTTAATTTCGAAAAGCCCCAAAATCGAAATTAGGGTTCTTCGTAAACATGTCGCAATTCAACACCAATTCACGTAATTAAGCATGATTGAAGAGCTCCTAGCATGTATCTAGCAATAATAGAGCAAGTCAAACACAAAATTGGTCCCAATTCAAAAAGCCCCAATTTCGAAAATTAGGGTTCGTCATCAAAATCCGAAAATTCGCAACTAATTTCAACGAATTAAGCATACCCAATAGTAAATATATCATGTAATGAACAATTAAGAACAGATTCATATCCAAAAATTAACAATTTCGACGAGATTCTCCAAAAGTTAGATTGAAATAGTACAAAGAAGAAGAAAATTCATACCTTCGAGTTTTTGATGATATAAAGAGACGAATTGTGATGTTTAGGCTGTGGATCACCGGATTGGGGAGGGGTGCGGCGGCGTTAGATGATAGAGGGGTGACGATTTATTGTTTTAGGGTGGAGAGAAAAGATCGCGAGAGAGGGAGGGGAAAAAAGGATGAAAGAGAGAAAAAATGTCGGATTTCTCTTTAAATCCGTGAGGGTGGTACGGGGTGGATAGGCTATGTCTAACACCGTAACGTTCTAAAGTTCGTGCAAACTGGGTGTTACAAAAGTGAGTGCCTCGATCACTAATAATGCACCTAGGTGCCCCAAAACGTGAAAACAATGCTCGCAAAAATCTAACGACTAACCTAGCGTCGTTCGTGGGTAAGGCTTGCGCCTCGGCCCACTTAGACACATAATCAACGGCTACTAGGATGTACTTATTGTTGTACGAGCTAGGAAATAGACCCATAAAATCTATGCCCCATATATCGAATATCTCGCATACCAAAAATGAAATTCTGAGGCATTTCGTCGCGTTTGGAGAGATTACCTGCGCACTGACACTGATCACAAGTGTCAACGTACCTTTGGGTGTCCTTGAAGATCGTGGGCCAGTAAAATCCAATCTCCAACACCTTCTGAGCGGTTCTGTTGGCCGCGTAGTGCCCTCTCGTCGGTCCGTTGTGGCAATGCCTGAGAATCTGCGTCGCTTCTGGGGCAGCAACGCATCGTCGGGATCACCTGGTCTGCACATCTCCTGAAAAGATACGGGTCTTCCCAAAAGTAGTACCTCAGATCAGAAAAGAATTTCTTCTTTTGCTGACTGGTATACTCCTTTGGTAGGACCCTCGTAACAAGATAGTTAGCATAATCTGCAAACCAAGGGGTGTCGTCCCTTACCACATGTATCGCATAGAGGTGTTCGTCTGGGAATCGATCTTGTATTGCCCTTTCGTCCTTATTATAGATCTCAGACTCTAATCGAGAGAGGTGATCCGCCGTCAGGTTCTCCGCACCCTTCTTGTCGCGGATCTCTATGTCGAACTCTTGCAGTAGCAGGATCCACCTAATTAGCCGTGGCTTGGCATCGGGTTCTGCTAACAAGTACTTAAGAGCAGAGTGGTCAGTAAAAACAATAACTTTAGATAGGATCAGATATGACCTGAACTTGTCGAAAGCGAAGACGACGGCCAGCAGCTCCTTTTCGGTGGTCGTGTAATTGGTCTGGGCTGCGTCTAGCGTCTTACTCGCGTAGTATATCTGTAGCGACCCTAGCCATCGCTACCATTCCTAGCTTAACTCTAAGTGTCTAATGGTACGATAACTTAGAGTATACGAAAATACTGTAGAAATTTTTCCTTCTTCATATGGAGTTCGTGTCCTGTACACGTCAAAAGAATATAACTACGCGACAGAATAATTTCTTCAAGTCCTAATTACACCCTAATCCTAGTTCATAATTACTCGGGACGGTTGCGGCACAGCAAAAGCTCCTATGCGCCCGGCCTCACAGGTCGTCATCCATACACACACGTCCATCCCCAAAAGACGCTCGGAAGCTTCAAAAGATAGGCCTTGCCAGCTAGGCGATCACGTGCCGTGATCGTAAGTACCTACAACACATAACATAAAAGAATGAGCCACCGAGGCTCAGTAAGCAGAAATCATGCATGTATGCACATGTCCCTTCCCCGCAAAGGCAATCCACGCCAATGCATATACTACCTACGCAAAGGCGATCCGCGCCGATGCACCTATACTTCGCAAATGCGATCTACGCCGATGCTCATCATATTCGTACTAACATCACTCAGGTCCCTCGGCTAATCTCACTATGCACCACAAAGAGCTCACGTCCACTAGGGACAAATAGACAGCGGTCCACGCCGGATGGTCATACCTAGGATGCACATCGTTCCCCTAGGTTGCCATATGTACCCGGGCGTCCCCGACTGTCGGCGGTCGCTCACGCTGGTAGCCCACGTGAGGTTTCCTACACCAGGGTTCCACCCTGTGTTGCTTATACCCTCAGGTCGCACCCTCCAGGTCGCACCCTACCGTCACGGGCATCGCCCAATTATAACATAAACATACATATATATGGCCCTTTCGCCAACGGGCATCGCCCTAATATATTTCATTAGGTACATAATAATAATATATGTATACGGCCCTTTCGCCAACGGGCATCGCCCTAATATATTTCATTAGATACATAATAATAATATATGTATATACGGCCCTTTCGCCAACGGGCATCGCTCTAATATATTTCATTAGATACATAATAATAATATATGTATATACGGCCCTTTCGCCAACGGGCATCGCCCTAGTATATTTCATTACGTACATAATAATAATATATATATACGCGGTCACTTCGCCTGCGGGCATTGCCCTAATATATTTCATTAGGTACATAATAGTAATATATATATATATATAGGCGATCTCTTCGCCAACGGGCATTGCCCTAATATATTTCATTAGATACATAATAGTAATAATATAATACAGGTACGGCCTCATTCGCGTAAATATATTTCATTACGTGTACAATAATAATAATATATGTATACGGCCTTTTCGCCATCGGGACATCTGCCCTAATCATAATCCATGTATTTTATATAATAGTTTGACGACGCTAAACGTCGCCCTGGTGGCATAGTGGACAGCCCTTGACTCAACTGAGTCGACAACACATGCCCATATCGGCAATGTATCAATCGCTTTCAAGCGATACACCATATATATATGCATACTCGACTCATACAACCCTCCCACATATGATAGTGTATGCACGTGAGTATGAAAATGCAACATATGCCAGACGATATTACCAAGAGACCGAATATACAATTATTCCACGTAATTTATATAATCATCGAGGCACTTAGTCACGTAATATCAAGTAAACACAATTCAGGTAAGCCTCGACGCACCTAGTCATCCAATTAAAAACTTCAGACACATTCACATGAAGACATATCAATTAAATCACGTAAACATGAAATCGCCGAAGCATGTAGTCGCATAAAGCAAGTACATTCAAACAAGTTATGTGTCGTAGTTGGATTTCTACTTACCTGTCGTCCAAGCTACGCGTACTTAGCTCCTCGGGAATTTCCTACTGTTCGACCTTTTAAATCATAAAAATATTGTCGTATCAGTACATTATCTAGCTTAGCTAACCATATTGAAATCGTTACGCAATCGTACTATCTTGCTAATTTTTCTAAGTCAGTCTGTTTTACTCTCTGCTATATTAGTATTTTATCGCGCCCTATGTATATAAAGCTCGACGAATCGCCCGATTATTGTCGTTTCAAGGTGTTTCCGCCCGAAACTAGATTTAATTTGAATTGCCCGATTTGAGAGGTTTCGACGGAAATCGCCCGATTTGTCGAGGCACTAGAGTCGCACGACTTGAAGTCGGCTTGGGATCGCCCGATTTGAGTGCTCACTAGCATCGCCCGATTTGACGGACTCTCGGCGATTTCTTCGTCGATTTCGACTTCGAGCTGTTGAAGTGCCCGATTTCTCAAAATGCAAGGTTTCGCTCGATTAGAATGCAAATTCGGCGATTCATGGTTGCTTGACGCGTGTTGCAGCGGAAATCGCCCGATTTCTTTTAAACGGTCGTTCGGCGATTTGAAAGCAGCCCGCGTTGACGATTTTCGCCCGATTTCCTCACGGGATTTGGTTCTGCCCGATTTTGATCAGAACTCGGCGATTTCATGGCCATTCGACACGTGTTGTAGAGAAAATCGCCCGATTTTGGTTTAGTGTAAATCGCCCGATTTTTGTGAAAGTTTATTTGCTGAAAACGCCCGATTCTGGGGCTGTATAAAGTAGCAGTTCTATTTCAATTCTGCCCGATTATTAAAACTGCCCGAAAGTAACTGGTTAAGTAATTTATCTACTATGTCCTAATGGCCCGATTTCGAGTGTTGTTGAATTTGCCCGATTTCACCACATCCTACCCTCAATCTAAAAACTGTTAAACAATCACTCGATTCGAAATTCATCTACCCGAAACAGCTCAAGCACCCAAAATTATTTGCTAAGCATATAAACGTGTATATTCATTCAAAAACACACATATTGGGTTCAAAGCTTACGGCTAACACATAGAAATTAATAAGCAACGTAATCATATATTCCAAAGTTCATAAATTCGAACTTAATGGTCGAAACACCCAAGTTTGAGAATTTGAACTTATTTATGTGTTGTAGGTGAAGAATACACCTAGAAATCTTAATTTACGGAATAGCAAGGTTTAGGGAAATGTTTTTCACTTACTTCTTTGAATTTTCCAAGCTATTTGGGGTGTCCTTTGGATTGATTTCTTTCGGCCCCTTCTCCTCTCCTTTCACTTGATTTTTGCTGGGTTCTTGAGTGAGGTTGAGAGACTAAAGTGTGCTAGGTAGATATTTTGCAAGAAGGTATGGTGTGGGACGTGGGTTTTTCCTTATTTTAGGGAGAGTTGTCTCCTATTTGTTTTTCTTATGGATTGGACCAACTATGAAATTTCTAGCCCAACATTGCATGGCCCAATTCCCACATAACTATTATCATTTTCTTCATTCCCTTATTCCTTCTATTTTATTTTCAAATTGGTCGATTATACTTCATCCTAGGCATAAATCGTCCGATCTCTAGGATTGGGTTAAGAAATCGCCCGATTTCACGTTGTCCCAGTTAAGCTCGGCGATTTCTTCTCCTTATGCCACATGTGGTTTCTATCTTAATCGCCCGAAATGAGGCTTAGTGGAGCTTAGCGAAAACGCCCGATTTCTAACTTGATCGAAACTTATACTATTCAAGCGCTGCCCGATTAAATGTCCTAATTCATTTTCGATCAACGTCTCCTATGTAACAAGTCGCCCGAAATGCGGTTTCGTTAAATCGCCGAATTCCTAGTCGATTTACCTCATAATTCTAATTTCACATGTATGGGAATCGGCCGATTCTGACTTGCTCAATTTGAGCTCGGCGATTTCTTACGTGCATGCCACGTGTACTAGTGGCTTAAAATTCCTTAAGTCCTCATAACTCATATACACATACTTCATGAATTGACATAGATCACATAATCATAATTCGTAACACATATAGGGATTATAAATCACACATGAAGTCATGTAGACACATAAGTCATGTAAGAGCATGTAATCATATATTGCACATTGGGCATGGATTAATTACGTGTCCTAAGTAAAATATTTTACCCAAAATCCTATTCTCCCTAACGTAATTACTCAACTATGTCTCTAATTAATTTTCTCTGCTCTTAATTATGCCGTAAACCCCGTAATTAATTTTACGGGTCTTACATCCTCCCCCCTTAAAAGAATTTCGCCCCCGAAATTCCGTTAGCTGGGATAAGCCGGGGCGAAGAAGGGTAGGGAGTTGAGCTAGCTTATTAGTTAAGTGGTAGAACATCCCCTGATTGCTTGCAAAGGTATTTCCTTACGAGGAAAAATAAAAGGAGTGAATTCTCGCAAAAGAGGAATGAGTTTCCCGAATTTTGCACTTCTAAGAAGGAAAGTTGATCTTAGCCCGACGGTCATCTCGATCTAACATTAGAAATTAGATAAGGGGTGAAGACAAAAAGGGAATAGGGTTCCGTCTTTGGTTTCCTCGTGCCTACAACTTATCGTGGCCTTCCTCCTTGGTCTATCGGTCATGATGATGACTACGATCTCGTTGCAGCACGTATAAATATTTGATCTAAATACTTGGGCTTCAGTCACAGGGAATGGAAAACTACAACGGGCTTATAACGTGTCCCTATCCTTTTAGAAGGCTCGCCTAGTTCTCATTTCTTCAGAGGGGAAAATAATCTTCACGTGGCGACGAAAATTAAACATTTGATCAGGAGGAAAATTCTATAAGGGTTAAAATAAGATCTTTCAGGTAGTCTTGGATTTAGGGGGCTGATTTTCTAGTAACGTAGGTAGGAAGATTGCATCAAGGTAGTCGAATTCCATATTGCCTCGAGGAGCTAAGGGGAGTAACTAGGAAAGGTCGTATCACCGATCTATTTTTCGACGAAATGGTACCCCTTTCTAGGCTCATGCTATCTTCTCGAGTTTCCTGAAAGTCAGGGTTTCACCTAAGATTTATACAGACTTCCTACGTGGTGACTGTAGTGTCCGTGTCTCAACAGTCATCCTATTTTCCTATGCGGGAGCGAAGTTTTACGACTAGTTCTTAACCTACTCTTCCCTTAAAACGATCTACTTATCCTTTATTCCTAGTGGTTCGAGAAAGAATGTTCATGTTGCGACAGAAGAGAAGGGTATTCTATTTGGAATAGAAGGAGAGGAAACAAGATCATAGGGTCTTGCTTGTCGTCTCGAATCCTATCAGCGAACTCTGGATCAAGCAGATGTGTGTGTCGCCCAATCTAGTCAAACCTACATCCGCTTCGACGAGCTATCCGAAATGGCTATAATTCAGATTTTAGGCAGAAATTGAAATTTCCGAGTGCTATCACGCTTCCGTTGCGCCACTCGGCTACTGAACATGCATGATTTATAGGAGGTCGGAAAGATTGAGTCAGGGTCGCATTCCGACATTACGGGGTTTAGATCTGTCTCCACTGGCGGGTTCTCCTCTGTTTCATCCGATATGGTTGCATATGCTCTAGCTGGCCCTGTTGATGGTTCTGCTTGACCATCGGTTTGGCTTTCCGGTCCCTTTCCCGGGCACGCCCTAGAATAGTGGCGCGCCTTGCCACACTTGAAGCAGTTCGCATTCTGTGAGTTGCAGATTCCCTGGTGTCGCCGCGCACATCTTCGGCACATTGGTATGGTGGGTGGAAAAGGTTGAGGCCTTCCCTTATTCGGGTCGGACCGTTGAGCTGGCCCGGTCCTATCACCCATTTTCGCTTTCCCTTCTGAGCTTGGGAAACCTGGATTTCCAATCTAATAGGGTTGGTAATATCCCTAGGAGCTGGAGGGTTCCGTTCTGGGAATTCCCTTCCTACTATCCCCGGGTACGAGGATCTACGGGGGTCGAAGGAACTCTGTTTGTCGATAAGATCGTAGATCAGACCCTTGAGTTCACTAACTTGGTCTTTCAGTTCGCCGATTTGATCCGACTGTTGTTGGACCAATTCGGTGAGGTGTAGGAGCATTGAGCTCTGTTCATTCGTAGGTGATCCAGTTGTCACCCCGCGACTCGACTCGCCAATCAATTTTCCAGACTCGCTAGTCATTCTTCAATTAGTGAAACAAGGAGGCACATTATTAAAAGCACATAAGCATAATATTCATAACACTTACAGGTAAGGCTGCTTCCGCGCTTTTGGGTGTGTGTGTATGGACAGTCTACAGAACCTGTGACCGAAGCTCTAATACCAACTGTAGCGACCCTAGCCATCGCTACCATTCCTAGCTTAACTCTAAGTGTCTAATGGTACGATAACTTAGAGTATACGAAAATACGGTAGAAATTTTTCCTTCTTCATATGGAGTTCGTGTCCTGTACACGTCAAAAGAATATAACTACGCGACAGAATAATTTCTTCAAGTCCTAATTACACCCTAATCCTAGTTCATAATTACTCGGGACGGTTGCGATGGCACAGCAAAAGCTCCTATGCGGCCGGCCTCACAGGTCGTCATCCATACACACACGTCATCCCCAAAAGACGCTCGGAAGCTTCAAAAGATAGGCCTTGCCAGCTAGGCGATCACGTGCCGTGATCGTAAGTACCTACAACACATAACATAAAAGAATGAGCCACCGAGGCTCAGTAAGCAGAAATCATGCATGTATGCACATGTCCCTTCCCCGCAAAGGCAATCCACGCCAATGCATATACTACCTACGCAAAGGCGATCCGCGCCGATGCACCTATACTTCGCAAAGGCGATCTACGCCGATGCTCATCATATTCGTACTAACATCACTCAGGGCCCTCGGCTCATCTCACTATGCACCACAAAGAGCTCACGTCCACTAGGGACAAATAGACAGCGGTCCACGCCGGATGGTCATACCTAGGATGCACATCGTTCCCCTAGGTTGCCATATGTACTCGGGCGTCCCCGACTGTCGGCGGTCGCTCACGCTGGTAGCCCACGCTGAGGTTGCCTACACCAGGGTTCCACCCTGTGTTGCTTATACCCTCAGGTCGCACCCTCCAGGTCGCACCCTACCGTCACGGGCATCGCCCAATTATAACATAAACATACATATATATGGCCCTTTCGCCAACGGGCATCGCCCTAATATATTCCATTAGGTACATAATAATAATATATGTATACGGCCCTTTCGCCAACGGGCATCGCCCTAATATATTTCATTAGATACATAATAATAATATATGTATATACGGCCCTTTCGCCAACGGGCATCGCTCTAATATATTTCATTAGATACATAATAATAATATATGTATATACGGCCCTTTCGCCAACGGGCATCGCCCTAGTATATTTCATTACGTACATAATAATAATATATATATACGCGGTCACTTCGCCTGCGGGCATTGCCCTAATATATTTCATTAGGTACATAATAGTAATATATATATATATATATATAGGCGATCTCTTCGCCAACGGGCATTGCCCTAATATATTTCATTAGATACATAATAGTAATAATATAATACAGGTACGGCCTCATTCGCCTAAATATATTTCATTACGTGTACAATAATAATAATATATGTATACGGCCTTTTCGCCATCGGGACATCTGCCCTAATCATAATCCATGTATTTTATATAATAGTTTGACGACGCTAAACGTCGCCCTGGTGGCATAGTGGACAGCCCTTGACTCAACTGAGTCGACAACACATGCCCATATCGGCAATGTATCAATCGCTTTCAAGCGATACACCATATATATATGCATACTCGACTCATACAACCCTCCCACATATGATAGTGTATGCACGTGAGTATGAAAATGCAACATATGCCAGACGATATTACCAAGAGACCGAATATACAATTATTCCACGTAATTCATGTAATCATCGAGGCACTTAGTCACGTAATATCAAGTAAACACAATTCAGGTAAGCCTCGAAGCACCTAGTCATCCAATTAAAAACTTCAGACACATTCACATGAAGACATATCAATTAAATCACGTAAACATGAAATCGCCGAAGCATGTAGTCGCATAAAGCAAGTACATTCAAACAAGTTATGTGTCGTAGTTGGATTTCTACTTACCTGTCGTCCAAGCTACGCGTACTTAGCTCCTCGGGAATTTCCTACTGTTCGACCTTTTAAATCATAAAAATATTGTCGTATCAGTACATTATCTAGCTTAGCTAACCATATTGAAATCGTTACGCAATCGTACTATCTTGCTAATTTTTCTAAGTCAGTCTGTTTTACTCTCTGCTATATTAGTATTTTATCGCACCCTATGTATATAAAGCTCGACGAATCGCCCGATTATTGTCGTTTCAAGGTGTTTCCGCCCGAAACTAGATTTAATTTGAATTGCCCGATTTGAGAGGTTTCGACGGAAATCGCCCGATTTGTCGAGGCACTGGAGTCGCACGACTTGAAGTCGGCTTGGGATCGCCCGATTTGAGTGCTCACTAGCATCACCCGATTTGACGGACTCTCGGCGATTTCTTCGTCGATTTCGACTTCGAGCTGTTGAAGTGCCCGATTTCTCAAAATGCAAGGTTTCGCTCGATTAGAATGCAAATTCGGCGATTTCATGGTTGCTTGACGCGTGTTGCAGCGAGAAATCGCCCGATTTCTTTTAAATGGTCGTTCGGCGATTTGAAAGCAGCCCGCGTTGACGATTTTCGCCCGATTTCCTCACGGGATTTGGTTCTGCCCGATTTTGATCAGAACTCGGCGATTTCATGGCCATTCGACACGTGTTGTAGAGAAAATCGCCCGATTTTGGTTTAGTGTAAATCGCCCGATTTTTGTGAAAGTTTATTTGCTGAAAACGCCCGATTCTGGGGCTGTATAAAGTAGCAGTTCTATTTCAATTCTGCCCGATTATTAAAACTGCCCGAAAATAACTGGTTAAGTAATTTATCTACTATGTCCTAATGGCCCGATTTCGAGTGTTGTTGAATTTGCCCGATTTCACCACATCCTACCCTCAATCTAAAAACTGTTAAACAATCACTCGATTCGAAATTCATCTACCCGAAACAGCTCAAGCACCCAAAATTATTTGCTAAGCATATAAACGTGTATATTCATTCAAAAACACACATATTGGGTTCAAAGCTTACGGCTAACACATAGAAATTAATAAGCAACGTAATCATATATTCCAAAGTTCATAAATTCGAACTTAATGGTCGAAACACCCAAGTTTGAGAATTTGAACTTATTTATGTGTTGTAGGTGAAGAATACACCTAGAAATCTTAATTTACGGAATAGCAAGGTTTAGGAAAATGTTTTTCACTTACTTCTTTGAATTTTCCAAGCTATTTGGGGTGTCCTTTGGATTGATTTCTTTCGGCCCCTTCTCCTCTCCTTTCACTTGATTTTTGTTGGGTTCTTGAGTGAGGTTGAGAGATTAAAGTGTGTTCTAGGTAGATATTTTGCAAGAAGGTATGGTGTGGGACGTGGGTTTTTCCTTATTTTAGGGAGAGTTATCTCCTATTTGTTTTTCTTATGGATTGGACCAACTATGAAATTTCTAGCCCAAGATTGCATGGCCCAATTCCCACATAACTATTATCATTTTCTTCATTCCCTTATTCCTTCTATTTTATTTTCAAATTGGTCGATTATACTTCATCCTAGGCATAAATCGTCCGATCTCTAGGATTGGGTTAAGAAATCGCCCGATTTCACGTTGTCCCAGTTAAGCTCGGCGATTTCTTCTCCTTATGCCACATGTGGTTTCTATCTTAATCGCCCGAAATGAGGCTTAGTGGAGCTTAGCGAAAACGCCCGATTTCTAACTTGATCGAAACTTATACTTTTCAAGCGCTGCCCGATTAAATGTCCTAATTCATTTTCGATCAACGTCTCCTATGTAACAAGTCGCCCGAAATGCGGTTTCGTTAAATCGCCCGATTCCTAGTCGATTTACCTCATAATTCTAATTTCACGTGTATGGGAATCGGCCGATTCTGACTTGCTCAATTTGAGCTCGGCGATTTCTTACGTGCATGCCACGTGTACTAGTGGCTTAAAATTCCTTAAGTCCTCATAACTCATATACACATACTTCATGAATTCACATAGATCACATAATCATAATTCGTAACACATATAGGGATTATAAATCACATCACATGAAGTTATGTAGACACATAAGTCTTGTAAGAGCATGTAATCATATATCGCACATTGGGCATGGATTAATTACGTGTCCTAAGTAAAATATTTTACCCAAAATCCTATTCTCCCTAACGTAATTACTCAACTATGTCTCTAATTAATTTTCTCTGCTCTTAATTATGCCGTAAACCCCGTAATTAGTTTTACGGGTCTTACAATATCGGCCTGAAGTGGTTGTCCTTACGCTGCCCTAGCGCGACCCCAACTGCATAGTCACTAGCATCGCACATTAGTTCAAAGGGCAGCCCCCAGTCAGGGGCTACCATAATAGGTGCTGCGATAAGTCTTTCCTTAAGTAAATTGAAAGCATGCAGACATTCGTCATTAAAATGAAACGGGGCATCTTTCTCTAACAATCTAGACATAGGACGTGCAATCTTAGAAAAATCTTTGATAAACCTGCGATAAAATCCCGCATGTCCTAGAAAGCTTCTAATCGACTTCACGTTCGAGGGGACAGGCAATTTTTCTATAGTTTCTAACTTGGCCCGGTCAACTTCGATTCCTTTAGAGGAGATCTTGTGACCGAGGACTATACCCTCTCGAACCATGAAGTGCACTTTTCCCAATTAAGTGTCAAGTTCGTTTCCTCACATCGTGCGAGTACGAGCTTCAGATTTGACAAACATGCATCAAATGACGACCCGAAAATAGAAAAATCGTCCATAAATACCTCCATTACCTCACCTACCAATTCGTCGAATATGGCCATCATGCATCGCTGGAAGGTGGCTGGGGCATTGCATAAGCCAAATGGCATCCTTCGGTACGCGAACGTTCCGAACGGGCAAGTGAACGTCGTCTTTTCTTGGTCCTCGGATGCTATGGGAATCTGTAAATAACCTGACAAGCCATCAAGGAAACGGTAAAGTTGAGTGACCCGCTAACTTTTCTAACATTTGATCAATAAATGGTAAAGGGAAATGATCCTTTCGCGTGGCATCGTTCAACTTCTTATAGTCGATGCAGACGCGCCATCCGGTCACGGTCCTCGTCGGGATTAGTTCGTTCTTATCGTTGGTGACGACCGTCATGCCTCCTTTCTTTGGAACTACTTGGACCGGGCTAACCCATGCGCTGTCTGAAATGGGATAGATCATCCCCGCGTCTATCAATTTGATCACCTCCTTCTTTACCACGTCCTTCATGTTGGGGTTGAGTCGCCTCTGGCGTTGAGAGACAGGCTTGAAATCGTCCTCCATGAGGATCTTGTGCGTGCAATAGCTCGGGTTGATACCCCTTATGTCCGATATTTTCCACGCCAACGCCTTCTTGTGTGCCTTCAACACGTCTAAGAGCTGACCCTTCTGTCCGTCGTCGAGGTTCGACGAGATGATGACCAGCAGCCCTCCATTGTTGCTCAGAAACGCGTACTCGAGGTGGTCGGGCAGCGGCTTCAATTCCAGGACTGGTGGCTCCTCGACCGAGCTCTTTTCCTTTTGTCCTCTTCGCTGCTCTCGTCGATAGCTATGATAGGCTCGTCGACCTCCTCCCCACACTCATCGACGGCCATAATCTTATGCATGTCGTGATCGCCAACCTGTGACAGACCTTGCACGGAAAAGAGAAAGTCGTGGTCAAATACGTCTAGAAAGTAACATTTATCATCTTGCTCGCCGCTCTTTTTCATCGAGTCGGCCATATTAAAAGTAACTTTCTCGCCGTCTACTGTCAAGGTCAAAGTCCCATTCCTAACGTCTATCATGGTCTCCCCCGTCGCTAGGAACGGTCTACCTAAGATAAATGGAACATTCTCATCTTCCTCCATATCTAAAATAACAAAATCTGCGGGAATCACAAACTTATCGACTTTAACTAAGACATCCTCGATAACACCTCGGGGGTACTTCAACAACCTATCAGTTAGTTGGAGACTCATTCTAGTGGGTCGTGGCTCACCTAATCCTAAATGCTTAAACATAGAATACGGCATAAGATTAATGCTAGCGCCTAGGTCTGCTAACGCACGCTCAATCACTAAATCCCCTATAAGACATGGAATAGTGAAACTCCCTGGATCCTTGAGCTTCTTAGGGATCTTGCTTTGGAGAATCGCCGAGCACTCTCCTCGTAGGCAAACGGTGGAGACGTGTTCGAGCTTCCTTCTATTCGTCAGCAGGTCCTTCAAGAACTTGGCGAAGCTGGGCATCTGCGTAATAACTTCAATGAAAGGTAAGTTACTATGCAACTCTTTACACATACCCATAAATTTACCAAACTGCGCCTCGTTCTTGTCCTTCTTCAGTCGAGCCGGGTATGGGATCTTCGACTGGTATGGCTTCACTGGTGGCCGCTGGATCTCCGTCACCTTCTCCTTCTCGGGCTCAACCTTCTCCTTCTCAGCGTCGGCCTTCTCGACATCGTCGCCCCTAATCTCCTCAACTTCGGGCTCGTCGTGGCTCTCAAAGTTGGCATTCTCCTTGGCCTTCTTTTTGGCGGGCACTTCTTGCAATTCTCGCCCATTCCTCAGCGTCACCGCCTTGCAGTACTCCTTAGCATTCGGCTCGGTGTAGCTTGGAAGCGACCCCTGAGTACGCCCCGCCAACTGCCTCGCCATCTGGCCCATCTGCTGCTCCAGCTTTTTGAGCGAGGCGTCTGTGTTCTGAGCATGCAAGTCGTTCGCCTCCATGTACTCCTCCATCTTCGTCGTACGGCTCTCGTGGGCTGCGGTGGTGCTATTGAAATTCGTGAGGAGTGTCTTCATCATGTCCTTCATCTCCCTCATGTCGTCGCATCCTCCTGCGGGCGCGTTCTGGTACTATCGTGGTGGCCCGTTTTGGAATCCGGATGGTCTGGGCTGAAATCCTGGGGGTCATTGGCTCTGATGGTTCTGATTCCCGTACGCCAGGTTTGGATGTGCCCGAGGCTGGAAACTTCACTGGCCACCTTGGTAATTTCCCATATAATCTACGTGATCTAGTGGCTGCCCAAGTTGGCAATATGAGGTCTCGTGGGCTGCGCCGCAAATCCCGCACAATGGTACGTAAGGCGTGTGCTGTGTCGGGGTGGTGGTGGCCACGGCGTTCACGGGCTGAGTCTGCCCGGACTTGGGAAGCAATGCACCAATCACCGTCTGCAACTGAGAGTTCGTCGAGGCAATTTGTTGCTGGAGCGCCTCGATCTTAGCGTTAGTAGCCGTCTCCTCGCTCACTCCAAATACGCTTGTCGTCATCCTGGTATAGCCCCTCAAGAAGCTGTTCCTCGAGTAGTCCTCAATGTGGTTCCAAGCGTCGGTCGCGTTGAGCTTCACGAGTCCTCCTCCGGCGGCTCCGTCTAGCATATGGACAGTCTAGTCGTTGTGCCACTCGTGGAACCTGTTGATCTGGGCTGCCTTCGACATCTCGTGCTGTGGGCATCTCTTTAGTAGCGCCTTATAATGCTCCCACACCTTGTAAAGATTTTCAGACTCCTTCTGATGGAATAAAGAGATTTCTGTCTTCAATCATAGCACCTTCGACAGTTAGTGGCCGATAAACGCGGCTCGCAGCTCCTCCCAGGTGGTGATCGAGCGAAGTGGTAGCATCTCAAGCCAATCCTTGGCTCTGAACTTCAAAGAGAACGGGAACAACATGAGCTTAATCGCGTCGCCCGGAACATCATTGATTTTGATGGTGTCGGTCACTGTCAGAGACGCCTTCAGATGGGAGTAAGGATCGTCATCGGGGTTGCCCTCGAATTGGGCCGTCTGGAAAATCATCTGAAGCCAAGAATGCTTCAGTTCAAAATTGTTATTCTCGATCGGCGGGATGACAATCGCCGATTCCGTACCGCCTAGCGCGGCATTCTTGAGGAGGTCCTGAAGCGATGGTTCCTCCTCTGGAATGTTGTGGACGGGCACTCGGTGGTCCGCCATGTCTACTTCTGTATTGGGACTATCTACGGCTGTCTCTACATGTGAGTTTTGGATGGATTCCTGCAAACTATCCTCTAAATAACAGACTAACGGATCCTGAGAGCTGGTGGATGCTCCTTCGGTATCGTACTTAAGTTTCCTTCGTAACTTTCGCTCGAAATCCGGGTCTGCGTCAACGATGGGACCCGATGGATGGCTTCGGGTCATTCACCGCTGAATCGTACCTTCAATGAGTAAGAAATAAAAATTAGCAAAAAAGTAAACACAAATACGCCGAATAAGAATACGAAATCAATAACGACGCAGGAAAGCAACTAATACGAATAACATAAATAACGCAAATAGTAAAAACACAAGAAAAACGTCAAAATAAAAGTGGCTAAGGTACCGAACTACGGTGTTCCTAATATCAATCTATTCCCCGGCAACGGCACCAAAAACTTGATCGACACGTGGTGTGTGAATGAAAAGTGCGACAAGTAATAATTAAAACGAATACCTAATTACTATCACCGACGTGCGATAGGCAGTGGACCTATCGTTTGTAGTGCAATAAGTGAGTAAGCGAGTATCGAACACGAGGAATAAATCAAGTACTAGTAATGACCTATCGACTCGATATTTAACCTAAACAAAATACGCAAATTGTTTGACGACTTAACCTAACAGACCGCTCCTAAATCAACCAGAAATTCAAAGAACGCGACTAACTGATACGAGAGTTTTCAGATGGTAAAGACGTGCTCGGGATTCGAATCCCGCTAGGAATTATCGGCTAAGACAATGAAATCGTTCCTAAGTGATTAAGACTATATCGCAGTAATTTCCTACCCGCTCGCGGATTTGCTGTCGCCCTAAACGCTCGCGAGGATCTAAAATTCAATAATTACTAACGGTGAGGATCGTGTGTTTGCTTTCGCCCTATACTCGAATCCTATCTTCTATGAACGGCCTAAACGTTTCTTAGCTGTCGCCCTAAACGTTTTTCCACACGATCACTTCAACACATAGACATATTAAAGCGACGAATCATATTCATAGAACGATAAATAGTCAAAAACACAAAGTCACAATAATATACGTCTTAACTACAAAATATCCTAGCGTTCATCTAATCCCAAACACAAAAGGGATTTAGCTACTCATAATTGAAGGAGAAACAACTAGAGAATTAGAAGATAAAGATGAAGAACTCATGATCTTTCCTACTGATGAATCTGAGGTGATCTCGTGGCAAGATCTTCGTTCTTCGTTAATTCGGCGTGAATTCTTCGTTGATCCGTCTCTTGCGCTCGGGGACGGGATTTCCTGTTCTTTTCGCCCTATTTTCGTCTCTGGATGGTTGGGAATTGATCTCCGGTAAGTTGTGCCCTTTCTGGGTCGAATTTGGGCTTTTTATAACAATTCAAGTCAAGGTCACGGCCTGGGACATAGGCCGTCAGGGCCGTGACCATCGCCGACTCAAATCGCTCGACTCTTCTGCCAAGTGTCACGGCTTGGTGCAGGGTTTGTCACGGCCGTGACCATCATCTATCGAACTCTCTGCCTCCTGTCACGGCTTGGTGCAATGTCCGTCACGGCCGTGACCTTAGGCAGTGTCTTCTACTTCGGCCTCTGGTGGGTGTCACGGCCAAGTGCATAGGGTGTCACGGCCGTGACACCCGGCAGTGTTCTTTATTTTTGCACCGTTTTGCCTTGTTTTCGCTCGTTTTCGCATGAAACTCGTCATAAGCTCCTTCAACATAAGAATAAGTGTAAATATGCCGAATAAATGCATAAATTCATTGCTAAAGTTCTATTATACCCCAAATAAATACTATGATAAACGAATTAAAATACGTTTATCAACATTATAATCTTAGAATCTCGAAATATCATATACAAGATTTCGAGATATATGTGTTTCGACATTGTAAACAAGATGTCGAGATGTATGTTGAGACTTATAAACAAAGATCTCGGTATATTATACAAATTTCGAAGTCACTTTCAAAGTTAAATCTCGACATGGGTTTAGACATGAATCTCGAGATGAATTATAAAATGGATCTCGAGCTTGATTTCGAGATCCTACACAAAATTTCGAGGTTAATATCAAACTAGATTTCGTCATGAATCTCGAGTATGATTTCGAGATTCCATTTTGAGTTTTGGTTTCGACTTCCTATTCTCATTATTGATCTCGAAATTGTGTCTACAAAACTGATATGGCTTCGAGATTCATAATATGGAGAAACCATATCACCCGAAAACCTTCTTTTTGTACCAAATCATCTTACCCTTCGATTAAAAAGACATATTTTCAAGAACAGTATGAGTACCATATGAACTTCAAAACGTGCGATTTAGGATCATATATAAGATCATTAACTAACGAATCATTCCTACTAACTTCATGATACTAATATTTAATATACTAAATCATGAATTTGAATATATAAATTATGATAAAAATTCATACCTCTCCTAGCTTAATGCCACAACACCTTCACTAATGGAATTTCTTTTTCCGTAGTCATTTCAAGTCATACATCAGAATTTCTATAGGCTTTTCCTCGTAACTCAAATTTGGCTTCAGCTGTTGATGAAGATTTTCAGTGTTCAACACATGGCTTGGATCTGCGACGTATTTTCGCAGCGTCGAGATGTGAAAGACGTCATGTACTTGAGCTAGCGAAGTTGGTAATTCAAGCTGGTATGCAACTTCGCCAACTTTTCTGAGGATTCGGAATGGTCCTATATAACGCGGTCTCAGTTTACCCTTTTTCCCGAATCGCTTAACGCCTTTCATCGGAGATACTTTTAGAAATACATAGTCGTCTACTTGGAACTCTAATGGTCTACGCTTTTGGTCTGCGTAGCTTTTCTATCTACTCTGGGCCGTTTTCATCCTTTCTCGTATTTGAGCAATTACTATCGTCATTTCTTGTACTAGGTTAGAGCCTAGTATTGCTCGTTCTCCAACTTCATCCCAGTGGATTGGTGATCTGCACTTGCGCCCCAGGGCCTAGTATTGCTCGTTCTCCAACTTCATCCCAGTGGATTGGTGATCTGCACTTGCGCCCGTATAAAGCTTCATATGGAGCCATTCAGATCGTTGCATGGAAACTGTTGTTGTATGAACTCAATCAAAGGAAGGTATTGGCCCCAATTTCCTTTAAAATCGAGCACACAGGCTCTTAGCATGTCTTCTAGCGTCTGAATAGTTCGTTCAGACTGTCCGTCTGTCTGAGGATGGTAGGCAGTACTGAATGATAACTTGGTTCACATGGCCTTCTGCAAACTCATCCAGAACTTTGATAGAGACGTTGAGTCTCTATCGGAAATGATTGACATCGGTACTCCATGGAGTCGTACTATCTCTTGGATGTATAATTCTGTGTATCGTTCCATGGAGAATGTTGTACTGATTGGCAGAAAGTGGACAGACTTGGTCAATCGATCGACGGTGACCCATATAGCGTCGTGGCCTTTTATTGTCTTCGGCAAGCCAACAACGAAGTCCATCGTAATGTGATCCCACTTCCATTCGGGTATTGGCAGGGATTGTAGAGTTCCTGCCGGTCGTTGATGCTCTGCCTTAATTTGCTGACACGTCAGGCATTGGCTTACAAACGTTGCTATTTCTCTTTCATCCCTGGCCACCAATAATTGCTTCGTAGGTCTCTGTACATTTCGTTGCTCCTGGGTGAGTAGAATAAACGGTGTTATGGGCTTCCGTCATGACAACCTTTCAGAGTTCGATGTCGTTAGGAACATATAGACGTCTTCTATAGTATAAGCTTTCGTCGTCATGTATTGTAAAATCTGAGGATCTTTGCTCTATAGGTGCTTCTTTGATTTTCAAGTACTATTCATCATTCTCTTGGGTCTTCGTAATCTGCTCCATCACTGTAGGTCGAAATGTTCCCGTCGCTAGTTTGGTTTCAATCTCGCCCATTTGTATCACTTCTACTTCAAGCCTTTGTAATTCCGTGTTTACAGTCTTGCAGCTTAGTGCATCAGCCACTACGTTCGCCTTTCCTGGGTGGTAGCTAATTAAACAGTCGTAGTCTTTAACCAATTCTAACCATCGTCTCTGCCTCATGTTCAACTCCTTCTGTGTGAAGAGTATTTGAGACTCTTGTGGTCAGTGAAAATCTCGCATCGCTCGCCATATAGGTAATGTCTCCAAATCTTGAGAGCGAAAACTACAGCGGCAAGTTCTAAGTCGTGCGCCGGGTAGTTCTTTTCATATTCTTTGAGTTGCCATGATGCATATGCAATAACATTTCCATTCTCCATTAGAACGCATCCTAAGCCATTCTTTGATGCATCGCTGTAGACGGAAACCCTCCGGTTCCTGTGGGAGTTGTTAAACCGGAGCCGTAATCAGTCTTTTTTTCAGCTCTTGGAAGCTTTGCTCGCACACGTCGTCCCATTTGAATGGAATATTCTTCTTCGTTAATTTTGTCAAAGTTGAGGCGATCTTTGAGAAATCCTTGATGAATTTTCTGTAGTATCCAGCTAAGCCGAGAAAACTTCCTACTTCCGTTACGCTCGTTGGTTGAGGCCAGTTGTTGATAGCCTCAATCTTGTTAGGGTCAACAGAAATTCCAGCCCCGAGATCACATGCCCAAGAAATGCTACTTGATCGAGCCAGAACTCGCATTGCTTGAATTTCGCGTATAGTTGTTTTTCTCGTAATATTTCCAAGACGATCCTCAAGTGTTGCTGATGCTCCTCCCGTGTCTTTGAATAAATGAGGATGTCATCGATAAATACGATGATGCATTTGTCTAGGAATGGTTTGAATACACGGTTCATTAAGTCCATGAATGCTGCTGGCGCATTAGTCAGCCCGAAAGGCATGACTAGGAATTCGTAGTGCCCGTAGAGGGTACTAAAAGTTGTCTTAAGAATGTCTTCTTCCCAGATTTTCAGTGGGTGATACCCTGATCTTAAGTCTATCTTCGAAAAGACAGTTGCGCCTTGCAGTTGGTCAAATAAGTCATCAATTCGAGGGAGGGGGTATTTGTTCTTGATCGTAATCTTGTTCAGCTCCCCATAGTCGATGCAGAGCCGCATCAACCCATCTTTCTTCTTAACGAACAAAACAGGTGCTCCCCATGGTGAGAAGCTCGGCTGAATGAACCCTTTTTGCAATAATTCATCCAGTTGCTCCCTCAATTCCTTCAGCTCAGCTGGAGTGAGTTGGTACGGTGCCTTAGAGATTGGTGCAGCTCCTGGTGTTATATCAATTGTGAATTGAATCTCACGATCCGGCGGAAGTCCGGGTAAGTCTTCAAGAAACACATCGGGAAAGTCCTGTACTACTGGGACTTCTTCTAACGGGGGTGAACATTCCTCGGATGATATTGCAAATATCAGATAAGCTTCGCATCCTACTTGATCAAACGATGTGCCTTCATTGCTAAAATCTTGGGGAATCTGATTACTCTTGCTAGTTCCCATAAATGTGAATGGTTCGACACCTTCTAGGTTGAAAGTTACTTCCTTACGGTTACAATTAATAACTGCCCCGTGCTTCGATAGCCAGTCCATTCCTAGGATTACTTCATAATCGTTCATTGGAATGATTATCAGGTCAACGGGTAAGGTCCTATCATTCACCATTACTGGGCTATCTCGTAAAATCTGGTTGGTTCTCGTAGAGGTTCCATGAGGGATGGTAACATTGTATTCGTAGTTAACTAAATCAGGTGTAAACCCGAGTCTCGCGACATAGATAGTAGATGCAAATGAATGCGTGGCTCTTGAATCAACTAATATGCATGTCGGGGTTGAATGGATAAGGAGAGTACCTGCCACCACAGACGGGTTGTTTTCTGCCTCCTCAGAAGTTAGCGTGTATACTCTAGCAGGTACTGTATGTGGCCTAGTTTGAACAAGTGCTTGACTCCCAGACGCAATTTTCGGGAATGCCTTGGAGAAGTGGCCTGTTTTGCCACACTTATAGCAGGTTGCATTCTGAGAGTAGCAGACGCCCAAATGTCGTCATGTGCACCTGGGACATGGAGGTATGGTCATCGGGGATCTTCCTTGGCTAGGACTAAATTGTTGTTGGGGTCCAGGTCGGTTCTGGAAATTAGGCCTAGCATTCTTGGGGTTAAATGGCCTCTTTGGGTTACCTCCACTCCACTTAGGTCCTTGAACAAACTTTCTCTTCGCTTCATGGGCTCGCATAATTCGGAGTTCAGCTTGCTCTGCCATTAAAGTACGTTCATCCACTTGAGCACGCTCCTTGAGATCCAGCCATATTCACGTCTCTGTATAGTTCAGGTTTCAGGCCTTCCAGGAAACGCTCCACCTTTAACGTATCTGTACTCACCACGTGAGCTGCAAATCGGGACAACTATTCAAATTTCCGAATGTATTTCGTCACTGTCATCGGTCCTTGTCGTAAATTGATGAATTCATTCATCCTTTGAGCTCGCACAGGGGTAGTGAAGTATTTGCTCCTAATAAGTTCCTTGAACAGATCCCATATCATCGTGATATGGTCTTCAAAGGCGAGAATTGTATCCCACCAGTGGCCTGCACTTCCTCTCAGGAGGAAGGCGGCGCACAAAACATTTTTCTCCTCAGGAATTCTGCCGTACTGGAACATGCTTTCTAGTGTTCTCAGCCAGTCTTCAGCAGAAGTCGGATCAAGAGCATCTTCAAAAGTCGGGGGATTGAGTTGCGAAATCTTTCCCCCACTATTTCAACCCTCTCTGCTTGAGAAAGTCCACTGCTAGATTGTCCGCCCGTATTTCGTTGCATCATCTCTTGAATTTGAGCGGACGGCTGGCGAACGAGTTCCGTAAGTTAAAGAATCGCCGTATCGCCATTGTCGACATGAGTTGTGGGTTGCTTGCCTTTGTCCGCACTCCCACTACCGTCACCCCGTGTTCTACCCATTCTTTTTCCTATACCCTAATAGTCCCAAAAGGCCAATAAATCATGCATATACAACATTCATTGAAACATAAAACTTACTAGCAAGGCCGCTTCTGTGCTTGAGTGTGTGTACATGGACAATCTACAGAACTTGTAACCGAAAGCTCTGTTACCACCTGTGGTGCCCCTGACTTCCACCACTCATTCTTACTACTAATTCATATGACCGCATGTGATGTAAATAAAATCTATATACGAAAATGCGTACAAAATTTTTCCTTTTTATAAAGAAAACTCTTCTGTACAATACAAAATGACCTAGGACATAAATACAGGGTAGAGTGCGCATGCGTGTTCAAAACAATCTATCGGCCCGCCACTCAGGTCGTAACTATGTACACACTGTCACCTCAAAAGTCCCTCGAAAGCTTCAAAACTTGGCCTTGCATTTGTAAAGATCACGTACCGTGATCCCGTTAACCTACAACACATAAATTCGTGGAATGAGCTTATAAAGCTCAGTAAGTGAAAGCCTTGTCTTTGCTCTTATCCGACTCTTGACCTATATAATTATTTTATCCCTAAGTACCAAATTCCTATAATGTCATGCGTGCGTGATGTGCATGCTTTATTATGCATGATCATTCTTATCCATAGCCTTTACCTTCTGTTTATTAATTATAACATATTAGACTCTCAGCTTTGATAATATATTCTATTTGATGTCTTGTATTGACTGTTAATATACTATTTCTGAAAACCCTAAAATGAATACCAAAAACTTTGGGTGAGGAAGTTAAATACCGAAAACTTTGATGGTGCCGAAAACATTGTAATAATTGCTCAATGCCGAAAACTTAATATGTGATCTAGATGCCGAAAACTTTGTTGGTGATGAATTGGTGCTGAAAACCTCTTGCTAAATATAAAAACTTTTCTACTCTAGTCCGCCGAAATCTTATTAATGCACCATGCCGAAAACTTTATAGTTAGTCGATACCGAAATTTTTTCCTATCTAAGACATATCGAAAACTTTATTAGTATAACTATGTGCCGAAAACTTTTATAAATAGGCACCGGAAATTTTATGAGATAGTATCACTGAAGACTTCCAATCTTTCAAACCCTTAGATGCTGAAGTCCACCATATCGAAAACTTCTTCATAGCCTCAAAATTCTTAATCAATAAAATACTACATTTTCATACGCCGAAATTATCTATTCAACTAAGGATATTTAAAACTGCCAAAGTATGTTTATCAGAGATTTGAACATTTCAATTAGTACGTTCTAATACTGAAAACTACAGAATCAATAAAATTTTCTACTTAGGGTATCAAAACTCTATCCATCTAAATCATCTAAGGAGTTTATGTAGCGAAAACTACCTTCCCAATTAAAATATTTAAGCTACCTAATAATAACTATTTTAAAAAGATTCGAACTCTTTTTACCCCTCATATATTTTGCCATCAACAATTATCAAATATGTAAATATGCAATCCCTTCATACTTCCACAAAAAACCCTAGAATATTTTGTCACGAATACCTTTCATAATCACTTAAATACACTTAATTTTAGTTATCAACCTAAATACACCCGAAGTTGCTTAATGGAAAGGAAAAACTTGTCTAAATTTGTCAATTACGGGCAGCTCCAATTTTGAATCTCGGCGAAAATTTTACGCAACAAGTTCTTAAATTGCCCGAATTTCTACCTGATTTTCGTTCCCGAATTTCAAGCTCAAAAAAATTATCTGATTATCGGCCGAATTCCTTCCTTACTTTCAAGCTCCACAAATCGCCCAAATTCTTTCATCTCAATTTCAGGTAAAGTGGAAAACATCCGAATTTCGAGCTCAAACAAATCAGTACAATCTCGGGTGAATTAAGCTCAAAAGTTCCCGAACTCAAGTTTAAAATCACCCGAATACAACATCGAGGACATAGGTTAATCGAACCAACTTCGCCCGATTTGATCATTCGCTTTGGCACAGTGAAAATCAAATTTTGTCCGATTTTTTGTCTCTCTAACCGACTTTCATTTCTGATTTTCAGAATTTTTCGAAAGTCGCCCAAATTTTACGTTATAGAATTAAATTCGACCGAATCTAAAGATTAGGGCTTTTCTCACTCGAACTTAACACAGAAAAGAAAAATATATAATAATATTTTTTAACTTGACTAATCGTTCAAAACTAACATTTCACTCCGCAAATCACATCCACGTAACGATCACTATCAAACAACAAATGGACTCCTTAGCTATGGGAAGCGATGTTCGTGTACCAGTTCTGAGACGTGGCGAGTTCGGAGTTTGGAGAAGCAGATTCCTTAACTTTCTTGAGATAAAGGTGTAATACCCGTAAAAATATAAAACGGGATTTTGATCTAATTATATATATGACTTTGTGATTTAGAATATTAATAAGAGACTAAGCTGAGGAGAAAATATATATATATATATATATATATTTTAGTAGTCCCAAAAATAAATCGAAACTTACACCAAACAATTAAATAAAATAATAACATAAGAATTCATGATATTGGGCCTTATTTTACACGTGCGCTTAGCCCAAGTTTTCAAAAAGATAAACTCTAATAAAAGGTTGCTTAAGGGTGAGGGAAAAACTTTTTCACTAACTAATCTCATCAATTCCAAAGATCGAAGACCTTGATACATATCTCCAAGTCATATAGTTAACGAGAGAAACTTTTAGGAGTATTAAAGAAAGGAGAAAACTGGGAAGAAAACACAACAGAGTTTTGAGCATTCCAAAATCTCGAAAACAATCTTCAAGTGAGGTATGAAAAATTTATATAAGTAAAGCTATTTTATTTAATTTAATTCTTTGTATTTCAATAGTCTAACGTTACCTTAGTGTGTTTTAATATATTTATGCCGATATGTGATTTTACCACAAGAACTCTAAGGTTGCCATGTTTAAGGAAAACCCTAGTTCTTGAGGAAACTTGGTATTTTAGAATGTAAGAGTTCTGGGTTTAAAATGATTCTTGGAGACGATACTGCTGGACATATGTTTTAGGGTTTGATAGAAATCGGACAATTTAAGATGTGCAGTAGAAATAATTTCGATATTATAAGATATCGAGAGGTATTTAGGAGAAATGTCGACATTGCTGAAAATTCGAGCTCGACATTTTACATGTCTCGACATTTTGTCCGAGCTCGACATTTTTGTACGCTCGACAATTTGAGCTAGACTTAGAAATGTATTCGACATTTTTCCTTTAAAAGCTCGACAATTATATGGTTTCAACATGAGGCCTCGACATTGTTAGATGATCCCGACATTTATATTATATCGACATTTGTAAGGGTTTTAACATTCATGTCTCGATATTTAATAGGTATAGTCTCGATATTTGTATGCTAAAGGTTTCGACATTTATTCTCTGCTCAATTATGTGCCTCGACATTTTACAATGATGTCGACTTTTTCAAGGAATGAGGAGCTCGACATTTACTTCCACATAATATTTCGATTGGCCATTTTTTTTCTTTAGGAAGATGTCGAGATTAATAAGTTTATATTAACTAGGTTTCGAGCTAGACAGACCTCGACATTTTGAGAAGCTATCTAAGTCTCGATATCATTAGTAGGTCTTGATATTAGTTGTTTAATACATTGTCGATAAACACATAGGGAGCTCGACATTTTCTTTTAATAATCTCGACATTTTATTAGATGATTTCGACATTTTGGTTTAATTAATAAATTTTCGGTAATTTAGGGTTTTCTATAATTAGGGTTTGGGAACTTGAAAACTTATACAGTACAGCGAATATACTGATATGATAATATTTATTTATTCAGAGGATCGACTTATAGGGATTCCACCAGATTTTTTATTTGACGCTAGCAGGAGGACAGGTAGGTGGATTATCCATCTACAATACGTAAACACAATTATGTGTTTCTATGTGATTAAATGATTTATGTGATTTACGTGTTTTACGTATATTTTATGTGACATCACGTTTCATGTGTATTTCGTATATGCATGACATCGCACGACATGGTGAGGGATAATGACCACATTAGTGGTGACACCTTAAGGCTTAAGGTGTCGATTGAGCGGGGTAGTGTGTACCGATTTTGGCAGTCAGACTCGTAGCGGAGTTGAGGTTTGACTCGCTGGGCACCTGACGGGAGACAGACGTGAGCGATCTGTCTACTCGGGCGTGAGCGACCCGAGGTGCAAACCGTCGGACGAGTTGTGTAGCGGAAGGGGCGACCTGATAGGAGGACGTTGACGTGATCGATCAGCGCACTATCGGCGTGGGCACCGCTAGTCTGTCGTTTGCGACCAGACGATATATTTTATTTTATTGCGCGCGAGGTGCCGAGTCCATCCTAGGGCCCTGACATTGAGATACAATAGAAATGTGAGAACGAGCGTGCATTATATCATGTTGCGAGAATTGGGAGTTGGGAATGAGTGCACGCTGCATTGCTTTTTATTCACCTACTGGGCAATTCACTCAGTGTTTACGTGTTGTAGGTACCGAGTCTGACGCTGACACGCGTCAAGACTGAGGCGGCTGGTGGCGGTGCTCCACGGACTTTTGAGGGCGGGGCGATACATGGATGAAGACCTGTGGAGCGGCGATAGGGTTTTTGATCTTTTGACATTTTGGGGCTTCGGCCCATTGTACAGATACTATTATGTAAAATAATATTTTGTTGTATTATAATATCTTTTAGGAAAAAGTTTTAATTAGACGGGCCTTCCGTGGCTTACGTTGCGGAAATCCGCCAATAATCCTAATTAGAAAAGTAGGGTCGCCACAGGTGGTATCAGAGCTTTGGCTTTAGATTCTGCAGACTGTCCATGTACTGCCGCTCAAAAGCCTGGAGAACCAGCCTGGCCTGTAAGTTCAATATTTGATTTCATTATTACGTGTTATTTGATATGTGCTCTGTGTGAATAATTGTAGAAATAGATAAAAATGCCGAAAGGACGTCGAGATGTAGGCAGTTCTAGCCGTAGGGCGGGGTCTGAATCCCCACCAAATGACAACCGCTCTACTATACATCAATTGACCGATCTGATCCGACGACAGTCGGATCAAATCAATGACTTGATCCATCACCGGAGCTCGTCGGAACATTCCCCGCAGCCTGATCGAGTGGAACTAATCGGGGAACGATTTCGAAAGCTAAACCCCCAATATTTACTGAAGCTACCAACAGG
Source organism: Craterostigma plantagineum (assembly GCA_027422505.1). Lineage (NCBI taxonomy): Eukaryota > Viridiplantae > Streptophyta > Magnoliopsida > Lamiales > Linderniaceae > Craterostigma > Craterostigma plantagineum. The sequence continues at coordinate 9,726,398 of JAPQWV010000021.1, read as the reverse complement.
CTGAAGATTGGATAGGCACTATAGAGGATATGTTCATCTACAGTCGAGTGCCTGACAACGAAAAAGTCCTTTGTGCCGTTTCCCTTTTCCGAGAAAATGCACGTTATTGGTGGAACACCGTAAAGGTGTTAGAGAGCCCAATGACAATGACTTGGGAAAGGTTTAGGGAGCTCTTCTTCAATAAATACTTTACGGCACACGATCAAGAACAAAGGATGTACGAGTTCATGAGCTTGAAGCAAGGGAGCATGCCGGTGGCGGAGTACATCCGTCGATTTGAAGAATTATCTCGATTTGCTCCGCAGTTAGTGGCGACTAATTCGTTGAAAGTGACTAGGTTCATCAAGGGACTTAAACCCGAAATATATCGGGATTTAAGTATTGCGGGTGCACGCCAACTAGAGTTTATGCAAGTAACGGAACGTGCCCTAATCGCGGAACAAGCAGAGTCGGTCGTGGTAGAAGCCCAGGAAGCGAAAAAGAGGAGAGAGGCCCAACAAGGAAGCGAAGGAGATAAAAAACGCCAATTCTTCGGCAAGGGCCCTAATACCCAATGGAACCATCAGGGCCAACAAAACTGGCGACCGAGACCAATACAGGGACCGATCAATATCCCCAATCGACCTCAAAATGTCGCGCCCCAGTGTCGACAATGCGGGCGTTATCATTTCGGGGCCTGCTTCGGAGCAAGGCAGGTTCCGCAGTGCTTCCGGTGCGGAAAGGTCGGTCACTTTGCTAGAGCTTGTACGGAGAATTTACCCCTAGTACGGAACCCGGCCCAACCGCCAATTCGACCTCCACCCGTTCCCGCGCGAGTTTTTACTTTGACAAATGAGGAGGCCGAGATGAACCCTTCTGTTGTGACGGGTACGTTAACTATCTATAACGTGCCCACTTCTGTGCTTATTGATTCTGGAGCCACACATTCATTTGTGTCGGCTAAGTACGTGGCGAAGGTAGGAATATCCCCTACCTCATCCGAATGCAACTATCTAGTTACTCTACCTCATGGGGATCCGACGCATACCAACCAAGTACTGCGAGGATGCGTCGTAAGTATTGAGGGTAGGAACTTGAGCGTCGACCTGATTGTAATCCCGATGAACGACTATGATGTCATCTTCGGAATGGATTGGCTTTCAAGATATGGAGCCATCATAGATTGTAACAAGAAGGTCGTTAAATTCCAGCTGCCTAAAGAAGAAGCATTCACTTTTCGGGTAAAGCGAATAAGAATAGTATTCCACGAATATCAGCTCTAAAGGCTCAACGACTCTTGAGGTCAGGTTGTGAGTCCTATCTCGTGTATTGAAGGCAGAGGAGTTACCTCAGCCTGAACTGAAAGACGTACCGATAGTTAACGAATATGCCGATGTATTTCCCGATGATCTCCCGGGGTTACCCCCTGATCGAGAAATACAGTTCACGATTGATTTGATGCCGGGGTCTGCCCCAATCTCTAAGGCTCCATATCGCCTAGCGCCTAATGAATTGCAGGAATTGAAGGAACAACTGGATGATTTACTGCAAAAAGGGTTTATCCAACCCAGTTTTTCACCGTGGGGAGCACCAGTCTTATTTGTAAGAAAGAAGGATGGGTCGATGCGACTATGTATCGACTATAGAGAATTGAACAAGATCACGATCAATAATAAATATCCGTTGCCGAGGATCGATGATCTGTTTGACCAACTACAAGGTGCTACGGTGTTCTCGAAAATTGACCTCCGTTCGGGATACCATTAGTTGAAGATCAGGGAGGCAGATGTTCCTAAAACTGCGTTCAGTACGAGGTACGGCCATTACGAGTTTCTGGTCATGCCTTTTGGACTGACAAATGCTCCAGCTGCTTTTATGGACCTGATGAACCGAGTCTTTAAAGACTACCTCGATCGGTTCGTTATCGTCTTTATCGATATTTTGATCTATTCCAAAACAAGAGATGAACACGAAAGCCATCTACGAACCGTCTTAGGAATCCTGCGAGAGAAACAACTCTACGCCAAATTCAAGAAATGCGAATTTTGGCTTGAGCAAGTAGCCTTCTTGGGACACGTGATTTCTGGGAATGGAATCTCTGTGGACCCGAGTAAGATCGAAGCTGTGAATAATTGGCCACGACCTACTACTCCTACCGAAGTCCGAAGTTTTCTGGGACTTGCGGGATACTACCGTAAGTTTATAGCGGACTTCTCTAGTATTGCCTCTACATTAACCAATTTGACGAGGAAGAACGTTCCGTTCAAATGGACCGAAGCATGCGAACAGAGCTTTCAAGAATTGAAGAAACGTCTTACCTCTGCCCCAATATTGACAATACCATCAGGGACCGGAGGATTTGCGGTATACAGCGATGCTTCGAAGAATGGCTTGGGATGCGTGCTGATGCAGAATGGAAAGGTGATTGCCTATGCTTCGCGACAACTAAAGGAATACGAGAAGAACTACCCAACCCATGACCTCGAATTAGCAGCAGTGGTCTTCGCTCTGAAGATCTGGAGACATTATCCCTACGGAGAGAAATGTGAGATCTTCACAGACCATAAAAGTTTGAAGTATTTCTTCACTCAGAAGGAACTGAATATGCGACAACGAAGATGGCTGGAGCTCGTCAAGGACTACGATTGTGTCATCAGCTATCATCCGGGTAAGGCAAACGTAGTCGCAGATGCGCTAAGTCGAAAAGCGGTGAATGCAGGGTTACATCAGCTTGGAATAGAGGTAGTTAATTTGGGCGAAGTTGAGGAAAGACTAGCAGCGCTAACTCTCCAACCCACGCTACTAGAACAAATCAAGAAAATGCAAGAAGAGGACGAACTTTACCTAAAAATGAAGGAGGCATTACCCGAAGATTTTAACATCCGAGAAGATGGAGCTTTGCTATACAAGAACCGTCTTTATGTACCTAACAACGAGGAGTTACGACAAACGATAATGAAGGAAGCACACGCGACCACATATTCGGTACACCCAGGATCTACGAAAATGTATCAAGACTTGCGAGCAACATACTGGTGGCCAGGAATGAAGAAAGACATCGCAGCGTTTGTAAACCGATGTATGACCTGCCAATTGATTAAAGCGGAACACCAGCGACCCGGTGGAACCCTACAGCCTCTACCCATTCTGGAATGGAAGTGGGATCATATCACGATGGATTTCGTCGTTGGTTTGCCCAAAACGACGAAAGGCCACGATGCTATTTGGGTGATTGTTGATCGCCTGACCAAATCGGCTCATTTCCTTCCAATTAGTTCCACTTTTTCCATGGAACGCTATGCGGAATTATATATTCAGGAAATCATCCGCCTCCATGGAATTCCAATTTCTATAGTCTCGGATCGAGATTCGAGATTTTTGTCGAACTTTTGGCAGAGCCTGTAGAAAGCAATGGGTACCAAGCTCTCGTTCAGTACTGCTTACCATCCCCAGACCGATGGGCAGTCTGAACGAACGATTCAGACTCTCGAGGATATGCTACGGGCATGTGCTCGATTTCAAAGGAAACGGAGTAAGTATTTGCCGCTCATAGAATTTTCATACAACAACAGTTTTCATGCCACAATTGGAATGGGGCCATACGAGGCTTTATATGGGCGTAAGTGCCGCTCTCCAATCCATTGGGACGAAATCGGCGAACGAGCCCTATTAGGACCGGATATGATTCGAGAAATGACAGAAGCTGTCACAAAAATTCGAGAAAGGACGCGAACCGCACAGAGTCGTCAGAAGAGTTATGCAGATCATCGCCGACGACCCTTGGAGTTCGCAGAAGACGATAAAGTATTTCTAAAGATTTCCCCAATGAAAGGAGTAAAGCGTTTTGGAAAGAAGGGCAAGCTAAGTCCCAGATACATAGGCCCCTTCAAGATAGTCATACGAGTCGGCGAGGTTGCGTATCAGTTAGACTTACCGACTTCCCTATCACAAGTTCGACATATTTCACGTATCGAAATTACGAAAATACGTCGCGGACCCGAGCCATGTTATTCAAAACGAGCTTCTTTATCAACAGCTCAAGCCCGACTTGAGTTACGAAGAGAAGCCTGTAGAAATTTTGATGTACGAGTCAAAATGATTACGGAATAAGACTATTCCGTTAGTTAAGATTTTGTGGCGGAATCAATCAGTTGAGGAAGCCACTTGGGAGCGTGAGAGTGATATGAGAATTCGTTATCCCGAGTTATTCCCATCGGCGTAATTTCGGGGACGAAATTCTTTTAAGGGGGGGAGAATGTAATACCCGTAAAAATATAAAACGGGATTTTGATCTAATTATATATATGACATTGTGATTTAGAATATTAATAAGAGACTAAGCTGAGGAGAAAATATATATATATATATATTTTAGTAGTCCCAAAAATAAATCGAAACTTACACCAAACAATTAAATAAAATAATAACATAAGAATTCATGATATTGGGCCTTATTTTACACATGAGCTTAGCCCAAGTTTTCAAAAAGATAAACTCTAATAAAAGGTTGCTTAAGGGTGAGGGAATACTTTTTCACTAACTAATCTCATCAATTCCAAAGATCGAAGACCTTGATACATATCTCCAAGTCATATAGTTAACGAGAGAAACTTTTAGGAAGTATTAAAGAAAGGAGAAAACTGGGAAGAAAACACAACAGAGTTTTGAGCATTCCAAAATCTCGAAAACAATCTTCAAGTGAGGTATGAAAAATTTATATAAGTAAAGCTATTTTATTTAATTTAATTCTTGGTATTTCAATAGTCTAACGTTACCTTAGTGTGTTTTAATATATTTATGCCGTTATGTGATTTTACCACAAGAACTCTAAGGTTGCCATGTTTAAGGAAAACTGTAATGCCCGGAAATTTAATTACGGGATTTACGGTATAATTAAGGGTGGAAATAATGAATTAGGGATATCGTAGAATTAATTACGTTAGGAAGATAGGATTTTGGTTGAAATATTTTGTTTAGGGCATGCAATTAATTCGTGCGCGATATATGTCTACATGCTCCTACATGGCTTATGTGTCTATGATTGCATGCAATGTGATTCATATGAACTATGTGTCATAAATTGATAGAGTAAGATTATTTTGAGCACAAAGTGCGATAAGACACTTTCGTGTTTTATGCCCTGAAGTGATTATTGCATTTAAATGACTACATGATTTACGTGTTACATAAATCTATAAGTTAAACGTCTATGTGACGATGGGAGTTATGTGGTGATGTGAAACCTTCCGAAGTTAATTAAAGGTCACGGTGACGTTACGAGTTAAATAGGGATTTCCGAAAGTATGAAAAAGGAAGATAGAAATAAACACTAGTGGCTAGATTGCAGTTGAGGCTAAGATTTTCTTGGACTATGAATTATCTAGTTGGGTTAAACATTTAAATTTAGGCCCAAATCATAATTGGCGAAATCTTAGAGACAAGGTTCCTAAAATAAGGAAAACCCACGTCTCCACACCATGTTTCATCCATTTCACCTAAAGAAAATATCTAATCCTACCCTAAAACCCCAAAAAACTCACCTAAGCAACTAACGAAAGCAAGAGGGAAAGGAGAAGAAGAAGCCGAGAGCCAAAAATCGAACCAAGAACACCTCAACTAGCTTACGATTTCGAAGTTGGTAAGTAAAACACTCTTCTTTAAGCTATTAATTTCGTACAGTATGTGTGGTTGAGGGTATTAATGGCATTTAATGCAAGTAGTGAAGAAGAATGCTGAAAGAACCCTAAATGCGAGATATAAATGCATGCTAAGGTCTCAATTCGGACAAACTAACTACCAAATAGTTTAAGGTGCGATTTAGAACTTAGGAGGGTGCTTTTAAATTAGGAATCTTAAGATTACGGCATAGAAGGAAACCTAAGAACTGAGAAATTAGGGCAGATAGGACGATAGAGATGATTTCGGGACTTAGATTTGGATCAAATCGGGCGATTAATTTTGGTACATCACAAATCGGCCGATTAGTTGCATGAGGGAAATCGATCGACACCAGTCCATGTGGGATAGAAATCGGACGATTTGAACAAAACACCACGTGGCATTAGGAGAAGAAATCGCCGAGACTTAGTTGAACAAACCCTAGAAATCGGGCGAATCCATGCAAGCTTGAAATCGGGCGATTTCACTCATGGAATACCCTAAATCGACCGAAAACAATCCCAACTCCATGCATGGATTCGGGATGATGTCATGATGATGAAAAAGGAAGGCGATTTATAAATCGGGCGATAGAATTTCCATGCAATCGATATCGGACATTTCACATGCAAAGGAAATTGGGCGAAACCAATTTAAGAGTGCACAAATCGGACGAATTAGACAGGTATTACACGTGGCAGGAGAAGAATAAATCGCCGAAGACACACTCAACCAACACTAAATCGGGCGATTTGAGGTCCTAAGAAGCTATCGGCGAAACCATGATTCGTGGCAGCACAAATCGGGCGAATTGGACGACGACATGATGGTAAAAATACTCGGCAATCTCGCAAGGATTAATGGTCGAATCGGACATGAACATGTATGTACGAAATCGGGCGATTTCATGCACAATGCACGATCGATCAAAATCCACTCGCGCGAGATCAAATCGGGTAGAACCTAGTGTGAACCTTAGCAAATCGATGAAGGGATATCTCGTGGAATCGGGCGATTTTCAAGCTTTCCAAATCGAATAAATCGAACAACACTTAGATATTTCGCCGAGCTTCTTAGATTAGAAGTTAGTACTAACATAACTTAGAAATTGATTGGGCGGGAAATTAACCTAGACTCGAAGCTAACGATTGATAGTCTAGCAAAATTTATGAAGTCAAATAATTCAATTCGACCAAAGTATAATGAAGACGTAATACTAATACGACAATATTGATTTAAAAGGTTGCACGTTAGGAGCTAACGGGGAGAACACTAATTACGCTCGGACGACATGTAAGTAGAAATCCAACTACGACACATAACTTGTTTGAATGTACTTGCTTTATGCGACTACATGCTTCGGTGATTTCATGTTTACGTGATTTAATTGATATGTCTTCATGTGAATGTGTCTGAAGTTTTTAATTGGATGACTAGGTGCTTCGAGGTTTACCTGAATTGTGTTTACTTGATATTACGTGACTAAGTGCCTCGATGATTACATGAATTACGTGGAATAATTGTATATTCGGTCTCTTGGTAATATCGTCTGGCATTTGTTGCATTTTCATACTCACGTGCATACACTATCATATGTGGGAGGGTTGTATGAGTCGAGTATGCATATATATGGTGTATCGCTTGAAAGCGATTGATACATTGCCGATATGGGCATGTGTTGTCGACTCAGTTGAGTCAAGGGCTGTCCACTATGCCACCAGGGCGACGTTTAGCGTCGTCAAACTATTATGTAAAATATATGGATTACGATTAGGGCAGATGTCCCGATGGCGAAAAGGCCGTATACATATATTATTATTATTGTACACGTAATGAAATATATTTAGGCGAATGAGGCCGTACCTGTATTATATTATTACTATTATGTACCTAATGAAATATATTAGGGCAATGCCCGCAGGCGAAGTGACCGCGTATATACATATATTATTATTATGTATCTAATGAAATATATTAGGGCGATGCCCGTTGGCGAAAGGGCCGTATATACATATATTATTATTATGTATCTAATGAAATATACTAGGGCGATGCCCGTTGGCGAAAGGGCCGTATATACATATATTATTATTATGTATCTAATGAAATATATTAGGGCGATGCCCGTTGGCGAAATGGCCGTATATACATATATTATTATTATGTATCTAATGAAATATATTAGGGCGATGCCCGTTGGCGAAAGGGCCGTATACATATATTATTATGTATCTAATGAAATATATTAGGGCGATGCCCGTTGGCGAAAGGGCCATATATATGTATGTTTATGTTATAATTGGGCGATGCCCGTGACGGTAGGGTGCGACCTGGAGGGTGCGACCTGAGGGTATAAGCAACACAGGGTGGAACCCTGGTGTAGGCAACCTCAGCGTGGGCTACCAGCGTGAGCGACCGCCGACAGTCGGGGACGCCCGGGTACATATGGCAACCTAGGGGAACGATGTGCATCCTAGGTATGACCATCCGGCGTGGACCGCTGTCTATTTGTCCCTAGTGGACGTGAGCTCTTTGTGGTGCATAGTGAGATTAGCCGAGGGCCCTGAGTGATGTTAGTACGAATATGATGAGCATCGGCGCAGATCGCCTTTGCGAAGTATAGGTGCATCGGCGCGGATCGCCTTTGCGTAGGTAGTATATGCATTGGCGTGGATTGCCTTTGCGAGGAAGGGACATGTGCATACATGCATGATTTCTGCTTACTGAGCCTCGGTGGCTCATTCTTTTATGTTATGTGTTGTAGGTACTTACGATCACGGTACGTGATCGCCTAGCTGGCAAGGCCTATCTTTTGAAGCTTCCGAGCGTCTTTTGGGGGTGGACGTGTGTGTATGGATGACGACATGTGAGGCCGGGCGCATAGGAGTTTTTGCTGTGCCATCGCAACCGTCCCGAGTAATTATGAACTAGGATTAGGGTGTAATTAGGACTTGAAGAAATTATTCTGTCGCGTAGTTATATTCTTTTGACGTGTGCAGGACACGAACTCCTTATGAAGAAGGAAAAATTTCTACCGTATTTTCGTATACTGTAAGTTATCGTACCATTAGACACTTAGAGTTAAGCTAGAAATGGTAGCGATGGCTAGGGTCGCTACAGTTGGTATCAGAGCTTCGGTCACAGGTTCTGTAGACTGTCCATACACACACACCCAAAAGCGCGGAAGCAGCCTTGCCTGTAAGTGTTATGAATATTATGCTTATGTGCTTTTAATAATGTGCCTCCTTGTTTCACTAATTGAAGAATGACTAGCGAGTCTAGAGAATTAATTGACGAGTCGAGTCGCGGGGTGACAACTGGATCACCTACGAATGAACAGAGCTCAATGCTCCTACACCTCACCGAATTGGTCCAACAACAGTCGGATCAAATCGGCGAACTGAAAGACCAAGTTAGTTAACTCAAGGGTCTGATCTACGATCTTATCGACAAACAGAGTTCCTTCGACCCCCATAGATCCTCGTACCCGGGGATAGTAGGAAGGGAATTCCCAGAACGGAACCCTCCAGCTCCTAGGGATATTACCAACCCTATTAGATTGGAAATCCAAGTTTCCCAAGCTCAGAAGGGAAAGCGAAAAATGGGTGATAGGACCGGGCCAGCTCAACGGTCCGACCCGAATAAGGGAAGGCCTCAACCTTTTCCACCCACCATACCAATGTGCCGAAGATGTGCGCGGCGACACCAGGGAGTCTGCAACTCACAGAAGGCGAACTGCTTCAAGTGTGGCAAGGCGGGCCACTATTCTAGGGCGTGCCCGGGAAAGGGACCGGAAAGCCAAACCGATGGTCAAGCAGAACCATCAACAGGGCCAGCTAGAGCATATGCAACCATATCGGAGGAAACAGAGGAGAACCCGCCAGTGGAGACAGGTAACCTACCCGCTCATCAAACCATCATCATGCATCTTAGTAACTTAGAAGCCACACACCCTTGTGTACTCTTTACTTACGTGGCGAGACTCGAACTTTCTTCTGGTTAATTTGAGTACAAGCATGAAAGTCACCATTTCTCCCGAAACTTCGACCCGAACTGATCAAGACCATGATCTCCCTTCTTGAATATTCTTTCCTTCTGGAGTGTAATTACGAGGCTACATTCTGCTCTCTTCCGCATGACAGATCTAAACCCCGTAATGTCGGAATGCGACCCTGACTCAATCTTTCCGACCTCCTATAAATCATGCATGTTCAGTAGCCGAGTGGCGCAACGGAAGCGTGATAGCACTCGGAAATTTCAATTTCTGCCTAAAATCTGAATTATAGCCATTTCGGATAGCTCGTCGAAGCGGATGTAGGTTTGACTAGATTAGGCGACACACACATCTGCTTGATCCAGAGTTCGCTGATAGGATTTGAGACGACAAGCGAGACCCTATGATCTTGTTTCCTCTCCTTCTATTCCGAATAGAATACCCTTCTCTTCTGTCGCAACATGAACATTCTTTCTCGAACCTCTAGGAATAAAGGATAAGTAGATCGTTTTAAGGGAAGAGTAGGTTAAGAACTAGTCGTAAAACTTCGCTCCCGCATAGGAAAATAGGATGACTGTTGAGACACGGACCCTACAGTCACCACGTAGGAAGTCTGTATAAATCTTAGGTGAAACCTTGACTTTCAGGAAACTCGACGAAGATGGCATGAGCCTAGAAAGGGGTACCATTTCGTCGAACAATAGATCGGTGATACGACCTTTCCTAGTTACTCCCCTTAGCTCCTCGAGGCAATATGGAATTCGACTACCTTGATGCAATCTTCCTACCTACGTTACTATAATATCAGCCCACTAAATCCAAGACTACCTGAAAGATCTTATTCTAACCCTTATAGAATTTTCCCCCTGATCAAATGTTTAATTTTCGTCGCCACGTGAAGATTATTTTCCCCTCTGAAGAAATGACAACTAGGCGAGCCTTCTAAAAGGATAGGGACACGTTATAAGCCCGTTGTAGTTTTCCTTTCCCTGTGGCTGAAGCCCAAGTATTTAGATCAAATATTTATACGTGCTGCAACGAGATCGTAGTCATCATCATGACCGATAGATCAAGGAGGACGGCCAAGATAAGCCTTAGGCACGAAAAAAAAAAGAAAGCCGAAGTCTTATTCCCTTTGCTTTCATTCCCTATCTATTCGTAATGCTTAGACCGAGATGACCTTAGAGCTAAGATAAACAACTTCGATCTTGTCTAAGGAGTGCAAAGTTTGGAAAATTTCATGAGAATTCACTAGTTCCATTCTTCCTAATAAGGAAACACCCTTGCGAGCAATACGGTGAATCTTCATCACCTAACTAAACTAGCTCAACTCCCTACCCATCTTCGCCCCGACTTATCCCAGCTAACGGAATTTCGGGGGCGAAATTCTTTTAAGGGGGGAGGATGTAATGCCCGGAAATTTAATTACGGGATTTATTGTATAATTAAGGGTGGAAATAATGAATTAGGGATATCGTAGAATTAATTACGTTAGGAAGATAGGATTTTGGGTGAAATATTTTGTTTAGGGCATGTAATTAATTCGTGCGCGATATATGTCTACATGCTCCTACATGGCTTATGTGTCTATGATTGCATGCAATGTGATTCATATGAACTATGTGTCATAAATTGATAGAGTAAGATTATTTTGAGCACAAAGTGCGATAAGACACTTTCGTGTTTTATGCCCTGAAGTGATTATTGCATTTAAATGACTACATGATATACGTGTTACATAAATCTATAAGTTAAACGTCTATGTGACGATGGGAGTTATGTGGTGATGTGAAACCTTGCGAAGTTAATTAAAGGTCACGGTGACGTTACGAGTTAAATAGGGATTTCCGAAAGTATGAAAAAGGAAGATAGAAATAAACACTAATGGCTAGATTGGAGTTGAGGCTAAGATTTTCTTGGACTATGAATTATCTAGTTGGGTTAAACATTTAAATTTAGGCCCAAATCATACTTGGCGAAATCTTAGAGACAAGGTTCCTTAAAATAAGGAAAACCCACGTCTCCACACCATGTTTCATCCATTTCACCTAAAGAAAATATCTAATCCTACCCTAAAACCCCAAAACACTCAGCTAAGCAACTAACGAAAGCAAGAGGGAAAGGAGAAGAAGAAGCCGAGAGCCAAAAATCGAACCAAGAACACCTCAACTAGCTTAGGATTTCGAAGTTGGTAAGTAAAACACTCTTCTTTAAGCTATTAATTTCGTACAGTATGTGTGGTTGAGGGTATTAATGGCATTTAATGCAAGTAGTGAAGAAGAATGCTGAAAGAACCCTAAATGCGAGATATAAATGCATGCTAAGGTCTCAATTCGGACAAACTAACTACCAAATAGTTTAAGGTGCGATTTAGAACTTAGGAGGGTGCTTTTAAATTAGGAATCTTAAGATTACGGCATAGAAGGAAACCTAAGAACTGAGAAATTAGGGCAGATAGGACGATAGAGATGATTTCGGGTAGATGACTTAGATTTGGATCAAATCGGGCGATTTAGTTTTGATACATCACAAATCGGCCGGTTAGTTGCATGAGGGAAATCGATCGAAACCAGTCCATGTGGGATACAAATCGGACGATTTGAACAAAACACCACGTGGCATTAGGAGAAGAAATCGCCGATACTTAGTTGAACAAACCCTAGAAATCGGGCGAATCCATGCAAGCTTGAAATCGGGCGATTTCACTCATGGAATACCCTAAATCGACCGAAAACAATCTCAACTCCATGCATGGATTCGGGATGATGTCATGATGATGAAAAAGGAAGGCGATTTATAAATCGGGCGATAGAATTTCCATGCAATCGATATCGGACATTTCACATGCAAAGGAAATCGGGCGAAACCAATTTAAGAGTGCACAAATCGGACGAATTAGACAGGTATTACACGTGGCAGGAGAAGAATAAATCGCCGAAGACACACTCAACCAACACTAAATCGGGCGATTTGAGGTCCTAAGAAGCTATCGGCGAAACCATGATTCGTGGCAGCACAAATCGGGCGAATTGGACGACGACATGATGGTAAAAATACTCGGCGATCTCGCAAGGATTAATGGTCGAATCGGACATGAACATGTATGTACGAAATCGGGCGATTTCATGCACAATGCACGGTCGATCAAAATCCACTCGCGCGAGATCAAATCGGGTAGAACCTAGTGTGAACCTTAGCAAATCGATGAAGGGATATCTCGTGGAATCGGGCGATTTTCAAGCTTTCCAAATCGAATAAATCGAACAACACTTAGATATTTCGCCGAGCTCCTTAGATTAGAAGTTAGTACTAACATAACTTAGAAATTGATTGGGCGGGAAATTAACCTAGACTCGAAGCTAACGATTGATAGTCTAGCGAAATTTATGAAGTCAAATAATTCAATTCGACCAAAGTATAATGAAGACGTAATACTAATACGACAATATTGATTTAAAAGGTTGCACGTTAGGAGCTAACGGGGAGAACACTAATTACGCTCGGACGACAGGTAAGTAGAAATCCAACTACGACACATAACTTGTTTGAATGTACTTGCTTTATGCGACTACATGCTTCGGTGATTTCATGTTTACGTGATTTAATTGATATGTCTTCATGTGAATGTGCCTGAAGTTTTTAATTGGATGGCTAGGTGCTTCGAGGTTTACCTGAATTGTGTTTACTTGATATTACGTGACTAAGTGCCTCGATGATTACATGAATTACGTGGAATAATTGTATATTCGGTCTCTTGGTAATATCGTCTGGCATTTGTTGCATTTTCATACTCACGTGCATACACTATCATATGTGGGAGGGTTGTATGAGTCGAGTATGCATATATATGGTGTATCGCTTGAAAGCGATTGATACATTGCCGATATGGGCATGTGTTGTCGACTCAGTTGAGTCAAGGGCTGTCCACTATGCCACCAGGGCGAAGTTTAGCGTCGTCAAACTATTATGTAAAATATATGGATTATGATTAGGGCAGATGTCCCGATGGCGAAAAGGCCGTATACATATATTATTATTATTGTACACGTAATGAAATATATTTAGGCGAATGAGGCCGTACCTGTATTATATTATTACTATTATGTACCTAATGAAATATATTAGGGCAATGCCCGCAGGCGAAGTGACCGCCTATATACATATATTATTATTATGTATCTAATGAAATATATTAGGGCGATGCCCGTTGGCGAAAGGGCCGTATATACATATATTATTATTATGTATCTAATGAAATATATTAGGGCGATGCCCGTTGGCAAAAGGGCCGTATATACATGTATTATTATTATGTATCTAATGAAATATATTAGGGCGATGCCCGTTGGCGAAAGGGCCGTATATACATATATTATTATTATGTATCTAATGAAATATATTAGGGCGATGCCCGTTGGCGAAAGGGCCGTATACATATATTATTATTATGTATCTAATGAAATATATTAGGGCGATGCCCGTTGGCGAAAGGGCCATATATATGTATGTTTATGTTATAATTGGGCGATGCCCGTGACGGTAGGGTGCGACCTGGAGGGTGCGACCTGAGGGTATAAGCAACACAGGATGGAACCCTAGTGTAGGCAACCTCAGCGTGGGCTACCAGCGTGAGCGACCGCCGACAGTCGGGGACGCCCGGGTACATATGGCAACCTAGGGGAACGATGTGCATCCTAGGTATGACCATCCGGCGTGGACCGCTATCTATTTGTCCCTAGTGGACGTGAGCTCTTTGTGGTGCATAGTGAGATTAGCCGAGGGCCCTGAGTGATGTTAGTACGAATATGATGAGCATCGGCGCGGATCGCCTTTGCGAAGTATAGGTGCATTGGCGTGGATTGCCTTTGCGAGGAAGGGACATGTGCATACATGCATGATTTCTGCTTACTGAGCCTCGGTGGCTCATTCTTTTATGTTATGTGTTGTAGGTACTTACGATCACGGTACGTGATCGCCTAGCTGGCAAGGCCTATCTTTTGAAGCTTCCGAGCGTCTTTTGGGGGTGGACGTGTGTGTATGGATGACGACCTGTGAGGCCGGGCGCATAGGAGCTTTTGCTGTGCCATCGCAACCGTCCCGAGTAATTATGAACTGGGATTAGGGTGTAATTAGGACTTGAAGAAATTATTCTGTCACGTAGTTATATTCTTTTGACGTGTACAGGACACGAACTCCTTATGAAGAAGGAAAAATTTCTACCGTATTTCGTATACTGTAAGTTATCGTACCATTAGACACTTAGAGTTAAGCTAGAAATGGTAGCGATGGCTAGGGTCGCTACAAAAACCCTAGTTCTTGAGGAAACTTGGTATTTTAGAGTGTAAGAGTTCTGGGTTTAAAATGATTCTTGGAGACGATACTGCTGGACATATGTTTTAGGGTTTGATAGAAATCGGACAATTTAGGATGTGCAGTAGAAATAATTTCAATATTATAAGATATCGAGAGGTATTTAGGAGAAATGTCGACATTGCTGAAAATTCGAGCTCGACATTTTACATGTCTCGACATTTTGTCCGAGCTCGACATTTTTGTACGCTCGACAATTTGAGCTAGACTTAGAAATGTATTCGACATTTTTCCTTTAAAAGCTCGACAATTATATGGTTTCAACATGAGGCCTCGACATTGTTAGATGATCCCGACATTTATATTATATCGACATTTGTAAGGGTTTTAACATTCATGTCTCGATATTTAATAGGTATAGTCTCGATATTTCTATGCTAAAGGTTTCGACATTTATTCTCTGCTCAATTATGTGCCTCGACATTTTACAATGATGTCGACTTTTTCAAGGAATGAGGAGCTCGACATTTACTTCCACATAATATTTCGATTGGCCATTTTTTTCTTTAGGAAGATGTCGAGATTAATAAGTTTATATTAACTAGGTTTCGAGCTAGACAGACCTCGACATTTTAAGAAGCTATATAAGTCTCGATATCATTAGTAGGTCTTGATATTAGTTGTTTAATACATTGGCGATAAACACATAGGGAGCTCGACATTTTCTTTTAATAATCTCGACATTTTAGTAGATGATTTCGACATTTTGGTTTAATTAATAAATTTTCGGTATTTTAGGGTTTTCTATAATTAGGGTTTGGGAACTTGAAAACTTATACAGTACAGCGAATATACTGATATGATAATATTTATTTATTCAGAGGATCGACTTATAGGGATTCCACCAGACTTTTTATTTGACGCTAGCAGGAGGACAGGTAGGTGGATTATCCATCTACAATACGTAAACACAATTATGTGTTTCTATGTGATTAAATGACTTATGTGATTTACGTGTTTTACGTATATTTTATGTGACATCACGTTTCATGTGTATTGCGTATATGCATGACATCGCACGACATGGTGAGGGATAATGACCACATTAGTGGTGACACCTTAAGGCTTAAGGTGTCGATTGAGCGGGGTAGTGTGTACCGATTTTGGCAGTCAGACTCGTAGCGGAGTTGAGGTTGGACTCGCTGGGCACCTGACGGGAGACAGACGTGAGCGATCTGTCTACTCGGGCGTGAGCGACCCGAGGTGCAAACCGTCGGACGAGTTGTGTAGCGGAAGGGGCGACCTGATAGGAGGACGTTGACATGATCGATCAGCGCACTATCGGCATGGGCACCGCTAGTCTGTCGTTAGCGACCAGACGATATATTTTATTTTATTGCACGCGAGGTGCCGAGTCCATCCTAGAGCCCTGACATTGAGATACGATAGAAATGTGAGAACGAGCGTGCATTATATCATGTTGCGAGAATTGGGAGTTGGGAATGAGCATTCACGTGCATACATGCATCTTTCTTCACCTACTGGGCAATTCGCTCAGTGTTTACGTGTTGTAGGTACCGAGTCTGACGCTGACACGCGTCAAGACTGAGGCGGCTGGTGGCGGTGCTCCACGGACTTTTGAGGGCGGGGCGGTACATGGATGAAGACCTGTGGAGCGGCGATAGGGTTTTTGATCTTTTGACATTTTGGGGCTTCGGCCGATTGTACAGATACTATTATGTAAAATAATATTTTGTTGTATTATAATATCTTTTAGGAAAAAGTTTTAATTAGACGGGCCTTCCGCGGCTTACGTTGCGGAAATCCGCCAATAATCCTAATTAGAAAAGTAGGGTCGCCACAAAAGGACAACGGCGAGGATATCATCGAGTCTCTTGAGAAAGGACCAAAAGAAGTCTGGATCACAGTCAGTGGTGATGATACAGTTACTCCAGCAGTTCAAGGAGGCACAATGCTCAAATCTCCTTTGCAATACACTGATGCGGCAAAGAACCAACTAAAGCAGACCTTCTGGCAAGAAATTATTTGATGCAAGCTTTGCCCAATGACATACTTATCCAAGTCGATAGCTTCCAACTGCTAAAGCAATATAGGATGAAGTCGCAAAATTAATGCAAGGAACAGAGAGTGGACTAAGAGCTAAGAAAGCCAACCCTTGCAGCATACGATTCCTTCAAGGCTAAGCCCGATGAGGAATTTTTTGAGACCTACAACAGGTTCATGGTCCTCGTAAACGAACTATGGAAGATAAGCATCATAAAAACGAACATGGAACTCAATGTTAAATTCCTCACCTCACTACATCCAGAATGGAAGAGAGTCACCACACACTTCAGGCTTAACATGGACCTCGATCAAATTGACATTCACAGCGTTTATGAAAGGCTGGAGCAGCACAGTGACGATGTTCGTGAAGCAATCGGAGATCAGAAGGGTAAGGCATCCATGGACCCCTTCGCCCTAGTAACAGATACCACTCTTATGAAAAATGCAAAAGCTACAAAGAATAAGTCTGCTAAGTCTTCCAGTCCATTAGACAGTGAAGACTTCGGATCAGAATCAGACCCCGAATTCAAAGACTTCGAGAAGCATGTGGCTTACGTAACGAAAAGAATGGCAAAACAGTACTTCAAAAAATCATCATCATCCGCCAACCGACAAAGGGTCAAGTCAAGTTCCAAACAGCCACCAAAACCCTTTCAAAGCCTGACACTAGAAACGACTCTGAGCCTAGCAAATGTTTCAAATGTGGAAAGCCTGGGTACTTTGCTAGAGACTGCTACGTTCCCAAGAAGAAGGATAAGGAGTACTACAGTCGAAAACTTTAGTTGCTCAAGCAGAAGAAATCTGGAGTAGCATTGATGGCTGATCAGGACCACTGGCTGGACGACACGTCTGAAAGTGAGTCAGACAATGTAGCCCTGATGGCTCTGGTGGAAGAAGGTGATTCTGAGCAGAAGGATCTGGAAGCTAATGTTGGTGATGAGGACAAGAAGCTGTTCTCAGGAAAGGAGGTAGAATCTTTTAACCAAAGACTGCACCCTGAATTCAAGAAAAATATATAATACATCAAAATGAACTTAATTACTTCAGATCAACAGAAGTGAAATTAGTTCATACATTAGAGGATCTAGATACGACACAAGAAGTAAATAGAGAAACTAGTTTAGCTGACTCGAGAGCCAACTTAGCTGAATCTGAATCAAAAGCCAATGACTTACAAGCTCGGTTTGACAATAACTATGCATGTATACTTAAGCAATTACGAGATAATAGCAATTTAAATTGTCTGTTAGAAGTAGCACAGTTGAAAATCCATAGTCGTGACTTAGAAAAAGAAGGTTTGAAAACATAGATTAGCGAGCTAAAGGAAATGGACAACGGACGAAGATGAGCGAATTACTAAAACATGCGAATTCGAACTTTTAAGCATAGGGCGTATAAAATTGTATGCTAGGATTAAGAAGCTAGAGACCTACTTACCAAGAGAGGACAAACATATAGAATGATCTTTATGAATAAGCCTAGAGACATAGAATTTATGACCCACGTGAAGGATTAGGTTTCAATCCAGACTCTATCCCAATCGTGAAGAAATCCCTACCTCTTTATGACATTAGTTTCCTAGGATTAAATATGCCTAGTCTTATGCCATTCACGAGCTCATCTGCACTTGATGTGCTGGAGAAGAATAAGAGAAATAGAGAGGACTAGGCCGAAATCCCGCTTGACTGTGAGGAACTGAATAATAGTTACAGGACAAGGGAAATACCTTTGTCTGATGACTATTTACCTATTTATACGCCCTCATCTGAAGAAGTAGGTGTCGAAAAACCAACCTCTAATGCATATATATTTGCTATAATCAGAAATATCTGATTTGCGATCAAATCTAGAGTCAGAAAGGATAACTTTCCAAATAGAGAATGAAATACTGCTTAGTATAATTTCCTCACTTGAAAACCAAATCTACACTAGTAGAACTACAGCCTCAACTCTAGAGTCCAAAAAGACAACCTTTCAGATAGGGAATGACATACTACTTAGCATAATTTCCTCACTAGGAAAACAAATAGACACCAGTACGGGCTCTGCCTCTCTACAAATCTCTCGTGCTAACTCTCAAACAAATATCCCAACCAAAACTAGATCACAAAGAAAGTAGATTGGATCTAGCAAATCCAACCTTACTAAGTCATTGTTTACTAAGTAAGAAAGGGAAGGAGAAAGCCGCAGGAGAGCCTAACAAAGAACGATGTCGTTTATTCCCCTAGGAAGAAGGATCCCGTTAATTTCAAAGCGTCTAGTTCAAATTTTTATAGTAGGGGTCTAGTGTGTGCTAAGAATTGTTTTGTTGAACCTCCATCTATTATTCTTAAGCCATGACGATGCCCTTGTCTTAAATGCTCAATATAAATCAGCAAATGCCAGCACGACAAAGGGAACATCACGACCTTCCCATAAGTCAGAATACAGATCTTCCGAAAGAAAAGGACACGCGACAAAACAAAATCCCATAAAACTGAAGTAAAAGCTGAAGTTATAGGAATGCGCAGCATATGGGTTACAAAACAAGAACTTCAAGCTTGGACCAAGTAACCATATGGAATCATAAATAAATCTAGCGCTGAACTTATAACTAAACCCGTAAGAATCTAGCGCTGAACTACAAAACTAATAAGGGAGGACCCTTCCTTAAATGGATACCTAAATCCCATTAATTCGTTTTGCAGATCCGTCATGTGTGGATACTTGATTCTGGTTGCTCCACACACATGACATGAAGAAAAGAGCTGTTGAGCAACTACACCGAACGCTTCGGTGGTAATGTGCCCTTTGGAACAATCACGCGACTCCTATCTTAGGACACGATGACCTAGTTCATGACAATCTAACGATCAAGGAGGTTTCATACGTCGAGGGTCTAAGTCACAATTTGTTCAGCATAGGTCAATTTTGTGACAGACGACTAAAAGTTCACTTCCTTGCTGAGGGTTGCGGCGTTACTGATGAAGGTGGTAGGGAGCTTCTCACTGGAACTGGGAAGATGAATCTCTACACCATCAATTTGAAGACTACTCGACCCTCGTCCAAACTCTGTCTCATGACAAAGAGCTCAATTCAACAAAGTGCAAAGACTGTCTCACCTCAACTTCAAAACGCTGAATAAACTACATAGTGACAAACTAGTTAATGGACTACCAGCCTTGAAGTGTCACAAGGAACACCTTTGCAGTGCTTGTGAAATGGGGAAAATGAAAAGAGCATCACACAAGACAAAGCTCGTAGCTTCAACTTCTCGACAACTAGAACTACTACACATGGATCTGTGTGGACCCTGAGAGTATAAAGCATCAACGGACGAAAATAGGTTCTGGTGATCGTGGATGATTTCTCTCGATAGACATGGACAAGATTCCTTAGGACGAAAAATGAGACCCCAGATTTAATCATAGAATTTGTGAAGAAAACTCAAAAATCGCTAGAATGAAACGTTCAGGTGATCCGAACTAACAACGAGACTGAGTTCAGGAATCATAAGCTTGACAACTTCTACTCATCACTTGGAATCTCTCAGCAATTCTCAGCAGCTAGGACACCCCAACAGAATGGAGTCGTGCAAAGGAGGAATCGTAGTCTGGTTAAAGCAGCTCGCACAATGCTAATACAGTCGAAACTTCCTCATTTCCTCTGGACCGAAGCAGTCAACACAGCTTGTTTCACCCAAAACAGAACAAGTATTCACAAATGATTCGGGAAAACTCCATACGAGCTCCTCAACAAATGAATACCCAATGTCGGATTTCTTCGGGTATTTGGCTGCAAATGCTTCGTTCTAAATGTTAGAGAAGATCGAGGAAAATTTGATCCTAAAGCAGTCGAAGGGGTATTCATTGGATATTCTGCTGAGTCCAAGGCAGACAGAGTTTACCTACCACAAAAGAGAACCGTCATGGAAAGTGTAAACATGACGTTCGATGAAGCGCAATCTATCGCTTCTGGATAGATAAGTCCAGAACCCGGATTCATAAGAGTGTTCACTGAAGATCAACACAACTCTCCACCCAAAGAAAGACCAGCCACTTTTAAGACATTCGATGAAGATGAGATGGATCTTCTGTTTGATCAAATATATCTATGCCTTCATCCACGATTGGGCCCTTCTCAAAACAACGAGAGTAGTGACACATCAGATTCATCTGTGCACAGTTCAACTGGGACTGACGAGATGCCCTTAAGTTGCCAACCTCAAGTCACCACGACTCCTCAACCAGCTCACAATGAAGATGTGGAATCCCTTCGGATAACTCTGGAAACGAAGCTCAAACCCCTATTGAAATCTCTAACACCAGCGAGACTGAAGCAAGTGAAGAACTTAGCAACGAGGAATCGATTCAACCACTTCCCCACACAAGGAAATGGACGAGAGCTTACCAATTGTCTCAAATCATCGGAGATCCAAATCAAGGAATAAGCACCCGATCCTCAACAGTGAATGAGAAGCTATACGCCTGTTTTCTGAGTCAAACCGAACCAAGTAAGATAGAAGATGCATTAGAAGATCCAGTCTGGATATATGCAAGAAGAAATCAATCAATTACAGCGACTCAAAGTGTGGAGATTAGTCTCAAGACCACCGGACAAAACCATTATAGGAACAAAGTGAGTCTTTAAGAACAAAAGAGATGAAGTTGGGATTGTCATTAGGAACAAGGCTCGATTGGTGGCAAAAGGTCACAATCAACAAGAAGGAATTGACTACGATGAAACCTTTGCCCCCGTTGCTCCAATCGAGGCCATCCGACTCTTTCTCGCTTTCGATGCCCACCAGAACTTCACTGTGTACCAGATGGATGTCAAGATAGCCTTCCTAAATGGTGTCTTGAAAGAAGAAGTCTACGTGGCACAACCTGCAGGCTTTGTGAGCGAAACTCACCCTGACTATCTGTACTTTCTAGAGAAGTCTCTCTATGGACTCAAACAAGCCCCACCTGCTCGGTACGAGGCACTCTCAGATTTTTTGATTAAGTCAGGGTTCACAAAAGGGAAGATTGACACAACTCTCTTCATCAAAAGACATAAATAAGGAATTCTCCTTGTTCAGATATATGTAGACGACATAATTTTTGGGTTCCCAAATCCTAAGTTGTGCAAAGAATTCAGTGATCTAATGAAGAAAAAGTTCGAGATGAGCATGATGGGAGAATTCAACTTCTTCCTTGGACTTCAAGTCGAACAACTTCCAGAGGGCATCTTCATTAGTCAATCAAGAATATCCACGACATACTCAAGAAGTACAACTTGGATAACTCAACAAGGAAGAACACCCCGATGTCTGCCTTCTGCAAGCTCGACTCGGACCCAGAAGGAAAGCCGGTCAATCCCACCACATATAGAGGAATCATCGCATCATTCATGTACTTGACATCAAGCAGACCTGACATCGTGTTCTCCACATGCCTATGTGCTCGCTTCCAAGCCAATCCAAAGGAGTCACACATGCTAGCTGTGAAAAGGATCATGAAATATCTTAAAGGAACCCCGACGCTCGGACTATGGTATCCTAAGAACTCAAACTTTCAATTACTTAGTTATATTGACGCCGATTTTGTAGGATGTAGAATGGACAAGAAAAGTACATCTCGAGGCAACGATTCTTAGGTGACAAATCAGTAAGTTGGTCATCTAAGAAACAAAACTGTGTTTCCACCTCCACTGCTCAGGCGGAGTATGTTGCTGCCGCCAGTTGCTGCTCTCAAATCATGTGGTTGCAAACACAACTACAGGATTACGGGTTTGATTTCAATAGCACACCTATCTATAGCGACTCAAAGAGCGCAATTGCTATCATATGTAACCCTGTTCACCATTATCGCACAAAGCACATAGATCTTAGATATCACTTTATAAAAGACCATGTGGAGAAGGGCACAATTGCTATGTATTTTGTAAATCCTGAGGTTCAACTGGCTAACTTATTTACCAAGGCTTTGGATAAAACACGATTCCATTTTCTTGTATCTGAGTTGGGAATCGCGACCCTTAATCCATTTCATACCACAACGTCTTTTGTAAAGTGTACTTATTTGGTGTCTTACTTAGCAATCTTATTTTCTTAATCTAAGGGAAGTGTCTTTGCATATATTAAGAGGGAGCTGGATAATATATGCTTACGTTGAGGGGGAGATTTTGAACGATATGCAATAATTTAGGGGGAGTTTTAAAATATTTAATTTTTCTTTAATAAGATTTTGAACTAAAATTTTCAATTCATTTATGCTTTTCTCAGCGATAGGTTTTATTTTAGAGGTTCTAACTCTCAGAAAAAAAAAAAGATATTGCAAAAATCACTCTCACAATGCAAACTATGAAAATTACATTATCAAAATACGTAAAACATTCCCAAAAGCTAATACGCCTTGTAAGAACCCAAAAGAGAACAGCCACTAAAGTGACAAATAAGCACATAAGAAGCATCCAAATTGCGTTTAAAATTACGCCTTAACTCTTACTGCTCTTTCTCTTTTCCATGATCCTGCTGCTGCGACCAGTCCATTAACGTGAGCAAGAATTCCGAGTATAAACAGATATGAGACGCGTAAGTTGATGTTTAATGGTTTTGCAGTGTCGTTCGAGCCATGTCTATTTATAGGCATGAATTGAACCACAAAATCATTGTTGTCCCGAGCCCGACAATCACAATATTTGATATAGACGAATTTTTTACTTGAGGGTTCAGCGCCGCGAATGAAAACGACGTTTTCTTCGTCGATTATCATATTCTGCCTCACACAAATCGATCTTGAAAAACTCGTAGATTTGATATTTATTTTGGTATTTGATCAAGAAATTAATGTTAAGGGGTTCATTATTGAACTCTGTGTTCTAGATTTGTAGAACGCTTCGTATAGGTCTTAGCGAATTCCCCTTTCTTTCGTGCAAATTCGGGAAAAGCTTAAGTTACCCAAATTTCCTACTCTCGCGAATTTACCTTTTGCCCTCTTACAAATTCGGGTACAAATCTCTCGGCGAATTTGCACAGGTTCAAACATTTCCCGAATTTCAAATTCCATCCTTTATTTATATGTCAAAATCATCCGAATTTGCTCTCCTCAAAATCGCCCGAATTTGTCCACGACTTAGAATTTCTCGGCGAATTCACACAGCTCCAAGCTTTACCCGAATTTCAAGTTCAACCTATTTATATCAATATCGCCCGAATTTGCCTTCACTTCACCTTCATCACCAAAAACTATTCAAGAAAACCTCTCGACTACAAAGCGAAATTATTCGCATCTGCCTTCAAATCCATGTTTTTGCTCAAATTTCTGCGTTTCCCACAGAATTTCGGTAAAAACATTTCCGGATCTGATAAATGTCCCGTATTTCTCTTTGTCATTTACAGTGTTGCGCGATTTAGGGTTTAAGGGTTTAGGATAAAATTGGAATCTCGCCCAAAATTGCCGTGTGTTCTTCGAATTCCGCGACTTGTTACTGTAGCTCGAAAATCGCCTGAATTTCGTATGATTTTTCATTCGGCAAAAAGCTCTATCGTCCGAAATTGCTTTGGAGCATGGCGCCCGAAATTGCTTTGAACAGCATTTCGCCCGAAATTGCTTTTAATATTTCTTCGCCCGAAATTGCTTTGAATATCGTTTTGCCCAAAGTCATTTTGAAGGGCATTCGCCCGAGTTTGCTATGAACAGCATTTTGGCCGAAATTGACCATCGCCCGAATTCCGCCTGAATTTTCATTCGGCGAATTTGCTCTATTGCACGCTGTTTAAACCCGAAATTGCGAATACAACTAACAAACATACATACATCATCACAACTTCGCCGAAATTCCATACTTGTCCATTCTCACTCATTCTGCCGAAGTTAACATACAAAGATGTGCAACGACATTAAAGCTCTAACTGGAATGACTTAGAAGCAAATTTTGGTCACATCAATATAGTTGAAATCTCTATGCTAGTTTTTTTGTGTGCATCCTTATCCCATACAAAAGGTACAATGGTGCGCGCTATCGAAGAGTTCCTTGCACCAGAAAAATGGGCCGAGAAAATACCCAACAACCCTGAGCTTGATCTTGACAAGACAAATTGCCCAGACCCCATAATCCTCCACATATTACGTAATCATCCCCTCAAAACTGCCCTAACAATCACTGAGAAGATCCCTAAAGTGTATGCTCAACAATTCAGGGACTCTCTTAAAAACCCAACTGATCGACCAGACACTACCAGCCTTATCGCTCAAATCGACAATACGCCTGTTATGCTCACTAAAATGTTTTACGTACAACACTCAATCCCCACTCTCCATAAACACAAATCCACATCAGTGATGAAAATCTCGTCACTGATTTTATCCTCACGGGATATAAAATCGGTCCCAGTCAAACAATCAGCCTTTCTGACTTCACTGCCAAAGACATTCCTCAACCTGGCGCACTCTCTTTCTCATCGTCAATAAGTGCCTATCTACAAAACACAGCGGACCCGACCGATTCAACCGCAGCATAATGCTCATCTTTTACGGCATCATTTTCAACAAAAATTATGATGTCGCCCAACTCATTTGGTCGAATCTGCTGGACCAGATAAGGCGACGAGATAACATCAAAGGGAAACGAGTCCTTTCCTACATGCGGTGGCTCCAAGTCTTTGTCAGACCCTTCATGGGCACATTTCCAGAGATCGAGAAATGGGACCCAACTGAGGCATACAACATACCCAAGCTCGGATCTCTCTACCGTCCAAGACAAAATTCGACCAAGAGGCGATGATCATTCCAGACCATTTCCTTCAACTACTTGACCCCAACACTCGGTTCGTCAAAGCCTCCTACGAGCAAATAACCTAGAAGACATCCTACGGTCAACACATCCCAGTTGAACCTAACCCAGGGAAAAGCCAACCCCACCAGCCAAGTCTAGGTCTAGGACGACCCGCATCCCCAAAACAAAAACACAAGAAAAAATCCAAAGGGGATGACGGGGAGTTGACAACTAGGTGACTAGGCTAACATTTTTCCTCCCAAGTGAAGAAATCCTTACGTGTCAATTTTAATCAACTTTATATGGATTATGATTGGTCTATTTCTATTGGAATAAATGTCGATTGCATCTGTACAATGCTGATGACAAAAGGGGAATCACGCGAATCGCAAAGGCAAAAAACATGCTCGCATGCGCACTCACTCGAGAAGAATACATTCGGGTTAGTT
This sequence comes from Craterostigma plantagineum, assembly GCA_027422505.1. NCBI lineage: Eukaryota > Viridiplantae > Streptophyta > Magnoliopsida > Lamiales > Linderniaceae > Craterostigma > Craterostigma plantagineum. The sequence goes on along the minus strand of JAPQWV010000021.1, from coordinate 9,700,205 downwards.
CCTGCTCATCGGCTGGGATATGCTCCAAGTTACTCATGAAGGAACCCAACGAGTTGTGCAAGAAAGACTGGCTCTGCTCACCCATCAGTATGAACTGTTCTCGATGGAATCTGACGAGAATATAAGCTAGATGTATGTCAGATTAATGGGAATCATCAACCAAATGTTTTCTCTCGGAAAGAAGGTTCCTGACAGTGAACAAGTCAAAAAGATACTGAGATCACTGCCACGAGAATGGAATGCCAAGGTTACTGCCATCTACGAAGCAAAGGATCTAGAAGCACTGAGCATCTCCGAACTGATTGGATCGCTTATCTCCTACGAGATGATTCAAACGCTAATGAATGAGAAGTCGCAAACCAAAAATCAGAAGTCTATCGCATTCAAATCCAACGAATAAGAATCTGATTCTGACGATGAACGGGAAGGCCTGATGAATGACCTACCATGCTTACAGAGAGTTTCGAATAGAAAATGAGATTGAAAGGGAACTCCAGCAAATTCCAGAACAAAAACAAGGGAATCTCGACGTCGGGGAAGAAAATTAAAAAATGCTTCTAGTGCAACAAACCAGGCCACTATGCACATGAATGCCCAACAAATAACGATGAGAAACTGTAGAATACCATTTCTAATTGTGCTTGATTTTCTTAGTTGTCCTTGTAATTTGGGGCGTTTTGTATAGTAGTCCTTAGATTAGGACTAGTTTGATATTTATACCAAGCTTGTTTGGTATAAATACATGTAAAGCAATTGAGCTGAATAGAGAAAGTTTGAAAATTGATCCGAAAGACTTGTAATTCAATTTTTAGAGAGAGAAACAACAGTAACTTTCTCACTCTACTCGAATTCTCTATATCGTTCTTCAAATGAGTTTTTCGATCGAATCTTATTGATTATCATTATCGTCGAATTACTTTGAATTCTGCCTAGGATCTTAGAGTTGTTAATCGTAGGACCTAACAATTGGTATCAGAGCAGATTCGTTCTGTTTTGAATCGAAGATTGTTAGATTTGGATCGAAAATCATTTTCTGGTTACTGTTCATCGAAGAACAGTTTGGCGCGAAATTTTTTTCGCTCCAATAGCATATTCTGTGCTTAATTGACTTGAATTTGATGTTTCTGTGCTCGGTTAAGTGCTAAATGTTGATTTCGATCAAATTTGTAGCTGTTTGAACTTTGGATTTAGGATTGAATCGATTCTGCGAGTTACTGTTTGCGAAGAATATGAAGAACACGTTCTGATTTTGCTCAAATTCGACATATTTTGCTTCATAACGTGCTTAATTGATTGTTCGCGCGTAGTTAGTAACTGATTGCGAGCAATTGCCTGAAATTTCACTGTCTAATTCCTTATTTTTGATTGAATCCGCGCTAATCGTATTCAGTGAATTTTTCTCGATCGTTCGAAATTTTTCTCGCTAGGTTTACGATCGGATTAGTTTCTCGATCGAAAAACTTGGCGCGAGAATTTTTCTCGGTCAGAATACGAAGTCAGCGCTAGAATCGTCATCACTAGTAACGATTTTAGTTAGAAATAATTCTCGAGCTTTATTCAGCGAAGAACTTTTTTGAGAGAGACTAATTTTGACTTTGCATGCGTAAAAATTTTCTCTCGAAAAACTTTTTCGGTCAAACCTTTAACGGTTGACCAGGCGAAAATCATTTACACGCGAGAAACTTTTCTAGTCAACAGATTTATTTTGACTTGTCGAGAAACTTACTAACGTACTGTTTCTTTACGATCGAAATAAATTCACGATCAGGAAATTTTTCTCGACCGAACGATTTTGAGCAATTTATTTCGCTCATAAAATATTTCGCTGACTAACTTTCTCGCACGAGAACAGTAAACAGGATATTCGATTTCGACGAAATTATTTTCAATCAAACTTTAAAGATTGAATCGAAAATAATTCTCGAACTTATTTTTCGAATCAAACGCTACAAACAAACTTTGTCACTTGTGAAGCACATTACATCATCTTCAAACCTTCAAAACACTTAACGAAGATCCTTCAACAACTCGACTACAATACAAAATGGATGCTTAGTCGCTCGGAAATGACAACCGTCCATCGATTTTGCAAAGAGGCGAATATACCGTGTGGAGAAGCCGCTTCCTAAATTTCATCGCTCTAAAAGATCAAGCTGAAAACCTACTGCAGTCTCTTGAAGAGGGACCGACACAATTCTGGGTCCATGTACCCGGTGATGAAACAGCTACTCCTTCCAATTTCACCTTCTAGGCGACTAAAGGAGCCTAGGGAATACTCTCTAGAGGAAAGGGCTCGAGCTAAGGCTGATCTAGTAGCCATGAATATCCTCATGTAGGGCATCCCCAATGACATATACAGACAAATTGATAGCCTTTCATCGGCTAAAGGAATGTGGGATGATCTGCATTGGATGGTGCAGAGGACGGAAGTTGGCATAAAGGCCAAAAAGGCGAACATTCTCACAGCTTACGACTCCTTCAAAGCAAAGCCGGAGGAGAGTCTATACGAGATCTACCAAAGATACCTCACTCTTCTCAACGAGATTAGGAAGATAGAAATCACAAAGACTAATATGGAGACAAACATCAGATTTCTATCCTCTCTGCACACGGAATGGAAGAAAATATCCACTCAGATTCGACAAAATAAAGATCTAGAGAAGTTGGATGTCCATGCCGTGTTGACAATCTCGCACAATATGAGGATGATATCAGCCAGATTCTCAAAGAGCAGAAAGGCAAACAGACCGAAGACACCGTTGCCTTAGTCCCAGAGAAGAGGAGCTCAAGATCAAGAAAGGAAAAGATCGTTAGGCCTCCTTTATGTTCAGAGTCGGAAGAAGAATCAGACTCCGACGTTGAGCCAAATTTGAAAGCTCTAGGAAAGCAGTTAGCTCTCATAGGACAAATGATGAGCAAGAAGTACTTCAAGAAGAAGTCTTCAACCTCAGCCAACAGACTTCGGACTACAAGCTCTAAAAACAAAGAACGTGCACCACAGAGCTCCGAAGTCAAGACCCTAGGAGGCTAACAAATGCTTCAACTGTCGTAAGCCCGGTCACTTCGCCAGAGAGTGCACTCTTCCGAAGAAGAGAGATGCCAACTACTACTCCAAGAAGCTCCAATGACGAAACAGAAGGAAGCTGGAGTAGCTCTCATGGCCGAACAGGACCAATGGCTCGAGGACACATCGAGTTCTGAAGAAGAGAATCTAGCTCTCATGGCCCGTCTCGACAATGAATCAGAAGCCGAAACATCCAACCGTACGGACGACGACAACGCATCCACTTTGTCAAAAGAGGTAGTCTCTTCTTCCACATTATTGACCATGTTAGAATCATATCAAACACAATAAGCTAACATGAAACGTGACCAGAAAAGTATAAAGGAAGTAGAGAATAAACTTGAGAGATCTCCGGAGAAGATAGATAGTCTCGAATCAGAACTTATGAGCTCTAGTGCGAAAATAGAAGAACTTACTAAGAGCCTACATTCTAGAGAGACTAGTCAACCTCAATTAGGACAGCATAGTAAAAAGATTAAGGAACTAGAAGATAGGCTAGCAAATAACTACAATTGTTTGGTTAGGAATCTCAACGAGAAAGCCACCTTAAATTGTAGGATAACCGAAGCTACCTCTACGATCACTAACTTAGAAGCTCAATTAGAAATATCAAATGCTAAGGTTAGTGAGCTTAATAAGGAACTAGATGCCTGTCAAGCCGCTAAACTAACGGTAGAAAATAATTATGCTCTCCTAACTGAGGAACGCAAGAAGTTATATGCAATTTAAAAATTAGATGATCTTCTTACACGTAGGGGACATTCAGAACAGACGATATTCTTAAACAAGCCCAAGGATATAGAGTTCTATAATCCAATAGAATGCATAGATTACACTAACCCACGAGTTTTACGGAAGAAAGAAATGTATGATATTAACCACATGGGTTTAGCTGCAACCTCACTTAGAAACATTACGGAATCGACATATGAAAATGCTTTCGATTCATCTATTAAACAAGCCTCACATGGGCCTGAGATCCCCTTTGACTACAATGAACTAAATGAAAGAGACAAAAACAGGAAACCATCTCTAACACCCGTCAGTAATTTAGTTCAAATTCTACCTCCTGATTCTCAAACCCACTACGAGGAAGTCAAAAAGGTTAATTATCAAAATTCTCTCTACAAATCTCCTATCATAAAACAGATAGAGGAGTCACAGGCAAAATTAGATAAAGAACGAGAGAATTTCGAAGCTGAAAAGAAAAAGTTCTTTAAGGAGATGGAAAATCGCAAGGCTTCCTTATCCTCCCAAACTACCTCTCACGCTATTATAAAAAGCGTGAAAATCAAAAAATTGCCTTCGAAAGATCAAAAGAGCATTAATACTTCTATTAAAAGTGCTAAGACTAATTCTATTTCACCTACGTCCACAGGGAGCGTAGGGCCAGCACTGAAAACGAAGGTGAGAGTGTCTAGTTCTAAGATAAAGAATGAGCTAGTAGATTTGAATGTTTCTAAAAATGTTACTCCTTCTGTTACAATAAAAGACACTCGTAATAAAAGAGCCATTTCTACGTTCAAAATAATTGCTTCTACTTGTTTACTTCAGCCTATCACCTTTAGAAGCGACAATTTCGAAATAGGCTCTATGTAAAAAATTACCAATAATCATTCTGAAACAAATGCCACAAGGAAGACCAGTAGGAAACAAGATCCAGCCATAAAGAAAGCTTATGGCGCTGTACATGCCTGTACTCACCTAAGGTATCCCGTAAAGATTGAGTCCCCCAAGCACCTTAGGAGATTATCGAAAGAAAATATCTCTTCCTCGGTCAAACCTTCCAAAGCATTGTACGTGCTGAAATTAATCTTCCCTGCAAGGTTCAACCCAAATGTGTTCCTAAATCTCCGCCTAGGACGACAAAAGCCAAAAAGGCCAAGTCTCCTATAGAGGCAAAACCCAAACCCACTTCTCCGAAAGTGGAATGGGTTATTAAAACTCCTCCGAATTAAAATTTAGGAATCATATCTGAACCCAACTAAATCTGCTAATCTGAGAGGACCCATGCTTAAGTGGGTACCTAAAGCTCTCTAATTTGTTTTGGCAGGTCCACCATGTGTGGTACCTCGACTCTGGTTGCTCCACACACATGACTGGTAAACAAGAGCTGCTGAGCAACTACAAAGACCGACCAAACGGCAAAGTCAGATTCGAAAACAATGACTCAGCTCCAATTCTTGGATTTGGAGATATCATTCTGGAGAATCTGACAATAAAAGATGTCTCGTATGTCGAAGGCCTCCGCCATAACTTGTTCAGCATAGGCCAGTTTTGTGACAAAGGGTTCCAGGTGGTCTTTCATGCTGACCGGTTCAGAATTTTGGATAGTCAGGACACAGAACTCCTTCAAGGACTTCGGAAATCCAATCTTTACACGATCAACCTAACGTCTCTGCGGCCCTCGACAGCTGTATGCCTCATCTCTCAGATTGATTTACAGAGGAACAGCCTATGGCATCAACGACTGTCTCATCTAAATACGAAAAAGCTGGTTCACGGTCTTCCAACTATACTGCTACAAAGGGAGCATCAGTGTTTGGCATGTCAATTGGGAAAAATGAAGTGAGCATCTCATCACGTCAAGCAAATTGCATCTACTTCTCGATCATTGGAACTCATACACATGGATCTCTGTGGGCCGATGCAGACTCAGAGTAACAATGGAAGAAAGTATGTGTTAGTGATCATTGATGACTACTCTCGCTACACGTGGACAAAGTTCCTCCGAACCAAATATGAGACCGGTGACTTGATTATCAACTTTGTGAACACTACTCAAAATCTGCAAACTATTCAAGTTATTCGAACAGACAACGGCACTGAGTTCAAGAACAACCACCTCAGTGCACTTTATCAGAAACTTGGAATAAGTCAACAATTTTCAGCCGCCAAAACACCTCAACAAAGTGGGGCCAGTGAAAGGAAAAACCGAACACTAGTGGAAGCAGCTCGTACAATGCTGATCCATTCAGGACTTCCGCAGTGCGCTGAAGCAGTCAATACCGCCTGTTTTACCCAAAACAGGACGGTGGTTCACAAATGGTTCAACAAGACTCCGTACGAGATTGTGAATAATAGAGTGCCCAACTTCTCATTCCTTAAAGTCTTCGGCGACAGAGAGCAACGTGCAAAGTTCGACCCTAAAGCATTCGAAGCAACTTTGGTCGGGTATTCTTCAACATCAAAAGCGTACCGAGTATACATCAAGTCCAACCGAACAATTAAGGAAAGCTATAATGTCACTTTCCATGAAGTGGCAGAAAATGGCTTCTGGTCAGTTTAGTCGAGGATCCGTGCCTAACCAGATGGCTCCTGCACAACTCAGTTCAGGACCCGTACTTAACCCGTTGGTTTCTGAAGACAACATCTCAGAACCCGTAATCACTGGTGTCTTGGCACAAACCAACAGAAGATGGCAACAACTCTGAATTGAACGTCGGAAGAAGCAACGAGACTTGTATTAGACGATTTGGATTCTCTCTTCGAACCAGTATATCGGTCATGCACTGCTATGCCTACAGCGGATTCCCCACCCGACGAGACCGACGTACCAAGTTCTTCTAATATCTCTACCCCACTCGATTTAGAATTGCCACAGAATAACGAAGAACCTACAGTGGTCATCGAGGAAGTATTATCGGAGACGATCGATCCAAGTGTAGTATTGGAACTTTCTCAAACAAATGATCAATCGAAGACTATAGGAAATCTAGACCCACAGATGGCTGACGCATCGACTTCAGCCTTGCCTCATGAGCGCAAGTGGACCAGAGTCACCCGGTTGATCAGATAATTGGCGATCCTTCAAATGGAGTGAGGACACATCATCAACACAGTCTATTTAGCTGCTTCCTGAGCCAAAACGAGCCTACTAAGGAAGCAGACGCACTACGAGACCCGGATTGGATAATTGCGATGCAAGAGGAAATCAACCAATTCGAACGTCTTCAAGTGTGGACCTTGGTATCCCGTCCACATGGGAAAACAATAGTCGGAACTAAATGGGTATTCAAAAATAAGAAAATGAAGATGGTGAAGTGATCCGGAACAAAGCAAGGGTAGTTGCGAAGGGATACAATCAATAGGAAGGCATCGACTACGACGAGACATATGCTCCTATTGCCCGAATCGAAGCTATCCGCCTTCTCCTGGCTTATGCGGTTCTCAACGGCGTGTTAAAAGAAGAAGTCTACGTCGCTCAGCCGGAAGGCTTCGTTGATCAAGAACATCCCGATCACGTCTATCGCTTGGATAAAGCTCTCTATGGACTAAAACAAGCCCCACGTGCTTGGTACGATGTCTTGAGTGAATTCCTCGTGAAGTCTGGATTCATACGTGGAACGATGGACACAACCCTCTTCATCAAATGGCAAGACAAAGATCTGATGGTCGTTCAAGTATATGTCGACGACATCATTCTTCGGATCAACTAATCCACGGTTTTGCACGAAGTTCGGAGATCTAATGAAATACAAGTTCGAGATGAGTCACATGGGAGAGATGCAGTTCTTTTTAGGACTACAAATCAGGCACTCGAAGATGGGATTTTCATCAGTGAGACAAAATACATCAAGGATATTCTGAAGAAATTCCATCAAGACCAGAGCAAGCCTCTCAGCACTCCTATGTCACCAAGCTGCAAGTTGGATGCCGATCCCTCTGGCAAGTCGGTCGACATCACACTGTATCGTCGCATCATTGGATCTCTTCTCTACCTCACTTCGAGCCGGCCGGATATCAAGTTTGCCACCTGCTTATGTGCCCGTTTTCAAGCCGATACCTAAGAATCCCATATGCTCGCGGTTAAAAGGATCCTACGTTACCTTACGGGCACTTCTACCCTTGGACTATGGTATCCAAAGGGTACGAACTTCAAACTTATTGGCTACACTGACACTGATTATCAGGAAAAGCACGTCTGGTGGCGCTCAATTTCTAGGCGAAAAGCTGGTCTGCTGGTCATCCAAAAAGCAGAATTATGTGTCAACTTCGACGGCCGAAGCAGAATACGTGGCTGCCGCCAGTTGTTGCTCCCAGATGCTGTGGATGCGGACACAGCTTCGCGGCTATGGGTACAATTTAAATAACATACCCATATATAGTGACAGTCAAAGTGTCATCGCTTTTACTTGCAACATGTTCATCACTCACTCACAAAACACATAGATATAAGATATCACTATATCAAAGATCACATAGAAAAAGGTACCATAGATATGTATATTGTGAACACGGAATTCCAACTAGCCGACATTTTCACCAAGGCTTTGGATGAGAAACGATTCCAATTTGTCGGAAAATTAGGCATGTTGAATCTTCTGTAATATGTGCATTACCTGATCTTCTGTGCTATCACATGCTCTATTCTATGTGTTTTCCATGCTTATTTGTCTTTATCTTGCATGATATCAAATATAAAAATACAATTAAAATATAAAATATATATACCTATAATATAAAGGGTTATGATGAAATCCTTTAGGATGCTTTGATCTAAAGTCACTTAGAATTTTTACCCCGACATGGGATCGATTTAACTGCTTAATTTTGTCAGTCCACGTCGCATTCTTGTGTCTAAAAGGTCATTAGGTTGCTCCACCAGACACAAAGTCACTTTACATATGTAAGGATTCAAGCCTTGTTTATCTTCTTTCTTTGGATCTAATTCTCGAGTGAGTCACACATCAATAACTCGTCTTACCTACTGATACTTGGTTTTATACTCACCTTGCTTTAGATCGTTAGGAAATGATAAGGGCGCTTAGGATAAACCTCACTCGGCCTCATATAATTTTTCCCTCACATTAGCCCTTTGTCATCCACTTTGATCCTTCTCCGATGTCCTTTTCTTCCTTTGAAACCCATTCCCAGCCTTCAACCGAATTCTATTCTCTTCGGACGGTTGTACAAACGAGAAAAGGAGGGGGAGAAAACAAAATAAAAGTGAGATGATGACAAAAAAAGGCATTGCTCAACGCGCAAAAATCAGACCAAAGGAACTTGCCTTCCGACTATCTTGTAGAAAGTTGCTAGTTCCTGCTGTGAACTTCTCCAACGATAATCTCGTACGCTCGTCAGAACGACTGGAAGAGGAGCAGCCTCGGGTACGAATTCCATAACCGTGAACTTTTTCAAAAAGATAATCTCTGAAACCTCTCTAGGGATTAAGAGAAGAGGAGCACGGTATCGGCCCGAGAACCAACAAGAAGAACTTCGCCTACGATAATCTCCTATCGCCTCTTGGAGAAGCGGAGCTTCAGCTTGAGCATAACATAAAAAGGGATAGTTCTTAAAAGAAAAAAGGGAGAAAAGATTGAAAAGAAGAAAGACGCCGAAAAAAAAGGAGACGGACGTAGAAATGGAAGATGACGAAGAGATAAGCTCACTTTCCCCTAGTTCCTTCCCTTTTGAGTCCTAGCCAAACTAAAACTCTTACACCCCTTTGATTCCAATCGACGGTCTCTCGCTTGGTTGAAATGATTAAAAAAATGCCTCGATCACAGGTAAATTGACTTAAAATTGCTTGTGTTGACTTGGGTGATATAAATATAAAAATCCCAAGTAAGAAATAATTGAGTGCAAGAGCGAAACTTGTGAGAGTTGTCGAAATGGACCAGTCTATGAACTTAGGACTTTAGTTTGACGACATGACTTGACGTCATTTTCTACTTTCAAATGTTTCGTAAAATTTTAAGTGTGACGATTGATCGAAGCATAGAATCTGACCCCATACTATAATAATAGTAAAATACGAAAAAATTAACAAAAAATAATAAATAATAAATAAACTTAGAAAATATATATATATATATATATATAATTCGAACATTTTGACATGAAATGTTATGTTTCATATGAATTGAATTGAATAAATGCGAATTTGTTTTAGTATCGCACATTTTAAATGCAATGCTAGATTGCGTTGGTGCTAAATTGTTTAAATGCGAAAAAATTGTCATTGCTCTTACCCTCACACAATATTATAAGTACATATTTTCGGGGACCATGTATATGTGCTTAATGAGTAAATTTGTGTGTTATATGCTCGTGACTTGAATTGATTTCATATTCTTGCATACTTAGTCAATTCTTGCGCATTATTTGAGGGGGAGCAAATATAAAAATCGTGCATTAGCTCCAAATATTCTTGACGTTTTTCTCTAAGCGTTTCAGATTCTTTCAAACAAAATTACGGAGCAAGACGTCGACACTACAAGGAAAGGAGCTAGTCACAGACCAAATATTTAATCCCTAAAAGAATTGCTGATTAACTCCATTATTTCTAACATCTTCTTTCTAAGTGGTACAAATTTTTAATTTCTGCCAGGGAATCAAGATGTTAGTACACGGAAAATGCAGGGCGTTAATTGCATTTATTTTAATTCCGAGGGGGAGCTTTACAATGTGATTTTATTTGAAATAGGGGTCAATCTGAAAATTTTAGAAGTACTTACTTTCGAGAAACTAGATAAAAGACTTAATTCACGATAATAAGTTTCTGGATCGTACAGTGTTGGAAACGATTTTGATTGGCCGCGATAATTTGCGATTGAAAAATTTGAATTGAGAAGCAATATTCGAATAAAAAATTTCTCGAGCGCAAATAGTAATGGGCCTGATCCATTTAATCGCAAAACGTCCAAACCCAACATTGATTTACAACGAGTTATTAAAAGTTCACTTTTTGTCAGTCGAAAAACTTTTTCTCACGTAACCCTAATCGCAAAAAATTTCTCTCGCGAAAAACTTTCACAGAGAGCTCAAATTTTTCAAAAATCTTTCGATTTTCAACACCAAAATGTCTGTTTAAGGTAGAAATGAGATTCTTTTGACATTTGCGTCTGATTTACCTTCGTTAGCATCTGCATTTTGAAGTTTTTCGCATGTTCAGACTTAGATTTTTGACTGTTCTTCAAAACTTAGAAAAACCGTAACTATTTTGTAGTGATTTAGGCTTGATTTTGAGTTTTTATCCGAGTTTAATCTGAATCTTCGACTGAAATTTAAGTTTGGATGAAACTGGGCTTTTGAATGTTTTGAAGCCATCGAAGAACTTTGTCGATCACAAACAGTCTTAGTTGAATTCCGATTTAATTGAGATACTGTTTGTATCGAATTAGTTTTTCGATCGATAAAATTCTGATTTAGTCGATAAGATAGAAGATTTTGACCGAAAAATTATTTACCATCGAGAAATCTAATTAGGATTTTTTGTGAGCGAAAAACTTAAGCACTGATTAGCCAATTTAGATGCAAACCTTATCGAGCGTAAAACTTACTATCGCAAAGTAGAATTTTCGATTTAATTTCAATTTGGTCGCAAAAATTTAGCAGCGCAAAATTAATTTTTCAACGCTTAATTTTTCTATCGTAAAATTCGCCGCCTAGGAGTTAATTGATCGAAAAATTTCTCGACGATTTGACTTAGTCTTTCGTGGACTAATTTCTCGGTAGAAATATATCGCAGCGTAAAATTTTACTTACAATCGAAAATCACATACCGCTCGACAAATTTCAAATCGAAAAATTTTATTCAATCAGAAAAAAAAAAATCTCGACAGTAAATTTACCAGAGAAATAATTTCTCGATCGTAAATTTACATGGATTTTTTCTCGATCGTAAAATTGATCGACTACAGTCGCGATTTCAACTTCAACACTTCGGAAAATTTTCTCTAAGTCTTTTACACTGTAGCGAACATTAGCGAATAAAATTTTCTCGATCGAAAAATTAAACGGAGACATTACAATTGAAATCAATGCATAGGAAATCAATTTGAAAACCAATATTATCGAGCGAAAAATTTCTCGGCATGAACAGTGACATTACCCGCGATTAAACACTTAGAAAATTTTTCACGCGTTAAGTGTTTAATTCAAATTTACAATCATGCCATTACATTTTTTAAAATCAAGTATCCTATATGCATATCATATGAATTCAATTCAAAATTCATCAAACATGTCATGACTTGATACAATATTATAGTTTGATGAAATTAAATCCATTTTCGACTATAATAAAAAATTATGAACTAATGAACTTTTATATCTCTTTATTCCTTTTCAGATGGATCACTATCCTCGATAAAATCACATATACGATCGCAATCTATATCTGAAGGTCCAAGATACAAACTTCCAGCTCGATCTGAGCACCTTTCGATGCCCGGACGAGAACATCGTATCTATCCTGCGAGGCCACGCCATTTGGCGCGCGCTGACGGTCACCGCCTCGGTGCCAATGGTCTATCTCCAGCAATTTCGGGGATATATACAAGGAGCTATAGCAAATGGGGCATTCTCCTTCACAACGAGAATCGGGACGCCCCTAGTATCTCTTTGATCTTATCCTTTAGGATCTCCTTGACTTTAGCCTTCGATTCTATTAGTACTCTTTCTTGATTTTACCTTCCTTATCTATCTTATTTCTTTCACTCATGGGAAGACTATTTTTTCTCTCTAAATAGATTCTCTTCGAGATTTATGTTAAAATCTATTTTTCAGCCGGAAATTCCTTTCAGTTTTTTGAACTCTGATCTTAGTCCTTATTTCCTTCCTTAATCTCCACGAGATATCCTCTGATCTTCATTTAATTCCATCTAATGGACAGTTTTCCTTATCCAGCCATGATTTTTGAAATTCAACTTTTGAAACCGTTTCCTTTTCTGCTTCATGTCTAGTTGATATTACATCTCTTCATAATTTCTTTTCATTCTTATCCAAGAAGCTTTCGACCTTTATGTAACTACCCACTCTTTTTCTTTTTTGAATCTATTCAACCCTAAGTCCTTCACTTTATTATTTCGCTACTCAATCCTTCGATCTCAATCATGACGAAAACCAAAGGCGTCGGATCTATCTCCAAAAAGAAGTGAAAGGCTGCTATGATCAAATCTCCAATCTCTCCGAAAGCCACTTGTTCGAAATCAGGAAGAAAACGGATCAAGAGAGCGACTACGAGCAGGGAACCTTAGCTGATCTGAAACAAAATATCAAGGGCATCAAGGATGATAACAGGAAGAAGTTCGCCGAGATCTCACAGCACTTTAGAAGGGATAGAAAGTATATGAAGGAGATCTCCAAGGATCTGAATAACGTTGAATCCTCATCTGATAGCGATTCCAGCTCTTAGAACTTCGAATCCTAGTGATCTCCTAGCTCCAGTATACCTAGTTCTAGTCTGCGCTTAGTACTAACTTCTTTTTATGTTACTGGTTTTTGGGTTGTAGGTCATGATTGATTGCCGGTTTTTGTAAAGTTGGTGGTGTTTTGGGTCCCTCCTTTCTGATGTTGAAGGGGGAGAATTAGGGCAATTAATGCCATATTTGGGTTTGGTATTGGGTCGTTCACTTTGCTATCTTGACTGCTATAATATTATCTGCTTGCTTTTATATGCTTATGTCTTAATCTCTTTGTGCTTGAGCTTGTAATTTGTTAAGGATTAAGGAATTCTGCACATAGGCAGGGGGAGTAAACTGATATGATCTGAAAATTTGCGACATTCCATGGTGACTTGTGACACTTTGTATGATATGACCTGGTAATTGCTATATGCTTTTGCTGCTGTGCTTTACATAGGAATATTAACAATTAGACAGGGGGAACATGCTTTAGAATTTCATAAATTAATTTGCTCTGATCATATGTCACATGATTTGATACTTAAACATGCTATGTGCTAAAATGGTTTCATATCGAGTGTACTCATATGCTTAAGATAGCCATTAATTACTTGTCATCATCAAAAAGGGTGAGATCGTAGACCTTTTTGGTCCAAATGATTATGAGAGTTTTGATTATTCCTGTCAGGACCCGTCGTCCCGCCCTCGTATTTTACACTAATTCTAAGTGTTAGTGTTGCGCTATCGCGTGAATGCATAAAAATGCCGATAAAATTTTTCATTTTAAAACATACATGCGGAAGTCTTATACACATGTCAAAAGAATATTCGTAATTCACTCCACATGCCATCATGTCCCTGTCTATACAAAGTACAAGTGTGTGTGTGTTGCGGCTGAAAGCTTTCTATGCGCCCGGCCTTCACAGGTCGTCATCCATACACACACTCCCACCTCAAAAGCAGCCGGATAGCTTCAAAAGACTGGCCTCGCATAAAGTTCGGATCGCGTACCGTGATCGTCTGTACCTACAACACGTAACATAAACAATGAGCCACCGAGGCTCAGTAAGCGGAAATTATGCATGTATGCACATGTCCTAACGATCGACAATCCACGTCATCGTTTTCTATCGCTCGTACACTTCTACTCATACTCTTACTCTTCTCCTGACTCATACTCTTTTTCTTATACTCTTATTTCATTCGGGCCCTCGGCTTTCTATCCCACTATGCGCCATATCATAGAGATCTCAAGTGTGGAGGTTCTCACACTAGAAGGTCACCCGAAGGAATCTTCCCTTACTCAGTGTGGCCTCCACGCGGACGTTTCTCACTGGTAGCCAACACCGAGGCCACTAACCACGGAGGTCACCCGAAGGAATCTTCCCTCCGGGTAGTGTTTTACACGCTAGAAGGTCACCCGAAGGAATCTTCCCTTACTCAGCGTGTGCCCCGGGCCGCATCCTCCAGGTTGCATCTCCCGCATACGGGGTATTCCCCCAGCCTCTTATATAGGCCTTATGGCTTCATTCGCCATGGCCGCATAGGGGTAGCCGTGACTCTTCATTCGAGTCGACACCAACACCAATATCGGCGAGTATACATCGCACACAGGTGATCTTATGCACGCTCATACCTCGCGCCTTACGTACTACGCATGCGTGCAAGTGCTCATGCTATGCTCATGTACATATGCAAACCATGCCATCATACGTAAAATTAAATCATGTCGTAACATGCATATTTCACATAAAATACACGAGCACATAATTCAGAACGCAGGCAAGTTACGTGTCGTAGTTGAATTTCTACTTACTTGGCGTCCGTAGGCTAGCAATCACCTGATCCGTAAGTGTTCCTAAGTCCCGACCTTAGGCATGAAATATTGGTGTCAGCGCACTATTATATTTGATGGCTTAAGTATGTTGAATTTCTAAGTTTGGAACATATTTTTGATAATTCTAGTTAAATCTTGATATGGGATGGATGTCGGGATTTGTATCATATTATAACCAAAGATCTCGGGTTAGGGTTAAATTAAATCTCGACATTGTAATGAAAAGCTCGAGCTATTGTTTTCGAAATAAATTTCGGGTTGCATGGTTAATTCGGTCTCGACATTTTATGTGTAAGAACTCGACATTTGTTTTGGTATAAAGCTCGATATCGTACATATAAGGGTTCGACATTTTCGTTTTACAAAGATCTCGACAATCATATGTAAAGATTTCGGCATAAATAAAAATAGGTCTCGACATCGTTTAAATATCGGGTTGTATGGTTGGTTAGGTATCGACATCGATACAGTGTTGATCCCGACATTTTTATAATGGAGACCTCGACATTCAATAAAACTCGACAGTTAGTAAATCTCGAGATGCTACCCGGCAATGTATTTCGACATTGGAAACAGAAAATGTCGATATGAATTTTAACATAACTCTCAGCATATTGGCTCGACATCCTATCTGTCATTTCGACATTCACTAACATCCCGACTTTCTTTTTTTTTGTAAATATCGATATTGTGTTTCGACATTCGTCTTTTTAGCATGATTTCGACATTTGAGACAACAAATGTCGACATGAGTTCAACGTAGCTCTCGACATTTTTCTTAATATCGTTTCGACATTTTTCCTTAATGTGGTTTCGACGTTTATCTCGACTTCTTTGAACCCGATATTTTATCCAGGTACAAGATCTCGACATTTTGTGCTCAATTTCGCCCGACTTTAATATCGACATTTATCTCGTCATTTTTGTTCCTTTTATCTCGATATGTTGACTCGACATCCTACCATTTCTATATTCACTAGCATCTCGACATTTACTTGAATATCCCGACATTATACTTCGACTTTTAACTCGACATTCCATCCTGATCGTTTCGACATTTATCATCTGCTTCATTCTTCATCCCGCGAAACTAGATTATTAGCTAGCTTTACCCAGAATTATAAGTTCTAAATCACATACTAAGCTACCCAACTCCATATCTGCCCAAATGGATATCATTAGAACTAACCTAAGCTCGGCATTTTTAGGGTTTTCTCGTGTTCTTCCTAAAAATTGTTTTTAATGACCTTCATACTTTCAACTACACATACCGTACGAAATTAAAAGCTTAAAGAGGATATTTTACTTACCAACTTCGAACCCTTAAGCTAGTTGAAGTGCTCTTGGTTCAATTTGGCTCGGCTCCTTTCTCATTCCTTTTAATTTTTTCGTGGGTTTCTTTCTTGATGGGGTTATGGAGTTGAAAATGTGTTTAGATATTTTTAGTCATGTTGGAGAAGACAAGGGTAGCGTGGGTTTTCCTTGAAGTGAGGAAACTTGTCTCCTATTTTGGGCTCTCATGGGCTTGGGCTTAAATTAGGTTCTAACCCAACAATAATTAAATTTCTAGTCCAAGTTTAATAATTCATGGTCCATGGAAGTCCTAGCCCAACTCCTATCATTCTCTTTCACTATTTTCGAAAATTATTCTTCTCAATCTAGGGTCATCACGAGCACGAAAATTCCTGGGCACTAGAGTTTGCGAAATTCGCATGTAATTCCCGAGCATAAAATTCGTACATCGTGTAGGCATTCAACATATACGAAATTAGTATGAAATCACGTAAATCATACAAGAAATTTATTGGCCGACCTAATTTACTGGGACCTAGGTCCTACATCCTCCCCCCCTTAAGGAGGATTTTGCCCCCGAAATCAGCCCGTGTGAAACAACTCGGGATAACGAATTCTCATTTCGTCCTCCCGTTCCCATGTTGCTTCTTCCGTGGACTGATTCCGCCACAGTACTTTCACTAAGGGAATGTCCTTATTCCTAAGCTTCTTAGTCTCATACATCAATATTTCCACGGAATCTCTTCGTAAACTTAGATCCGGCTTCAGTTGCTGATGTAGGGACTCGTTTCCTAGCACGTGGTTCGGGTCAGCTATGTATTTCCGCAGCGTCGAGACGTGGAACACGTCATGCACTTGCGATAATGAGGCTGGCAGTTCTAATTGGTATGCCACCTCGCCAACCCCTCTTCAGTATCCTAAATGGACCGATATATCTAGGGCTTAGCTTCCCTTTCTTCCCGAATCTCTTTACGCCCTTCATCGGCGATACCTTAACAAACACCATATCGTCTTCTTCGAATTCCAGCGGTCGACGTCTTCTGTCGGCGTAGCTTTTCTGTCGACTCTGTGCCGTTCGCATTCTTTCTCGTATGGTAGTAATGGCTTCCATCATTTCTCGTACTATGTCGGGCCTAACATTGCCCGTTCCCCGACTTCGTCCCAATGTACTGGGGATCTGCACCTATGCCCGTATAGCGCTTCGTACGGTGCCATCCCAATGGTGACGTGGTAGCTATTATTATATGAGAACTCGATTAGTGGGAGGTACCTACTCCAATTTCCTTTGAAATCGAGTACGCACGCTCGGAGCATATCCTCCAACGTCTGAATAGTTCGCTCGGATTGACCGTCCGTCTGCGGATGGTAGGCGGTACTAAAAGATAGCTTCGTTCCCCATCGCCTTTTGCAAGCTCGTCCAGAATTTCGATAGAAATCTGGAGTCGCGATCCGAGACTATTGACGATGGAACGCCGTGCAGTCGCACTATCTCTTGGATGTAGAGCTCCGCGTATCGTTCCATGGAGAACGTCGTACTAATTGGTAGGAAATGGGCAGACTTGGTTAGTCGATCTACGATTACCCAAATCGCGTCGTGCCCTTTCGTATTCCTCGGTAGCCCTACTACGAAATCCATGGTAATGTTATCCCATTTCCATTTCGGTATGGGTAACGGTTGTAGGGTTCCAGCCGGCCTTTGATGCTCGGCTTTTATCTGCTGGCACGTCAGGCACTGACTCACGAAAACCGCGATGTCCTTTTTCATGCCTGGCCACCAGTAGTTTTCCTTTAAGCCTCTATACATCTTCGTTGCTCCTGGGTGTACAAAGTACGCCGTGGCATGTACTTCCACCATTATCGTTCTTCTTAGTTCAGCATCGTCTGGCACGTACAATCGATTCTTGAAGTACATCCGTCCGTCTTCCCGTATTATAAGATCTCCAGTCGTTTGTCCCGGCTGTGCTTCCTTCGTCTTCATATACAACTCGTCTGTTCCTTGCGCTGTCTTAATTTGCTCTAATGGCGTCGGCTACAGAGTTAAGGCCGCTAGCTGTGCCTCAACTTCGCCTAACCGTACGACTTCTACTTCCAGCAGTTGCAGTTCTGCACTAACTGCTTTTCGGCTTAAGGCATCGGCTACTACGTTCGCCTTGCCTGGGTGGTAGTTGATTACGCAGTCATAATCCTTGACTAATTCTAACCACCTCCTCTGCCTCATATTCAGCTCCTTTTGCGTAAAGAAGTACTTGAGGCTCTTGTGGTCCGTGTATATTTCACACCGCTCTCCATAGAGGTAATGCCTCCAGATCTTGAGAGCAAAGACCACTGCCGCCAGTTCTAGGTCGTGCGTCGGGTAATTTTTCTCGTACTCTTTCAGTTGGCGGGAAGCGTATGCTACGACGTTCCCGTTCTGCATTAGTACGCACCCTAATCCGTTCTTCGACGCATCACTATACACCGTAAAACCCTCCGGTTCCCGAAGGTATTGTGAGAACTGAGGCTGTCGTAAGCCGTTCCTTCAGCTCTTGGAAACTCCGTTCACATTCCATGGTCCATTGAAATGGAGTATTCTTCCTGGTCAGCCTCGTCAGTGTCGACGCTATTTTCGAGAAGTCCTTTATAAACTTTCTATAGTATCCTGCCAGACCGAGGAAACTTCGTATTTCCGTTACGTTCGTCGGTCTGGGCCAATTGCTAATGGCTTCTACCTTCTTTGGGTCTACAGAAATCCCTTCTCCTGATACTATATGCCCCAAGAAGGCGACTTGGTCGAGCCAAAATTCGCACTTCTTGAACTTGGCGTATAGTTGCTTGTCCCGTAGTATTCCTAGAACTGTTCTCAGGTGTTCTTCGTGCTACTCCTTCGTCCGTGAGTAGATTAGGATGTCATCAATGAAGACGATGACAAACTTATCTAAGTAGGGTTTGAACACCCGGTTCATTAAATCCATAAAAGCTGCAGGCGCATTAGTCAGCCCGAATGGCATCACCAGAAACTCGTAGTGGCCATAACGGGTACTAAAGGCCGTCTTCGGGACATCTTCCTTCCGAATCCTTAGCTGATAATAGCCCGATCTTAAATCGATCTTAGAGAAGACCGTCGCGCCTTGTAGTTGGTCGAATAGATCGTCTATCCTAGGGAGTGGGTACTTGTTCTTGATCGTTAACTTGTTCAACTATCGGTAGTCGATGCATAATCGCATGGACCCATCCTTCTTCTTCACAAATAGCACCGGCGCTCCCCATGGGGAGAAACTCGGTTGTATGAACTCCTTCTGCATGAGTTCGTCGAGTTGATCCTTTAATTCCTTCATCTCCGTCGGTGCTAGCCGATATGGGGTCCTAGATACTGGCGCCGCTCCAGGTACCAGATCTATGGCAAATTCTATTTCCCGCTCGGGTGGTAGTCCCGGTAAATCCTCGGGAAATACGTCGAGGAAGTCCTTACTACCGACACTTCCTCGATTTTCGGATAGGGGTTCTCCTCTGACTTGATAGCGAACACCAGATAGGCTTCGCACCCTGATTTAATCAGCCGTTGGGCTTTTATCGCTGATAGTCTAGAGATCATGGTCCCCTTGCTAGTTCCTACGAACTTGAGGGGTTCATTTCCATCCGTATTGAGCGTGACTATCTTGCGGTGACAGTCTATGACAGCTCCGTACTTCGATAGCCAATCCATTCCAAGTATCACCTCGTAATCATTCATGGGAATTATTATGAGGTCTATGGGCAGTTCCTGATCTCCGATCACTACTGGGCAATCCCGTAAAACTTGATTAGTTTGGGTAGGATTCCCGTTCGGAACTGTAACCCTAAATTCGCACTCAGCTTGGTGAGGCGTGACTCCTACCCTTGTGACGTACTTAGTGGACGCGAACGAATGTGTCGCTCCTGAGTCGACTAGGATGCATGTGGGGGTTTCATAGACGAGGAGGGTACCTGTTACCACGGCCGGGTTGTTTTCTGCTTCCTCGGAGGTTATGGTGAAAACCCTAGCCGGTACCCTTGGTGGTGCTGCCTGCTTCCCAGCTTGACTTCCGGATCCGCTCTCCAGACATGCCCTCAGATAGTGGCCCGTCTTGCCACATTTGAAGCAGACGGCATTTTGGGAGTTGCAGACTCCCGTGTGCCTCCGTGCACACTTCGGGCATACGGGTAGGTCCAACTGGGGTCTACCCTGGTTTGGGTTGAACTGTGGGGGTGGTCCCGATCGATTCGGGAAATTCGGTTTTCTACCCTTGGCTACGAACTGCCGCTTTGGGTTGCTTCCGCTCCCTTGCGGCCCTTGTACAAACTTGCGCTTTGCTTCCTGGGCGCGAGCAATCCTAGCCTCGGCTTGCTCCGCCACAAGCGCCCTCTCAGCCACTTGCGCGTACGTGGCTCCTTGTATCCCGCCCATACTCACGTCTCTGTACAGCTCGGCTTTCAACCCTTCCATAAACCGCTCGATTTTGAGCGCATCCGTACTAACCATATGAGCAGCGAATCTTGAAAGCTGCTCGAACTTCCTGATGTATTCCACCACTGTCATTGCCCCTTGGCGGAGGTTGATAAACTCGTTCATCCTCTGGGCTCTAACAGGAGCGGTGTAGTACTTCCCCCGAAAAATCTCCTTAAACCGATCCCAGCTCATCGTTAGAGGGTTTTCGATGGCTGAGATGGTATCCCACCAGTGCCCAGCGCTCCCCCTCAGCAGGTAGGCAGCGCACATAACCTTTTCCGCCTCAGGTGTGCGGCTGTGCTGGAACATGTTCTCCAGCGTTCTCAGCCAATCCTCGGCGGAGGTGGGGTCTACGGCATCCTCAAATAGTGGAGGATTAAGCTTCCTGAACCTCTCCCCAATCATCTCAATTCGCTCGGGTGGGGGAGGTAAGTTGGCTGATTGTCCAGCAGCGTTTTGCTGTTGGATCAGCTGTTGGATCTGGGCCGACTGTTGCCGGACCAGTTCCGTGAGTTGCAGGATGGTAGCATCCCGACTGTCGGTAGGGTTATTGGGGTCCCTACCTTGATCCGACTCCCTACTTCCTTCACCCCTAAGTCTTACCATTTTTACCTATCCTGACAATTCCTAAGGCCAATAAATTAAACCATACAAAGAATTCACATAACATGATACTCACAAGCAAGGCCGCTTCCGTGCTTTTGAGTGTGTGTGTATGGACAGTCTACAGGACCTGTGACCGAAGCTCTGATACCACTCTGTCAGGACCCGTCGTCCCGCCCTCGTATTTTACTCTAATTCTAAGTGTTAGTGTTGCGCTATCGCGTCAACGCATAAAAATGCCGATAACATTTTTCATTTTAAAACATACATGCGAAAGTCTTATACACATGTCAAAAGAATATTCGTAATTCACTCCACATGCCATCATGTCCCTGTCTATACAAAGTACAAGTGTGTGTGTGTTGCGGCTGAAAGCTTCCTATGCGCCCGGCCTTCACAGGTCGTCATCCATACACACACTCCCACCTCAAAAGCAGCCGGATAGCTTCAAAAGACTGGCCTCGCATAAAGTTCGGATCACGTACCGTGATCGTCTGTACCTACAACACGTAACATAAACAATGAGCCACCGAGGCTCAGTAAGCGGAAATTATGCATGTATGCACATGTCCTAACGATCGACAATCCACGTCGTCGTTTTCTATCGCTCGTACACTTCTACTCATACTCTTACTCTTCTCCTGACTCATACTCTTTTTCTTATACTCTTATTTCATTCGGGCCCTCGGCTTTCTATCCCACTATGCGCCATATCATAGAGATCTCAAGTGTGGAGGTTCTCACACTAGAAGGTCACCCGAAGGAATCTTCCCTTACTCAGTGTGGCCTCCACGCGGACGCTTCTCACTGGTAGCCAACACCGAGGCCACTAACCACGGAGGTCACCCGAAGGAATCTTCCCTCCGGGTAGTGTTTTACACGCTAGAAGGTCACCCGAAGGAATCTTCCCTTACTCAGCGTGTGCCCCGGGCCGCATCCTCCAGGTTGCATCTCCCGCATACGGGGTATTCCCCCAGCCTCTTATACAGGCCTTATGGCTTCATTCGCCATGGCCGCATAGGGGTAGCCGTGACTCTTCATTCGAGTCGACACCAACACCAATATCGGCGAGTATACATCGCACACAGGCGATCTTATGCACGCTCATACCTCGCGCCTTACGTACTACGCATGCGTGCAAGTGCTCATGCTATGCTCATGTACATATGCAAACCATGCCATCATACGTAAAATTAAATCATGTCGTAACATGCATATTTCACATAAAATACACGAGCACATAATTCAGAACGCAGGCAAGTTACGTGTCGTAGTTGAATTTCTAATTACTTGGCGTCCGTAGGCTAGCAATCACCTGATCCGTAAGTGTTCCTAAGTCCCGACCTTAGGCATGAAATATTGGTGTCAGCGCACTATTTTATTTGATGGCTTAAGTATGTGAAATTTCTAAGTTAGGAACATATTTTTGATAATTATAGTTAAATCTTGATATGGGATGGATGTCGGGATTTGTATCATATTATAACCAAAGATCTCGGGTTAGGGTTAAATTAAATCTCGACATTGTAATGAAAAGCTCGAGCTATTGTTTTCGAAATAAATTTCGGGTTGCATGGTTAATTCGGTCTCGACATTTTATGTGTAAGAACTCGACATTTGTTTTGGTATAAAGCTCGATATCGTACATATAAGGATTCGACATTTTCGTTTTACAAAGATCTCGACAATCATATGTAAAGATTTCGGCATAAATTAAAATAGGTCTCGACATCGTTTAAATATCGGGTTGTATGGTTGGTTAGGTATCGACATCGATACAGGGTTGATCCCGACATTTTTATAATGGAGACCTCGACATTCAATAAAACTCGACAGTTAGTAAATCTCGAGATGCTACCCGGCAATGTATTTCGACATTTGAAACAGAAAATGTCGATATGAATTTTAACATAACTCTCAGCATATTGGCTCGACATCCTATCTGTCATTTCGACATTCACTAACATCCCGACTTTCTTTTTTTTTTTGTAAATATCGATATTGTGTTTCGACATTTGTCTTTTTAGCATGGTTTCGACATTTGAGACAACAAATGTCGACATGAGTTCAACGTATCTCTCGACATTTTTCTTAATATCGTTTCGACATTTTTCCTTAATGTGGTTTCGACGTTTATCTCGACTTCTTTGAACCCGATATTTTATCCAGGTACAAGATCTCGACATTTTGTGCTCAATTTCGCCCGACTTTAATATCGACATTTATCTCGTCATTTTTGTTCCTTTTATCTCGATATGTTGACTTGACATCCTACCATTTCGATATTCACTAGCATCTCGACATTTACTTGAATATCCCGACATTATACTTCGACTTTTAACTCGACATTCCATCCTGATCGTTTCGACATTTATCATCTGCTTCATTCTTCATCCCGCGAAACTAGATTATTAGCTAGCTTTACCCAGAATTATAAGTTCTAATCACATACTAAGCTACCCAACTCCATATCTGCCCAAACGGAAATCATTAGAACTAACCTAAGCTCGGCATTTTTAGGGTTTTCTCGTGTTCTTCCTAAAAATTGCTTTTAATGACCTTAATACTTTCAACTACACATACCGTACGAAATTAAAAGCTTAAAGAGGATATTTTACTTACCAACTTCGAACCCTTAAGCTAGTTGAAGTGCTCTTGGTTCAATTTTGGCTCGGCTCCTTTCTCCTTCCTTTTAATTTTTTCGTGGGTTTCTTTCTTGATGGGGTTATGGAGTTGAAAATGTGTTTAGATATTTTTAGTCATGTTGGAGAAGACAAGGGTAGCGTGGGTTTTCCTTGAAGTGAGGAAACTTGTCTCCTATTTTGGGCTCTCATGGGCTTGGGCTTAAATTAGGTTCTAACCCAACAATAATTAAATTTCTAGTCCAAGTTTAATAATTCATGGTCCATGGAAGTCCTAGCCCAACTCCTATCATTCTCTTTCACTATTTTCGAAAATTATTCTTCTCAATCTAGGGTCATCACGAGCACGAAAATTCCTGGGCACTAGAGTTTGCGAAATTCGCATGTAATTCCCGAGCATAAAATTCGTACATCGTGTAGGCATTCAACATATACGAAATTAGTATGAAATCACGTAAATCATACAAGAAATTTATTGGCCGACCTAATTTACTGGGACCTAGGTCCTACAATTCCAAGTAATTATGTATTATGGGGGTACAATTCAGAAAACTCGATATGTACGATTTATGATGTTTAAGTATATGAAAATATTCGATTAAGTGTTTCAATATGATTTAAATCGTTAAGAAAATCGAATATATGTGATCTTGTGCTTAACTGGAATATTGATGTGATCACTGGTTATGAACGTTTTCGTTTGGATGGAATATCACTATGCTATATATGGAGAAGATATTATGATTAAGTGCTTACATGTGATTGTTTAGAAAAGAATATTATGATATATCCATTGATTGCAATATTATTTGACTTTTAAATCAGTGAATCAATGCTCTACGACTTAGGATTTATATTTTGGAAAGTGATTAATTGATTCGGCCTATATGTGGTAAGATGCGGATTGTGTCTATTTTATGGAATGTGCTGAAATCGGATGAGATCACCATACATGGAAAGTATGCTTTGAATTATACTCAGTAAATTACATCTTTCTCTGTTTGAATTGGCTATCATATTTTGGGAAAGAAATCAGTTGATTGAGCTTACTATTGATAATACGCTGAGTGGAATTACATATGGAATGGCTGATAACGGATGAGATTGTAATACCCGTAAAATCTAATTACGGGATTTACGATTTAAGTAGGGATGAAAATATTTAATTAAGAACTTTTGGATTAATTAGTATTTTCAATGATACGATGTCTTCATATATTCATACCTTTAAGTGACTTATGTGCCTATATGATTTCATGTTGTGTGATTTATAATTCTTATGTGTGTTACGAATTAGAACTAATGCGACTGCATGGAACATATTTTATGATTTTACGCGTCATTATGATTTCATATTACGTGCTATTAGGGTTACTAACCAAGTAGAAGAATTAATTAAATTTAGGTTAGTTATTTATTTTAGGGTTTTTAGTGCATGACATGCTATATATGATATAGTCTTATATGGCTTATGTGCTATTAGAATAATTAACGTGGTGGGAAATTTAAGTTAGAACTTGGAAGTAAATTAGTATAAGGTGCCTAGATTTTTGGTAGGAGATAATATTAATAAAAGTTAAGAAATTCAAACCATATATTAAACTAAAATTGGGATTAGGTCACGAGCTAGACCTAAATTCGAACCCCAAGTATTATGTTTATATATATATATATATATATAAAGAGACCTAAGATTATCCTATGCGATTACTTAACCAAAAGGAAAGGGAAATTAATAAAATATGCATAACACAAGAGATAAGGATTGATAAAGTATCCATCATTATCAATTGCTAACCACTACACGCAAGGTAAAATTAAGGAATAAGAAAGGAGAACCAATAACCCTAAACTGAGAAAGGAGGGTAACAAAATTCAGTATACACACCTTCGACCAACTTAAGAACAGGAAGAAAGAAGCCAAACAAAAACAATAGCAAAACTCGCCACTAAGCTTAAAAGTAAAAATTGTTTCGATGGTTTTTATGCTTGTTTCAGGTATTAACATGTTTAGGAAAGATTATTAAGTATTAGAATTGAAGAGAATTAGGGTTACTAACTACTGATGTTAGGATTTTTGAAGTTTACGTATATAGTGTTCTTGAAAACATGTCTTCTGATCGATGGTGTAAATATCGAGCAGTATGATTTCCAGTTGATAGAATTCGAAACCCTGTTAGCATGGTAGAAATGATTTCGAAATCAAAGAGGTGAGGATAGGAAGATGTCGAAACAAAAACCTCGAGATCTTATTTATGAATGTCTACATCTTTATTGATATTAGGTTAAATTCTAAAGTTAAAATTTGAAGTCCATAATAGAAGAATCTCGAGATTTAGGTCAAAGTGTCATGTCGAGATTTGTTTGGCTAGGTGTATTGAGATTTATGCATACACCATGTCGACAATTATATTGTATCGAGATTCATGTTGATTGTGCATTGTTTAACATAAAACTCGAAACCTTGTAAGTTCGAATACCGAAATTTATGTAGTGTTTAATTTAAAATATCGAAATCTTGTTTAAAATTATAACATACAACTTGACATTTATTTAATAATCTCGACACACCTTTCGAATGGATATTGATTAATCATTGTCGAACTTTAGCATAAGCAATGTCGAGATTGTCTTCCATAATGATATCGAAATTGTATATAATATCTCGACATTTTAATGTCCATATCCATCTCGAAACCCCACCATTAAGTTGGAACAACACGTCGAAATCTATTTGGTACATATCATGTAGAAATCTTTGTTGAAATTTAATTATTATGTTGACTTTATATATTATGTAATGTCTCGAAGTTTCTGCATACCACTAAGTCGAGATTTATGTATGTCGAATCATTATGTAGTGTCAAAATGTCGAACACTGGTATATACACTCGAGATCCATTTTAGAGAATATGTCGAAACCTAGTTAACCATGCAACTCGAGATCTTATTTTCAGTATATCGAAATTCATGTTAACATTTATAAAAATCGAAATTAGGGTTATCAAATCAAGCCAATTTCAGGAAATTATAACTAGATTAACAAACCCTAATTTTATATGTTTCTATACTTAGGGTTTGAAGATTAGCGATTAACCATACGTTAAGCTAAGGATACCAGGTAAGTGGAAATCGCAACTACAACACAAAATTTTTATATGCATGAAATTATGTGTTATATGCTTTATAATTTTATGTAATGTATTTATGTGCCTTTCATGATTTTATGTGACTTCTATGATTTCTATGTGACGTAAATTTACGTGATTTATGTGACGTAAAGTATTCTATGAGTATTGCACGCACGTTTACATGTTCATGGCATAAGCACGTGCACGCACGACTAGTATGAGAGTCAGGGAAATAGCGTGCATGAGTATAAGATCGCTTGAGAGCGATGTATATTTGCCGATATAGGCATTTGTGTCGACTCAATGATGAGTCACGACTCTTCTATGCTACCACGGCGATTCACGAAGCCGAATTACCTGAAGCACGAAAGGTAGGGGGAATACCCCGTAGCACGAGATGCAACCTGGAGGATGCGACTCGAGGGTATGAGCGGCACCGAGGGAACCTCGAGTGTTGGTGACCTCGTAGTAAGCTACCAGTGAGAAGCGCCCGCGTGTCAGACCGCATTGGGATGGAAAGGCGCCTTAGGGTTAAACGAAATTTGTGTGCCCGGGTTAGCCTCTCAATGGGACGGCATTGGGATTGAAAGGCACTAGTAGCCTCTTAGTGGATCACACTGGGATTGAAAGGCACTAGTAGCCTCTCAGTGTGTACCGCATTGGGATTAAAAGCCACCATAGGGTTACGCACAGATTGAGTACTCGGGTTTAGCCTCCCAGTGTGTGTACTGCCACTTGTACCCTTAGGGGTTTGAGCTCTATATGGTGCATAGTAAGATTGAAAGCCGAGGGCCCAAATATGTTGTGAAAGGTCAAGAAGAAGGTGAGAAAGGTCAGGAAGAATGTGAGGTGTAGATAGCATTGGCACGGATGCCTTCGCTATTTAGGTCACGTGCATTCCATGCATGATTTTCACTTTCTGAGCTTTATAAGCTCATTCCACGTTTTTATGTTGTAGGACCCCGCGATCACGGTACGTGATCATTTTCACGGCGAGGCCAACTTTTGAAGCTTCTGTGGGCTTTGAGATGGAAGTGTGTGCATGGATGCGACCTCGTGGAGGCCCAGTAGATAGATTTATTTTGACACGCTTGCGCATCTTCCTATGTAATTAGGACCCATTATGATTTTGTAGGAACCTTTATGATTCCTTTTTATAGAAGGAAAAAATTTTATACGAAATTCGTACGATCTATTTCATTTTTAGGACATTAGTCGCGTAGACTAATTAAGAAAGTAGTGGTGGAAGCGGGGCTGCCACAGGTGGTATCAGAGCTTAGGATATAGGTTCTGCAGACTGTCCATGTACACACACTCAAAAGCACGGAAGCGGCCTTGCTCGTAAGTTTTATGTCTATGAATTTCTTGTATTAATTTTGTACGACTTATTAATTTTAGGAACGTTAGGATTAAAGAACGATGGGTAGAACAAGAGGTGAGAATAGTGGAGGTGCGGATAAAGGTAAAGAATCCGCAACCCCTACCGATAGCCGGGATGCGACTATCCTCCAACTCGCGGAACTAGTCCGCCAACAATCTGCCCAAATCCAGCAATTGATCCAGCAACAAAACGCTGGCGGGCAATCAAACAACGGATCTTCTCAGGCTGATAAAATCGAAATGGTCGGAGAAAGATTTCGTAAACTTAACCCCCAACCTTTGAAGATGCTATTGACCCAACCTCGGCTGAGGATTGGCTCCGAACCTTAGAAACTATGTTCCAGCATAGCCGTACCCCTGAAACCGAAAAAGCCTTGTGTGCTGGGTACCTATTGAGGGGAAACGCCGGCCACTGGTGGGACACGATCCTAACTCTCGAAGATCCGATAACAATGACCTGGGAGCGTTTCAAAGAACTCTTCCGAAATAAGTATTTTACTGCTCCCGTTCGAGCCCAGAGGATGAATGAGTTCATCAATCTCCGCCAGGGAACAATGACGGTGGCGGAGTATATTAGGAAATTCGAACAGCTTTCCCGATTTGCTGCTCACATGGTGAGCACAGATGCACTGAAGATCGAACGATTTATGGAGGGCTTGAAGCCAGAACTTTACCATGATGTTGCATGGCTGGATTCCAAGGGGTTACTTATGCCCAAATGGCGGAACGAGCCCTGATGGCTGAGCAAGTCGAGATCAGAATTGTGCGAGCCCATGAAGTTAAGAGGAAATTCGAACAAGGACCCAAAGGGAACGGAAATAACCCGAATAAACCGTTTGTCCCTCAGAATGTGAAACCCAATTTCTAAAACCGCCCTGGACCACCTCAACAACCTAATCCGAATCAAGGGAGACCCCAACCAAATGCACCTATATGCCCAAAATGTGCACGACGTCATCTTGGCGTCTGTTTCTCCCGAAACTCCACCTGCTTTAAATGTGGCAAGACAGGCCACTACTCCGTAGCCTGCCCGGGAAATGCATCTGGAAGTTAGGGAACGAACCGGGCCAAGCCGCCGACAGCACCCGCTCGGGTATACATGCTTACAGCGGAAGAGGCTGAAAACAATCAGTCCGAGATGGAAGGTACCCTTCTAACCGATTAAACCTCAACATGCATGATTAGTGGACTTAGGAACCACACTTCCTTTTATATTCACCACTTATGTGGTAAGACTCGGGAATTCTTTTAGCCGACTTGGTTGATACTAGTTCGAGTGTCGACCTGAGTTGTGATCGTAGTAGATACGCGTTCGAAATAGAAAGCCGAAATCTTTTGCTGAATTCCTGAAACCAATAATAACGGGGTATATTCCTATGCCCTAATCTTTTGCTCACCCTAAGAAACGTATTTGTTCTATATCAGAGTTGCGCAGCGGAAGCGTGATGGGTACTTAGGATCTTCGATTTCTGCCTAAGTTTATAATTATTCTCGTTAGCTCTTCGAGGTAGTACAGGTTCCACTAACTGGAACAATCTTCGTATTTACTTCACCAGGATTCTATTCCTTTCGATCCTCAAAAATGATTGGAGATTCCTTGATAACTTCCTAAGGTGAATTTCTATCACCTAACCAAGTCAGTTCAACTCCCTAACGATCGTCACCCTAAATTACTCCAGTTGATGGAATTTCGGGGGCGAAATTCTTTTAAGGGGGGAGGATGTAATACCCGTAAAACCTAATGACGGGATTTACGATTTAAGTAGGGATGAAAATATATA
This sequence comes from Craterostigma plantagineum, assembly GCA_027422505.1. NCBI lineage: Eukaryota > Viridiplantae > Streptophyta > Magnoliopsida > Lamiales > Linderniaceae > Craterostigma > Craterostigma plantagineum. The sequence goes on along the minus strand of JAPQWV010000021.1, from coordinate 9,669,900 downwards.
ATTAAGTACTTTGGATTAATTAGTATTTTCAATGATACGATGTCTTCATATATTCATACCTTTAAGTGACTTATGTGCCTATATGATTTCATGTTGTGTGATTTATAATTCTTATGTGTGTTACGAATTAGAACTAATGCGACTGCACGGAACATATTTTATGATTTTACGCGTCATTATGATTTCATATTAGGTGCTATTAGGGTTACTAACCAAGTAGAAGAATTAATTAAATTTAGGTTAGTTATTTATTTTAGGGTTTTTAGTGCATGACATGCTATATATGATATAGTCTTATAAGGCTTATGTGCTATTAGAATAATTAACGTGGTAGGAAATTTAAGTTAGAACTTGGAAGTAAATTAGTATAAGGTGCCTAGATTTTTGGTAGGAGATAATATTAATAAAAGTTAAGAAATTCAAACCATATAATAAACTAAAATTGGGATTAGGTCACGAGCTAGACCTAAATTCGAACCCCAAGTGTTATGTTTATATATATATATATATAAAGAGACCTAAGATTATCCTATGCGATTACTTAACCCAAAGGAAAGGGAAATTAATAAAATATGCATAACACAAGAGATAAGGATTGATAAAGTATCCATCATTATCAATTGCTAACCACTACACGCAAGGTAAAATTAAGGAATAAGAAAGGAGAACCAATAACCCTAAACTGAGAAAGGAGGGTAACAAAATTCAGTATACACACCTTCGACCAACTTAAGAACAGGAAGAAAGAAGCCAAACAAAAACAATAGCAAAACTCGCCACTAAGCTTAAAGGTAAAAATTGTTTCGCTGGTTTTTATGCTTGTTTCAGGTATTAACATGTTTAGGAAAGATTATTAAGTATTAGAGTTGAAGAGAATTAGGGTTTTTAACTACTGATGTTAGGATTTTTGAAGTTTACGTATATAGTGTTCTTGAAAACATGTCTTCTGATCGATGGTGTAAATATCGAGCAGTATGATTTCCAGTTGATAGAATTCGAAACCCTGTTAGCATGGTAGAAATGATTTCGAAATCAAAGAGGTGAGGATAGGAAGATGTCGAAACAAAAACCTCGAGATCTTATTTATGAATGTCTACATCTTTATTGATATTATGTTAAATTCTAAAGTTAAAATTTGAAGTCCATAATAGAAGAATCTCGAGATTTAGGTCAAAGTGTCATGTCGAGATTTGTTTGGCTAGGTGTATTGAGATTTATGCATACACCATGTCGACAATTATATTGTATCGAGATTCATGTTGATTGTGCATTGTTTAACATAAAACTCGAAACCTTGTAAGTTCGAATACCGAAATTTATGTAGTGTTTAATTTAAAATATCGAAATCTTGTTTATAATTATAACATACAACTTGACATTTATTTAATAATCTCGACACACCTTTCGAATGGATATTGATTAATCAATGTCGAACTTTAGCATAAGCAATGTCGAGATTGTCTTCCATAATGATATCGAAATTGTATGTAATATCTCGACATTTTAATGTCCATATCCATCTCGAAACCCCACCATTAAGTTGGAACAACACGTCGAAATCTATTTGGTACATATCATGTAGAAATCTTTGTTGAAATTTAATTATTATGTTGACTTTATATATTATGTAATGTCTCGAAGTTTCTGCATACCACTAAGTCGAGATTTATGTATGTCGAATCATTATGTAGTGTCAAAATGTCGAACACTGGTATATACACTCGAGATCCATTTTAGAGAATATGTCGAAACCTAGTTAACCATGCAACTCGAGATCTTATTTTCAGTATATCGAAATTCATGTTAACATTTATAAAAATCGAAATTAGGGTTATCAAATCAAGCCAATTTCAGGAAATTATAACTAGATTAACAAACCCTAATTTTATATGTTTCTATACTTAGGGTTTGAAGATTAGCGATTAACCATACGATAAGCTAAGGATACCAGGTAAGTGGAAATCGCAACTACAACACAAAATTTTTATATGCATGAAATTATGTGTTATATGCTTTATAATTTTATGTAATGTATCTATGTGCCTTTCATGATTTTATGTGACTTCTATGATTTCTATGTGACGTAAATTTACGTGATTTATGTGACGTAAAGTATTCTATGAGTATTGCACGCATGTTTACATGATTCATGGCATAAGCACGTGCACGCACGACTAGTATGAGAGTCAGGGAAATAGCGTGCATGAGTATAAGATCGCTTGAGAGCGATGTATATTTGCCGATATAGGCATTTGTGTCGACTCAATGATGAGTCACGACTCTTCTATGCTACCACGGCGATTCACGAAGCCGAATTACCTGAATCACGAAAGGTAGGGGAATACCCCGTAGCACGAGATGCAACCTGGAGGATGCGACTCGAGGGTATGAGCGGCACCGAGGGAACCTCGAGTGTTGGTGACCTCGTAGTAAGCTACCAGTGAGAAGCGCCCGCGTGTCAGACCGCATTGGGATGGAAAGGCACCTTAGGGTTAAACGAAATTTGTGTGCCCGGGTTAGCCTCTCAATGGGACGGCATTGGGATTGAAAGGCACTAGTAGCCTCTTAGTGGATCACACTGGGATTGAAAGGCACTAGTAGCCTCTCAGTGTGTACCGCATTGGGATTGAAAGCCACCATAGGGTTACGCACAGATTGAGTACTCGGGTTTAGCCTCCCAGTGTGTGTACTGCCACTTGTACCCTTAGGGGTTTGAGCTCTATATGGTGCATAGTAAGATTGAAAGCCGAGGGCCCAAATATGTTGTGAAAGGTCAAGAAGAAGGTGAGAAAGGTCAGGAAGAATGTGAGGTGTAGATAGCATTGGCACGGATGACTTCGCTATTTAGGTCACGTGCATTCCATGCATGATTTTCACTTTCTGAGCTTTATAAGCTCATTCCACGTTTTTATGTTGTAGGACCCCGCGATCACGGTACGTGATCATTTTCACGGCGAGGCCAACTTTTGAAGCTTCTGTGGGCTTTTGAGATGGAAGTGTGTGCATGGATGCGACCTCGTGGAGGCCCAGTAGATAGATTTATTTTGACACGCTTGCGCATCTTCCTATGTAATTAGGACCCATTATGATTTTGTAGGAACCTTTATGATTCCTTTTTATAGAAGGAAAAAATTTTATACGAAATTTCGTACGATCTATTTCATTTTTAGGACATTAGTCGCGTAGACTAATTAAGAAAGTAGTGGTGGAAGCGGGGCTGCCACAGGTGGTATCAGAGCTTAGGATATAGGTTCTGCAGACTGTCCATGTACACACACTCAAAAGCACGGAAGCGGCCTTGCTCGTAAGTTTTATGTCTATGAAATCTTGTATTAATTTTGTACGACTTATTAATTTTAGGAACGTTAGGATTAAAGAACGATGGGTAGAACAAGAGGTGAGAATAGTGGAGGTGCGGATAAAGGTAAAGAATCCGCAACCCCTACCGATAGCCGGGATGCGACTATCCTCCAACTCGCGGAACTAGTCCGCCAACAATCTGCCCAAATCCAGCAATTGATCCAGCAACAAAACGCTGGCGGGCAATCAAACAACGGATCTTCTCAGGCTGATAAAATCGAAATGGTCGGAGAAAGATTTCGTAAACTTAACCCCCAACCTTTGAAGATGCTATTGACCCAACCTCGGCTGAGGATTGGCTCCGAACCTTAGAAACTATGTTCCAGCATAGCCGTACCCCTGAAACCGAAAAAGCCTTGTGTGCTGGGTACCTATTGAGGGGAAACGCCGGCCACTGGTGGGACACGATCCTAACTCTCGAAGATCCGATAACAATGACCTGGGAGCGTTTCAAAGAACTCTTCCGAAATAAGTATTTTACTGCTCCTGTTCGAGCCCAGAGGATGAATGAGTTCATCAATCTCCGCCAGGGAACAATGACGGTGGCGGAGTATATTAGGAAACTCGAACAGCTTTCCCGATTTGCTGCTCACATGGTGAGCACAGATGCACTGAAGATCGAACGATTTATGGAGGGCTTGAAGCCAGAACTTTACCGTGATGTTGCATGGCTGGATTCCAAGGGGTTACTTATGCCCAAATGGCGGAACGAGCCCTGATGGCTGAGCAAGTCGAGATCAGAATTGTGCGAGCCCATGAAGTTAAGAGGAAATTCGAACAAGGACCCAAAGGGAACGGAAATAACCCGAATAGACCGTTTGTCCCTCAGAATGTGAAACCCAATTTCTAAAACCGCCCTGGACCACCTCAACAACCTAATCCGAATCAAGGGAGACCCCAACCAAATGCACCTATATGCCCAAAATGTGCACGACGTCATCTTGGCGTCTGTTTCTCCCGAAACTCCACCTGCTTTAAATGTGGCAAGACAGGCCACTACTCCGTAGCCTGCCCGGGAAATGCATCTGGAAGTTAGGGAACGAACCGGGCCAAGCCGCCGACAGCACCCGCTCGGGTATACATGCTTACAGCGGAAGAGGCTGAAAACAATCAGTCCGAGATGGAAGGTACCCTTCTAACCGATTAAACCTCAACATGCATGATTAGTGGACTTAGGAACCACACTTCCTTTTATATTCACCACTTATGTGGTAAGACTCGGGAATTCTTTTAGCCGACTTGGTTGATACTAGTTCGAGTGTCGACCTGAGTTGTGATCGTAGTAGATACGCGTTCGAAATAGAAAGCCGAAATCTTTTGCTGAATTCCTGAAACCAATAATAACGGGGTATATTCCTATGCCCTAATCTTTTGCTCACCCTAAGAAACGTATTTGTTCTATATCAGAGTTGCGCAGCGGAAGCGTGATGGGTACTTAGGATCTTCGATTTCTGCCTAAGTTTATAATTATTCTCGTTAGCTCTTCGAGGTAGTACAGGTTCCACTAACTGGAACAATCTTCGTATTTACTTCACCAGGCTTCTATTCCTTTCGATCCTCAAAAATGATTGGAGATTCCTTGATAACTTCCTAAGGTGAATTTCTATCACCTAACCAAGTCAGTTCAACTCCCTAACGATCGTCACCCTAAATTACTCCAGTTGATGGAATTTCGGGGGCGAAATTCTTTTAAGGGGGGAGGATGTAATACCCGTAAAACCTAATTATGGGATTTACGATTTAAGTAGGGATGAAAATATTTAATTAAGTACTTTTGGATTATTTAGTATTTTCAATGATACGATGTCTTCATATATTCATACCTTTAAGTGACTTATGTGCCTATATGATTTCATGTTGTGTGATTTATAATTCTTATGTGTGTTACGAATTAGAACTAATGCGACTGCATGGAACATATTTTATGATTTTACGCGTCATTATGATTTCATATTAGGTGCTATTAGGGTTACTAACCAAGTAGAAGAATTAATTAAATTTAGGTTAGTTATTTATTTTAGGGTTTTTAGTGCATGACATGCTATATATGATATAGTCTTATATGGCTTATGTGCTATTAGAATAATTAACGTGGTAGGAAATTTAAGTTAGAACTTGGAAATAAATTAGTATAAGGTGCCTAGATTTTTGGTAGGAGCTAATATTAATAAAAGTTAAGAAATTCAAACCATATATTAAACTAAAATTGGGATTAGGTCACGAGCTAGACCTAAATTCGAACCCCAAGTGTTATGTTTATATATATATATATATATATATATATATATATATATATATATAAAGAGACCTAAGATTATCCTATGCGATTACTTAACCAAAAGGAAAGGGAAATTAATAAAATATGCATAACACAAGAGATAAGGATTGATAAAGTATCCATCATTATCAATTGCTAACCACTACACGCAAGGTAAAATTAAGGAATAAGAAAGGAGAACCAGTAACCCTAAACTGAGAAAGGAGGGTAACAAAATTCAGTATACACACCTTCGACCAACTTAAGAACAGGAAGAAAGAAGCCAAACAAAAACAATAGCAAAACTCGCCACTAAGCTTAAAGGTAAAAATTGTTTCGATGGTGTTTATGCTTGTTTCAGGTATTAACATGTTTAGGAAAGATTATTAAGTATTAGAGTTGAAGAGAATTAGGGTTTTTAACTACTGATGTTAGGATTTTTGAAGTTTACGTATATAGTGTTCATGAAAACATGTCTTTTGATCGATGGTGTAAATATCGAGCAGTATGATTTCCAGTTGATAGAATTCGAAACCCTCTTAGCATGGTAGAAATGATTTCGAAATCAAAGAGGTGAGGATAGGAAGATGTCGAAACAAAAACCTCGAGATCTTATTTATGAATGTCTACATATTTATTGATATTATGTTAAATTCTGAAGTTAAAATTCGAAGTCCATAATAGAAGAATCTCGAGATTTAGGTCAAAGTGTCATGTCGAGATTTGTTTGGCTAGGTGTTTCGAGATTTATGCATACACCATGTCGACAATTATATTGTATCGAGATTCATGTTGATTGTGCATTGTTTAACATAAAACTCGAAACCTTGTAAGTTCAAATACCGAAATTTATGTAGTGTTTAATTTAAAATATCGAAATCTTGTTTATAATTATAACATACAACTTGACATTTATTTAATAATCTCGACACACCTTTCAAATGGATATTGATTAATCAATGTCGAACTTTAGCATAAGCAATGTCGAGATTGTCTTCAATAATGATATCGAAATTGTATATAATATCTCGACATTTTAATGTCGATATCCATCTCGAAACCCCGCCATTAAGTTGGAACAACACGTCGAAATCTATTTGGTACATATCATGTAGAAATCTTTGTTGAAATTTAATTATTATGTTGACTTTATATATTGTGTAATGTCTCGAAGTTTCTGCATACCACTAAGTCGAGATTTATGTATGTCGAAATCATTATGTAGTGTCAAAATGTCGAACACTGGTATATACACTCGAGATCCATTTTAGAGAATATGTCGAAACCTAGTTAACCATGCAACTCGAGATCTTATTTTCAGTATATCGAAATTCATGTTAACATTTATAAAAATTGAAATTAGGGTTATCAAATCAAGCCAATTTCAGGAAATTATAACTAGACTAACAAACCCTAATTTTATATGTTTCTATACTTAGGGTTTGAAGATTAGCGATTAACCATACGATAAGCTAAGGATACCAGGTAAGTGGAAATCGCAACTACAACATATAATTTTTATATGCATGAAATTATGTGTAATATGCTTTATAATTTTATGTGATGTATCTATGTGCCTTTCATGATTTTATGTGACTTCTATGATTTCTATGTGACGTAAATTTACGTGATTTATGTGACGTAAAGTATTCTATGAGTATTGCACGCATGTTTAGATGATTCATGGCATAAGCACGTGCACGCACAACTAGTATGAGAGTCAGGAAAATAGCGTGCATGAGTATAAGATCGCTTGAGAGCGATGTATATTTGCCGATATAGGCATTTGTGTCGACTCAATGATGAGTCACGGCTCTTCTATGCTACCACGGCGATTCACGAAGCCGAATTACCTGAATCACGAAAGGTAGGGGGAATACCCCGTAGCGGGAGATGCAACCTGGAGGATCCTACTCGAGGGTATGAGCGGCACCGAGGGAACCTCGAGTGTTGGTGACCTCGTAGTAAGCTACCAGTGAGAAGCGCCCGCGTGTCAGACCGCATTGGGATGGAAAGGCGCCTTAGGGTTAAACGAAATTTGTGTGCCAGGGTTAGCCTCTTAATGAGACGGCATTGGGCTTGAAAGGCACTAGTAGCCTCTTAGTGTGGATCACACTGGGATTGAAAGGCACTAGTAGCCTCTCAGTGTGTACCGCATTGGGATTGAAAGGCACCATAGGGTTACGCACAGATTGAGTACTCGAGTTTAGCCTCCCAGTGTGTGTACTGCCACTTGTACCCTTAGGGGTTTGAGCTCTATATGGTGCATAGTAAGATTGAAAGCCGAGGGCCCAAATATGTTATGAAAGGTCAAGAAGAAGGTGAGAAAGGTCAGGAAGAATGTGAGGTGTAGATAGCATTGGCACGGATGCCTTCGCTATTTAGGTCACGTGCATTGCATGCATGATTTTCACTTACTGAGCTTTATAAGCTCATTCCACATTTTTATGTGTTGTAGGACCCCGTGATCACGGTACGTGATCATTTTCACGGCGAGGCCAACTTTTGAAGCTTCCGTGGGCTTTTGAGATGGAAATGTGTGCATGGATGCGACCTCGTGGAGGCCCAGTAGATAGATTTATTTTGACACGCTTGCGCATCTTCCTATGTAATTAGGACCCATTATGATTTTGTAGGAACCTTTACGATTCCTTTTTATAGAAGGAAAAATTTTTATACGAAATTTCGTACGATCTATTTCATTTTTAGGACATTGTTCGCGTAGACTAATTAAGAAAGTAGTGGTGGAAGGCGGGGCTGCCACAGAGATTACCTTGGAATGAAAGTAAATCTGTGGTATTTATGGTAAGAATTCATGCATGACCGTTGAGCTTAATTGGTTTATTCTTGGCATGATTCCTTGAGTTAATGCACGTGATTATTGAGCTTTATCTTGCATATTCTGTGCTTAACTTTCCTTGTGAAGTGAAGAAGCTATTATTGGGTCTATATAGAAGAAAAACACTTCACGTTGAAGGGTACACAACAAACACACAAGCAATCGAATCCCTTAGAGTTTTTGAGCTGAAATTTGCGATTCATTCGTAGTTGGTAGTTGAGCTTTAATTTGCGAATCAGTACCCTTTGAGCGATCTTTAGCAACACCCAATCCTAAACCTTACTCTTTTGACGTGTGAGCGCACCAAGGAGCACGAGTGAAGTCTTTCGCACGTGGAGGGGCGAATTTTGTGGATTCGGTGGCCCTTCAGTAGCAAGCTGCATCCAATCGGGGAATTGGTTTCCTGGGTAAATGATGTGGATCGAAACTTGGCGTGCTTCAGCCTAGAACGAGGTCTAGTGTCCACATTGCTTCGGTTGTGTACGGGTCAATCATTTTGTAACCGGTAATAATTAGTGATTGATTGGAAGTCTTGGGGAGATCACACCCCAAGGACAGGATTAAACCCCAGTTGGGGATATAACCTGTATAAAAATCCCGTCTCACTTTACTATCTGCTATTTACTTTTCTGTGAGACAAACCGGGGACACTAGTAAATAACTAGGTGATATCGTAGAAACGATTTCTGAAAATAACGTGATATTTTGTGAAACAGGATTAGGGAGATAACTTGGATACTCGTACTGCTTTCTGGGAAATAACATACTCTGCAAATATCTTCTTAAAGAAAAGCATTTTTCAAATAAGAACAAGCCAAAATTTTTATAGCCTAATTCACCCCCCCTCTTAGGCATATTTTACACTTCAAGGTTGAACATCTGTGGAGGAACTGGGGAGGGTTGTGTTGACATTTGGTCGGGTTCCAATGATGTATGCATCTGACAGATCTTTGCGAGATGTCCTCACCTTCTACATTTAAAACAGTTGGCATCCTGCGAATAGCAAATGCCTCTGTTTTTTCGTCCACACTGTTGACATCGAGGTATGGGGTTTGGAACCTGAGCATGGAAAGTAGCATCCATCGGGTTTGGCCTTGATTGCCAAAGTTAGGACCCTTGACGAGTTATTTGAACATTGTGGGGATTCTTAAAATATAAGGGCTTTTTGGTAGTTTCCAGTTCTGGCCTATCCTCCATATTTCGCTTTCCCTTCTGGTTTGGAACATCTGGGTTTCCTTCCCAGTATGGTTAGCAATATTCGCAGATAAGGATCTACGGGGTTCGAATGATCTTTGTTCATTAATGAGCTTGTAGACCAAGTCCTTGAGTTCGCCGACTTGATCTTTAGGTTCACTAATCTGACCCGATTGCCATTGGATCAGTTGCGTAAGATGTGAGAGTACTGAGTCTCGTTCATTCATAGGGGACTTAGGTGTAAGCCCACGACTTGACTCACCAGTAAAGTCTCTATGTCCGCTAGTCATTCTACAATTAATCAAACAAATAGGCATGTCATCGTAAGCATATAATCATATCAAACGTATAACTTAACGCAAGGCTGATCCTCTAGTCTTTTGAGCGGCGGTACATGGACAGTCTACAGAATCTTTATCCTAAGCTCTGATACCACCTGTTAGGTCCTACGATTAACAACTCTATGATCCTAGGCATGAATTCTAAGTAATTCGATGATAATGATTGACATTAAGATTTGATCGAAAAAATCAAATGAAGAACAAGAGAGAGAATTCGAGTAGAGTGAGAAAGTTACTATTGTTTCTCTCCTAGGAATTGAATTGCAAGCCTTTCAGATCAATTTCCAAAAACTTTCTCTATTGATTGCGTTTGATTACAAGGTATTTATACCAAACTCACTTGGTATAGATATCTAACTAGTTATAATCTAAGGACAAATATAAGAAAAGCCCCAAAATACAAGGACAACTAATGAAATAAAGCACAATTAAAATTGAGACTTTACAATCTCCCCCTTTGTGCTTGATTGCATCTCCGCGCTGTTTGTCCTCGTCGGGCATAGTATGATCTTCGCAAGCCCAGCGCATGCTCAAAGTTCCTGAGCGTGTTTCTCAGCTCCAGTCGCTTGTTTGCGTTGCGCCCGAGCCTTGTCCTTGGCCACTCGTAGGTGTATGTGGCCTCTTCTCCCCCTCATGAGGGTCCTGATTGTCAGGATCGTCATGTCTGCATCTTGAGTGGGAGCTTTGGCCTCGGCAAGTTTCAGAAGGTGGCTCTGGATGATCCACCAATCGCCTATAAAGAGACTCTTCTTGAGGCGACCGGATGGAGAGGCCGATCTGGCGGGCGAGTAGGATGTCATGGAGCTCGGTTATGGGTATGGTGTATGGGTTGATGAGGATGGATGAAGTGGCTAAAGGGTCGGTGGGTGTGGGTTGTGGAGGTGTGAGGTTGGGCTGTGACGAGGTGCCTTCGGAGACAGGTGCTTTCCCGGGGTCTCTGCGGGATGTCTCTATGGCAGTAAGAACTCTCTCCAATATTTTGTCTTCAAGCGATTGAACAGCAGCAGAGAGAGCGGTTTGGAATTGCTCATTCGGTCACAAACGATGCGAACGCCTCCTTGGATGTTCCAGGACGACTGATGTCGCCTGTTATCAATCCTTGAGCAGACACCGGCTCCTCAGGTTGGCTCACAGTCACTTGAGGTTGTGACTTTAAGAGACTTCCACCCAATCCTCGAGTCGAATCTTGAAGATTCTCCTCTATGGGTGTTATAGCAGTCTCGAGTTGGGCCTGCGAACCAGACACCGATAGATTTGGTTGCGGCTCAAGATTGAGCGAAGAAGTGTCGGCAACACTTGAAGAAGTGATCAGCATGGTATCTGGTGCGGTGGTGACGGCGGGGAAGAGGGACTCCAACTGTATGCTAAGTCGCTTGGGAGTCCGTCTTATCAGGTTGATTTCCTCATCAGACTCCGTGCCGGACGGGGTGGCTGTGTGAGGAGTAGGGTCACGTTCAACGTCCTCAAGTGCCTGATCCGTCACTCGTGAAAGCGAGCTTTGCCCCATTTCAACCTCGGGCTGTGCTTCTTGTAGAGGAGCCTCCTCGATAGGCTCTTCAAGCATGCCTACATGTACGGGCACTTCCACTTGAAGCGTTTCTGTTGGAGCCTCTTGTTCCAACTCTGCAGCCACAGCATCGATCAGCGTGGCATCTAAGTCAGGCATTGGCTCCTCGTGAGTTGGAGACCCCAGCTCTAGTTCCTGAGCGACTTCATCAATCATCATGTCCTCAGGACTAGACAGGGTAAAGGCTGACAAAGGAAAGGCACGACCAATCGTGAAGCCGTACCAGCCGAAGATTCCGTACCCAGCTCGATTGATGAAGGCCTGTTGGAACTATTTTAATTGTATTCAATTAATATAGTTGTCTTAGTCTTGCTATGCAAATTAGTAGTATTGGACTAAATTGTAATTAGTAATTTTGTAGGACTACTTGTGTAAATATACCACGAGGTGGTATATATAAGTGAACTCCTTAGGAAGTAAGGAGTGCACGTTTTAGGGTTTTACAGATTGAAAATTAGAATAAAAAACTTTAGAGAGAAAAATTCGCCAACCCTTACTTGTTATACAAGTTTTCTCTCCCAATCTTCAACGAAGGTAAATCTCATACGTAAGCTTCGAATTTCTTAGATTTACGGTTCGATTCTTCTAAATTCGATCTAGGTTGGATATCACAATTTGTATCAGAGCCAAACGTGTTAGGATTTGGATTAAATTTGGAAGGAATTTTTGAATTACTTGAAACTGATTTTCAATCTCGAGTACTGTTCTTCGTCCAAATCAGATTTAATTCTTCACAATACGCCTTGATTTGCTGTTTTTGTTGATCGATCTAGTGTTCAAAATGTTTCTATGCTGTAATCTGATCGATCGAACAAGTATTCTGTTCTAATTTCGAAGATCGATCGAAAATCCTCTTTGACTGTTCTTCGTCAAATTTCAAGAAATTCGACCGATTTTGCTGTTTTCAGGTTAAATTGAGTGTTTGTAATCGTTATTCTACACGTCTCGATCAATAACCCAAAGTGATTTCGAACAATTTTGTGTCTCGATCAAGATTTCGTTTGTTTTTCGTTGTCTGGTTTTGAAATAACATCGACTTTGTTCTTCATTGTTCTTCACCGGGAAAGAATCTTCGATCGAGAAACTCGCCGACGCGATTCTGTTCGTCATTTGACCTTCATTGAGCTGTTCGCCATTGTTCTTCGATCCAGAAACTGATCGGCACAATTTATTTTTCGAAGGAAATACTTTCTCAACCACAGCCTCTGTTCGTCACTTAACATCGAAAAAAATTTTGTTTTAAGCTCGAGAAATCAAGTCAGCCCGAGAAACTTGGGTCAACGATCGAAAACTTGTTTGAGAATGTTTTACGATCGCAAACTGTTGTTATAATTTTTTCGATCGCGAAAAGTACTGCACTTCATCGTCTTCGTCGCTGATTACTCATAGATAGATAGATACACGTAGATAGTTACTAATTGCAGGCAAAATTGCGTTCTAAGTCCCATCAATTTTATTTTAGTCCCTGTAGTTACTGTTTGATCTCAAATAGATTTCGATTTAGTCCTGAAAAGTTCTGATCTAGTCCTAATTTTCAATTTAACCCCATAACTTTTAATTTTATTCAATTCTCACTCATTTACGTGATTTTACGATCGCAAATTTTGTTTAGTTGCCTTTACAGGTTTGTCGTCGTAAAACTTATTTTTCGCCTGCAAAACCTTTTGCGATCGAAAAATATGATCTTGAAGGTTTAGATATTAAAATCTCAAAACGACGAATCAAGTTGCAATACTTTTACTATCGTAAATCTAACTGTTTGAAATTCAAAACTGTTTTCCAGAAACAGTACCTTGTAAAAGAATTTAACAATCGAAAACAGTGCTCTACATCTTCAGTCGAAAAACTTTTAATCGAGAATTATTTTCGATCAAAAAATAGTGCCTTATATTGACATTAAAAAAAAACTTACTAGAATCTTTTCGATCTAAAACAGTAACATTCTAATTGGCACATTATAGAAAAAGCTTTTGGTATATACTATTGAATTTTTAAAATCAAACTTCAAAAACCAAAATATTTTCGAAACTAAAATTTTAAAAGCCAAATAGTTTAATCAGTATTAAAAAAAATCCAAATCACAAAACACGTCAACGATCAAAATTTCCAACCAAAATTTAGACTACAATAAAACATCATGGATCCAAATATAAAGATTTTACATGACCAAGTAACAATCAATTTTAATTCGGCAGTGAGACATTATGAAAAATATAAGACTTGAAAATGTTAGAACACTCGACACTAAGATAGAAACCTTAGAAATTAAGGTTAAGGAACTTAGCAAAAATTTCGATGTATTCCAAGTAGAGGAAAATCAGAGCTACAAATCCCATAGAAGAATGCAAAGTCAAACTAGAGTTAGATTTAAGACTCGCTAGTGCTCTCGATATGATCTCTAGTCTTGAATCTAAGCTAGAAACTTCTGAATCTAACCTTAGCAGCTCTAGTGCGAAAATAGATGAACTAACAAAGAGCTCAAGTGCATGTGAAGCCGAAAAGCATACGGCTCTAAATAACTATGCTTTCTTAAGAGAAGAACGTGGAAAGCTCTATTGTAAGATTAATATTTTTGAAAATTTTCTTGCGACTTCTAAGACCAAGGAAGCAAAATCTCATCATTCTGAAAATTCTTCTTCCGTCGATATACCACCTATTCTTAAGAAAATAGAGGATTTAAATTCTACATTAGAAACGGAAAGAAAGAATTTTGAAGCGGAAAATAATGCGTTTTTATTGGAAATATCTAATCTCAAAGCTTCCTCACAAGAAAAGTTAATCTTTAAACAGGTTAAGAAAGAGAAAGAGGCTTTGAGCGCCAATAGATCAAATACTCCAATCTAAAGCCGTTACTTCTACATGTTCGTTAAAGCCTATCAATTTTAGAAGTACAAACATTGAAAGTGGCTCTTCCGACACCAAGAAAATTTTTCACGAAAATAATTCAAGCTCTAGCGCACAAACTTCATCGTGTGTTTCAAATGCTTCTACTAACTTTTCACTTAAAAAGCCTAGACTTGAAAATAATTTTCGAAATTCTTGTTCTCATGTGAAAAATATGCATTCTCCAAGTAGGAATTACGACACTTCTACTTTACATGCTTATCCTCTATTTGCTCGTATTCTTACGTGAAGTATCCAGTCAATATTCGTTCCGAAAAGCATTTACTACGACTAGGTACTGAGAAGACTTTTACAAGTACGCATTCTAGGAGCACATATTCACATGCTAGAATTACTTATCCGTGTAAAATCAAGCAAATATGGATTCCTATGTCGGATATCAAGTCACAAAGTCCTAGTCAAATATGGACTCCTCGACCAACTTAGGCTCACAATCTAATTTTTCACGATTTACGACTAACTCATTTTCTGCGTATAAGGGAGGACCCATACGACAATGGGTACCAAAGTTCCAATAGTTTTGCAGATTTTCCTCATGTATGGAATTCGACGTAGTGGCCACGTACATGATAAAGGGATGAAGCGTGAGCTACTACAACTTAGCTTCAACGAGGTATATTTCAAATTTACATTTGCATATGAGTTTAATCAAAAATATATATACCTATTTTCTTTTCAAAACTTTTCAAATGATACATTTTCGATATGCATTTCATCGCTTCAAATGTTTCTAAAATTTTCAAATGCATATTACGAACGGAAACGATAAATATTATTTTTCGGATAATACTTTCAAATGAGCTTTAATCGAGGGGGAGCTACTCGTTATGTTAATGAGTGGCAACCTTTATATTTTAAGGAAGCAGAAATTTTAATTCTTGAGGGGGAGAAAACTTACAATGAGCGATTTAAGGGAACGAGATTCTTAATATTCGTCAAGCTAACTACGCAAATTTCTAGGGGGAGAAAATTTATTTTCGAAGCATTGTTTTTAGGGAGATATAAATATAATACTACTATATAATAATGTACATATATATATATATATATATTATATATATCCAAAAAAAGGCGAAATATGAAAAAAAGTGAGATATGAAAAGAAAGAAAAAAAAGGAAATCTGAAAAAAAAAGGTAAAAAAAAAGAGGAAAGTACATTATTGCCTCATATGATTTATATGCTTTCACCTTGTTGTTTTTCCAAGATTGTGTAGCTACACAGTTCAGTTTGGGAGCCCAATCTTTAATTTTTTTCTTTTCAATTGTTGGTGATGATCGAAAAAAAAATAACAAAAAAAACAAAAAAAAAATCGAATTTGTTTAATATACTTCCCGGTTTTATTCTCCCACATCCAAAGATGGACGTACCACGAAGAATCTCGAGCTTTCAAACGGACAAAATTTTCCAAAGACGACGGTGATGATCTACGTGAAGATCAAATGCTCCGTATTTTCATCGATCGGCTCCGGCTTGCTAATTAAACTAAAGCAACACTTTTCACGTATCCCGGAAGCACGGATTTCATGTTCCTATGGTTCGGTCTAATCCGACTTGATCCTAACCCCGGAACGCGTTCGAGCATTTGAGACGATTCAAGTTTTCACCGCCCTCTCATCATCCGAACACACTAAGCAAGATTATTCCGTTGATGCCTAGGAAGTCTTTGAAGATTCATCACTCCATTATCTCACATAATTTTCGGACCAACCCCCATAGGTACAGGTGCTAATTTTAATTAGCTCCAGGGTAGAAGTCGTCGCATTAGGTCCAACGGCGCATGCACAACCGAGCCTTAACCACTCGTCTATCTCTTAAAAGATAGGTGTTTCATAAATCATGGGGAACCACGTATGCTATCACCGTTTCACTCGAAAACGGGAGATATTGAACTAAGTGGTATTCCGCCCCGTACCACCCTTTTATTGATCACTCGTGTCTAGTGTGTCCTCACTCCCCAAAATTTTCAAATTTTTAGGACACATACACTTTTTAATACACCTAATCTTTGTGATTATGTTAGAACTTCCGTAGACATGTTCTTGTAAAGACATGCTTCTAGGATCGGAAGGAAGTCCGACCATTGCAACATCAACAACAACGGTTTCGGCCATCTTCTACGAGCTTTGCTCCTAGTTGATGTCAACGGGACGCCTATGTGGCCCCGGTACTCATTTCGACGGGTTGCCTTTGTGGCTCCGTCCGATTATTACCCACACCGACCTTTTTGTATGTATTTTTCTACCTCCAAATTAAACATGCCGAAATCGTTAACACGATTCGCCATGAGGGGGAGAAGGGGTTATGCATACACAATCGGTCGGTCCACCCACTAACTTCCGCCGTGCGTACCACTCTGAAACCGGGCTCTCTCACAATGCCACATTCAAAGGAAGCTGGGTACAACTTAAAAATCAAAGAAAGAGACGGCCTACCTTCTTCTGGAGACGCTTCTTCGAGGCCGAACCAGACAACTTCCATTCGGAGAAGACGAATCTGGTGAAACTGGGAAGATGGCTAAACCCCGAGCCCTCTCCTCGACTCTCTCATGCGCCTACTTCCGGAAGAAGAAGCAAGGACAGAGGACCGAATGACACGTGACTCAAGCATCATCAAGGACCAAAGTTGCCAACTATGTCCACTGCATCACTGATCGAAGTTGCCAACCGTGTTCACATCTCCAAACCTCACATCGGACTCCTCGATCTCAACACAAGGTTGACCCAAATAGGGGGAGTTTCGAGTTTCGTGTGCTTTCAACAGGAGAAATGGAACGCGGACTTTCCAAAATCCGGCAAGAACTTCGTACATCTTACGACTTTTAGGAGAAGAACTTCAAAAGAAGATTCGAAGAAAAAGCCGATGCCTAGAAGACCAGATGATCTTGAAGATTTTTCTAAAAGAGCAGAATTCAAGGATCGAGGACTATTTCATTTGCAAGAAGACAACCCGCGCTATATTGGAAATTCAAATGGGGAGATTGTTGGAACTATTTTAATTGTATTCAATTAATATAGTTGTCTTAGTCTTGCTATACAAATTAGTAGTCTTGGGCTTGTAATTAGTACTTTTGTAGGACTCTTATGTAAATATACCACGAGGTGGTATATAAGTGAACTCCTTAGGAAGTAAGGAGTGCGCTTTTTAGGGTTTTACAGATTGAAAATTAGAATCAAAACCTGTTAGGATATTTAATTTGTTGTGTCAATAGTTTAAGTCTTGAGACTTATTATGTAATTATCTTTAGCTTGGGCTTTGGACTAGATTGTAATTATTTTATTATTAGTGATTGGGCCTTAATATACCTAGGGTTAATGTGGTATATAAGGTTTTACCAACTCACTTTGAAAGGTAATCAAAGATTAAAAAAGCTAAATCTCGTTTTCACACACTACACACACTTGAAGGTGAGAAACTCTCCCTTTTACATTCCATCTAGCTTCTTTGATTCCTTGTTTGGTGCATTTCGGGACCAACAAGTGGTATCAGAGCAAACGTGGATCGATCTTCAGTGATTTGAATCCAGTTTCGTTCGATTCCAAGCAAGATCAAAGGTGTTTTTGAGCAAAAATAGTTTTCGGGCATTTTGAGCTTGTTTTGGGGTTTTGATGCTTCGTTTCTGTGTTTAAAACCCTCCCCCAGATCAAGTCTATGCCTAAAATGTTTTTAGAACACTTTTGGATCAGTTTTAACGAGTTTTGAGCGAGATTTAAGCAGAAAATTTTCAGAAAAGGACATTTCGGCCATTCTCTGTTTTCGGTCGATTTGACCCAGTTTTTGTTGTTTTCAGCTCACAAATCGGTCGATTATGTGTTTAGGGAAGGATTTCTGAAGTTTAGGATCAAGTTTGAGCGATTTTGGTTGAGATTTGAGTGAAAACGGACGGTTTTTCTGGAAAATATCGCGACATACCAATGGAACAGTACTTGATGTTCTTGGCCGCGAAATTTTGCTGAAACGTTCAAATCCGCGAAAGTTTCACCTTTGAAACCGCGAAACTTCTCTGTCACTGCATTTTTTCGCAACGGTCAGCACTCACAATCCGAGAATTTTTACACCGCGAAAATTTCACTATCATTGCAGTTTCTCGCAACAACCTATACTCAAAATCCGAGAAAGTTTAAAACCGCGAAATTTTTCTTAGACAAAATTTTTTTTTCAACTTCGGACTCTTTAAAATCCGAGAATTTCCAATACCGCGAAAAATTTCTCTAAGACCCAGTTTTTCTCAAGTTCATACTCTTTAAAGTCCGAGAAATTTTATACACGAGAAAGTCTATTCCAAGAATTCTTATGAGCCACGAAATTTTCAAAAATCTGAGAAATCTTTCTAAGTCGAGAAATTAACAGCCGAGAATTTTTTTTGAAATTCCATTTCCTAGAAAGATTATCCTGCGAAACTTTCTAAGTCGCGAATTTCTTTTTCTCAACCAAGAACTGTTTGAAAATTTTTATATCCGAGAAATTTTTCTTAGACCGCGAAAGTTTTTGAACTCTGTGAAAATTTTACATCCGAGAAATTTTTTAAGGCCGAGACATTTTTGAAAGTCATGAAAATCTTTACATCCGAGAAAGTTTTCAAAGCCGAGAATTTTTGAAATTTTACATCTGAGAATTTTCTCTTTGACTGAGAAAGTTTTGAAATTCGTGAAAATTTTTCATCCGAGAAATTTTTTTTTAAGGCCGAGAAATTTTCGAAAGTCACGAACTTTAAAATTCTCAAACACCGAAATTTCTCAAACACCTAAATTCTCGGATAACACTTCATTTTTCACGTCTCCTTGAGCTGCGAATTTTTGTGTGTGTTAAGTCTTTTTCTCGTGATAAAATCGTCTTGGGTTAAACTTTTCTCAAACTTTTAGGATTTGATCCCTACACCTTAGTACTATCCATAAAACCCTGAAATTTCTAGAACTTCTCCTAAACTTAAGATATATTTCTCTTTCATACATTATCGACCATCACACACGTTCACTTAGTTCTAAGAAATTCTCTAAACAATTTTATTCTCAAAACTCTACTTATTAAACTCGTATTTCTCATATCGTTCGTTACTAACTTTCTTATCTACGCAAGATCAAAACCACGGACGATTCGACTGCACCAACCATGTCTACCACGAATGACATCTCCATAGTGGGCTCCGACACCAGGCCTCCGATGCTGCGACAAGGCGACTACAGTATATGGACGAACCGCTTCCTCACGTTCATTAGAAACAAAGGCGCACCACTCTCTCAATACCTTCTGGACTCTATCTTCAATGGCCCAGCCCAGTTCTGGACAATCGTCCCTGCACAACCAAACGCAAATCCTCCCATGGATGAACGCCGCACTCCTAGAGGTCCCATCAATGAGGATGAACTGGCTCGGGAACAGGCCGACGAGACTGCCAAAGGATACCTCTTCCAGGCTTTAGGAAACGAGGTCTATGGTCACGTTGAGTGCTGCACAACTGCCAAGGAAATATGGGATGAACTTGCAGAAATTATGGCAGGCACAACTGAAAGTGCTCAGGGGAGGAAATCAGCGTGTCTCTCGCAGTATGAACACTTCCAGGCCTATGAAGGAGAGGAACTGCGTGACACATACCTCCGATACTTGAAGGTCATCAATGAACTCAAAAAGGCCAGGATCTCGAGGGACAAATTCGACATCAACAACCGCTTCCTTGGTAGCCTCAAACCACACTGGGGCAATGCAATCGTGATGATGATTCAGAGTAAGGACCTCTCGAACACTTCCATCCATGCTCTTTATGACAGTCTGTCTGCCTATGCTCCTTATGTGCAACCACAGTCCACCAACACTCGAGTTGACCCACTAGCACTCCTCTCGAACAAAACCTATGAACGATCTTCCACCACTAAGACCAAACAGAACAAAGGAAAGCTACCAGCTGCTGTATCTGACACCTCTTCAGGATCCGAAGCCGACACAGAATCAGATGAAGATGTTCGTGACATACGCAAGCAACTGGCAATGCTCACTAAGTTGGTCTCAAAGAAGATCGGGAAAAAATCCTCATCCTCCTCCAATCGCCAAAGAACCTATAGCGGCACCAAAAAGACGACTCCCACGGAGGACACTAAGCCAACAAAGAAAGCAGAGGACTCCGCACCTCAAAAGTCTGTGAAGTGCTTTCGGTGTGGAAAGCCAGGCCACTTTGCCAAAGAATGCCACGCCCCACGCGTGAAGGACTCCGGATACTATGACCGAAAGGCCAGAATGACCCGCAAGATGGAAAGTGGGAAAGCCCTACTCACTGAAGAAGCTGAATGGGTGAATGACACTTCAGAAGACGAGGAGCCTAAGGATGAAGATTGCTGCATGGCAAGGCTGGTCGAACATGACGAGGACGAGGAGATGGGTCACACCGGTGAAAACACAGCTAAGACTCCTACCAACGCTGAGTCTGAGGTACGAATCTCGCAACTTGATGATGTGTTTAATCACCGACACGCCATTAAGAATCCCACAGTAGACGCTAGGGATTATGATGAACTTAGGCTAAAATTTGAAAATAATTATACCTTACTTAGTCTAAAAGTAGAAGAACTTGCCTGCGCAAACGAACGTCTAATAGCCTCTGAAGCGTTAGTCAAACGTCTGCAAAGTAAGAACAAACAAAGTGAGACTAAGGTTAAGGAAACTACACTAGCCATTAGTTCATGTGAAACTTCTCGCCTCCTGACGGCCGCCCAATACGAACTGCTCACAAAGGAAAGAGTTAGGCTATACCGAAAGGTGAAAGAACTTGAAGAGCAACTTCACCTTAGGAAAAAGGCAGCAAACATCTTATGTCTATTAAACCAACCAGCTGAAACAGAATTCTACGACGCCCGGATGGGAATCGGACTGGCCACCAACTGCGATCCAACGCCGCTAATTGTCAAAAGGTATAACATGTACAGTACAGCATTCCTAAAAACAAGGACAGGGACTCCCTCTCAGCTCATGCCTTTTGTAAGATCCTCCTCCACCATGCTGTCAGAAGAAAAGAGGAAACAGAACATACTTTGGGCAGAGATCGCATATGATTACACAGAACTGAATGCTAATGATAAGAATAGAAAGCCCTCACTATCTGAAGACATCAAATCTCAGTTCCCAACCGAAGAACAGGAAATCGCTCTCCGAGAAGCACTTTCTCGCATCTATGTCCCAGAGAAACTTCTGGTCATAGCAGAACTAGAACGAACCATAGAAGTAGAGCGAAAAGCCTTTGCAAAAGAGCGAGAAGATCTACTTTATAAAATCTTTACCCTAGAACAATCTCGTAATACGAACGAACCTTCTACGTCAAGTCAAGTACCCGATTCTCAAACATGTAAATGTAAGAGGACGGCGAAGATGACTCCTGAAGCCGACATATGTTCTAACACTAACTCTAGTATTCTTATGGATACAGGGAATGTGAGTTCGACGTCTCTGGAAGGGAGTTCGTACCAGATAAAGGGGAATCCGCTCTTCGATGACAAGAAGAAAAGACCATCCTATATTCATTCTTCCTCTCTATGTACTGAATCCCAATGTCCTAAGGTCGTAGACAATTATGTTGCCAAAACTCATCTCTCTTTTGCCAAGCTTATGTCTATGTGCTGCTGCAATGAATTTGTTCTTCCACGCTTCCATGAATACGAAACACATGAACACGCAACACTCCGACCACGCAAGCGAAGTTCATCTACGACGTCCTTGAATTCGCCCATCTCGCCTAAACCTAAGGTTAAGCGAAAACGCCTCTCGCCGTCAAACGCAAACTCACCTACTACTCGCAAACCAAAGGCGACCAAAACCGAAGCGCGAAAACAACAACCACATTCCACACACCATTTCATGTATAAGGCACCATACATGCAAGCACAAGTTAGGAAAATATGGGTTAGAAAAACCATAATCCCGCCTAATCAAACAAAGGACAAAGGGAAAGCTAAATTAGAATCGACGCAATCTGATTTAGAAACCACATTTCCCTTTAAGCGCATGAAAACTATACTTGTATCACAAGATAGCCCCGTCCGAATACGGGGATCCAACGTTTGCTGATATTTGCAGGTCTGTCATGTGTGGTATCTAGACTCGGGTTGCTCCACACACATGACAGGAAATAAGGAGCTGTTGAGCAACTTCTCCGAGTGCTATCTCGGAAGGGTCTCCTTCGGAAACGGTCAAATGGCGCCAATTCTAGGACCTGGCGATCTCGTGCACGATAAACTGACAATCAAGGGCATCTCCTATGTCGAGGGTTTGAGCTACAATCTCTTCAGCATTGGTCGATTCTGCGACAAAGGGTACAAGGTTCTCTTCGAATCTGACATCTGCAGCATTATGGATGCCTCAGGACAATCTCTTCTTTCTGGAACGCGCACGTCCCACCTTTATGTACTCAACCTTACGACCTCACGACCTATATGTCTTCTCACTCGTGCCGCACCCAAGTTGAATGATTTATGGCACCGTCGTCTTTCACATCTCAACTTCAAGACCATCAACAAACTGCGTCAGAATAAACTCGTCAACGGTCTACCCCAACTGACATATCATAAGGAACACCTCTGCTCTGCATGCGAATTGGGGAAGATGAAGCGATCGTCTCATGTCTCTAAGGAAACACCGTCCTCTAAGCTCATCCTCGAGCTCATACACATGGATCTATGTGGACCAATGCCTACGGCCACACTCGGAGGAAGACGGTATATTCTTGTAATTGTAGACGATTTTTCACGCTACACGTGGACGAAACTCATACGTACAAAGGATGAAGTTCCTGATATAATCATCGAGTTTGTTGTTGCGTCCCAAACTCTTCATCAACAGAAGGTTCGGATTATCAGAACAGACAACGGAACTGAGTTTAAGAACAAGAAGCTCAGTGATTTCTATGCCACTCAGGGCATCACTCAGCAGTTCTCAGCTGTGAAGACACCGGAACAGAATGGTGTCGTTGAGCGCAAGAACAGGACACTAGTTGAAGCTGCCAGGACTCTTCTCATCCAATCCGGACTTCCTCATTCTCTTTGGGGCGAAGCTATTCAAACGGCTTGCTACACACAGAACCGGGCTTCCATCCACAAGAGATTCAACCGCACCCCATACGAGATGCTGAATAACCGTCGTATCCCCGATATATCTTATCTAAGGGTCTTCGGTTGCCGATGTTTTGTGGCCAATGATCGCCAACATCTTGGGAAGCTTGATCCAAAAGCACTTGAAGGCATCTTTGTTGGATATTCACTAAATTCAAAGGCATACAGAGTCTATCTTAAGGAGAAACGGTCAGTAATAGAAAGCACGAATGTCTCTTTTGACGAAAGCGAAGGCGATCTCATAGCTTCTGGGCATATCAGTCCAGAACCAGGTCTTCTACAGACGTTGACAAAAGGTCAATCTTCAACGGCGGGAACGTCCTCATCTGAGGGCAATTGTGGCGAACTGGATCTCGATCTGCTCTTCGAGTACTTCTACCCAGTTCACAAAACTCCCGTCGCCACCACTCAACCTACCGCTGCACCCACTCCACATACACCACCAGCTACCGGCAATAACGTCGTCCCTCCAAACCTGGATGCTCTCAATCTCAATGAAGACGACATATTACCCAACCCGGGGAATATTGCTGATTCTGATGCAGAACCCTCTCAATTCAATACGATTGAGATCTCTTCTTCAGACACCGGGCCTCAATCTAATGAGCTTCAAGTAGACACTAATGCGGCCAGCTCCTCACAAACCAATGTGCCACTTTGGGCTCGCTCTCACCCTACCGATCAGATTATTGGGGATCCCACATCCGGTGTTTCAACACGTTCGGCTACGATGAATGAAAGCTTGTTTGCTTGCTACCTCAGTCAAGTCGAACCATCACGAGTAGCTGAAGCTCTCAACGATCCTGATTGGCTGATTGCAATGCAGGAGGAAATAAATCAGTTTGAACGATTGCAGGTCTGGGAACTCGTACCACGACCTCACAATAGATCCATTATCGGCACAAAATGGATCTTTAAGAACAAAAAGGATGAAGATGGTGTTGTTATTCGCAATAAAGCAAGACTTGTGGCTAAGGGGTACAATCAACAAGAAGGCATCGACTACGATGAAACTTTCGCCCCAGTTGCCAGGATCGAAGCCATACGAATGTTCCTTGCTTTTGCTGCTCACAAGAACTTCAAAGTCTACCAAATGGACGTGAAGACTGCATTTCTGAATGGATTTCTCAAAGAAGAAGTGTACGTTGATCAACCTGAAGGGTTCTTGAGCGAAGAGTTTCCTCATCACGTATATCGACTCTACAAGGCCCTCTACGGACTAAAACAGGCTCCCCGAGCTTGGTATGACGTCCTTTCAGACTTCCTTGTTCAGTCTGGATTCAAGAAAGGATCTCTGGATACAACTCTCTTCACTAAGCGGAGTGGCCCGGACATCATGATTGTACAAATTTATGTCGATGACATCATTTTTGGATCGACTGAACCTCAACTGTGCGAAGAGTTCGCAGAATTGATGAAAGAGAAATTTGAAATGAGTATGATGGGTGAACTAAATTTCTTTCTTGGTCTTCAAGTAAAGCAACTCCCAACGGAATCTTCATCAATCAGTCCAAATACATCCATGACATCCTCGAGAAGTATGGAATGAAGGATGCTAAGACTGCTGCTACACCTATGTCACCCTCTGGCCGACCCGACGCAGACCCATCTGGTGTTCCCGTTGACCAAACCGTCTATCGAGGGATAATAGGCTCTCTTCTGTACCTCACTGCTAGTCGACCGGATATCGTTCTCTCGACAGGAATTTGCGCTCGTTTTCAGGCAACACCAAAGGAATCCCACCTCACTGCTGTCAAAAGGATTCTCCGCTATCTCAAAGGAACACCCAATCTGGGCTTGTGGTACCCCACTCTATCGGACTTCAAACTGGCTGGATTCTCTGACTCGGATTATGCAGGATGCAAGATGGACAGAAAAAGCACCTCTGGAGCTGCACACTTCTTGGGCGGTAAACTCGTAAGTTGGTCGTCTCGAAAACAAAACTGTGTCTCAACTTCGTCGACGGAGGCAGAATATGTCGCCGCCGCTAGTTGCTGTTCACAGCTTTTGTGGATGAGAACCCAACTACGAGATTTTAATATTCACGTTGATAAAATTCCCATTTATTGTGACTCAAAAAGTGCTATTGCGATGACGAGTAATCCAGTACACCACTCTAGAACAAAACACATAGATATTCGTCACCACTTCATCAAAGAACATGTAGAACAAGGGACAATTGAATTGCACTACGTCACAACCGAAGATCAATTGGCCGACATTTTCACAAAACCGTTGGATGTCAAACGATTCCAACACCTAGTGACTATGTTGGGCATGTTGAATATTCAGTTGTGATCAATCGTCTCTACATGAACTTTGATCAAGTGTACATATTTCCTTTCCACTTCACTACATTTTCTATGTGTCGTCTGGATTATGTCTTTTGAGGGGGAGTTTTTCGATTAAGGGGGAGTCCTTGATATTTCGTTATTTAAAACGGGAATTTTTCAATTAAGGGGGAGCGTCTGATATTTCGTTATTTAAAACGGGGAGTTTTGCGATTAAGGGGGAGCTTCTTATTTTTATTATTTAAAATAAAAAAAATAAAAAAAAGGGGTTGAAATTTTAAAAGTTTGGTCAAACTGTGTCAAAATCGAACCAATTAAAATATTTTGGGTTGAATTTCTAATTTCTGGTCAAAAAGGGTCAAAATTGGGTCCAAGACCGCGAAATTCAGCTAACTTAAGGGTTTTGACCAAGCCCGCGAATTTTCGGCCCATTTACTCAAAAATTCGCATATACAGTCTCTCCAATCGTAAAACCCCAAAACCCTTAACATTTTTTCTCATTATCCTAAAGATCCCGAGAAATTTTAAAAACAAAATTCGCAACCTCTCTGTAAAAAATTCGCAACCCCTCTGTCAAAAAATTCGCAACACCTCGCATCGTCGTCTTCGTCAAATCTGCATTCAAACTTCATTTCCTGCTAATTCAATCATCGCAAATCAGCTTTTCGAAATGACGGACAAAGACCAAAGTACACTCGAGGCACTTGAGCAGGCTGCAATCCAAAGAGAGGTCACTCGCATCGAACTCCATGCGCGTACCTATGTCCCACCACCGGAGGAGATTTTTTCACTAAGTCAATGGGCGGCCCTGGTACCCAACAACTACAAGGTGGACTTGGACAGTTTTCGGTGCGATGCCCCTGTTATTGTAGAGATTCTCAAAGGGCACCCACTTCGCCACGCCCTCACTCATGGCGAACCAGAAGCACAGGTGTACCTTCAACAATTCTGGCACACGCTGCAGATTGCTGGACCGCTACGCCTTGCCAAGACCTTATCAGCCCAAATCGACCAAGAAACGGTGGTCCTCACTCCCAGAATACTCCAAGAAGTTCTTCAACTCCCGGTCTACTCACCATACGATCCACCACCAACTCACGACCAACTCATTGAAGACATCGACAGACTGGGCTATCAACCAGATGCCAAGAAGAAGAAAGGCCCACTTGTCCTCAGTGAAGTCACAACCCGCAACCTACCACAACCCTGGCGGACACTGTACCTGCTGGTGAACAAGTGCATGTCTGGAAAGCATGCTGGTCAGGATCGCGGCAACATTCAAATCCTCACAATCATGACCGGCATCGCTCACAACCGCAAGTACAACTACGCCGACATCATCTGGGTGGACCTAGTCTCAATGATCCAGAGACGTGACCGGGAAATCGCCAAGGGAGTCACGAACCGGTTCGTCCCGTACATGCGATGGCTCCCAGCTCTAATAAAGCACTTCCGCCTACACTCAACCAACATCCGCATCCGTCCGGCAGCAGAACATTTTCAGATACCAACTGTCGAGAAGTTCGCCAAGAAGAACACACCGGCGAAGGATCGACACGCAATGGTGATCCCGGACGACGTGCTCGCCTACGCCGACCCAACCAACCCACACGTCCAAGAATACCGGGCCACAACCGCCGCGTTCCGCGAGAGCCCCCGACCCCTCTCCACTGTCCCTATGGCGCAGATCAACCCCACTGCTCCTATCCCCGGGACCAGCCACACCCCTCCCACCACCTCCAAAAAGTCTTCTGGTCGCGCCGCATCCTCCTCCACCCGCGTTCCGAAAAAACGGTCGCGTGAGGATGACGTAAGCCGCCCCACGGAGCGTCGATCGAAACAAAAACACGATCGACCTCCTCCGCCACAAATAAGCCGAGCCGAACCAATAGGTACAGGAGGTGATGTGTTCACCTCCCGAGTAGAAGTCGTGGCATCTGGCTCAACCACGCAAACAACCCCACCAACCCACTTATCTTCCTCTCTACAGGAAGGTATTTCATTCCACGAGGAGCCACGTATACCATCGACATCCCACTTGGAGATGATCGATGTTGAAACAAGCAGTCCCTCGCCTCAGACTGCATCCTTTTCATGCACATCGAGTCTAGTGCCCTCACTCCCCATAATTCCTTCCGTTTCTAGGACACATACACCTCTTACCGCACCACAGAGTCTTCGTGACTCTGTCAGAACGCTCGGTGATGTCTCTGTGACTGAGAGCGGAAGACCTAGCACGGCCAACATCACAACAACCGTGAGTCTAGGCCATCATTCGATTGAGTCTGTCTCATCGATGATGCTAACGGGAAGTCTGAGTGACCCCGTCTTTTCCAGTCCCGTGCAAACGGGCGGCCGATCGGCGATATTCACCGAGTCGGTGTCAGTTGGAGTTCTTCGTGACTCCAACTTGTTAGATTTACCCAACTTCGTCACCGAGACCGCGCTAGAGACGCGTCTTCAAGAGTTTGCAAAGACTCTTGAGGCGTCAATTTTAGATAAAGTCTACGCGCGTCTCGAAGCGTCCACCGTCGACAAAGGCAAAGGTGTGGCCCCGGAGACGCCACCACCCATGCAACACACGGACGCCGATGATCTTCTCTCCTCCATCTCTGCCAAGGAACTATTCTACATCCTCAGAGCAAGATTCGAGTCCATGACAGAACTCGACGAGGAGGAACAGCAGATGAAGAAGATCATGACACAACCACTGTCTTGCCGCACTCAAGGCGAGACTAGCAGGACCAGACGCGACGATCAAGATGATGATCAAGATCGCCGCGAGGGGGAGAATAGGCAGCTGAGCTCACAAGGATTCATGCAATCGACGCCGCCCTCCTCTTCTGGACCTGAAACGACGTCCGCACCAGAAACCTCACAACCCACCAGCCAAAAATCCCACCCTGTTCACCCTGAGTCACTAGCCAAATCACCCTCACCACCACCCACTACCGTCTCCGAAGCTCTAATCGTCACATTGACGTTAGAGACCACCTCAACATCATCTCCACCCACCACCTCGGAGCCTCTAGCTGTCACATCGACGCTAGAGGCCACCACCACATCTACGCCGCCCGTCACCCAAATCATCCTTGCCAAAACCATCACCTCAACCGAACCACCTGAATCTCCACCACAACCATCCCCGCAATCCACAAACTCCTTCGAAGCAACACCCTCGCCATCACATAGCCACA
Organism: Craterostigma plantagineum; assembly: GCA_027422505.1. Lineage (NCBI taxonomy): Eukaryota > Viridiplantae > Streptophyta > Magnoliopsida > Lamiales > Linderniaceae > Craterostigma > Craterostigma plantagineum. Next base: position 9,640,863 of record JAPQWV010000021.1, on the reverse strand, counting down.
CCCCTCTCGACATCGACTCCAACCTGGCTGTCGAGGACGTCTACTGCGCACAAAATGAGATTGAGGCCTACATCTTCAACGATGAATGGCTGTACACACCCGCCGACGCAGTAGCAGCCAGGAAGTTGGTGGAAAACGCTCGACGTCTGCTAAAGGAAGCCTCGCTCACGCTGATCAACACCGCAGACGACGAGAACGGAGAGGAGTACGACGCGGAACCGGCCGAGCTCGAGAACATCCTTCAGTTCCAAGCGCAGCAAACTGAGGCTCCTGCTGCTCAAACAGATGTGCCCACGGTGGATATACCAGAAGCACCGTGGGAAAATAAAAAGATCACCGCGCCATTTCAGGAAGAGATCAGGAAGAGGATCTGGCGGCGCAAGGAAAAGATCGTTACCACCTTCGACGAGTATGAGCTGATGAACATCCAAAGTTGGAGCGAGAGAAAGAAGCAACTCTATCAATGGAGCCTTCTGTGCCACAAATGCACAGATAGGACGCTGTCCGACGAGGAAAACATCACTCAGGAAATGAATCGGGCCCCCATCTGCAAAGTCACTGACCTCCGCCACGAGTCGAAAGGACCTGTCCACTACCCAGTCTTCACAGTAATGAGGCAGGATGAGAGCTACAGTGAAGTCAGTGAGGCGGACTTCAAATTTCTGCGCCTGGGTGACCTATACAGCATGCTGGAATCCCTGAAGCAGTTCAGACTCGTCCCCAGAAGCTCTGGACATCTCGTACGTGCTGAACCGGTCACCATGGGATATGTGGCCATCAAGCGCCACATGCTCCGACAGGTCAGATTCTACGCCACCCACGATCTGCAGATGGCGGTGGAACATAATCTCAAGAAGGTGAACTTGACGCGCCCATCTTTCAAGAATGCAGACGACTATCGAGAGGGCGATGTGATCGACGGAGATGATCCGGCGGTCGCCTACTCGAACTACAAAGGAAAGATGAGGCTCCTGCGCTGCTCCGAGGTGGCAAAATTCTCAGATGGGACGCTCACAATCATCCAAGACAAACTCATGAGAATTTCCCGCATCCTTTCGGAAGAAGATCCCCTCTGCCGATCCAAGTTCGCGAAGCTCATTGACGCTATTGCTGACAGAATGGTTCTTCGAAGGAATCTCCGCGCCTTCGAGTTCAAGCTAGGGCTTCGCGAAACACTCACACGCTAATCCACCATCCCAACGCCCAAGATTCAAGACTCCCAACAATTGACACAAAGGGGGAGATTGTTAGGATATTTAATTTGTTGTGTCAATAGTTTAAGTCTTGAGACTTATTATGTAATTATCTTTAGCTTGGGCTTTGGACTAGATTGTAATTATTTTATTATTAGTGATTGGGCCTTAATATACCTAGGGTTAATGTGGTATATAAGGTTTTACCAACTCACTTTGAAAGGTAATCAAAGATTAAAAAAGCTAAATCTCGTTTTCACACACTACACACACTTGAAGGTGAGAAACTCTCCCTTTTACATTCCATCTAGCTTCTTTGATTCCTTGTTTGGTGCATTTCGGGACCAACAAAACCTTTAGAGAGAAAAATTCGCCAACCCTTACTTGTTCTACAAGTTTTCTCTCCCAATCTTCAACGAAGGTAAATCTCATACGTAAGCTTCGAATTTCTTAGATTTACGATTCAATTCTTCTAAATTTGATCTAGTTTGGATACCTGGGGTCCTAACAAGGCCGAACCTGAAAAGGAGAAGGTCGGACCCGAAAAGAAGGAGGCCACACCTGAAAAAGAAAAGACGAAGGAGAATGCTCAACCACCAGTGAAGCCGTACTAGCCGAAGGTCCCCTACCCATCACGGTTGAAGAAGGACAAAGACGAGGCACTATTTGGAATGGGTATGTACAAAGAATTACATATTAACTTACCGTTTATTGAAGTCATTACGCAGATGCCCAGTTTCGCTAAGTTCTTGAAGGACTTGTTGACGAATCGAAGGAAGCTCGAACACGTCTCCACTGTATACCTATGAGGAGAGCGCTCGGCGATACTCCAGAGCAAGATACCGAAGAAGCTCAGGGACCCAGGGAGTTTTACTATTCCCTATCTTATAGACGATTTAGTAGTTGAGCATGCTTTAGCTGGTATAGGTGCTAGTATTAATTTGATGTCGTATTCCATGTTTAAGCACTTAGGATTAGGTGAACCACGACCCACTAATATGAGTATTCAATTGGCCGATAGATCGTTAAAATACCCTCGAGGTTTTATCGAGGATGTTCTAGTTTGATAAGTTCGTTATCCCTGCTGATTTTGTTATCCTAGAGATGGACGAGAATGAAAATATTCCACTAATTGTAGGTAGACCATTCTTAGCCACAGGCGGGACTTTGATAGATGTTGGGAAAACATTGACTTTGACTGTAGACGGTGAGAAAGTGACGTTTAATATGTCTGATTCGACGAAAACGAGTAGCGAGGGCGATAATAAATGCTATTACTTGGATGCTTGTGAGCACGATTTCTCAACTTCTCTAAAAGGTATATCACATGTTTTGAGCGACGAGGAAGCCGACGAGCCTATTATAGCCGTCGATGAGAGCAACGAAGAGGTTAACGACAAAAGCCCAGTCAAGGATCAACTGACACTAGAGTTGAAACCGCTGCCCGACGGAGAGCAACAACTCCAAAGTATGAATGGAGGCGAGGGAGGCTTAAGCGAAAAGGAGATATTATACCTACAATTCCAGCCACCCTAAGAAAAAAAGGGAGTTACGTCCAGCTAAAGACACTAAAAGAAGCGCTCCTTGGGAGGAAACCCAGGTTTTATCTATCTTGTATTTTTTTTATTTTTTTATTTGTGTATAACTATGATGCATATGAATATGTCTATATTATTATTATTATCTATGCCTATTTCCTTTTTACATTTAATTTTCATTTTAGTTCTGCCGGGATACGTATCACGAGTCACGATACGACGACCTTCACGCGTTCAGTCACGACTACGTCACGACCACGTCACTTATTCGTCAGGGGAGTCCCGTTCTTTTTAACCTTCTTTTTTCTTTCCTTTTATTCTTTTTACGTTGAGGACAACATCGGTCTTAAATGTGGGGAGGGGAATTTAGGTTGAGAATGTACGTGAAAATTTTTTATGACGTGTCCGTAAGCTATCGTTGGAAAGGCATGAATTCTTTGAAATAAGGCATGATTATTTGCGTTTATCTCGAGTTAGTTTGAAATTAATGGAGTCTTGTGGGTGATTAGGACTTGCATGATTAATGGAATCTTGTCTGCTTGGATAGACATAGCGTTATCGAGGGATTCGTGCACATAACCCGTTTACGTTGCGAGAATTTGAGCCTGACGAGGGCATTAGGAACTAGGAAATGACGAGGGCATTAGGAATAAGTCCATAGCCAAATTTCCCAACCCACGACTGATCCCTATAGTTAGCCACTTTGAGCCGAACCTATTCATTTCTCCCCTCGTAAATTATAAAAGTTGCTAGACCGAATAAGCCTCCAGAGATCATCTGAACCTGAGTTGATTAGAATAGAGCAGAAGTCGAACTTGAGGGTTACTGCTTTAATGTAATGTTACTTCTCTGTTATTCGGTGAAATGACTCGATCCTACTTGACCGTTTTCTGAAATGACCCGGTCCCTTGCATAAGCCTGCCCATAAACCATTTGTATGATATAGGTTTTGGTAATAAGTGTAATACCCGCATATTTTAAAGCGGTATTACAACAAGAATTTAGATAATTGGTGAATAAAATATTAAAGATAATATGAAATTCGAGTAAGATTCAAATAATATTCGGAGTCCAATTAAACATTTAATGGATTTAATTTTATAATAGACCAAATCATATTTAAAGCCCAAGATAATTATTAGTGGGACTAAAAGGTTATCAAAACCCAAATAAAATAAAATCCAGAAAATGGGCCAATGGCCCAAACTATTTGTAATCAGAATCAAATCATTATAATAAGTAAAATATATAAAATAAAAGATTCTCTAATTTTGTAGTAAGGCCAAATTAGTGGTTTGTTACTTTAAGTAAAATAATGAGAAAGAAAGTGAAGATTAGGATTTGTTTAGTAAAATCACGTTGGTGTTTGGTCACCTATTTGACACCATCTAAATACAACCATTGATAAACATTAAATAATAACTACTGGATTTAATAATATAATGGACATAGACAAATGAAGGCATAAAATGCAAATGGTCATGATTGGATATTTGGCTGCGTAACACCAAAAGGAAATACACGTAGTGGGTATCAACCTACTAACCACTTATTTGTCTCTACTAATCATTAACAAACTAGTTAACAAGATAAGATCAAGAACAAAAATAAACAAAACGTAAAGAATTCATTCAAGAGATGGTCACCTAATCTACTCGTCACTTACTTTTTTTTACTCACAAGATATTGATATAAATATGAATACAATAATAATTAAGGGGTGGATAAAAATACATAGGAAATTATTATAATGGCATATGGGGATGAACTTGTTTAGCATGAGGAAATACGCGTCTACCCTTATCACCTCCATATCATAATATTAATAAGTCAAAGCAATCACTTGGAAGAAGCTCTTTAAAACAAAAGGGAGCATCACGTTCAAATAAAGGAGAAGAAACTCATTTCTTTCAGCTGATATTGCTCAGTTCAGGTTATAACCGAGTTGTAATAGGGGAAGGTATGCTCGAAACTCTCCATTTTTTTTGACACGCACACGCTTTTATCTGCTCTAAGTGGTAGAAGTTTGTGCAGCCTCTGTAGTTCACGTTTTAGACCTAGCTAATGTGTTCCAATCCTTTCGCAAATGGTCTCGTTTGAAAGCTAACTTATTGAGCTATTCTCAGGCTTGTTCATGGCGGAAAAAAGAATGAAGAAGATGAATACAGGAGATTTTTTTTAAGTGTTTTCTGTCTCGTATTGAGTCTGTCTTCTTTCTGATCTTCTCCCCTTCGCATATATCCGTTGCCCCTTTGTCGTCCCAGCTGGCAGTTCTCTGGGACCACGTGATAGCGACGTCTGGTACTACCTAGGAGAGACAGCACCTGCAAGTGTACTATTGTCAAACTGGCGCGCCTCCTCTCTGTTCACAATGTCGACCACTCACAGCAATCCACGTGTCCCTTGGTCGGCTTTACCTAATATTTCCCGCCCAGACTATTTCCACGTCAGAGTCCATCTACTTTTTCCGTACACGGTCACAGGTCACCAAATGTCCTACCTACCTGGCCATATATCCGAAAAGTCACTATCTTCAGGTAGTCAGGTTAGGAGGAATGCTGAGCCAAAGGTTACCCCTATCATCCAGTCCCCCTACTCTGAATTGTAATATATCAAGTATTACAGTTCGGAGTACATTTAAGAGAGCATTCCCCCTTTCTGGTGCTTTTAGACTCTCTCAGCTAACCTGCGCTGCATTTACTTCGATGGGACAGGCCCTACGCTTGTTGCAGAGGAAAGGAGCGTTCTCAGGGTGACACGTGGTTAGCCCTGTCTCTTCTTCTTTTTGAATTTTTCAAGGCAGTTTCCTTGACTTTTTCCCCCTTTTCGAAATCGCTCTCCATACTTATCAAAAGAAAGCTCTAATCATTATTTTAGGGTTTCCACCGTCACTGCATCCTCAATCGCACAGTGCCCAGAAATTGCACAGTACCCCAACTTCCCCTCCGTCTACGACTTCTTCAGGTATCGTCTCGTTTCCCTCTCTTCTTGTTTCTTGTATCTTCGTCGATTTGCCCTTAGTTTTCCCTATTTCCCCCTTTTGCGCGCCGAAGACATGCCTGATAGTACCGACTCCGAGAATGCACGCTCGTCGTCGCCGGGTGTCTCTGCGTCCTCCGCCGTGCCGGGTGTCGCCGCCAAAAGGGGGTCAAAGCGCAAGGCCTCATCTCAAAACACGGTGCTCCCTGATTTTCCCCAAACTTCTTCCTCTCATCCTCCGGAAGACACATCTTTTGTCGTGCAACCACCGACACGGCCAGTCTCTGGTTCGTCTTCGTCCCGTCGAACCCGCTCGCAAGGGGCCGGCGTAACCAGTGCAGGGGCGGACGATTGGAAGATGTTTGGTGCCTCCAAGTCGACCTATCGATGTTTGGAGAAGTTAGTCCCCGAAGGTTTCCACAGTCCTGGCTTTCACACTTCCATTCCGAACCCTAATCAGCGTGCCAACTTTTCGCCTTCTCCAGCCCTTGCTTTCTGGGAGAGCCAAGTGAGGGCTAGTCTACATTTTCCAGTTCGCCCCTTTTAGCTGTAGTATAGCAGGCTTATCATGTACCTTTGAATCAACTCAGTCCTTCCTCCATTCGTCAGCTGGTAGCTTTCTATGTCCTGGTCACCGCTGCAGGTGGGAGACCCTCTGTAGAGCTTGTTCTCTCTTAGTTTCAACTTAAGTCTACTCCACCCTTTTTCTATCTGTGCGTGAATCTGCGCGGCCTCATACATTTCCTCGGAAGGGCTCCCACAAAGACAAGGAATGGCACCCCTTTTACTTCTTCATAGCCCCTACAGGAGGTGATTGGGATTTTCCCCATCGCCATTGGGTCCATCAGATACCTCCACGACTTCCAGGGGTCCAACCTGAATGTTCTGAGGAGAACGAAGCAGCTATCAACCTTCTGAACATCCGGGCTTCTGAAAAGAAGTTCAACATGGTTGACTTGGTGACTTATCCCGGCCTACTCCACCACTTCAACCTCTCCTCGCAGCCTCTACCCTTCAATCCTGAGGGTAAGCAGGTTTCCCCCTGCTTCCTGACCTCTTTTTTAAGTTTCCCTCCTGACTTAATATATTTTTTATAGGTATGTCGTTCTCCTGGAGAGATGCATTCCGGACTCTTCCAGTTAAGCAAGAAGACTCTGCCACACCCGTCGAGCCTTCTTCTTCAGAAGGCCGTGGTGAACCTGACCTGTCAGCCTCGGAGATAGGTGAGAAATCTCCTATCAGGTCCTCATCTCCTCGCCCTACTCATTCTAGACCGGACATACGAGATCCAGATGTCGTGATATCGGACTCTGAAGGTGACGTTGGTAAAAAGGGTACCTCGCCTGCGCCTTCCAAGAAGAAAAAGAGGACTGCTGTGGTGAAGGGGAAAAGGCCATGTGTGGAGATGACCCCTCCTTCGTCTGATACCTCCGAGTTCACTCCCTTTGTCCACCAAGGTCTTGAGTGGGGTATCGATCAACGGGCTGACGGGAAGATGGTGTAGGACATGCCTGATAGCTACGAATCGTTAAGCCCTGAGGAGAAGATGAAGTTCATCCAGGCCATCGTGCCACTCGAACAGCAAAAAGCGCTCCATCGTCAGTCTGGCGCCTCTACTGCCGAGCTCGCTGCCCATCATTGGGCTAAGGTAATTCTCACCCTTGACCTCCTCGTGTTGGTTGCCTCTCTTTTTTTTTGTCCTTTGTTGATTCGTGCTTGGTACTATCAGCTGTCCTTTCTGTTACCCACTCTCTTATCTGCAACCTCCCGTCGGGGTTTGGAGTCTGGTGGTCCTGCATCCCCTGAGAGCCACATGCTTGAAACGGTCAAGGAGCGGGTTTCAAAGATCGCACAGTTAGAGCAAGACCTTGAGAAAGAAAAGAACCAGCGTGAGACTCGTGTGAGTGACTTAGCTTTGGAGAGGTCACGTCAGCTAGAGGTGGAGAATGCAGCTGCTCTTGCTGCTAAAGAGACTGAGCTCACGACTCATCTGAACCAGCTCAAAGATGGGCAACAAGCCCAGATCGAACTGAAGGCTAGGGGGCTGCTGGCTGAGAGGGAGAAGACCCTGAAGGCTGAGCTGGAGCAGGCTTATGCCGCAAAGGTTGAGGGTAGTCATTTCACGGGGAAGCTGGAGGGAGTCCAGCTTTGTTAGAAGCATCTCATGGGTTCCCATCTTGGCAGGAGGTTCCTGGCTCAGCTGAACCAGAATTGGCATGAGGGCTACCTGCATGATACCCTTTCTCTGGTGGACTTCGCACCCTTCATGCAGCATTACTTCCTGAGGGGCTTTGTTGCTGGACGCGAACCTACCTCTACCTTGGATGCCGCAATGGAAGCCATGGCCGCCCCTCCAGCTTTCAAGGGGGATCCAGAGGCGGCTCCTAATCCCGACTTCTGGTCTGCCCAGCTGCCTCGCTGCTCCCCTACCCTGTTAGAGGTCTCACCTGAGGTCCTCCTGGTTCAACTCTCCGAGTTAGAGAGCAGGAGCTATCTGCTACTTCAGAGGTCCCCGACTCTGCGGCCGGTTCTAGCGCTCCACCCTCTTAGCTTGCTAGTCTATTTCCTGTTTTTGAACAATTAATGCTGTTTTTACTTTAGCGGACCTCTTTTGTTATTTTCCTGTTTTGAACACTTGCTGCTGTTCCTTTTTCCCGGGCCTTACATGTTGCTTCTTTGAGGGCTTTTGTGATGCTTTCCTAGTGGTCCTTTTTCCTTCAATGTTCAATATGCGTAATGTTGTGGCAGTTTTCCTTTTTTCTGTCTGCCTTACGACCTAATCGCATACGAACTTAATTATTCTGGGCCCCTTTCGCTGTCGGCAATTGGACCTGCACTACTACCACTCTCCATTCCCCCTACTTCGAATAGTGTTGAGGTCTATCAGCACATTCGAAGTACACTAAAAGCGTTTCTCTTGACTCACCAGCCTCACTTTCCCAATTGTTATGCCATCTGGCCGTGCTTATATCGGAACTTCTCTTCAAGAAATTGTTAGCTAACAGAAAGGCGTACCTGGGGAACTCAGTGGTTCATCGGGTTTGTTGCCCATTTTCGTTTTTTATCAGGTCTGTTGAATATCAGCGAACCTCTCCCTCTTCTGCGAGGTCAGCACTGGCAGGCACGGGGACCAGCGAGGTTCGCCAGTGGTAGCCCTATCCGGGCCCATCGAGCGGTTGTCCAAGGTGACCTGGAAGCGGGACACCTCTATACGGGAGCCACCTGCATAGCCACATCTGGGCTTATAAGTGCGCTTTTGCGAGGCCACGTCTGGGCCAGCCACGTCTGGGCTTATAATTGCGCATCTACGCGGCCACGTCTGGGCCAGCCACGTTTGGGCTAATGAGTGTGCATCTGCACGACCGCGTCTGGGCCAGCCACGTCTGGGCTTATAATTGCACGTCTGGGCCAGCCACGTCTGGGCTAATGAATGCGCATCTGTGCGGCCGCGTCTGGGCCAGCCACGTCTGGCTAATGAGTGCGAATCTGCACGGCCACGTCTGGGCCAGCCACGTCTGGGCTAATGAGTGCGCATCTGCGCGGCCACGTCTGGGCCAGCCACGTCTGGGCTAATGAGTGCGCATCTGCGCGGCCACGTCTCGGCCAGCCACGTCTGGGCTAATGAGTGTGCATCTCGGCGACGTCTGGGCCAGCCACATCTGGGCTAATGAGTGCGCATCTGCGCGGCCACGTCTGGGCCAGCCACCTCTAGGTTAACAAGTTCGCATCTGCGCGGCCACGTCTGGGCCTATTGGGAGTTCAGGGTAGCCTGAAAACCGAAGTCATGATCTTCAGTTTTGGAGGGGGGTACCATAGGGACACAGGTTTCCGAAACACAATTTCATTCAGAGGATGGTGCCTCGTTAAAACCTTGCCAAGTAAAACCCCCTTGGGATAAAACCTTGGCGAAGGAAAAAGAGTACATCTCCTTGTTTGATTTGTATACATCTTTTCAACCCACACTAAGCATAGTACTTTTTAAGCTTCGAGATGTTCCAGGGACGCGGCACTCTGCGCCCATCTTCGTCCTCCAACTCGTATGCACCGCCCCCAAAACGCGGGCCACTTTGTAGGGATCCTCCCATGTCGAGTCTATCTTCCTCAGTGGTTTGAGTACATCTGCCATTCTCAAGACCAGATCTCCCACCTGGAATTGTTGGGGCTTTACCTTGTGATCATAAGCTGCTTTTACTCGACTTTTGTACCTTTCCATTCTTATCAAAGCCAGCTTCCTGATTTCCCCTATCAGGTCCAGATCCTCTCTTCTGAGCCGGCTGTTCTGCTCTTCTTCGTAGTGGATGACTCTATGTGTCTCCATCCCTATCTCAACAGGTATCAGAGCGGCCGATCCATATACTAACTGGAAGGGCGTTTCCTCCGTTGCTTCTCGCGGAGTGATGCGATACGCCCATAGCACGGGGTCTAGAGACTCCAACCATTTACCACCCTCCTACTCCAATCTGGCTTTTATCTCGCGGAGGATAGTGCGATTGGTGACCTCCACCTGCCCGTTAGCTTGAGGATGTCCCACGGAGACGAATTTCTGTTGTATCTTCATCCCCGTGCAGAAATCACGAACCTTGGCCCCGCAAAATTGCATGCCATTGTCAGAGATGAGGATCCGGGGAGCTCCAAACCTGCAACAGATGTGATGCCACAAGAAATCTATTACGTTAGTTTCGTCGATTTTTGATACTGCCTTAGCCTCAACCTATTTGCTGAAATAATCAACAGCTACTATAATGAACTTTTTCTGGGCCTTGGCGACGGGCATAGGTCCCACAATATCTATTCCCCACTTATCAAATGGGCATGGGGAATGCATCACTCCCAGCTCCTCCACTGACACGTGGATCTTAGGGCCATGTTTTGGCAGCTTTCGCACCGTCTAACCAGTTGTTTAGCATCTCTCAACAAGGTCGGCCAGTAGTATCCTGCTCTGATCACTCTCCGAGCAACCGCCTTGTACCCGGTGTGATCTCCGACACATCCCTCATGCACTTCTTCCAATACCGACCTCCCCTCCTTTCTGGACAAACACCGGGCGTAGGGGTGGACGAAAGCTCTCTTGTATAACTCCCCTCCAATAAGGCAAAACCTCCGTCACGGCATCCCTATGTTCAGGGTCGCGCAAGGCCTCCAGGATAGGAGCTCTCCAATCTTCTTCCTTTCCTATACATCCCACCTGCTCCGTACGGTCCTCCCTGCTAGCCGTCAGCATCGTAACCTTTCTGGTCCCCTCGAGGACTGCAGCGCTAGCCAGCTTCGCCAGAGAACCGCCCTGCTATTCTCTTCTCGGGGAATCTGCCGTATCTCGAAACTATCGAAGGAGGCTGTCAGCCTTTCCACTCGTTCGGCATACTTCATCATCTTTTCATTTTTAGCCTCGTAGTTCCCTTAGACCTGTTGGGCTACTAACTGAGAATCCGAGTATATGATCACACCTGTAGCTCCTAAGCTGCTGAGGATCTCCATCCCTTTCACCAGGGCTTCGTACTCGGCTTCGTTATTGGACACCGTGAAGTCAAAGGTTTACGGCGAACTGTAGTTCATCTCCCTCTGGTGTGATAATCAAGACTCCTGCCCCTGCCCCTATCGATGTTGATGAACCATCGACGTAAGCCTTCCAGGTCGGTGACGCGTCTCCCTGGATAGATTCTAGTAGGAAATCCGACAGGGCTTGTCTCATAATGGCAGGTCGCCTCTCGAACTCAACATCATATTCACCCAGTTCAACTGCCCACTTAACCATCCTTCCGGAAAGGTGGGGCCTACTCAAAGTCTGTTTCAAAGATAAATTGGTGCGTACCCGTACTTTGTGAGATAAGAAGTAGGGGCGTAACCTCCGGACCGACACCATCACCGCCAAGGCTGCCTTCTCGATTTCGGAGTACCTGCTTTCGGCTCCGTTCATCGTCTTACTCACGAAGTACACAGGCCTTTGAGTGTCGCCTTCCTCTTTCACGAGAACCGAACTCACGGTACGCTCCCTTGTGGAAAAGTATAAGATCAGCTCATCTCCCGGCAATGGTTTAGTCAATAACGGCATATTATGCAAGTAATCTCTTAGCCCTTCGAATGCCGACTGGCATCTTCCGTCCACTCGAATAGACATCCCTTCCAGAGTATTCTGAAGAAAGATAGGCTCCTATGTGCGTGATGTTCTGGGGTGGCTGCATTTCCAGTATGGTTTTCACTTTGTTGGGGTTTACCTCTATTCCCCTCTTCGTCACCATGTACCCCAAGAACTTCCCCGACTGCACTCCAAAGGTGCACTTTTCGGGGTTCAGCTTCATACCACACGTCCGAATGGTTCGGAAGGCTTCGTCTAGGTTGGCGATGTGATCTTTGGTCCATGTCGACTTGACCAGCATATCATCCACATACACCTCCATATTACGCCCGAGATGGTTCTTGAACACGGTATCAACTATCCGTTGATAGGTGGCTCCTGCGTTCTTAAGCCCAAAGGGCATCCGGATGTAACCGTACGTGCCTCCCACCGTGACAAAGCAAACCTTGTCTACATCGTCTGGGTTTAGCTTTATCTGATAGTACCCCTGATAAGCGTCCATCATACTTAACATCTCACACCCAGATGTAGAATCCACCAACTGATCTATCCTTGGTAAAGGGTAGTGATCTTTAGGGCAAGCTTTGTTGAGGTCTCAAAAATCCACACACATTCTCCAAGAGCCATTTCCTTTCTTGACCATAACAATGTTAGCCAGCCAGGTGGGGAACTGTACTTCTTTGATGTGTCCTGCCTTGATCAGCTTCCCAACCTCAGCCTTGATATCTTGATCCCTCTCGACTCCAAATCATCGGAGTCTCTGTTTTACAGGGCGGCTCGCTAGGAGTATATTCAGGTGATGCATAGCTATCTTGGGATCTACTCCGGTCATGTCTGCTGGTGAGAAGGCGAAGAGATCAGCATTCCGCCTGAGACATTCGACCAGCTGCGATGTTGTCTCCTTACCCATCTTCGTCCTTACCTGGGTAGCGAAACCCTTCTTTCCTGGGTAAAGCTCCACTGTCATTAGCTCCTCGTCGGGCTGGGGCTGTAGTCTCGCAGGTTCCCCATCCTCCCCTCCTAGTTTCGTACGTTTTGCTTGCCTAACTTCGACTCCACCTTTTTCCCTTCCCCCTGTCACAACCTTGACTTCATTTGCATAACAACGGCGAGAGCTGACCTGATCTCCTGAGACCTCCCCCACCTGATCGCCTACCGGAAATTTGATCTTCAAGCGGTACGTCGAAGGCACGGTCCTGAATTCGTTAATAGTTGGACGCCCCAATATGATATTGTATGAAGAAACCTCATCAACCACCAGGAAGTTAACCATTCTTACCACCCGTTTGGGGTCCTCACCTAGTCCCACTGGGAGTGTGACTTGGCCTAAGGGCTGTATGCCAGCTCTGTTCCTAACTTCATCTGCTTGAAACAGTCCAAGAACATTATATCCGCTGAACTACCTCCGTCTATGAATACCCGTGACACGTTGTATCCTGCCACGTCCGTGGTGATTACGAGAGCGTCGTTGTGGGGCAGCACGACGTCAACCTCATCCTGCGCTCCGAATTGTATGTTCCATGTGGTCTCCATTTGACACACTAGGCTGTCTCCTGTCAGGGCCTTTCCCTTCTATCTCATCCGAGCATACGACTTCCGTGCCCTATGTGAGTCTCCACCATCCGAGCCCCCAACTATGATGAGGATGTGAGCTCTTTGCTGTCTGGGCCCAGGCCTATTAGGTTCCAACATAGGTTGCTTTCCCTTGTCTTGTCCCAGACCTTCCTTCTCCCGGGGCTGTGCTGGTGGGACCGATCCTCGATCTCGGTATATAAACTCCTTAAGGTGCCCTGCCTTTATCAGCCTTTCTACTTCATTCTTCAGGTGCGTGCAGTTGTTAGTGTGATGCCCATATTCGTTATGGTAACGGCAGAAGGGCCCTGACGTGGCCTTTGGGTGTCCTCGAGGGCTGGCTCGAGGGTACCTGCTGTCTGGATGTCTTGTCGCCACAGCCATGACCTCTTCCAGGCTCGTTCGTAGGGGAGTGTATCACTGTTACCTGGGAAGGAATCTGTTCGCGCCACCTGGTATAGGCCTTCTGGTCGCTGGGGTGGATAACTCGGACATTTCCCTTGTTTCGATTATGATTCTGCGTTTCCTTCTTAGGTACTGTCCTGGTCGTTACCTCTTGGATCTTTGCCAACCTGTTGTCCTCCAAATTTATATACTTATCGGCTCTGCCCAGCAGTTCCTCGACGTTTGTCGGGGCTTTTTTGAGAGCGACGCTAAGAAGTCGCCAACCTGCAAACCATGAACCAGAGCGTTAATTTTAACGGAAGTAGTAGCGGAGGGTACCTCCAAGGCCGCCACATTGAATCTTCTAATATAAGATCGAAGGCTCTCGTCTGATCGCTGCCTGACTTGAAACAAGGACATATCAGATTTAGGGGGCTTCCGAGCGCTAGCAAACTGGTTGATGAACATTTCTTGGAACTCCTCGAATGAGTGGGTAACCTCCGGTTCTAGCTGGCTGAACCACTGGTGGGCGGCTGTGGGCAATGTTGTTAGAAAAACCCTACACTTCACTCATTTCGATAAGTTATGCAACAAGATGGTGTTCTTAAAATGTAGCACGTGTTCCTCTGGGTCGGTGGTACCATCGTACTCGTACGACAACTATTTGAAGTTGAGCGCTACTTCTCCCTCCAACAACTCTTTGGCGAAAGGCGTGCCGGCCTGGTGCAACCCTCGGAGATGAGGCCTAGTCGTCTTGTTTCGCATCTCATCTACCATTTTCCTTAGGTCCGACATCTGCCTTCTAAGCTCATGTCCCTTCGAACTGACAGCTCCCCCTCGACCGCGCGTGCTACAGCTTCTCCCCTCCACTTCCTGCTCGTTAGCCCTCCTATCTCCTTTTATCCCGCATTCACTAGCTATGGTCATCAGAGGTGCTACATTCCTTTGATTTACTGGCCCTTCCTGAACTGCTCTGAGAGGTTCCTCACCTGTCTGGAGCTCCGTCATCTCCTACGGTTCGAATGGATCTTCGACCAGCGTTCTCCCTACAGTTTCCATCCATGAGACATGTCCGTCTGAGGTCCTGTGCTGAACAGAAGGCTGCTTCCGTCCTAGAGTTATAGCCATCCAGCATTTACAAGTCTAGCTGCTATCATGGTTGAGTCTGATGGAACTGCTCAGACAGTCCTAATCGGCAATCATATCGGCGAGTTTACCTGCTTCGACTCCTCAATGTAGGTTCTGCGCTAATGTATCATAGCCAGCTTCTGTCCGTCCTAGGCCTACCACTCTCCTGACGACGGCACTCTTCTACTGTCTCGCTTCAATCAGACACAAGCTTTATCTTCCTTATCATGAGACTGGACTGATGAGTCGTCACTGGCCAGCATGACCCCAGATGTAATTGGTGTGAAGGACTACCTGATGTCAGAATCTAGTGCTGGGAAAGAAAATAATGAAAGAGATGCAGATTTTACGTGGTTCGGACAGAGGTCCTACGTCGACGGGCCGCCGGAAATAGTTTCCACTTGTCAGATTTGGGAAATACACACTCAAGCTCACCTCGCTCGTTACAGTGTGTTCATGGCGGAAAAGAGAATGAAGAAGATGAATACAGGAGATTTTTCTAAGTGTTTTGTGTCTCGTATTGAGTCTGTCTTCTTTCTGATCTTCTCCCCTTCGCATATATCCGTTGCCCCTATGTCGTCCCAGCTGGCAGTCCTCTGGGACCGCGTGATAGCGACGTTTGGTTCTACCTAGGAGAGACAGCACCTGCAAGTGTACTATTGTCAGACTGGCGCGCCTCCTCTCTGTTCACAATGTCGACCACTCACAGCAATCCACGTGTCCCTTGGTCGGCTTTACCTAATATTTCCCGCCCAGACTATTTCCACTTCAGAGTCAATCTACGTTTTCCGTACACGGTCACAGGTCCCCAGATGTCCTACCTACCTGGCCATATGTCCGAAAAGTCACTATCTTCAGGTAGTCAGGTTAGGAGGAATGCTGAGCCAAAGGTTACCCCTATCAATGGCTTTAGAAAAAAACAGTCTGCGCAGTCTTCGTCTTTGGTGATTTTGACCTAGGTATTGTATTCGGATTTTGTCGAAACAAAATTCTCTTGAAAGTTAACTTCTTGGGTTTTCCATATCAGTTTGAATCGATCAGATCGGACTAGTTTTCTATTTTCTATGAATTTTGAAGTGGACAGCACGAAACTGGAAATTTCAGCTGTTTCCAGATCAGTGAGCAGCTTTGTGTTTAGGTAGTTAGACCTATCTATAGTGCTCCGAATTTAGTAAAACATGGTCTATTTGAAAGATAACTTCCTTAGCTTCTCAAATCCGTAGGAATCAGCTTGTTCCGATGTTTGTACAATTTATTACATATTTTCAAAGTTTCAGCGGCGGATCTGAGATTTTTACATCGCTTGTAGAGTAATTTCGCATTCTGTTATTTTTGAGCGAGCAACCGGCAGTATTTTGTATTCCGGCAGTCCGTAGGAGTTGTGATGGAAGAATATACATCGAGAGCGTAACTTCGGATGTGAGGTAGGTGAACTCACCTACGGCACGTAAACGTTATGTGTTTTATGTGATATGGTGTGTAGGTGAAATCCAACTACGATACGTAAACGATATGTGAACTATTATGTACTACTTATATGTTTTATATGATTACGTGATTATATGAATTTTATGGATTAAGTGTTTTCACATGTTTAAATATGTTTGACACATTATGGGAATTTCATGGATTACGTGGTTTACGTGTATTATGTTTGTTGCATGTCATATATACCCTTGTTGCACATCATATGTTATATGCACGACACTTGCATACCAGGTCAGTGCGAGGGGGTTGAGTACTGTTATGAGTGGTGGTGGTCTTGGTGTCGGGTAGATGGTGGGTGTATGCCGCTCTAGAGAGACCTGAGTAGGCTGCCCATGCTCCAGTACGTACCACTCTAAAGTGACCTGAGTGTGCTGACCGAGCGATATGAGCGATCTGAGTTGGACGCCCGAATGTTAGGTATACCTCTCTAAGGAGACCTGGATGGGCCGACCAAACCTCAACTCGGGAATGGGTGACTCTAAAGAGATCTGAGAAGCCTTCCCATTCTAAAGCGACCTGAGTGGGATAATCGAGGGTGTATAGTGTTGAGTCACAAGGAGTCGTGAGATGTGATGAGTCATACTTAGTGTCGAGTAGTGTGAGGTGTTGAGATGTGTTAGTGTTGAGATGAGTAGAGACGGTCGAGTGTGTGCATTTGTGAGGTGTTTGGGAATGGGGTTGAGCACACATTGCATGCATGCATGTTTCATCTACTGGGCAAGGAGCTCAGTTTACGTATTGTAGGTACATCCGAGCCTGATGACTTTGTCGCGACTGAGGCGAGCTGACGGCGGTGACTCCAGGGAGTTTTTGAGGGCGGGGCAGTACATGGATGCGACCTGTGGAGCGACGTTAGGGTTTTAATATTTTATTATTTTAGGGTTATGGCATGTGTAAATATATGATTATTTAGACGATGTTTATTTTAATATATTTTATTTTAGAAAAAGTTTTAAATAAACGGGTCTTCCGCGACTTACGTTGCGAAAATCCGCCAAAATATTTATTAGAAAATGAGGGTCGTTACAATAAGTATCCCTAGGTACACGGCATTCGCAGTGACGATGTATTCTTTGTGACAAAAAGCCAAACCTTGATGTTTAGGGAATAAGGGCAGTGCACAAAATTAGATCGTAAATAAGGTGAAAGGGCAGTAAATGAAAGGACACTGAGTTGAGAGGGTCGGGCAGAAAAGTCTAGGATTTCAGAGCGAGAATGTTGAGTCTTATGTTGGGGCATGTGACTGTCAGTTTGATCATGCTATATTCTTTGAGTTTTTGCTTATGTGTCTTAGCTTTAGGAGTACGTTTGTCAGTGTCTATGCTTGTCCTCTCATTATTATTTGACACCGTTTCGACCCAAAAGACCATCAGATCTACGCTTACCACCTTAAGTAGAAGATATGCGATTAACTTGCAAGCCTATTAGGGGTTGGACTAGCGCACTATTTGAGCAATTCACTGATATACTAGCCTATACACTGAGCGATTTGAGTGAATCATTGTGAGGTGTGGGTCTTGATTTGTAGTGCTAAGAAAATTCAGGTTGATAGGTGCCAATCATTAGTGTACTCTCTATGATTGTTTGTTTGATTACATTTTGTGCTTTCTAGCTATGATCACCACAGAAAAAAGTCATTTAGCAACTACACATATTAGTCGCTATGGTAATTTAGCGACTACATTTGCGACCACAATCCGTAGTCGCTATATGGTTTGTCGCTAAATTTATGTAGTGGGCATTTAGTCGCTGTTTAGCGACTACACGGCGACTACAACATTGTAGTCGCTAAATCTCTTTCCGACTACATTAGCGACTACAGTGTAGTCGCTAAACTCAATCTGTTTTTTCTTTTTTTTTTTAAAAAAAATTATATTTTATTGTAATTGTATTAAGCAGTTAATAAAAATATAAATAAAACTGGAAGGATAATATAAACTCTAAAAGGCCATTGATATATATATTAAAAAACATAATCCATCACATAAAATCAACAGAAACAAAACAGACCAACTACGCAAATGAAAACTCCGGTAAAGCCATGGGGACTTCTCGATGAGCTCGTCGACGAGTCAGGGGCATTCCTGCGATTGGTTCTTCTTGGTCCTCACCGAGCAGCGATAAGACGGATATATTTCGGTTCCCCTTCGACGAATGGATTAAGTCAATAATGGAATTACAAAGATCAAACCGAACACAAAATTCCTTGAATGATAGCTAAGTCCAAAACTGTAAACATTGAAGTTCATCTGCATAAAAAAGTTCATATGCATTAAAAAAAAAAAAAGAGATCTTTGAAACAGTACCGTATCTTTTTAAGAGGTGGAACACTTTCTGAGAAGATAACCCTTTCGCTGTACAAATCGATGTGTGAAGTATCATTGTTTTCTTTAGCAAGTGCTGATTCTCGCTTCACTCTCTTCTTACACAGAGTCGTGAAATGATTCTTCACGGCGTAATCGGTTCTGGAGAATCAGACACTAACCATTTAATGATTTTTTGTTTCTCTTTATCAGCCACAAACCAAGAAAATGAGAGATTGTGATCAATATTACCTTCCCGAGACAACCTTTGCAATTTCCGTCCATCTATTTACAAATAACCTTTGCGCCTGAAAAGATTTATGTAGGTAAGAAAAGGGAGTAAATTGGCATATTTTAGATAGACATGGCAAATAAAGTGATAATGTTATAGACAACCTCACATAAGAGCATGTCTTCTTCAGGTGACCGTCCTCCTTTCGTGAAATCTGAAATCAAGTAAGAGAACCATCTGAACACAAAAGACCGATATGAATAGTTGTTGGTGTGAGAGTTGAAATTCAAGATTCAAAATCTAAGGAAGATGAATATTACTCAACCTTCTTCGACACTGTCTTGTCGTCTTATCCTTGAATTTTGATGCAATAATAGTCCAACTATCACACAATTTTACAAATATGAACTGCAGCCGAATATCTCAGAATCACGTTAACAGTGATTTAACAAGTAAATGGAACCAGCAAGAACCTTTCTTTTCTGTGCCATGTATCCTTATTTGCTCCCTGAGAATATCATCTTCCTGCAATAAAAGGAATACAGAGAAATAAAAAGGCCAGAGAAATAGACAGCAACAATACTTTTCAGAAAACAGAGAAAAAATTCTCACCTCTTGAGACCAAGAACCAATATGCCTTTCTTATTCGGCAATCCACCACTGCTTGAATCGATGTTAGTGTTTGACGTGATTTTCATATTCTGGAAAACGACGGCTAGAACAGGTGAAAGAAGAGGTAACTTACCGAGCAAACGGTGGACGGTAGACGGTG
Organism: Craterostigma plantagineum; assembly: GCA_027422505.1. NCBI lineage: Eukaryota > Viridiplantae > Streptophyta > Magnoliopsida > Lamiales > Linderniaceae > Craterostigma > Craterostigma plantagineum. The sequence goes on along the minus strand of JAPQWV010000021.1, from coordinate 9,621,201 downwards.
AAGAGAGGCGGACGAAGGCAGGAAATGATGAGGGATGGCGCGCCTTTCTGATTTGGTGAAGGGGGCGACGGAGGACGGCGGCGGAGGTCGTCTTCGGACGATGGCGGAGGTCGGGACAAACGACGGGTTGGTATTGACGGTGGGAAATTTTCGGATTTGGGGAGGGAAATGTGGTTTTGGATTTCACGATCTGGCGAATTTAGGGATTAAATTTAGCGACTACAGCTATGTAGTCGCTAAAATCAATATATATAGTCGCTAAACAAAAATCAGCGACTGACAATCAGGCGGAAAACTTAGTCGTACACAGCGACTACATACTTGTAGTCGCTAATTTCGAATCTGTAGTCGTAGAAATGTTTAGCGACTGCGTAAGACTTGTTAGCGTCTACTCCTGTAGATGCTAATTGCGACTAACGTTATGTAGTTGCCAATTTTGTAAATTTAGTCGCTAACTGGCAAAAACAGCGACTACTATACCTGTAGTCGCTAAGTGTAGTCGCTGTTTGACCTTCTTTTTGTAGTGGATGATAAGTTACGAACAATTATGCCGTCATCTTGATTTGATGCCTTTTCCGATTTCCAATTTACTTGAGGACAAGCAAATGCCTAAGTCGAGGGTACATTAGAAACATGCATGATTCTTAAGAACTTTTTATATTTTAGCATGCATATGAGCTGAAATGACTAAATACCCTCCTATAGGTACATTTTCAATATGCATGCATCTTAAAGAATTTTCGAGCAGATTTTTCTGTATGCATATGAGCTGAAGTGCAAAATACCTATTTAAACTTAGAGTGATCAAAAGCGAAAAATGTAGATTTTAATATCCTCATCTTTAAAGAAAATTACTTCTTCAATTTTGCATCGGATCCGAACAGAAAATACGTTATTTTCATCACGCTCATTTAACTGGGAGGAAGCTTAAATTTTTTTAGACGTGCATAGACTGAGAGGGAGAATCACTCCATATTTACGAGGGAGGGTAGATTTTTAGGGGAAGTATATCTTAGGTGCACGATTTGAGCGGGAGAAACTTACTTTAACCTATATACATATAGGTATACATATACCTTTATCTATTACTATTACGAAACTACACATCTACTACTATTACGATAACATGTATATATATAAAAAAAGAAGGGAAAAAAAGGGAAAAGTCCTCTCAAGCACTCTCACCTCCAAGACGGACTCCAACCAAAAACAAGCAACCCTTGAGAACTCAAGAATTTCGAAAAGGCGAAGGTGGCATCCTTACACTAACAAGAAGACAACATCAACCGACCTACTCCGACTTGATGATTAAGCAGCACTCACCCCAATTGACGGATGCATGGATTATAAGTTCCCATGGTTCAGTCAGACCAAACTGGATCTAAACCCGGAACATAGTCGAGTGTTAGTGAAGATTTCAAGTCCATAAGCCACATTCCCATTTGGCAATACCTGACAAGACCGAAGAGCAAACGATACACATATCTCTCACGTCACAAAACATTCAGGCCATCCCATATAGAGGATTCGAGGTTGGGCTCAGTGGGCACCTGGCGGAGATAGGCGTGATCGATCTGTCTACTCGGGCGTGATCGTCCCGAGGTGCATACCGCCGGATGAGACTTTGGTGCGACCTGATAGGAGGCCATTGGCGTGATCGTCCAATGCACTATCAGTGTATGCTTTTGGTGCGGAGCGACCCGGTAGGAGGCCGTTGGCGTGATCGTCCAGTGCACTGCCAGGGTAGGCTGCCGCGAGACTTTGGGGTGGCCTCCCAGTAGTCTATTGCGCGCGAAGGTGTCGAGCCTAACCTAGGGCCCTGTGTTGTGTGAAATAGGAATGTGGAAAAAGAAAGAGTGTGCATTATATCATGTTGTGAGATACTGGGATCGGGGTTGAGTGCACACTTGCATACATGCATTTTATTTACCTATTGGGCAAATTGCTCAGGGTTTACGTATTGTAGGTACTGAGTCTGACGCCGGTACGTGTCAAGACTGAGGCGGCTGGTGGCGGTGCTCCACGGACTTTTGAGGGCGATGCGGTACATGGATGAAGACATGTGGAGCGGCATTAGGGCTTTTTGTTCTTTTGACATTTGGGGCTACGGCCCGTGTACAGAGATGACGATGTAGACTAAGTAATGTATATTATTTCAGGAAAAAGTTTTTAATTAGACGGGCCTTCAGCGGCTTACGTTGCGGAAATCCGCCACAAATCCTAATCAGAAAAGTAGGGTTGCCACAGGTGGTATCAGAGCTTAGGTTCTAGATTCTGCAGACTGTCCATGTACTGCCGCTCAAGAGCCTGGAGAACCAGCCTGGCCTGTATGTGTTACTATGCTTCGATGTAATATGTGACCTATGTGAATTTTCGGGCATGAGTTATATTTTTTAAAATCCTTGTGTCTGAATTTACATGAGTGCTAAGGTGTCTGTTCATATTTTTACCATGTGAAGACACGAGACTTCCTAGAAGAGAATTGGGTTTGAATAAATAGTATAATTGGTATATAAGTGGAAATTTTCGGGTAGATACTTTAAGGTTAGAGATTTTCGAGTCTCTTTAGGATGAATTCCAGGTTGGATATATAGAAGAATATTTGGGTAGCTGAGTAATGTAAATTCGGGTATAAATCTCATGATTTTCTAGTATGAACAAGGTTCGGCATAGGTTGTTCTCGTTAAGATTATGAAGTTTACAGTTATTTTAATCAATTGAATTTTCGGGCATTGACTTGGCTAGATATGAAATTCGGATATCTTAATGGTTATATGTGACCTTGTTTTATGTTTGGGTATTTCCAATCCAAATTCGGGTAGAAGGGAAGGCGAGATTTTATTCCTACGTTTTATAGGGAATTTTTGAACTAGGTAAAATTTTTTCATGAGGGACACAGGAGACTAAATTACTTTTGACTCTTGCTAATCCTTAAATTTCGTAGTATAAATATTCGGGTCCGATAGATTTCAAAGTTAGAAGTATTATTTTAATCATTGTCTAGGCTAGTACAAGTTGTGAAACAACTAACACTTTCGAGTATACGAGTCTATCAATTTTCAGGCGGCTCGAAAAATACCCAAACTTAATAGCTTTGAGTATTAGTTTTGACTATGTATTTTCTGGTCAGACCACTTTTCAACACTTCATTTATTTCTGGGTGCTAAGATATGATAAAGCGTGAGGAGATAAGAAGAAAAAGTCGAGTGTCCTTTTATTGCGTATTTGTATAGGATCAAGTTGGAGTGCACGTTGTATTGTGCATTTTATTCAAGTATCCTAGATTGCACAGCGGAAGCGTGGTGAGAATAGAAATAAGTATGTCTAGAAGACATAGAAAACGTATGGCGAGTCCAGACATAAGGAATTAGATGATCTTAGAAATTGGGTCACACATTTAAATGTGTCACCTAAATTGCGAGATGAAGGTAGGAATAAATTTACCTTAATAGGATACAGATCATCGCTAAAAGAATAGGAAGAATCGTCACCTGAGTTATACCAATCTGTGTAATTTCGGGGACGAAATTCTTTTAAGGGGGAAGGATGTAATGCCCATAAATTTTAATATGGGGTTTTCCGATGTAATTATATGTGAACTAAGAATTGGATAAAGAAATTTAAGTCTTGAAACAACAATTAGTGCCAAAACCTAGTCAAAGAATATCCACAAATAATAGGACTTAAAATATTGGACTATGCTTGCTACGGGAATAAAGCCCAACACATTAATGGGTCATACTTAATACTTAAATAAGGGCCCAACAAATTCTCTTAAAGTATGATAATGCTTAAGTTATCGGGATGGTTATATTAGCTAAAAGTTTTAGTAGCTTACAAATAATATTGTCCAGTGTTCGGTATGTTAAGTATATCAAAGTCTTCGATGTTATATACTAGATTAAATATGTCATGTATACATTTACACGTGTATATCTAATGATATCACTAACTAACCATCAATGAACACAAAAAGGGCACGTGGTGATTGCTGAGATCGTTGTTACGCATGACTAAGGGAAACTTTTCTTAACTCTAAGGTAATATACATAGCCCCTACGTAAGTACAAAAATACAACAGAACATATATATGAACTATTATATTCATGAGTTACCATTTGGGAAGAAAAGAACAGTGGACGAAAATAAAAAGGGGAAGGAGAAAGATTTCAACGAACATATAAAACCCTTCAACAATTCAATTTGGAGTGAAGAAGGTAAACGTCCTTGTTTTATTTCATAACTTTCGTGCACTTAATATATATTTCTATGTTCCCTTAACTTGAGTGATTAGATATTAATCACGAGAAATTCCAAGTATGTTAGATATAGAACTTGGAGTTTGAAATTAGGTTAGGTATAAGTTCGTAATCATATGATGTTTGCGGGTTTCGGTGGTAAAACAACCGTGAAATTATTATTTAACAATTGATGTGTTTAGGGTATATAATACTTAAGTTATTTCGATAAGTATATGTATGAATTTTCTTAGTTAGAAATGCATAGGAGGTTGTATTTCGTTGGAGATCATCATTTCATAGAAAACCCTAACTACTTAAGGTTCGAACATGTGATGTGAAGTTCTAATGGGTCTGAAACATGGGGTAATATTTAGGAACTTAACGTTTTAAGGTGTACCGTTTTCTGGAAATAACCTAGTTTTTGAAGACGATCTTGATAAGTATCATTTTAGTTTTTTTTGAAAGAATGGTATTTTTGGAGGAATCGGGCGATACCATTTCATGTGAGCATCGGGGCAATTTTAGTTTTTTCAAGCCTTAGAATATTGTAATATCATATTCGAACGAATTAGGGTTTTATAACTCTTGGAATAATTTAGTTTAACACTATTCAATCGAATTGGAGAATCGCCGAGCTAAGCACCATAATCGGGAGATTTGGATCTTAAATTACACTCTCTGCGAAATTAGACTTCAACACTAGACAAATCGGATTTCAAGAGACCTTAGGGCCGATAGAACTCGGCGATTTTTCAGCTTATTAAATACCTCAAATCGGGCGACTAGGAGCTCAGCGAAACTAGGGCTTCAAGGTGGCAAATCGGGCGAAACAAGTAATATCAAAATGACGAATCGGATGAAACCAAGGTCCAAGTCAGACCAATCGGCGATTTCAAGGCACAACATCGAGTTATATAATATACTAAATTATAAGATGAATCGAGCGAAGTTAAGTTAAACATAAAAATCGGATGTTGACTTAGAGTGATCCCAGTAGGAGGCCATTGGCGTGATCGTGCCGTGCACTACCAGGCTGCCGCGAGACTTGGGGGTGGCCTCCCAGTAGTCTATTGCGCGCGAAGGTGTCGAGCCTAACCTAGGGCCCTGTCTTGTGTGAAATAGGAATGTGGGAAAGGAAAGAGTGTGCATTATATCATGTTGTGAGATACTGGGATCCGGGTTGAGCGCACACTTGCATACATGCATTTTATTAACCTACTGGGCAAATTGCTCAGTTTTTACGTATTGTACGTACTGAGTCTGACGCCGGTACGCGTCAAGACTGAGGCGGCTGGTGGCGGTGCTCCACGGACTTTTGAGGGCGGTGCTGTACATGGATGAAGACCTGTGGAGCGGCATTAGAGCTTTTTGTTCTTTTGACATTTTGGGGCTACAGCCGTGTATAGAGATGATGATGTAGATGGATTTATATAGTAATATATATTATTTCAGGAAAAAAGTTATAAATTAGACGGGCCTTCCGCGGCTTACGTTACGGAAATCCGCCACTAATCCTAATTAGAAAAGTAGGGTCGCCTCAGGTACCAAGGTCGATCTACCTTTTCATGAGTCCATCAGAAAGAACTTAAAATTTAAGCGTGCTTGACTTAAAGTAATCTTGGGATGGGTGACCCCTTGGGAAGTGTTCCCAAGGTGCGTGTGAGCGAGGACGAAGCACGCTAAAATGTTAAATGGTGGTACAGTGGGGCCAGACTATCTATCGGAGTGTGGTGGGCCCAACCCCACGTGTCCCGGTGGGGAACGATGCTACAGTGACGCCCGGTATGGGACGGGTCGTTATAGGTGGTATCAGTGCGTAGGCTTTAGATTCTGAAGACTGTCCATGTACTGGCGCTCAAAAGCGTGGAGAACCAGCCTATCCTGTAAGTTTAAAGATTGATTATGTGATTACGTGTTATTTGATACATGTGCTTACTATGATTGATTGTAGAACTAGTTAAAAATGCCAAGGACACGTAGAGAGGTTGGCAATACTAGTCGTAGGGCGGGTTCCGAATCCCCACCTAATGAGGACGGCTCTACCATCCACCAATTAACAGATTTGATCCGACGACAGTCAGATCAGATTAACGACCTCATTTACCGTCAAGGTTCCTCGGAACGTCATGCATCCCCGGGAATAGAACGTACAGAAGCTGCCGGGGAGAGGTTCTGAAGGTTAAACCCCCCTTCGTTCGAGGAGGCCGCTGATCCTACCTATGCGGAGGATTGGCTTAGAACCATCGAGAACATGTTTCGCGTTAGCCATTTGCCTGACACTGAGAAGGTGATTTGCGCCACCTTTATGTTGCGTGGGAATGCGGGCTACAGATGGGATACCATTCAGGTGCTCGAGGATCCCACTACGATGACCTGGGAGTGGTTCAAAACGCTCTTCCGAGGAAAGTATTTCATGGCGCCAGACCGGGCGTAGAAGTTGAACAAATTTATCAATCTCAAACAAGGAGGGATGTCAGTGGCAGACTACATCCGCAAATTTGAGCAACTCTCTAGATTTGCACCACACATCGTGTCCACCGACGAGCTAAAGATTGAACGTTTGCTGGAAGGTCACAAACCCGAGATCTTTCGAAGCGTGAGTATAGGAAAGGGAAAACTTACGCTCGTATCGCTGAACGTGCAATCCTAGCTGAGCAGGCAGAAGTTAGAGTTACAAAGCCTCAGGATGCAAAGCGGAGAACGGAAGCACAGCAAGGAGGAGGGAATCAGAAACGGCAATTCTTTGGAAAGACGCCAACTTTTCGCGGAAATCAGCCGGGCCAACAGAATTGGAGGCCAAGGCCGAATCAAGCATCATTTAACATTCCAAACCGACCCCCAGGTTCTGCAACTCAATGCCGACAGTGTGGGCGCTACCATTCCGGTATGTGTTATGGGCCAAGACCAAACCAGACTCCACAATGTTTCCGGTGTGGGAAGATTGGACACTACGCTAGAAACTGCAACGAGAATGTGCCTCAAGTTCCAAACCAACCACTAATTCGACCAACTTCGGTGCCAGCACGAGTTTTTACTATGACGAATGAGGAGGCCGAAGCAAATCCTTCTGTATTAACGGGTACGTTGACTATCTATGACGTGCCCACTTCTGTACTAATTGACTCTGGGGCCACTCATTCATTCGTGTCGGCCAAGTATGTGGAAAAGGTGGGAATCTCTCCTACCTTATCTGAATGCAATTACATAGTTACCTTGCCACACGCCGATCCAACACGCACTAACCGAGTGCTAAAAGCATGTTCCGTGGACTTTGAAGGTAGAAATTTGAGCGTCGACCTGATTGTGATCCCAATGAACGACTACGATGTTATCTTTGGGATGGATTTGCTATCGAGATATGGAGCCATCATAGATTGTAACAAAAAGGTCGTAAAATTTCAACTGCCCGAGGAAGAGGTGTTTACGTTTTCGGGTAGAACCGCACCGAATCGTATTCCACGAATCTCTGCGCTGAAGGCTCAACGACTATTGAGAGCTGGTTGTGAGTCTTATCTCGTGTATGCGGTGAAGGCAAAGGAGTTACCTTAGCCGGAACCGAAGGACGTACCGATAGTCAACGAGTATGCTGATGTATTTCCCGATGATCTCCCGGTGTTAGCCCCTGATCGAGAAATATAGTTCACGATAGATTTGATACCGGGTTCCGCCCCATCTCTAAAGCTCCTTATCGCCTAGCACCAAACGAACTACAGGAGTTGAAAGAACAGCTGGAGGACTTGTTGCAGAAGGGGTTTATTCAATCCAGCTTTTCACCGTGGGGAGCATCGGTCCTGTTCGTACAGAAGAAGGATGGGTCGATGCGACTGTGCATCGACTATAGGGAGCTAAATAAAATTACCATCAAGAATAAGTATCCGTTACCGAGAATCGACGATATGTTCGATCAACTACAAGGTGCTACGGTATTCTCGAAAATTGATCTCCGTTCGGGATACCATCAGTTAAAGATCAGGGAGACAGATGTTCCTAAAACAGCATTTAGTACGAGCTATGGCCATTACGAGTTTTAGGTCATGCCCTTCGGACTAACTAATGCCCCTGCCGCATTCATGGATCTTATGAATCGAGTCTTTAAAAACTATCTCGACTGGTTCGTAATCGTCTTTATTGACGATATCTTGATCTATTCTAAGACGAAGGAAGAACACGAGAATCATTTACGAATCGTCTTAGGGATCCTGCGAGAGAAATAACTTTACGCCAAATTCAAGAAATGTGAATTTTGGCTCGAGCAAGTAGCTTTCTTGGGACACGTGATTTCTGGAAATGGAATCTCCGTGGACCCGAGTAAGATTGAGGCAGTAAATAATTGACCATTACCGACTACTCCGACCGAGGTCCGAAGTTTTCTTGGACTTCCTGGGTATTACCGTAAGTTCATAGCTGACTTCTCTGGTATCGTCTCGACTCTGACGAACTTGACCAGAAAGAATGTGCCCTTCAACTGGACAGAAGCATGTGAGCAAAGCTTCCAAGAATTAAAGAAACGCTCACCTCTGTCCCAATTTTGACAATACCATCGGGAACGGGAGGATTCTCGGTCTATAGCAACGCTTCGAAAAACGGACTGGGATGTATGTTGATGCAGAACGGAAAAGTAATCGTGTATGCCTCCCGACAACTGAAAGAATACGAGAAGAACTATCCGACCCACGACTTAGAACTTGTAGCAGTTGTGTTTGCCTAAAAGATTTGGAGACATTACCTTTACGAAGAAAGGTGTGAAATTTTCACTGACCATAAGAGCCTGAAGTACTCTTCACCTATTTGGGTGGTTGTAGACCGCCTGACAAAATCAGCCCATTTCCTTCCAATTAGCTCTACTTTTTCCGTGGAACGCTACGCTGAATTATATATTCAGGAAATAATCCGACTCCATGGAATTCCAATCTCTATTGTCTCGGATCGAGATTCGAGATTTCTATCCAACCTTTGGCAAAGCTTACAGGAAGTGATGGGTACTAAGCTCTCGTTCAGTACTGCATATAACCCCCAGACCGATGGGCAGTCTGAGCGAACAATCCAAACCCTTGAGGATATGTTACGAGCGTGCGTGCTAGACTTCAAGGGAAACTGGAGTAAATACTTGCTGCTGGTCGAATTTTCTTACAACAATAGCTTTCACGCTATGATCGGGATGGCGTCGTACGAGGCATTATACGGGCGCAAGTGTCGGTCTCCTATTCACTGGGATGAAATAGGCGAACGAGCATTGTTGGGACCAGATATGATCCGTGAGGCGACAGAAGCTGTGACGAAATTCGGGAAAGAATACGAACGGATCAGAGTCGACAGTATGCAGATCATCGACGACGGCCATTGGAGTTCGCAGAGAACGATCAAGTATTTTTGAAGATTTCCCCAATGAAAGGAGTAAAGCGCTTCGGACGAAAGGGCAAGTTGAGTCCAAGATACATAGGTCCATTCAAAATCCTTAAACGAGTCGGCGAAGTTGCATACCAACTAGAGTTGCCGGCTTCGTTATCACAAGTTCACGACGTACTTCACGTATCGACATTACGAGAATACGTCGCAGACCCAAGCCATGTGATCCAGAACGAACTTCTTTATCGACAGCTCAAGCCTGACTTGAGTTACGAAGAGAGGCCAGTAGAGATTTTGATGTATGAGATGAAGCAACTTCGGAATAAGGCTATTCCGTTAGTTAAAGTATTGTGGCGGAATCAATCAATTGAGGAAGCCACATGGGAGCGCGAGGATAATATGAGAGTTCGTTATCCCGAGTTATTCCATTAGGCATAATTTCGGGGACGAAATTATTTTAAGGGGGGAAGGATGTAATACCCGTAAATTTAATACAGGAATTTTAAATAATTAGTTATGTAAATTTTGCGAACTAGATGTAGCACCCGGGTCCTCGTAAGTATTAGGGCCAATAAATTTGCACAAATGTTGACCATGATTATGCGCTTTTCATGCATTAATTTCGCGATTATGTGACTTACGTGAAGTTTCGTGTGGTAAATTACGTGCTTAGGTGATCTTACGAAATTTGGTACAGTTAAATTGTATCAACCGATCCTTAATTTATTTAGGAATTTTAAAAAAAAAAAAAAATATAGGCAAAAGGAATTTGGGTCATGAATAAAGCTTGGACTAGATGTAAGAATTTGGCCCAACTCATTTAGGGATATTTTCGTCAATTGAGTCCCATCATCATCCCTTAAATGAATTAAATGTAGTCTAAAATTCATTTGAAGTCCACAAACCCAGTGTAAGAAAGTAACGAGAGTTGGGACAAGAAAGAAAGAAGGAGAAGCCGAGATACCAAGCTAACACAAGAAAGAAAGAAGGAGAAGCCGAGATACCAAGCTAACAAACTGGGACTAGGTATGTTCTTTAAACCATGGCATTTACGTTTTCTTAAAGATTAGAGCTGTGCGACTTTAAATGACGGGGTTTCGGTAAGGTTTTGAGCCTAAGGTACGAATTCAAGAACTGAGAGATGCCCTAACCTTAATCCTTGCGTTTTTAGTCCTATAACAACATGTTTTAGGGACTTTAAGCACGAAAATATAACATAAGGTTGGCGTTATTGTTTAGCTCGATTTTAGGGTTCCTGCAGTTCCAATCGGCGTTCATAATGTTCTTGGAGAAAATGACTTTTTAATCTTTTAAAGTGGTACTTTACGAACTGAAAAGTGTTAGTGGAGTACTTTGCGAATTGAGGAGGTAGCGGGATGTTTGCGAACCCATGCAAACCCCACTTCGCGGCTTCGAGACATTCATGAGCCGCGCCCATTTTGCGAACTCGGCAGTTTCGCGAGGCCAAGCACACTTTGCGAATCCATGGAGGATTGCGGGCTGGAGAATTGCGAAGCCACTTCGCGGGCCCAACAAGATTTGCGAATCCATGCAAGGGATAAAGGAAATGAAGACTTTGCGGGTCCGGCGAAGTTGGCGAACTCGGCCACTTTGCGAATTCCATGCAACGAACGGTTGGCGAGTTCAAGTCACTTCGCGGGTTGAGAAGTTTGCGAACCCACTTTGCCGACCCCAAACCATGTCGCGGGCCGTGCTTCTTTTGCGGCCTCCATACTTTGCGAACCCCATGAGCTTTGCGAATGGAGGTTCACGGGCCCAATTCATTTCGCGGGTCCAAGGTTTTGCGAGTCCAGACAAGTCGCGGACCCACATTGCGAACTCACCAACTTTGCGGGTCCTAGTTGGCGAATTGAGTTTACGAATCCAAGGATTTGCGAACTCAAACACTTCGCAAATAACTTCACGCATTAAACCCCTTGGATGAAAACGATTTAAGTTATAAATCGCCTTTTTAGGAAAAATATTTTCGCACCATTTAATAAGAAAAATATTCCGATTCCAATGATCATAGGCTCTTTCAACGCCCGATCATAATTTGTCTATCGGTGTCCTTAGGGCCAATTTTCGGTATAGGTAGACGTTGCAATCGATAGAATTTTGGTACGAAAATTTAGGTAGTCAACTGATATAATTTATAGACTGACTTTATAGCCTTGGCAGGTTCAAATGATGAAATTTTAGGAATTTCACTAGACCGGCTAGCAAATAGTTTGAAGTCGAAAATTAGGTTCATGACTTAAAATAATTCGAGTACTTAGCTAGCTTAATTAATTAATAGCTTACTGATACGAATGTTTTGGTGCCTAAGGTCGGGACTTAGGAAATTCGCCAGGGCAGGTAGCAGTTAGTCTACGGACGCCAGGTAAGTGGAAATCCAACTACGACACATAACATATGTGTATGTGCCTAATTTATGTGACTATGTGATGATGTGTTTACGTGCTTATGTGAACTTGTATGATATGGTTTCATGCTTTCGGTAAGCATTATGACGATGATGCATTTGCATATGCACGAGCATGCACGACACGTTGGGGAAATGAGATGATGAGTGCGCACATATATGTCGCAAATAGCGAAAAGCGAATGCCGAAGTGGGCAATGAGGATATTATTAGTTAAGATAAGTGGCGGCTTCCGGGGCACCGAGACGGCGTTGATGCGCCGTCGGCGACGTTGATGCATCGCCAGTTTACGAACGACGTTGATGCGTCGGGGGATACCATGGTTGGGTTGATGCCCTCATGGTCGGGTTGATGCCCTTATATCCCTGATTAGCGTGGTTGGGTCGATGCCCTCATGCTTTAGTATGGTTGGGTTGATGCCCTCATACTTTGGGCTGATGCCCGTGGTTGGATAGAGCTCTTTACGGTGTACGCCTGGGTAAAAGTCTGCCAAGGGCCCTAAGATAAAAGATATGAGATTAAGTTTGATCCATACGACGTAAGATGCATCGGCGTGGATTGCCTTTGCGGGGTTTTATCACGTGCACGTCATGCATGAATTCTACTTACTGAGCATATCGCTCATCCCTTACGTTATGTGTTGTAGGTGCGAGCGACCACGGTACGTGATCGCTTAGATGGCAAGGCCAATCTTTTGGAGCTTCGCGCTGCTTTTGGGGTGGACGTGTGTGTATGGATGACGACCTGTGAGGCCGGGCGCATAGGAGCCTTTTGCTGTGCCGACACACCTTCGTCCTCGTAGTTAGATCATGTCTGGAACTTAGTGTTCGACATGTATTCTTTTGACTTGTACAGAACATCATTCCATTATGTAAATGGAAAAAGAAAAAAAATTTTATACGCATTTCAGTGTACCTTACTACTCATAACTCGCTAGGCACATAGGAATGCGCTAGAATAGGCGGTTAGGGAAGTCGGGTCCTGACACTAGAGCTGATAAAGAAATTATAAATTACAATCGAGATAGTTTTGAACCAAGTTCGAAGTCCATTTGAAGAATTAATAAGTATAATAAATAAGAGTAATAGTACTAAAATATATAAGGTTGGGCTAAACTAAATTAATAAAATTCGAAATGAAGCCCACAAAACCCCAAATGATAAGATAACTATAAGATTACTTAATGCAAAGGAGAAAACTCGTTGTCTACCAAGCTGTCTAATCAATATCATTCCTTTCTAAAACTCTACCTTAATATATATCCATAGTTGTAAGTTAAAAACAAATTGGTAATACTTACAAAAGACATCATACGAAGGAGAGGAGAAAGAAAACGAAAGAACCTCAACCATATAAATCCAACGGTTCAAAAACATGAGTAAGGTATATTTCTGGAACTTTTTAGATTATCTAAATAGCAATATACTGATTACGTGAATAAGTGATGATTTTAATAGTTTCGTGGGTTATTATATTTTGAAAACCCTAGAATTGATTTATGTTCATCAACACCTATGAGACATCTTGAGAATTGGAAACGTTAAGGGATGCAAAAGTTTTATGCTTGTATATGCCTTCATGTGGGTATGCAGTAATCATAGGATAGTTCGAAACCTGCTAGGATTAGGAAACTTAGTCTTTGAAGGTTCGTCTGATAATCTTGAGGTTAAGTGACGAGTTGTGAGTTTGATTATTTCTTATATATAATATATCCCATAGGGAATCGATGTTTTAAGGTGTATCATTTTCTGGGTTAGAAATAATTTTCAAAGGTGATCTTGATAGTATATAAATTTTTTTAGGGTTCTTGAGGGAAATCGGGCGATTCAAGTCTATCGGACGATTATGAGATTATGTAAATCTAATAGGTAACGGACGATTTAGGAGTCTAACTTGTAATCTTAAGAAATCGGGCGATTTGAAATTATATAGGTTTCGACCGATTTGAGTATATGATATAATCGGGCGATTTGTATCACTCGACGATTTTAAAATCGGGCGACTTAGACTTCTCAAATCGGGGCGATTTGAGAGTAACTAAAAGCTCGGTGAAACTATTACAGACATGTGATGAATCGGGCGAGATGATGACGTAATTGAAGTTCGGCGATTTACCATGCAATCGGGCGATGCATACACGAATCGGGCGGAGCTAGGCTTTATGCATGCCCAAATCGGGCGATTTAGATTATGTAAGGATCGATTGAAATGTAGGGCTAATTGTACAAGGAATCGGGCATCTCGGCAAAACCCAGTTTCGGGTTGACGAAATCGGACGATTTTTCAAAACTCCAAACATTTTAATATAGTTTAATCCTTTGTCTCAATCGGGCGATTTAGGATAATTAAATATCGAATGGACTTAGAGTTGACCATAAGTCGGGCGATCTAGGTCATCTCTAGCTTAGAATATTATAATGATTTCTAATATAATTAATTCAGACTGTACTATTCGAGAGTTAGTAAAGATACTAATAATATTTATTTATTCAGAGGATCGACGTATAGGGATTCCACCAGATGTCTTATTTAGCGATAGCGGGAGGATAGGTAGGTGGATGATCCATCTACAATACGTAAACACATATGTGATTTATGTGTCTTCATGTGATTCGATGATTTTTGTGACTTACGTGATTTACGTGTTTTACCTGTTTCATGTAAATCATGTTTATATGAGACTTCAAATATATATGCATGGCACATGCATGTCACGTCAGGGAGAGAGATGGTTGTACCGTAGTGAGACAGTAATGATAATGAGATATTGACGTACGGGGTAGAATGAGATGCTTGTTATTGGTGACTCTTAGAGGAGTCGAGGTTGGGCTCACTGGGCACCTGGCGGAGACAGGCGTGATCGATCTGTCTACTCGATCGTGATCGTCCCGAGGTGCATACCGCCGGATGAGATTTTGGTGCGACCTGATAGGAGGCCATTGGCGTGATCGTCCGGTGCACTATCAGTGTATGCTTTTGGTGCGGAGTGACACGGTAGGAGGCCATTGGCGTGATCGTCCAATGCACTACCAGGGTAGGCTGCCGCGAGACTTGGGGGTGGCCTCCCAGTAGTCTATTGTGCGCGAAGGTGTCGAGCCTAACCTAGGGCCCTGTGTTGTGTGAAATAGGAATGTGGGAAAAGAAGAGTGTGCATTATATCATGTTGTGAGATATTGGGATTGGGGTTGAGTGCACCCTTGCATACATGCATTTTATTCACCTACTGGGCAAATCAGTGTTTACGTGTTGTAGGTACTGAGTCTGACGCTGATACGCATCAAGACTGAGGTGGCTGGTGGCGGTGCTCCACGTACTTTTGAGGGCGGAGCGGTACATGGATGAAGACCCGTGGAGCGGCTGTAGGGCTTTTGTTCTTTTAATATTTTGGGGCTTCGGCCCATGTATAGTGATGACGTTGTATACAGATTATTGTAGTAATGTATATTATTTTAGGAAAAAGTTTTAATTAAACGTGCCTTGCACGGCTTACGTTGCGGAAATCTGCCACAAATCCTAATTAGAAAAGTAGGGTCGCCACAGGGCCGGTTCACCTTGAAGAGGAAGATTATCTTTTCAGGGCCACATGTGTCTCGGGCATAGATTCATGCGAAGAGTGGCTTATCGACAGTGGGTGTACAAACCATATGGCATATGATAAGGTGTTATTCCGATATGAACAATAATATCACTTCAAGAGTTCGTATTGGCGATGGAAAATATATATCGGTTCACGGAAAAGGAACCGTTGCAATTTCAACCAGATCAGGTACGAAGTTAATTTCCGATGTGTTATTTGTTCCTGATATTGATCAATACCTATTGTGCATCGGACAACTAATAGAGAAAGGCTTCAGCGTTCTCTTCGAAGATTGCTATTGTACGATTAGAGATGCAAGCACTCGTGATATTTTGAAAGTCAAAATGAAGGGAAGAGGTTTTGTTCTAAATCCGAAAGAGGAGCTGATTATTTTTTAGGCCAAAGAAAATACTCTCTCAAAGCAGCTGAATCTTCTGTCTATGTGGATTCATTTGTTCGCAAGCAAGAGTGAAGTCTGTCCACTGATAAGGCTGCTGCATTAAACAATGTGTTTGAAAAAAGTTTGTCCAAGTCGACTACAGAAGGTTTCTTCAAAGATCGCATGCAAAATTATTGTGACGCAATAAAGGCTAAGAAAAGGCAATTCAGTGTGCTACAGTGAAGAAAACTAGAATTGATTCATCTTCTGCTGAAGAAAATCAATTGGAAATCAAGTCTCTATTTTTACGAAATCATTATCGGCCGCCAGACGAATCTCAGAAGTTTGATGTTTGCATCACCTAAAACACGGGAGAGTGTTAAGAAGTTGTTTTAGGATTGTCCAAGTTAGTTTCTATATGTCAGTTTACTATTTTGGATAATCACTAGTAGTTAATTAGTGGATAAGTAATAGTAGTTAATTGGGTTGCTTTTATATTTCTGCTGTAGAAGCTTGAATAACAACGAAGTAAGTGAATGAAATAGTTTCCCTCATCTCTCTGTCGATTATACATTGTTGTTTTTGTCCTACTTCTTCGTCCAAAAATTTAACATCTTTCAATTGATTTAGTGGTTTATTAAGTCTATTCAATGACTGGATATCAAACGCGAAGATTACTAAGTCACGAGGCTCAAGGAAAAAACGAAGAAGGCAGCTCAAGGTAGAAAAAGGAACCAAGCGATAGAGATTTGCATCCTTATAGTCTGCGCAAGAATTTCTTATTCATAGTGGTTTAGAGTTTTAAACACTATAATGGACCATGATTCAGAAAGAAAGGGGGACTTACACAGAGCCACACACACGCTTACAAGGCTGAGACACATCCAAAACTCATTTTCATTTCTCGAAGCAAGAAGCTGAAGCATCCACCTCATCTCACCAATCGACTTACACCTCACAAATCACCAAGCAAGCATCTCTCGTTACCAAAACATCACAACAATTCAAGGACGGAGCATATCAGACGTATACCACACATTTTGATAGCTTGCGAGGTGAGATTTCTTGCCGAGATAGGATGAGAGACCTCGAGGGAGCACGACGCCGTTCATTGTGATAAGGGAAGTTTTATGTCGTTTTAATTATATCAATGTCTATGTTGAATATTTTGTGTTTTTCATTTATTAATATGTGTGCTTAAGTTTCTTTATGGTTAAAGACGTAATATGCCGGATTATGATTTCGTATTAATGTTATTCGTATTCCATTTAATCATATGAGCTATGCGTTCTATGCTTGCGCTCAATGCTTACGTATGTTTGAAGTGATTAGATCGGTTAGAATAAACGCATTGAACACCACTACGTAAAACCGACTAGAGATGGAATTCGGTTTCGTATGTGTGGTTTTTGAGACCTTAGGCACCAAGCATTTAAAATCGGGGAATTTCATAAAGCCGAATGCGTGCGGGGTTACTACCATCATATAGGAATATATTTGGTTCACTTTTGCATAAGGTTGCTAGTTACGTGAATAAATGATAGCACGTACGTTATGAATTTCTACATTAACTAGATTCATATTGGTTGAATATAGACGATCGCATGAAGACGTAGGATTAATCTGTGCCGAATATGTGTTTTAACCACGCTTGTCGTTAATTAATAGAAAACTGTTATCTTTATATGCGATTTTCTTGAAACCGTCTTAAAACAAATCTAAAAAATATACATAATTTAAATATATATATAAGTTAAAGTCAGGCAAGGTTCAATTAGGGATAAAGGGGCATTACCTTAGCAGAACTGCTTGGTTTATATATTTAAAAATCTCTTCAGTCTAAATTAAATTTCGGATTATTATCTTAGAACTAATCGAGTTGTCCTCGTAGATCGCTACTTGGACTTACGTCCATTTTATACTACTTGCACGACCAAGTACACTTGCTAGTATTCTAGTGTGTCATTTATCAAGGAGATAATACGATATCTGGATGCAGACCTCTGGAACTACTTAACCTCGACCTTTTTGGTCCGGTTCAGACAATGTCTCTGCGGGGTACAAGATATGTCTTTGTTATTATTGATGAATATTCTAGGTACACATGGGTGATATTCCATTCACATAAGAATGAGGCATTAGATAACTCAACGCTAGTAAAGAGACTTGAAAACGAAAAAGAAATACGCTTATGCAAGATACTTAGTGATAATGGATTAGAATTTGATAGTAAATCATTTGCTTCAGTTTTTAAACAGTATGGGTATAGTCGTAATTTTTTTGCTCCTATAACACCCAACAGAACGGCATAGTTAAGCAAAAAAATAGAGTGTTGTAGGAAATAGCTAGATCAATGCTACATGAGTATCATATTCCCAAACAGTTATGGGCAGAAGTTTTTACTGCAACCTATTATGTGCCTAATCGTGTTTTTCTGAAACCTATATTAAAAAACCCTCTTATGTAATTTGGAATGGTGGAACTCCAAATATAATATATTTCAATGTGTTGAACCGTTTCACAAAAAGGTCACACCTCTCCCGATGTTCGAATTTACCATGGGTCAATTTCTTCGACTTCGCTCCCGCTGGAATGTTTGCCAGAATATTGCGCTCAAAATCAGTTTGCACAATATCATTTTAACATATATCGTTTTAAGATTGGTGGACAACTAACATCTATGTTTATATTAAACATTCGATCATACGAGAGACAACAGACTGATTTTATTGTCGAGCTAGCGTGGACGCGATGCCCTTAAAATGATATGTTCCCGCAAATAGTGCTTACGGATACACAATCATTTCCAAAGATACAATGACAATCGTCTCGTAATAGGAGCACTCCAGATTAGGAGGCCAACGAACTTAATCGATGCTTTTCGGACTCTCCAACAACTTTTGAATACGATATATACTAAATTTATTTCAGGACTCCCTAAGATTTCTAAGAATTGAGAGAGTCAAGGTGTTTGAGGTGATGGAAATTAGCAAATGACCCTTCCGATGGGGTTGGAACTTGCTTGAGAGTTGTATCGGTTCCTGTTAGGTAGGGGTGGGTATTGGGTCGGGTAGTCGGGTATCGGGTAATTCGAGTTCGGGTAGTTCGGGTTCGGGTTAAGATTTTCACTACCCGAACCGACCCGATCTACGGCGGGTACCCGCTTATCGGGTATTTATCGGGTTCGGGTACCGGACGTCGGGTACCCGATTTGAATTGAAAATATTGACTAAAAATATTATAATGCAATTAAATATCAAAATATTATAGGGACATCAACACTAAAATACCTAAATGTATAAAAAGATCAGATCAGTCCCCTGTCAGAGCTATTTTATGCATAGGTACCAGATGGAATAAAATATTTGCAGATACATACCCGTTTGTCTGATGTGACGATTTTACCCTTACTTTTAGTATATTATATTACTTTTTTATTATTCATCATCATCATCATCATCATCATCGTCAAATATCTAGATCATTCACACTCTCTCTCTCTTCTCACAACAAATCTCTTTTTCTTGATGATTTTAACTCGTTGATTTTCGCATATGATCATCATATCCATCGGGTACTTTGGGTTAATGCCCATGGTTAGCGTGGCTATTACAGGCAGAAAGAGCACGCTGGTCACGTGACTCAACGAAGCTCCTGGACTGATGAAACGGTTCGTTCGCAGAAAACTTCTCAATGATGATTGCAGAGGTCGGTGTTTGTTCAATTTTTCCCCAATTTTTCGGAGCTTTTTCATTTGTGAATTAGATGGGGGTTTCGTTCGTTTGGCTGTTCGAATTGGTTGTGGAATGCGACAAATATTTCAATGTTGGATCAATGAAGGTTGTTTGTGGTTATCTGGACTTGTTGGTTGAGAACCGAGACACTTTAGTATTAAGCGAGGTTAACCTGTAGAAGCCCCTACTTTTATATATTTATTACGTAGTACCAATTTTAATTAGATTGCATACCATTCAATTCGCTATTGTGGTACTTAATTGTTTTGATACGCAGTACCTTAATAAATATTGTAGCGGTACCATTGTAAATCATTCAACGTACCAATTTTCAGGGTTGTACCAGGTCCATTAGACAACTTCAAGGTTGTACCAGATCCATTGGATGTGTTATTATGATATTAACTGTTTCAACAGGTGATACTTTTATAAAATAATGTAGCACTATCATTTATTATTAGTTATCCTACCATTTGGTAGGTGTAGCATATCCGTCCTTTTGATCCAGTTCTTAATTGGAGTGAAGACGAGTAAGCATGTCATGACCAAGTGTAGAGATTCAATGGGACTTGATTTTTGTTAGAAAGATGAGTTGAGATTTCGGTTAGCTTGGACATACATTCGATTGTAAACTTGTTGCCATGCGTTAGATTATGTTGTGATTTGTTCTCTATCAGTTTTTTATCTTTTATCAGAGACCGGAGTGATTATGGGTTATTTGTTGCGTGTAATGTCTATTATTTTTTACTTTGACCGAGATACTGCTTAGTGCAGATGTTAAGTACCCCAGCATATCCATAGAAGGTACTGCAATCAAATTATATTGGTACGGTTAGCACAATAAAAATGGTACTACAAAAGTATTAAATTTGGTACGACAGTTAGAGGCCGTATAAGCTAAAAACAATTCATAACATATCTGAAAAAAGGTCTCTGACCTTTCAGAGAATGTGATCTGACTGATATAACATGTCGAAGACTTAAAAATCTTCTTTTTGACATATACAAATACTGGGTACTACCAAGAACATACGACTGGTACGTTATTATAACTATATAAGATACGCCAACGTAATAGTTTTTGATTCGGTAACCCTTCAGTTTTGGTACGGCATATTAGGGTAAGCGTTTTTCATCGTCATTGACATTAGTTTTTATGCAAAACTATCTTAACGTGCTTATATAGACTATATGTTTCGTTTAGTATAAGTTTTGTCGCATTAACCCTTACACGTATGGATAACCCTTTCAAACCACAAGTTTCAAGATATAATAAGCATAGTAGCAAGAACTCGTGCTGCATAGTTTGGATTTGTGGTGAATTGGAAATATACAACTAATTTTTGATATTTTTTGTTTAATAACACATTTATTTGATGATATACTACGCATCATACGTGATTTGCTTAAGAATTTATGTATGAAATATGTAATTTTGGGTACTACGAACAACACGCGGGCCGTATGAAAAAGATACTACAAGCAACCAACGCATGGTACTACCTAGCATACATTATGGTATTTTGAACATCTATATATTGGTACCACAAGTATCTGTATGTTGGTACTACAAGTTTGGATAAGCGTTTTCGATGCCGTTCGAATTACTTTTGGTCAGTGACTATGTTTCATAGTTATAAGTATTATAGTGATCATTTGGTATCAATATTGCTGGGTTAATATTTAGAATTATGATTATTACATTGAAACACCAACTTTCTCTCTTTTAATATGATACTAGTAAGAACATCTTACTAGATAGTCAAGATTTTTGATCTATTGGAAGTTAGTGTTACGTATTACATTACCGTGTGTCTAATTTTTATTATGTTCCGTATTTGGATGTTCTCGTGCCTTATTCACGCAATAATCAACGTGTTTTCGATAATTAAAAACGTGGTACGAAAAAGATACTACAAGCAACCTACGCATGGTACTACGCCAGCATACGTTGTGGTACTACAGACATCTATATATTTGTACCACAATCATCTGTTTATTGGTACTACAAATTAGGGTAAGAGTTTTTCGACGCCGTTCGAATTATATTTGGTCGATGACCTATGTTATAGGTACTATATTGATCATTTAGTATCAATATTGGTCGGTATATTTAGAATTATGATTATTTGGTATCAATATTGGTCGGTTAATATTTTGAATTATGATTATTACACTGAAACCAACTTTCTTTCTATTTAATATGATACTAGTAAGAACATCTTACTAGATAGTCAAGATTTTTAATCTATTGGAAGTTAGTGTTTACGTTTTACATTACCGTGTGTTTAATTTTTATTATCTTCCGTATTTTGGAAGTTCTCATGCCTTATTTGCACAATAATTTACGTGTTTTCGATAATTAAAAACGTGGTACGGAGAAGATACTATAACTAATCTATGCATGGTACTACACTGGCATACGTTATGGTACTACGAACAACTATATATTGGCACTACGAACATGTGTATATTGGTATTGCGAGCATCAAATATCTTCTGAAAGGAACATGTCAGAGTAGCCATCTTTTCGTGATTTATTACCTCGTATGTCAGAAGTATGTCCAGTCATGACAGAAAATTGTCAGAAATTGTCTCTAACAACACCGAAGACTTTCATTACATATGCGGGCTAATTTTTTGATGAAATATCTCAAGCAGTACTCTTACTTCACATGTATATGGTATCTATTTTTGAAAGGATATCATACCTTCTATGGTATGTTTATAGTACGCTCGTTAGATAAAATGTAGTACTTTGTTGGCAAATATTACAGTACCTTTTTACAACCATATGGCGTACAATATGTTACATACCATCAAGAACATACAGCACAAGTTTTCCATCCACACATTGCATCACAAGTGTGCCACAACCTATTGGCATTGTTTGGACAAAAAGAATGAGCCATATCTTATTGACACATTAGGACAAAAGAATGTGGCATAACCCAAGGGCATCGTTTGCACAAGATAAACCATACACAAGAGCAACTATAATGTGACGCCCGGGGCCGATGAGGGCGGGGAGTGATCGCCGGTGCCAGAGAGGTGCACGGACAAGGAGCGGCCCCTGGCAGGCTTCTAGGCGAAGGGGTACATGAATGAACCGATCCAACACCCGATGAGAGGGGATCCTGAGACTGGCAACGTATGGGCGTGTCAGGCTAAGAATCGTATAAGAGAATTGATAGTACTACTCATATCACCAAGGTCGACCTACCTTTTCGGGAGTCCATCCGAAAGAACTTCAAAGTTAAGCGTGCTTGACTTGAAGCAATCTTAGGATGGGTGACCCCCTGGGAAGTTTGCCCAGGGTGCGTGTGAGCGAGGACGAAGCACGTTGAAAGGTTAAGTGGTGGTACAGTGGAGCCAGACTATCTGTCGGAGTGTGGTGGGCCCAACCCCACATGTCCCGGTAGGGACGGATGCTACAGTGACACCCGGTATGGGACTGGTTGTTACCGGTGGTATCAGAGCACAACCTCTCGCAGTAAGGTGCTGGTTCGGGGACGAACCAGGCGGAAGCTGGTGGGCATGTGACGCCCGGGGCCGATGAGGGCGGGGAGTGATCGCCGGTGCCAGAGAGGTGCACGGACAAGGAGCGGCTCCTGGCAGGCTTCTAGGCGAAGGGGTACATGAATGAACCGATCCAACACCCGAATGAGAGGGGATCCTGAGACTGGCAACGTATGGGCGTGTCAGGCTAAGAATCGTATAAGAGAATTGATAGTACTACTCATATCACCAAGGTCGACCTACCTTTTCGGGAGTCCATCCGAAAGAACTTCAAAGTTAAGCGTGCTTGACTTGAAGCAATCTTAGGATGGGTGACCCCCTGGGAAGTTTGCCCAGGGTGCGTGTGAGCGAGGACGAAGCACGTTGAAAGGTTAAGTGGTGGTACAGTGGGGCCAGACTATCTGTCGGAGTGTGGTGGGCCCAACCCCACATGTCCCGGTAGGGACGGATGCTACAGTGACACCCGGTATGGGACGGGATGTTACATATAAGGTTGTTGGAACAAAAATAGTAACAAAATACATGGCAAATACGAACGCTACGTCGATACGGCTTCTCTACAAGTACGACGATTATGCCACGTTCGAAGACTTACTCACTTTCAATGCGTGAGCATCAGTGATATTCTGACAAGGTTCTTTTCTTCTTTTGGACATAACTCGCAAACAAGGGTCAATCCTTTTCTCGCGTCGTCCGTGCATCATCGTCATGATTTTCACACGACATGTTGGGTTGAACTTGTATTTGATTCTATTACTGCATAATCCGTATACGAATAAAACAAGGAGTACCGTTGTAAAAGCATATGTATGATGGACTATCAGGCATATAGCTTACCAGAATGTATAACAATAATTTATAACATATAATCGAATCCTAAGGACAAAAACACCAAAGCAGATCGATGTCAATCTATGTCCAAGCAGAAACAACCCTAATCAAAGCATAACCGAGGACCAAAATAAAAACCGAAAAAACCCATAAAACCTCTTTTTTACACAGAATCTCAAATTGATAACCGAAATAAAAAGCCCATAATCAATCAAGTATTCGAATTGCTAATGACAACACTAATCCATCCGAATTTAGCATATAACTGACAAACACGACACAAAATAAAAATACCAAACTTACCGTCACATGCAAGAGATGTCGATAATCGGTCGGCAAGGCAAAATATCTTCACAAGACTAATTCTATTTGGGGATGGAGATATCATGAATTGGTTGCAAGAAAGATCAGTGCAGATTATGTTGGGGATGATCGTTCGGTGTCTTTGGTTTAATTTTTCTGTTTTTTTTTTATAGTTTAAGTTAAAAGCTAGGTAAAATTGTAAAATCATGTTCTGTTAGGGCTATTTCCGTCCATTAGGTACCGAAGTGCAAGAAACGTTTGAAAGGGGTACCTAAGATATAAATCTGACAATGTACTGACAAGTAAATTTCTTTTTATCAATAGGTATCTAACTGAAGAAACCCGAATATTATACTAAATATGATATATAATATAGGATATTTTATTTTAAATATATATAATATATACATATTTTTATATGTATATTAATAAATTTTGGAGAATATATATTTAAATTTTTATAAGAATTTACGCATTGATAGTAAAATGTCATTTGTTAATTATACAACTAAAACAAGAAATTAATCGAAATATTGTTTAAAACTTTAACATCGCTCAATTTAGATATTGATATCTACATATGTATTATAACTTTTTTTAATGTTTATATATTAATACTAAAATATTATTTAAAAAAAAATATATCGGGTACCCGAATAACCCGACCGGGTAGAAATTACTATCCGATACCCGACAAATAACCCGAACTACCCGACCCGAACTACCCAAACCCGACCGAATTTGGGTAAAGCCCGAATACCTGAACGCCCACCCCTAATATCGGGTACCCGAATAACCCACCGGGTAGTAAATTACTACCCGATACCCTACCTGATTAAAAATTATCGGGTATCGGGTACCCGATACCCGACAAATAACCCGAACTACCCGAACCCGATCGAATTCGGGTAAAATCCGAATACCTGAACGCGAGCGTGAACGCCCACCCCTACTGTAAGGTGACAACCTTTTACCTGAACAAATTCATCTCTACGCGAAATTGATGCAATTCTTAATGAAATGATGCTTCTTTCACCTATTTTGGTGCTACTTTTTAAACTCATTCAGACGAATAATTACCACCATTGAATTTATTTCTATATAAAATTTCCAACCATTTATACAATCACGACTTGGTGTATGTAGTAATAATATGATAACTACAACTGCGTTCCAATTATAAGAAACCCAATTTATGATCATAAATAATTACATTAAACAATGTTACTCTACATAATTAAAGGGTCTTTTTAAAAAATAGCCTTTGACGTGGTCAAGTATAAAAGAATAGCACTCTTGACTTATTTTTTTGGTCAATAGCACTCTTTTTAATTAACACTTAATCATCTTCTTCTAATCCCTTAATATTAATAAAAAAATAAGAAAAACAAAAATATAATACAACAACGCCTAAAATGAATTAAAAGCTGCACGTCCATCTCCATTTTGCGGCAGAAAGTCTTCATTCCACCTCACCTAATTATTCTTCTTCTTCTTCTTCATCATCGTCCTTAAGATAATTTCCCCGACCTCGTATCAGCTTCTTCACAGGCGAAGGAACACTGGAAAGTCCTCGGCGAACGAAAGATTCGAACCTCACACTTCAGTGTAAGTATTTTTCCGGGTCGTATTTTGAATATAACCATCTAAATTTGTAACTCTCAGTCCTAAACCCTTCCAATGGGTTGTCAAAGCTTCGAAATTCCGGTTTGGAAGGCGGAACATGTTCATTATTTTTACATCCAGTTGATCCGGGGACCCTGCTTGAAGCAGGCAACCCGCGCGTTACATCATGGGACCCCACATTAGTGCGGCGAATAAATTCACGGGACCGCACGTTAGTGCCGGCCCATTAGACCATGGGACCCGCGCATAAGAGCTTGGGTCCCGCGCACTAGAGCTTGGGTCCCGTGTACTAGAGATTGGTCCCGCGCTATATGTTAGGGTTTTGGGAAGCTCTTACGGCGTTTTGCAAGCTATATAAGGCTTGGATTTATCAAACACACAGCATCTAACATTTTAAATAATCCCAGGAACAAAACAGGAAGAATGCTGACGGACGCCCAAATCGTCGCCCGCCTCCACGAAATCGTCCGTCACCCAGACCCCTGGACTACCACAGCCGCCGCCGTCCGCCGCCGTCTAGAGGCCGACCTTGGCGTCGACCTCTCCCAAAGGAGGGTGTGGATCGTGGCCGAGATCGGCAGATTCCTAAACGGCGACGACGATGCTCTCGAGGTCGACGCCGACGACGACGATGGTATGAGCGAAGTGATCGAAGGACAAGCACCCGAGGCTGTCCGAAACGACGACGACGAGGCTCAGAGCGAAGTGATCCAAGGCCCAGGTTGGATCGAGGTTGTCTGAAATGACGCCGTGAAGAAGGATGTCGACTAAGCTCCGGTTGGTGGAGAAGGGCGAGAAGGGTAGAATAAATTATTTAATAATTTTATCAAGATATGCTATTATTGATTGTACGTGACCCTGACAATATAATTAGTACTGTATTTTAAATTGACTATGTTTTATTATATAATATTTAGTTCCGTTAAAAAATATAGATAGTGTTATGGTATTTAATTTAGTTTAATTAGGATAGTTATGTAATCAACATAAAGGGGTATTAAATTAAAGGGTTTTCAGGTTTAACTGCAAGTAACTGACCCGTGATGGAACAGTAAAAGTAAAAAAGCATTTCAAAACCACCACTTTAACTTTCAATTCAATTCAATCGTTTTTCTCCTACACACAAAACGCCCTGCAAATCGTTTCTCTGCAAGTCCAACTATTCTCTGCAAGTAAAACCTAGTCCTAGAGCGTAAATCGACAATGGCAATCAGCGCGAACACCCAGAAGGTATTTTTTCTACTCTGCGTCTTCTTCAATTTAATGCAACAAACCCTAATTCGGTGCGAAACCGTGCTGATAAGCATAGGACCGTGCTTAGAATTGAACTGAACAGGCCCGTTTTCACGGGACCCGCCCATAAAATGATGGTCCCCGCACGGGTCCACTGCGTATAAGCATGGTACCTGGTTATAACGAGCGGGTTCCCTGCTCGTAGTACGTGGGTCTCGTGACCTTGCGCATGTGAAGAACAACACGGGACCTGCGCGCTACGATCAGGGGACCCGCACGTAAAATCAAGGGACCCGCGCTTATAGCCAGGGGACCTTGCCTAGTCCATCATCTTATGGGCGGGTCCCGTGCAAATACGCACAGGTCCCGTGAAAATACACACAGGTCCCGTGAAAATACGCACAGGTCCCCTGCTCATGCGCAGGGGTCTCATTCGCATCTGTGCTTGACTATCAGCATATGCGATGCGGTCCCCTACCCATATGTGCATAAGGGTTTTTGATTTTCAATATTCATACCAAGTAATTGGCTAAACTGTGATTTACGTATAAATTAGGTTGTGATGAAGAAGCAGTTGGGCACAAGTGCCGAAGTTCCTGATTGTCGTCCTACGGTGACCTCGCTATACGGCGAGGCCAGCCAGCTGATAAGACAGTGCCTTAATGATGAGGAGTTGCACATTTATTGTGCCCAGAGTCCGTTCGGCCGCCTAGTCATGGCCGAGCCTTACTTTAACCTCTCGATTCAGTTGTTGTGGTACCTCATCCAGAGGTAGACGGCGCTGCACACCCGCGAAGAGCGGTGGATGGTTGTTGGCAAAAAACCACTTCGATTTTCAAAATCGGAGTATTGCCTAATCACCGGGCTCAAGTTCGTAGCCGCGATACCGGCGGTGAACCGCGATGAAGCATTCACGAGGAGGCATTTGGGCGCTAGATCAACAATTCGCCTGTCGAATGTCAAACAGGCGTTGGAGGAGTTGGCTGGCGACGAGGAACGTGTGGACTACAAGAAGCTCAAGTTGGCGGACGTCTACTTCGCCACCGCGGTGTTGCTGCCTCGAAAGTCCAAGAAGGACACCGTCATCAGTTCCTGGGTCCTTCACCTCGCTGAAGACCGGTTTGCTTTCTCGCAGTATCCTTGGGTCAGTCAAGGAGGTCATACGTGCTGTTAAGAAAAATCTACGGGAGAATCCACGGGAGCGGCTGATAAGTGGGTTCGTAAAGCCACTTCAGGTGATTTATTATTAAGCTTCTTTGCATACCTTGTTTTTACATATAAGTAACTGCTAATATTTTTGTGTTATTTGTATTGAGATACAAGCTTATGAGTGCATCCCGGGCGTTGCAGTATACCTATGCGGTGCGCAAAGAAGAAGATTTCACGCCACGCAGCTCAGGTGGCGGACGAAGGAGTGGGGTCGCAAGAATTGCCCGACTTTGAAAAGCGTCGCAGATGCCGCTGACAAGTCCCACCATGTACTAGCGTTGATAGTGCCGTCAGCGGACGAGCTGGAGGCGGCGTACTATATGGACAGCGTACTATATGGACAGCGTCTTGGACGTTGGGCCGGCACACGAGCCATTCGAACGTGTGACCTTTCTACTCCTCCAGGGAGTGGAGGTTAGGTGCTCCCGGGGACACCGCCATCGCGGCGAGGGCTCTAGCCGGCAGAATGTCGAAGCTGAGGAAGTCAACCAGATCGAGCACGGTCATCGCGACAACGACATCCCCGAACAGCCGCACGAGCACGGCTTTCATGCAACTCCAGGGACAGGTCCATCGAGTGGACATGGTTTCGCCTCGGAGGCATGCTTCGAGGACTGGTCGAGTCGTGTGGATCAAAACTTCACCAACTTGTCTGGGCGATTCGACGCACTTGACACGCAACTGGTCGGGTCGACGTTGGTCGACGAACGAGAGAAGGTGGGATGCGTACGAGGAACATTGGAGCCAAATGCGATCGTGGGGCGACAGCCTCAGGGAGTTAGGGAACACGGTTCAGTCCTTAGCGAGCGGATTTGGGTTTGGATCGCGCACTCCGCCTACCGAACCTCGTTATAGTAAGTTTTTTATAATTAACTTTTTAATTAGTTGTTTAGATTACTGAAAGTTACTATTTACGACGTAGATGTCGAAACAAGCGAGTTTGGAGGTGGATCGCACGATACACACGCCGAACGGGGTTACGGTAAGTTTTTATACTTAAGGACGTGAAAAATAATATCTAGTTATTTTCGAATTTTCTTGTATAGATTACGATGAGAGATGGAACACATCGTACATGAGACCGAATGGCTGTCCGAGCCAGGAGGCATGGGATGGTCACAGTCCCTCGAAATGGGCGCATTCTCGTTACGGAGACTATGTCCAACCGGAATGGACAGGCGAAGAGGCAGAGAGAAGAGAAGAGGTGGTCCCATCATCGTGAGGCGCTTATGGTCTCGGGGTTCACGAGGTCACGCATTGGGAGGTCGAGACGCACGCCGATGTTCAGGAGGAGGACGCTCACGTCGAGACGCACGCCGAGCCTCCAGAGGACGACGCTCAGTTGGAGACGCACGCCGAGGCTTCGGTTTCTGACCAAGCGCCCGACAAAGGAAAAGACATCGTGAGAGAGAAGGCCCCTGAGCGGACGAAGAAGCCATCTTGGTACCACATGACGCCGTTCACCGATTTCCCCTCGACGAATACAGTCAAAGCTCCAAAGCTTTCGGCGTTCGAGCGGCATATCCAGTACAAGGCAACCAAACTCTGGCCACAAGTCGAAAGTACTCTTTTGACGCTCATGAAGATTACCGGCGCCAAAATCGACGGAAAGCTACAACAACACGATCCTTAATGGCACCTGAACCTTGCGACTGAGGGTATTCCACTCGATGGGATGGTACGTATGAATTACCAAATACCTTTCGTCACCTTTACTCAAAATGTGTTGAAAAACGGTCTATATTTATTGCAGCACATCGATGGATGCCTCGCTGGGATTGTCAACTTGCAGAAAGTTAGCAAATCGGTTGCGAGTTCAGTCGCGTACATGCCCAGTAGGTTTAAGACGCTCGTCGATGAGCGAGGGGTGCTAAACCTACTCGGGAAGCCATGTGGGAAAGGCTTGATGAGATTGCTCCCGTTCGCGCAGGGAGAAGAGGAAGATTGGAAGAGCAGGTCGTGGGATCTAGCGACCCAAGTTGCAATCCCTATGCGTACGCAAGGCCGGTGGGCGTTGTTCGTTGTTGATGTATCAAAAAAGGAGTTCACGATCTAAGACTCCGATGCGCCTCCTGGCTTCGAGTGGAGCTATATCGCCGCGACGTCAACAAACTTCGGATCGTAATCCCGGCTATTTTCAAGGAGTTCAGAAGACAAAATCAGTAAGTTTTCATGAATGTTGCATTTTATTTATCGGTCGTCAGTGTTTAAAAATAAGTGTCATGTTGGATATGATTTTCAGGGGAGAAGCTGGCGTGGCGATGTTGCGGGCGGCAATGTCGCTTATGATGAAGAAGGACGACGTCCTCCGGCTCAATCAAACTCATATGAAGGAGTTTAGAAAATACCTGCATGTTCTATTTTGCATAATTATTGGGACAGTTTTTAGTAATTTTGTTTGTGGATTAGAATTTCCTGTGTTGAGTATAAATTTCATGTGTTGAGAAATTCTCTGTTGAATTTTAATTTTAGTTGTTTGATATTAACTTTACGTGTGTTGGACATGAATTTAGGGTTTAGAATTGTGAAAGATTGTGTTTTTCTGTGTTTTCAAACTCTTTGTCAGTGAGACTGATGTGTGATTTGACATAAAAAAAGAACTGAATTTTTAAGTGATTTGACATCTTTCTAGTTTTCTTTTGTTGTTGAATCATGTGTTGTTTGTGATCTCTGTTTAGTTTTAATTTTAGTTGTTTCATATTAACTTTACGTGTGTTTGATACCAATTTAGGGCTTAGAAATTGTGAGAGGTGATTTTGTCGGTGTTTTCCAACTTTTTGTCAGTCTGAGAGTGATGTGTGAGTTGACATAAAAATAACGCGATTGGCAGTGATTTGACATAACTTAACTTTTTTTATATTAACTTTTCCGTGTTATCTACGAACGCTCCCCGCGCGTCTGAATACAAGCGTTGGACCCATGCTTATAACGCACAGGTCCCCTGCCCTTTACGCGGGGGTCTTCTGCTTAAATCAAGCGACATTTTGGAGGGACCGGTCGGGACCCGGCAATGACATGCTCATACTTTTGACGGGACCACATCCGACCCGGACATCTCAGTGTGGGGACTATGCAATATGCGCGGGACCCCTGTTTTGAAGAGTGGGTCCGCTGTCCAAAAAATGTGGGTCCCCTATATTCATGTGCAATTTTTGCAATCTTAATTCATGGAAGTAAGCGATTAATTGAGCGTATTTATACTTTGTTTATCGTAGACTACAATATAAAGTCATCATAAAATAGCACAGATCAAAAAAATTGGATTAAATCACAAGAATTACGTTCAGTTTATAAGATTGTTACAGTCTACATAAATCACAAACATGAGTATGTTTTCTCGTTGTGCTCTCTTACTAGATTCCCGTCGGTGATCGTACGACTTGAAATACATGTTGTAAAATATATTTTCTTTGTTTTAAACTTGGAGTTAGATATTGTTAATCGAGTGGTTATTTTATTTTATTTTTTTAACGCGCACTTAATTTTTATTAATTATTATCTGATTAAGGAATTTAATAATATTAGAATTTCACAACATTTCAAGCAAATCGTGAATAAAATGTCAAGTCATCTGTCCCCTACATACTGTATAGTGACACTGCTCTGTTGTCACTTTTGACCTAAAAATGAAGACACTTCTCTGACATGTCACTTTTGACCAATAATTGAGCAATTATTGGTCCCACTCAATAAACGAACATGACTAACACTAATGTGCGGGTACCGTGTGGTAATCGGCAGGTCCCCTGCCTTTAACGTTTGGGTCCCATGTTCGTAACGCTCCCTCCCTGCGCGCAAGACTCATGGGACCCAAACCCTAATCTCAGGGGACCTTCACATTATGAGGAGGGGACCCGGCGGGAACCACAAAGATGCACAGGGATCTCATGCGCATCCGTGCGGGATTCGCTGTATATGCGATGCGGACCCTACGCATCTGTGCATAAGGGTTTTCTATTTCCATATTCGTACCGTAATTTTCTAAAATGTGTTACGTAAACGAAGCATAACATGGCAACGCAACACAGAATGCAGACGCACATGTATCAAAACCTAACATAAACGTACGTAATACAAATATGCGCAAACACTACAACCTTATCTCCTACCAAATTCACCAACCGAAGGAAACCTTTTTTTCTGGGGTCGTCCACGTTGTGAACCAACAAGAGGCGGTAACATGTCCATACTACTTTCAATGCGATCCGTTACCGGCCGTATAATACCTTCGTATGCCAACCTCCAGATCTCCAAGGTATAATAATCGTGCACTAATGAATACACTGAAACTTGGGCGCAACCACAAGCTGCAATCGCATGTGGACATGGGATACGATCGATGTCAAACATCATGCACGTGCATTTGCGCAGCCCCAAATCGACCACCTCGTTCACATGCTGCCCGAACACGTTATATGTTAGATGCCCGACTTCCGACGAATGAAATTTTTACGACTCGGCGAATAGCTCTCTTATGATCGACTCCACTTCGGCGTAAACCTAGTCATGTCCGCGGCGATTGAAGCCTCCGCAGATCGCCGATGCTTGCTGAACCATGATGACGTTAGTCGATGAATCGAGTCCAATAGTCCAATAATTGGAAGCTCTCTGTCCTTACGTAGAGCCGCATTTATAGACTCCGATCCATTGGTCGTCATTATGTTGTATATTGATCTAGGACAATATGCTCGCCTCCACGTTTCCTTCGGAACTTCGTCAAGATACTTTGCCACGTCCTTGTACTTTGCTTCAAGCTGCTTAAAAGCACTGTCGGACTCGCTCTTTGTGTAGGCAGTCGCGACACGCCAAAAAATCGGGCAAGCACCTTTCTTCTTCATTTTCGTCTTCACGTTTTGTTGAAGGTGCCACGCACAGAAACCATGAAACGCGTTCGGGAAAACTATCAGGACTGCATTCTTGATTCCATTGTTTCGATCAGAAATTATTACAAGATCGTCGCTATCCGCGACAAAACGTCGCAATCTCGAGAAAAACCACGTCCATGACTCCGTTCCCTCCCCCCCCCCCCCGTCGGCAAGACCCCATGCTACAGGATATTGATGGTAATCGCCGTCTTGGGCAGTGGCAATCATCAGGACACCCTTACACTTCCCCTTCAAAAAAGTCGCGTCGATAGAAATGACTGTCCTCAAGTACGTAAAGCCTCTGACGCATGCGCCGTATGCCAAGAACATGTACTTGAACCGACTGTCTTCGTCCATTTCCCGATCGGTGATACTGCCCTCGTTGGCTTGCCTCACCGCATCTAAGTACGCCGGCAGTAAACCGTAGCAAGAGTCCCTGTTACCAACTAGTTCATCGGCCGCAATTTGTTTCCCTCTCCAAGCCTTGTAGTATGAAACGGGAACTCCCCTGCTCTGCATCATCGACTGTATGGAACTGGGTGTCGGGATGTCTTTAGGAGCTCTGAAATTTTCCAACAACGTGCTCGATACGAGCGACGAACTTCCCTGGCGATTTCTCCGGCGTCGATGAGGCCGCCACACGTGTGCGTGTTGTTGTACTTTTGGATCGAGAAAAAGGGGGAGTTCTTGTCCTGTGCAGCTCGTACACGCCATTCACAGTTCTCGATCGCACATTTGACTACGTATAGGGTTTTGTTTGACCTATCCACTTGGAGGTCGAAGCATGCAGTGACTGTGATTTTAGTGATTTTGTCCTTGAATTCTTACTTGCTATGAAATTCTTGTCCAACGTATAGGGTCGTACCATCCGTAAACGAATAGGTACCATCTTCGGCCACATCTATAGCGTCGTCGTACTCATCGATATCAAACTCGTCATCATCACCACCATCATCGTCATCATCATCATCATCTGTAACATCTATAGCATCGTCTACCAAGATTGATTTCCACCGGCAACTTGGATCAGGAACCCAGTTCGACGTATTGTCCTCGCATCCACTAACCATCGACTTGAAAAAAAATGCTCGTGATCGTCATGATTATCACATGTAGAAGAAGAATAATTTGGTGAGCTTGCTTGGTCGAATGAGTGCTCGGAGTTGCAAAATCCTCGCGCAGCTTTTAATACATTCACGCGTTGTTTTTAATTAATTTGTTATACTATTTCTATTTTATTAAAATCAAGGGTGACGCACGTAAGGTAAGGTATGGTCCGTGCGATACACAAGGGACTGGGGCTTTTGGATCTGGGGACCAAAGCTGCTTAAACACTGGACCCGCACGTAAGATAAGGTAAGGTCGCTGGGCATATACACAAGGGACCGGCGCTTTTTGATCTGGGGACCATAACGTGATAACAGGGGACCCGCACGTAAGATCGGGGGACCCGCGCATATTGCATTAGCGCTGATAATCGGGTCCCAAGCGCGGATGAGCGGGTCGTCTGCCAATCTAGGGTTGGTCACCTGCCATTATTGAGTCGTACCAATAATAATTGAACAATTATTGAGCATTGGGTCAAAACTGTTTTCTCAGTCACCTGTCAAATCACCCATCACGTTGCGTTTCATACACACAATCAATTATTCAACAATGAAAGAAAATTTGTTCTACTAACCCTACAAACTAACATCCATAAAGACTTCAACATGTCCAAAATGTACAAAATTGTCCAAAACCACCTTGGCACCTACAAATGGAGCATACAGCTATGCTGGTCACGCAATATCCGTGCAGCCATAGTGGAGCGATATGCTGAAATATCAAACTGCATTTGATATTCATTAAATTCTGGCATGTCAACCATAATTGTCTCCACCGTCAACGCTGCATGAACCCCGCAATCCAAGCTGCCAGCCTTCTGGTTCCGATTCTTTCTATTATTCAAGTTTACCTTTGTCACAATATTGAACTTGAAACGCCAATATGCAGAAAGAAACTCCGCCTGTAAAATATAGCAAATGCTACGAACATGTTACTAAATAAATCAAAATGGTAGACAGACGGATTTCAGCTACTTACGAACACTCTCGCGGCGAATGAAACCTGATGCACGCCCAATGAATTGTTAAGGACGAAGGTTTGCGTTAACGCATAAAAATAAGCACTGCACAGTGGCTTTTTGCGAAAATAGGAGAGATGATGTACTTGCATCGCACCAACTCATTCTCCATGAGACGCTCGAACCATATCCGACTGCTTGTCGACAATCCACTAAGGAATTCATCCATATCATCCACCGTCACTTTCGCCTTCCTATTCAACTTCTGCGCCTTTCTAAAGTGCTCGTCTTGCACGTAACTTGGAAAGACGAACACGCGAGGATAATGGTCGGAGTTCGCATAGATTCGTCTCAAGCAATCTAGGTATGCGTCAAGACAATTGGACTTAAGCATATCATCGAAGAGCAACATGTAGAAACCTTGGGCATCCACGTTGAACATGTCACTTTCCCAAATCTTATCACTGCGAAGAAAAAATTATTACGTGTTTATGTACGATAAATGAGTTTGACATCGAAAGCAAAAGTTTACCTAAATCTTGCCGCTTTAAGGTACTTGACAATGAGCTTGCGATCGGATGCTTGAATCAATTGACGCCCGGAGAAGTCAAGTCGCCCGAGGTACTTCTTGCTCCACTGCTCGTTTATATCTTCTTCTGAATCCTCATCACTTAGATCAACAACTTCTATGGTCGATTTGCTTCTTCTTCGAAATCCTCGGGCCCTCGATGAAGAACCAAAATCTCCAGCCTCAACCACCGCCACAGGTGTGGGGAACTCTTGAACAGGTATGATCGCTAAATCATCCTCGTCACGAAAGCCACTGCTCTTGATCTGGAGGACTACCTCAGCTTCGACATTCTGCCGGCTAGGGCCCTCGCCACCATCGCGGTGTCCGCTGGAACACCGAACTTCCACTCCGTGTGACAGTAGAAAGCTCACATGATCGAATAGCTAGTGTGCCGGCCCAACGTCAAAGACGTTGTCCCTATAGTACGTCGCCTCCTGCTCGGCCGCTGACGGCACTAACAACCCTTGTACATGGGAACTCCCGGCATCGGCATCTGCGACCGCTGTAAGACTCGGGCATACTTTGCAACGCCAATTATTGCTCACCCACCTTAGCATGCGTAGCGTCAAATCTTCACCCCTGCACACCGCAAAGGCGTCTTGAACGCCTGGTATGCACTCGTAAGCGAGTATCTGAATACAAATAATGCAACAAATATTAGCAATTATTTATATGTCAAAAAAGGTATGCAAAGAAGCTTAATTATAAATCACCTGAAGTGGTTGTACGAACCCACTGATCAGCCATTGTCGTTTCCTCTCCGGTATATTTCCCTTTAAAGTGCGTATGACCTTATCGAACGCCACGCTTCCCCAAGGATATTGAGAGAATGCAAACCGATCTTCGACGAGACTAAGGACACACTGATCCACGACGGTGTCCTTCTTCGACTGTCGACTCATCAACACGGCGGTGGCGAAGTAGACGACCGCCAACTTCAGCTTCTCGAAGTTTGCATCTTCCTCATCGCCAGATAACACCTCCAACGCATGCTTGACGTGCGACATGCGGACTTGCCTGTTGCCAAAATGTCTCGCGGTGAATTGTGAGTCGCCGTTTATCGGCGGTATCTCGGCTGCGAACTTCAGTCCGGTGATTAGGCAATACTCCGATTTTGAAAATCGAAGTGGCCTGTCGCCCACAATCATCCACAGCTCATCGCGGTTGTGCAGACTCTGCGGTTTTTTCTCGTCAAGCAGCAATCAAATCCTGGGAAAAAGGTAGGGTAGAATTGCCGAGTCGTCTAGCACCGTTCCCTGCCTCAACTCCACAATCACAATCATTTGTGAATAAAAAAGTTTGCTGCTGTCTGCCTCTGGATGAGGTACCACAGCAACTGGCCCGAGGGGTTAAAGCTTATTGCCGTGTAAAGCTGAACTCGTTATACGGCGAGGCCAGCCAGCTGATAAGACAATGTCTGAACCACCACGAGTAGAAACGGTGCTAGACGTATAACGAGTACAGCAACTGGCCCGAGGGGTTAAAAGCGGGCTCCGCACTAACAAGGTGGTCGAACGGACTCTCGTTCCTAAAAATCTCCCACTCGTGGTGGTTCAGACATTGTCTTATCAGCTGGCTGGCCTCGCCGTATAACGAGTTCAGCTTTACACGGCAATAAGGAACTTCGTCCTCTGTGCCCCACTGCTTGTTCATCACAAACTAATTTATACAAAAAACACATTTGAGCTAATTACGTGGTATGAAGATTGAAAAATAGAATACCCTTATGAGCAGATACGCAGGGGACAGCATCGCATATGCTGAGATTCAAGCACGGATGCGCATGAGACCCCAGCGCATCGGCGCGGTCCCAGCAAGGGTCCCCTGCGTTAATCGAGGGTCCCCTGGTCATAGCGCGCGGGTCCCCTGCTTATAGCGTGCGGGTCCCGTGGGCATTGCGCGCGCGCGCAATGACACGGGACCCGCCCATTAAGGTCAGGAGACCCGAGCGTTTAAGCAGGGGACCCGCGCTAAAACGCAGGGGACCCATGCTGGCGACCATCATCTTATGGGCGGGTCCCATGAAATACGCACAGGTCCCCTGCTCAGAAGCGGGTGCTTGCAAGCACGGGACCCATGCATTAAAAAGCGACGTACGCTTGCAAGCACAGGTACGGTGCTTGCAAGCACGGGTCCCCACCAAATTAGGGTTCGATGGGTAGTTCCCAGATCCCCTTCTCGCGTTAAATTGAAGAAGACGAAGAGTACACATACCTTCACTCTTTGGGTGTTCGCGTTGAATGTCATTGTCAATTGAGTAGATTGAGGTTCGGATTTTGATTTGAGTTGCAGACAAAACGATTTGCATGATAAGGGCGGGAGAGAACACTTGCTTTTTTACTAAAAGTGCAGTGAAACTTGAAAGTGGTTGCTTTTTTCTTTTTTTTTTTAACTTTTACCCTTCCGTTCTTCTATCAAGGGTCTGATGTTTCAGATTCGCTACAGTGTAACATGTAAACCCTTTAATTAAATTTTTTCGTTAAGTATTGTTGAGGTTGTTGATTGACATTAAATAAGGATAAAATAGTCTTTAGCGCAGAGTTAGTAAGGGTAGAAAGGTAAAATTCAATTTTTGGTGCTATTTTTTAAAAGATAACCAACTTAAAGGCTATTTACTTAAAAATCCCCATAATTAAATCACTTGCTACTCGACGATGCGAAAGAAAATTTCATGATGCGTATCACTGGTCTGATCGTTTTCGTAGCGCACAGCGCGAAAATCTGTTTCATTCGTATTATGTTTTTATGATTCTTAATTTAATCGAACGTATAAAATTGGGGACTTCTGTTTTGTTTTGTTTTGGTTTTTTTTTTTTTTTGGGATGTACGTCATGGTTGAAAGCTGAGTGATTGGTGGGAGACTTCTCACCCGTTGAGATCGTTCGATGTTATTATTTCGCATGAAGAAGAATATTGTTTCTGTTTGGGCAATCCTCAATTATTACTTTCTTTTACAAACACTATCTCGCTCTCGCCCATTAACATTGTCTTGGTAAACGTATGCCAACTGAGCGATTCGCTGTGAAATGATCATCATGATTGGGTCGATCATCGATTTAAATAATGATATTAATACGTTAATGTTTAATATATATAGTCATGCTGGGTTGTGATTCAATGCTGACATTGAACTCGATTCTCCGAAAAAAAAGGTTGTCTGATCTATTTCCTGTGTATTGAAGATGGCGAGGCCGTCATCTAATTTCGTAAGCACACGCTGAAATCTTATGGCATTTTAGGGTTTCATCTCTGCCTTCTTTTCCCACTACTTTTTAAGGATGAGAAATTTTGTAGTTTGTGATAAATCAATTGACCAAATTCTTGTTTCAGATGTTAACGTTCAGAGACCAAAGGGGTCGAAGAGCGTGTTTCTGTGGCTTTATTCCCGCCTTTTTTCTCTTCTTTACGCTGATCTTTATATGGAGCTCAAAGACTCCTCAGTTGGATAAAGGGGTAAGTGATCCCATGGTTTATTTGATCCGTGTTCTTGCTACCTATAGAGTTGGTGCAAGTACTCATTTTTGGAATATCGAACAGAAGCTGTCCAAATGGAGTTTAAAGGGAAATATTGACAAACTGACGACATGTGAGGTCTGTGATTACTGTATATTTATATATCCAAAAAGTTTATAACATAAGCTCAACTATGATTTGTCACCTGTACTAGAATCGATGCAGGCCTCAAGGGACTGAAATGTTGCCTAAAGGATTAGCTGCAATGACTACTAATTTCGAAAGGCGACCCTTATGGGGTTTACCAGAGGTAAAAATTTGTAGATTCTCAATTTTTTCAATTTTATTTTTCTTAGATAGAATGATTGTAATATATGAGGTGTTCTCTTGAGCTTGTAGAAAAAAAAATGATAAATGTGCAAATGCAGAAGAAAAAGGGCTCAAAGAGTTTATTTGCTGTTGCTGTTGGTATAAAGCAG
Source organism: Craterostigma plantagineum (assembly GCA_027422505.1). Classification (NCBI taxonomy): domain Eukaryota; kingdom Viridiplantae; phylum Streptophyta; class Magnoliopsida; order Lamiales; family Linderniaceae; genus Craterostigma; species Craterostigma plantagineum. The sequence continues at coordinate 9,581,345 of JAPQWV010000021.1, read as the reverse complement.
AAGAAAAACGTAGGGAAGATGGTCAAAAAGGTCCGATATTACTCCATTTTCTGGGAACTTTCACCATCGGAATGTAAGTGCTGACTGATGATAACAATTATTCCTTTTCTTTTAAAATGCAGTTTTTAGATAGCGAATTTCTTGTGATGCTTTTCCATTACGATGGAAATGTTGATAAGTGGAAGGAGTTCGAATGGAGCAGCAGCGTGATACACGTGTCTGCCGATAATCAAACTAAATGGTACATTCTCATGACATTTTATAGCAAATCCTTCCTTCCTAAAAGATTTTAAGGCTCCTTTTGCCATAATTTCCAAGTGTCTGAAGATCAGATAATATCATGTAATTAGGTGGTTTGCAAAGAGATTCTTACATCCAGATACTGTAGCAGAGTACGATTATGTCTTCTTGTGGGACGAAGACCTCGGCGTCGAAAACTTTAGCCCTAAACGGTGTATATATACGCATATTGCTATTTTAGTGCATTCAATTTTACGCATTATAATAAGAAGCATTTGTGCGTAAAATAAATGTAGATACTTGTCAATAGTCAAAAAAGAAGGGCTCGAGATATCACAGCCAGCTCTTGATAGTCGAAAATCGGAGGTACATCATCTTATTACCGCACGTTCGGGAAGATCAAAGGTGCACAGGTTCGTTTTCATTTTTCACAGGTTTTCTTTTTTTTTTTTCTTTTCTGGTAAGATCCGTAATTGTAACAACCATTAGGAGAGCTTTCAAGAATGATGGTAAGGGCGTGCAATGCGACGCCGAAAGCAGTTCCCCTCCATGCACAGGGTAAGAAAAAAATGGCACTTATATATTAGTACTATGTTAGTTTTCTTTTGCTGCAATAATCGATGGTATGGCTTGTTTCTGCTTATTTAGACAAACTTATAAAGTCAAACCACGTACAAATAACAATCTTTCCAAGTTAGAAATGTATCAAGATCGTGTTTTGTTTTTTCAAAATTTCACAGGTGGATTGAAGTAATGGCGCCTGTGTTTTCAAGAGCTGCTTGGCGTTGTGTATGGTATATGATCCAGGTATATGGTATATTTTCCTGGAATATAATAGAATATAGCAAGAAAGTTTAGTGTTTGTCATCGATGAAATGCAAGATTATAATTAATAATCACTTCATTTATACTTTTAATTACAGAACGATCTGATCCATGCGTGGGGACTTGACATTCGCCTTGGTTATTGCGTAATGGTAATTCATTGAATTAGACACGCCTTTTGTTTATTGACCATGTATATATTATATACATATATATATCTATATATGTACTATTGCAATGCCATTCTTTGTAGGGAGATCGGACGAAGAAAATAGGAGTGGTGGATGAAGAGTATATCGTTCACTATGGCCTACCAACACTCGGCCAACCCGACAATAATAAGGTTAGAATTCTGCTTCGGTAACTTTTTCCAAAATCGATTTCAATCCTCTAACTTTTTCCTCTACAAAATCTAGTCCTATACCATTATCATAAACAATACTTTTCGCCTATTTTTTTTTTATCCTGGTCAACCATTAGTTACGTGTTTCAGTCTACGTACAAAAGAAAAAAACATATCAAGTTATTTGCTAATGGCACGTTTGGTTATAAGGGGTAGTGTAAAGCCCATGATAAATTAATATAACAAAGCCCACTATTATTTATCAGATCCTTTCAACTTAGCTAATTTATATCGGGTCATATATCTAGTAGAGGGCTTTTACCAAATAACGGGCTGCATATAAAGAACTCAAACACAATATAAGGTTTATAATTAATATTTTCTAGTATAATATGGGACAGCAAACGGGCCATAAGTGTAACACTTATCATAAACAGTCATTTCCGACCATTGTTTGTCCTAGTCAATCGCCGGCACTGAAGTAGCAATATCATGTCACAACTTTCACTTCACCTAATAAAAATAAGTCGTCCTACCCTTCTTCAACATGCAAAAGAATTAGGTTCTTTAAATACTTTCATCGTTTTTTTTTTGGGAACGTGAGGGATGATTGAAATGACGTTTTTTAGGTGGAGTAAAATTTGTGAAATGATATTGCTTCAGTGCCAGTTATTGTGGTGATTGACTACTACAAAAAGTAACCCGAAACGACCAAGCATATATTTGCTATATTTCATAATTATATCCCATTTCTCTACTTGCAGGGATCATCATTGCAGCCCAACGCAATCAACCAAAGACTAGAAGTAAGTTTTTGTCGCCCCTTCATAACACTAAATTATTATTCGACTCTAACCAAAATACCAAAATGTTACTTAGATATTCATTTTGTTGGTTCCGGTGTTGGCGTCTGGTCTGTGGCGCTCGTAAAACTCGAACAGGATTTGAGCTTACTACGTCGAAGTCGAGGCACGTACGTCGTACGCTTTCCGTAAGACGTTATTGCCCCGTATTTCAGTGTCTCGGGTTATCGCAATACGTCCCAATGATACAACAACTTCAGTAATTTCGAAACGTCCCACACCGTAACGAAATTATGCGAATCTACTAAAGACTCGAGCCTTTTTTGCTTTATTACTAATAAGGGAGATGCTGTCAACTTATTCTAAAATGCTGGGAGTGAATTGAAAACATTCTGCCAGGGGACCTATTTATAGCTTCTGAAACGCTGTAGGGGTCAAATCGTGAAAAGTCGCAACATTTATGTTTACCTCCTTTGACTGGGCCGAATTGCAAATAGGCATAACCTTTGGCCAGGGGTCAATGGGAATAGTCACAACTCTTGGACTGATATCCAATATCCCTTCAACCAGCCACATCACCACGCCCCGCAATGCCACGTCGTCCTCGTCAGCCCACGTGTCAGTGACACGTCATCAGCCAGCCACGTCATCATTTTTTAATTAATTTTCCATTATTTATTTTATTTGGGCTGGCTTTACTAATTAATTTCTCATTCACCCGATATCGGTTTTGATCAAATTTATGTTAGTTAGATTCGTCTCGAAACGTGGATTCGTAATCTTTAAACGATTTCTCGTTTCGATGACCGACATCTTCTCAATTTAATAAAATCGTTTCAGCTCTTCTCTTAGTGGGCTAATTACCCACACTTGGGCCATTGGCCCATTTGGGCTTAAAACCCAACAATCTCTCATATGAATAAAAATTAATGTAAATGCAATGCATGCTGACTCTTGCAAGAAAGTCCCGACGACCCATCACTGCATCGGAATAGGTAGCTTGTGGCTTTGAACCTTCCCTAGCGAAATAGTATCGGATTTACACGCTGCTTAGTGAACGTGATGTCTTGAACTGTCGGTTTTTTGTGTAAACCAAGACAAAAGTATACACACGGTGATGAATCATATCTATTTTTTATTCTCACGTTGTGTCCGTTTTGGCCGTGGACCATACCTCCTATTCATAAGTGTTTTCCATTGAAGCGGCCCCACTTCACACTTATATAGGTGACCGAATATTAGGATTTAATCCTGGAGTAGCCCGAAATACTCCACCACTTTGGTATAGCCATCATTAAAGCATAAGTGCTTACTCTAACCACAGGTCATCAGGAAATTACTTGGGGAGCTGTCGAGAATGGACTTTCTTCGTTTCCAAGTATACTATTGAACTAATCATGGGTTAGTTGTCTCATTGAACCAAGTTAGTGGGATCTCCACTCATCGATGTTGAGTTACCATTATTTTCGTTCTTTGGTGTGTGGATTTTTAGTCCCATTCCCCTTACTGCTTTTTCTAACTGATCTCTAGCTATGCCTTTTGTAAGTGGATCCGCGATCCTCTGACTTTACGTAGTCGGTGGAAATTATTCCGCTAGAGATAAGTTGTCTTACAGTGTTATGTCTCCGACGAATGTGTCGAGACTTACCGTTATACATACAGTTCTATGCTCTGCCGATAGCTGCCATTCTATCGCAGTGAATCATAATTGGTGGCACAGATTTATTCCAACACGAAATATCCTCCAGAAAATTTCGAAGCCATTCTGCTTCTTCGCCGGCTTTATCTAATGCAATAAACTCCGACTCCATCGTGGATCGAGCTATGCACGTTTGTTTGGAGGACTTCCAAGAAACTGCTCCTCCACCGATGGTAAATATATAACCACTCGTGAATTTGGAGTCTTTACTATCAGATATCCAATTCGCATTGCAGTACCCTTCTAGTACCGCGGGATATCCAGTGTATAGTATGTCGTGATTATTAGTGTGCTCAGATATCTTAGCACTCTTCTACCCGGGTTACTCGTAAACCTACTCAGTTTACTAATTGAGTACGCTATCTCAGGTCGAGTGTAGTTAGACAAATACATCAGACTGCCAATAACCCGAGCGTATTCGAGTTGCGATATAGGCTCTCCTCTAGTTTTGGCTAAGTGTACATTAGTGTCCACAGGTGTCTTAGCCGAAGGATCATCGAAGGCGTTAAATTTCTATAACACGCTCTCAACATAGTGAGATTGTGTAATCACAATTCATTCGGACGTCTTAGAGACATTTATCCTCAATTGACGCCAGCCAAACCCAGATCCTTCATAGTGAAATGATTTTTCAGTATATTCTTTGTATTCACGATTATTTTGAGACTGCTTCCCATGATTAACATGTCGTCTACATAAAGACATACAATCACAAACTCATCGGGTGTGCCTTTTATATATACGCATTTATCACACTCATTAATCTTAAACCCATTTGACAACATCGTCATGTCAAACTTCTCGTGCCACTGTTTGGGCGCTTGCTTAAGCTCGTAAAGTGACTTCACGAGTCTACACACTTTATTTTCCGCCCGCGTACAATAAACCCTTCGGGCTGTCTCATATATGTTTCTTCCTCGAGTTCCCCATTTAGAAAGGCTATTTTCACGTCCATCTGGTGTATCTAGAGGTCATACAATGCTGCTATAGCGATCAAGACCCGTATGGATGTAATCCTTGTCACGGTGTGTAGGTATCGAAGAAATCGTACCCTTTAGCTACTAAACGAGCTTTATATTTTTCGATTGATCCATCGATCTTAAACTTCCTTTTAAGGACCCATTTGCATCCTAAAGGGTTGCACCCCTTTGGGAGGTCTACTAGCTCCCACGTATGGTTTTGCATTATGGACTCAATCTCGCTATTCACAGCTTCTTTCCAGAACGGAGCTACTGGACTAGACAATGCCTCTTGCAAAGTTCGTAGTTCCTCATCTAACATATAAGTTACGAAATCAGGCCCAAATGATTTAGCCAGCTTTTTACGTTTGCTTTGCCGTGATTCCTCGTTTTCTTGAGGTGAACTCTCCACGGCATCGTAAGTTCGCTTATTGTAGCTTATTTCTTTCTTTTCCTTATTCTGAAAAATATTCTCGAAGAATACTGCATTACTCGATTCAAATATCATCTATGTGTTCATTTCAGGTTTTTTTATTTGTGCACTAGAAATCTATATGCACTACTGTTATTAGCATATCCGATAAAAATGAAATCAACAGTCTTGGGTTATATCCTAACCTGTTTAGGTTTAGGTACTTCGACCTTTGTTAGGCACCCCCACACTTTCAGGTAACTGTAGGACGGAGCCCTACATTTCCATAGTTCGTATGGGGTATTTTCTTTATTTTTGTGTAGCACCATATTTAGAATGCGGTTTGCCGAGCGGATTGCTTCCCCTCACAAGTTATGAGGTTGCCCAGAATTGATCAACGTAGCATTCATCATCTCCTCAAGAGACCTATTTTTGTGTTGAGCAATGCCGTTTGACTGGGGTGAATAAGGTGCAGTTGTTCGATGAATAATGTCGTGCTCTTGGCAAAATTCTTCGAACGGTGCCACTTACTCTCCTCCTCTATCACTTCGAATTATTTTTTTTCATGAGTTTAGTTGATTCTCAACTTCACTCTTATCTCTTTTGAAGGCATCAAGATCCTCGTCTTTGCCACTTAACAAATTTACGTAGCAAAATCTCGTGAAATCATCAATAAAAGTAATAAAGTACTTTTTTCCACCTCTACTCTGCACGAACTTCATATCAGATATATCGGTACGGATCAGTTCTAGAGGCGCTCTACTTCTCTCAATAGAGACGAACGATGCATTGGCCATTTTTGCCTCGACACAGACTTCACATTTTTGTTGTGAATGGACTTCCATTTGTGGAAGCAGGTTTAAACTTATTAACTTCTTTTATTTTATTTAAACCCACGTGTCGTAATCTATGATGCAATAAATTGGAACACTCAACCAAGTAAGATGAACTTTCTTTATTCTTATTAGCGAGCTCAATCTCGCGTATTACAGACATTACATTCATCTTAAAGAGCCTATTCTCAAGGTAGCCATTTCCTACGAAATGACCGTTTTGGTCAGTACATATTTATCACTCTCAAACACCTGCCTAAATCCGACTTTGCTTAACAGGGAGCCGGACACCAAGTTCTTGCGGACGTCTGGCACATGCAGCACGTCCACAAAAGTGAGTTCCTTGCCCGAGGTCATCTTCAACACTACCCTCCCTAATCTAACGATGTCAGAGGTGGCTAGTTACCCGTAAATAGCGTCCTGCCTGAAATATGGATGTAAGTCGAATACATCTCCTTATCAGAACAGATGTGGCGAGACACTCCAGAGTCGATATACCACGACCGAAGATTATCCACCTTGTTGGCCTCGTATACGACCGCGGCTAGATCCATTTCTGCCAGATCTGTCGCTAGCTTTGCCTCGGTCAAGTGAGCATGGTTCTTTTTGCTCTTTTTGTTCAGCCGATAGTCCTTAGCCATTTGCCTTGGTTTGTCGCAGTTGTAGCAGTTGCCCCTTATTTTGTTCGGCTTCTGCTGCGTCGTATTAGGCCTCTTGCACTTTTTACTGGTGCTAGATTCGGCCAGGTTCGCATATACCTCCACTTGCCGCTTTTGTTCTTGGCGTCGATCCTTCGATTATCTTCTTCGATTCGGAGCCTCACAATCAGGTCCTCAAGCCCCATTTCCTTACGCTTGTGCTTGAGGTAGTTCTTGAAGTCCTTCTACTGGGACGGCAGCTTCTCTATTATAACAGCTACCTGGAAGGATTCGTTGATCTGCATATTCTCCGCATGTATATCATGGATTATTAGTTGCAGATCACGAACCTAGTCCAACACTGGTTTGGAGTTGGTCATCTTATAGTCCGGCATCATCGGTTTTGTACTTTTTGTCCAACGAGTCCCAAACTCTTTAGCGGTTTTAGCGACTGCGTAGATGTTGTATAGGGAGTCGTCTAGGGCATTCAAAGTATAGTTATGACACATGAAATCGTTATGATTCCACGCGTCCAACGCCGCCTGTTGTTGTTCGTCCACTTTGGGTGCGTCGTCGTTGGCGTTTACCTGGGGCGGGAGCTCTTTCAGAAAGCGCACCAAGTTCAGGGTCGTTAGATAAAGTAACATTTTTTGTTGCCATCTCTTGAAGTCCGTCCCGTTGAATTTCGCCGGCCTTTCGGCGTGGCTATTCACGGCTGTTGGAATATTCGCTATTGTCGCAATCGATCAGATAGAATAATGTCTTATTATTGTTGGCGCCTGGCCGGTGGCACTCGTAAAACTCGAATGGCCGGTGGCTGTTTCGGTGTTGGCGTCTGGCCGGTGGCCCTCGTAAAACTCGAACAGAGTTTCGGCTTACTACGTCAAAGTCGACGCACGTACGTCGTACGCTTCCGTAAGACGTTATTGCCCCGTATTTCAGTGCCTCAGGTTGTCGCAATACGTCCCGAAGATACAACGATTTCAGTAATTCGAAACGTCGCACACCATAACGAAATTATCTGGCAAATCTGCTATAGACTCGAGCCTTTCTTGCTTTATTACTAATAAGGGAGATGATGTCGACTATTCTAAAATGCTGAATTGAATTGAACGAATTTACATTCTGCCAGGGGACCTATTTATAGCTTCTGAAATGCTGCAGGGGTCAATTCGTGAAAAGTTGCAACTTTTCTATTGACCTCCTTTGACTGTGCCTAATTGCAAATAGGCACGACCTTTGGCCAGGGGTCAATCTGGGAATAGTCACAACTCTTGGACTAATACCCAATAACCCCCTTCAACCAGCCACATCATCACGCACTGTCAGCGCCAAATCAGCGCCATGTCGTCCTCGTCAGCCCACGTATCAGTGACACGTCATGAGCCCGCCACGCCATCATTGTTTAAAATTTTTTTTCTATTTTTTATTTTATTGGGCTGGCTTTACTAATTAATTTCTCACCCGATATCGGTTTTGAGCAAATTAATATTCGTTAGATTCGACTCAAAAAGTTGATTCGTAATCTTTCAACGATTTCTCGTTTCCGTGACCGATGTCTTCTCGATTTAATAAAATCGTTTCAGTTCTTCTCTTAGTGGGCTAATTACCCACACTTGGGCCCAAGGACCATTTGGGCTTAAAACCCAACACATTTTTGCTTCACCTTAGCGTCGATAATTTTCATAAAGGGTGTAAATTGGTTTGATTATAGGTGAGGAGACAATCATGGAACGAATATAAGATATTCAAAAGGAGATGGAAGAAAGCAGCAGATGATGATGGGTGTTGGACCGATCCTTACCCCGTCGATATCAATCAAACCTCTGAATGGCCTTTCATGTAATTGACTAAGGCAAAAAACACACCCTTCTTTTGACTTATAATACATAAATAGCCTGATTATTATTATTGTTATATTATTTTTTCCACAAGTTTAAATGAACAATTTCCACTTTTTTTTCAAGTACCATCAGTTTTCTTATTTAGTAAAAGGCCCAAAAAGGCTTGTCCAGTAAATACAGTAACCAATAGCAGGTTTTTGATGCCTTGGACAAGACTATGTTCAAGATCAGTCTTTGGAATTGTTAATTATCGAGCAGTTGCATATCATAACGAACCAAAATATACCGTTTGCTCGAGGATTGTGGTAGCGGTGGAGCCACGTGACAACCAGTGGGCCACATGGACCCTGCTCGATTTTTTTCGTTTATATACCTAAAACAAATTAAAATTCATGAAGTTTAATATATGCAAAATGACCCCACCGAAAAATTTTACATTCTCATTAAGACCCACTATTTTGACCCCACTGTCTTAACCTTCTAGCTCTGCCTCTGGATGGTGGTATGTCGAGTAGTGAGGGCATGCATACAATACGTTGGAGTGTGTCGTTATTAGCAAATCATTTGGAAAAATGGACTTATAAATGCACAACATTCGTGCTGCTGGGAGTTACATTTGTGGAACAAATGAAATGTCCAATGGCATTGTCCCGATGCTCAGAGCCTTTATTATTGACACAGCTCGGTTTTTAATCAAGGACGTGTCTGGACAGCCTTATTATGTCTAGATTTTTCTTTGATACTTGGGGATAAGGATGTTTTCAAGAAAGAAATATTTGTAAGGAACAAATTCAAATATAGACTTCAGATGTATCATTTTATAGACAAAGGAATATAGCAAGCTGTTCAAATAATTCAAGCAAGGATAAAGTCGTTAAACAAGTATCAAGCGAATTATAGAGTTGCTGCCATTAGCAACATCATGTCCCATAAAGCGTGAAGAGATAAAGATGACATCAAGATTCAAAAGGCAAGGGAAAGAATAGTTCGTCTGCTTTTTTGATACGAATCGTTTATCATAGAAAAGCTCTCTTTTTCGTTTCATCTTTGTAGTTGTGATAAACGGTTTTGTATACAGATTCGCTAGTGATCGAAACAATTTCTTTTTCTTTGTCCCATGGATGTTGATCGAACGATCGAACCACATAATTTGCTTGTTGTTGCTCTTATTGTCGTTTAATTAAATACACTGATACTAAAGCTAAAACCCCAAATTAGACAGAAGAAATCACATAAACTAGTTGTTATTTGGTCTGATTCACTACAATTTGTGCGAGCGAGCCGTGGATCGAAGCAGGGAAGATGAATTTAACCAAATTCCATATTGACAAGTTCACTGGAGATTTCAGACTGGTGGCCCAAAATACAATATATCATATCGGGATCATATCAGATATCGTCTTACATGCCCAAAATAGAAGATTCGAACAAAATATTTACTATATTTAGGGAGATCTTCGAGGAGATATCTTAGGAGATTCTCAAGAGATCTTTTACCAATTCAAGAGGGAGTCAAGGCCTATAAATAAAAGGAGATTTCGAGCTGCCAAGATAAGCTTTGCACGAGAAACTTTTGAGAGCTTGTACGTAGTAACTTTTGAGCGACAACGAGCGAAACACGCGAGACATATTGAGTGAACGAGATCTAAGAACGACGGAGCGTTCATCTTTTTAGACTAGTATTTTGTTATTGCAAAAGTCGTAAGACTTCGTAGTTTGGTAGGATCTCAAGATTCGTTTCTTTTCTAGGCTTGGTTTTTTGTAATCAATTTTTAATAGTGGATTTTGCCACGAGGCTCGCAGCAAGTTTTACAACTTGCTGAACAATTTAGATCTCGTGTCTCAATCGTTTTCATTACTAAGTTCTTAGCTATTTCGGCTGTGCGAAACTGTGAGGTTCAACATTTAGGTCACCAGTTTTATAATTTAGTATACATCCGTATAGGGACCACTTTAAAGTGGTATCAGAGACTCCGCTTGACGTAACTAAGCATTTTTTATCTCACGGCTCAAGGAGGAAAATGAAGTCACGCCGTTCTTGAAACCGCCATGAAGATTTTGACGTTATCATATCAGTTATAAATCGGGAACGGGGATGTGGATCAACGAGAAGAGCAAGCTTGGGGTTGTAAAGAAAGTTGCGGCTGTTCGGCGTGAGCAGCGCGGTAGGGCTGATCCGTGGACTGTGAAGCGAAGGGGAGGAGCTACGACTGTTTGAGCTGGGAGCGGGTGCGTGTAAGCAAACTGACTCGTGGGCTGCTGCGGCTGTGACGGGTTGTGGGCGTAGGAGGAGAAGCGAACGACCAGTGCAAAAAAGGGCAAGGAAAGGAAAAGCTGAGACGCCCACCACCTCTTCGGTAAAACTCCTCAACAAAGGATTAACCGCGAGCTGAAATTCAGGGAAGAAACGTGTTTTCCTCTTTATTATTTATGCTCCTCATTGTGTTAATGTTTCATATGAGTGGCTAATCCCGTAGTATTTGAGATTAGATGAACCCTAGCGGGATTGTACGTATGTTAAACATATTATTGATATGCTTTTTATTATTACTCGGTTACGATTTATGTTATTATTTTGATTATGTCTATGTGGTCAAAATAATTGTCGGGAAATCATACGCTACGCTCGTGTTAGGACCCCTAATATCCAACCTAGATCGAATTACGAAGAATCGGATAGTAAATCTGAAGAATTCGGCCACTTACGATTGAGATTTACCAACGTTGAGGTTTGAGAGAGAAACGACGTTGAAGAACACAAAGGCGCTTGAAATTTTCTCTCTAAAATTTCCAATTCTAATTTTTCGATCCGAAACTATACTAAGCGCACTCCTAATTTTCTTAGGAGTTCACTTATATATACCACCTCGTGGTATATTTACATAAGTAGTCCTATAAAATGACTAATTATAATTTAGCCCAAGACTACTAATTTGCATAGCAAGACTAAGACAACTATATTAATTGAATACAATTAAATAGTTCCAACAATCTCCCCCTTTGTATTCAATTTCCAATATAGCACGGGTTGTCTTCGTCTTGCAAGTGGAAAGAGTCCTCGAGTCTTCGAAATATCCTCTTTATAATGTCTTCAAGCTCACTTGGTCTTCTAGGCATCGGCTTTTTCTTTGAATCTTCTTTTGAAGTTCTTCTCCCAGATGCCATAAGATGTACGAAGTATTCTTGCCGGATTTAGAAAGTCCGCATTCCATCCCGTTGAAAGCACACGCACTCCCCCTATTTGGGTCAACCTTGTGTTGAGATCGGGGAATCCGATGTGAGGTTTGGAGAGGTGAACACGGTTGGCAACTTCGATCATTGATGCAATAGACATCGTCGGCAACTTTGGTCCCTGATTCGGTGGACACGGTTGGCAACTTCAGTCCTTGATGATGCTTGAGTCACGTGTCGTTCGGTCCTCGGTCCTTGCTTCTTCTTCCGGAAGCAAGGGGCTTGAGAACGTTGAGGAGACGGCTCGGGGTTTAGCCATCTTCTCCGTTTCGCCAGATTCGTCTTCTCCGAATGGAAGTTGTCTGGTTCGGCCTCGAAGAAGCGTCTCTAGTTCCAGAAGAAGGTAGGCCGTCTCTTTCTTTGATTTTTTTAAGTTGTATCGAGCTTCCTTTGAATGTGGCGTTGTGAGAGAGCCCGGTTACAGAGTGGTACGCGCGGCGGAATTTGGTGGGTGAACCGACCGATTGTGTATGCATAACTCCTTCTCCCCCTCATGGTGAATCGTGTGAACGATGTCGGCATGTTTAATTTGGAGGTAGAAAAATACATACAAAAAGGTCGGTGTGAGCAATAACCGGACGGAGCCACAAAGGCAATCCGTCGAAATGAGTACCGGGGCCACATAGGCGTCCCGTTGACATCAACTAGGAGCAAAGCTCATAGAAGGTGGCCGAAACCGTTGTTGCTTTGATGTTGCAACGGTCAGACTTCCTTCCGATCCTAGAAGCATGTCTTTAAAAGAACAGGTCTACAGAAGTTCTAACATAATCACAAAGATTAGGTATATTAAAAAGTGTTTGTGTCCTAAAAATTTGAAAATTTTGGGGAGCGTGGACACACTAGACACGAGTGATCAATAAAAGCGTGGTACGGGGCGGAATACCACTTAGTTCAATATCTCCCGTTTCCGAGTGAAACGGTGATAGCATACGTGGTTCCCCGTGATTTATGAAACACCTATCTTTTAAGAGATAGACGAGTGGGTAAGTCTCGGTTGTGCATGCGCCGTTGGACCTAATGCGACGACTTCTACCCGGGAGCTAATTAAAATTAGCATCTGTACCTATGGGGGTTGGTGCGAAAATTATGTGAGATAAGGGAGTGATGTGTCTCCAAAGACTTCCTTGGCATCACCGAAATAATCTTGCTTAGTATTTTTGGATGATGAGAAAGCGGTGGAAAGTTGAACCGTCTCAAATGCTCGAACGCGTTCCGGGGTTAGGATCAAGTCAGATTAGACTGAACCATAGGAACATGAAATCCGTGCCTCTGGGTCTGTGAGAAGTGTTGCTCTAGATGAATTAGCAAGCCGGAGCCGGTCGATGAAAATACGGAGCATTTGATCTTCACTTAGATCGTCACCGTCGTCTTTGGAACATTTCGTCCGTTTGAAAGCTCCAGATTCTTCGTGGTACGTCCATCTTTGGATGTGGGAGAATAAAACCGTGAAGCATATCAAACACATTTGATTTCTTTTTGTTTTTCCTTTTTTTGTTGTTTTTTTTTGTTTTGCTTTTTGTTTTTTTTTTTTGTTTTTTTTTAATCATCACCAACAATTGTAAAGAAGAATAAAATTAAAGATTGGGCTCACAAACTGAACTCTGTAGTATCTGCCTGGGGGGGAAGTATCTGCCTGGGGGGAAGGACCTGCAAGTACCCGCTAGGACCTGGCGGACACAAGTTCGGACCGGACAAAGGGAGAAGGACTGTGGTGTATAAAAGTACATGAATGATGGAAAGAAAGAAAGACAGCTGCAGGGACGCGTGTCGCTTTGTTACAAGAGGATACCACTGAGCAAAACACTGCTACTATCGCAGAAGTCATCCCACTAAGCAGTCAGTCAGTTTTCCTAAGCATCCTAGGTGGTACGTCCCCCAGAAATCCTGGAACCTGGCAGCAAACAAACGGCGGGGAGCTGGTATAAAAAGAGGACTTGGCCATATTTTCAGAAATCTTCATCTCTCTACAGAAGTATTCACATAATATCCTCTCTTTAGATAGCTTAGACGTATTTTCCACATTTCAAGAGTGAAGGTAAGGATTATATGAGTGTGTAACGTGTTGCTACTTAGTGAAAGACAGTTCCCAGCGCCCCGTGGACGTAGAATCCGATAGGATTCGAACCACGTAAACCTCTGTGTTCTTTCTGTTTACGTCCCAGCATCAACAACCCTCGCATACCTAGCAAATAGCATAATAACCGATCTACCACTAACTAAGTATTCAGAGCCCCCACATATAAAAATATCTTTGATTGGGTTTGCCCCATATAATATTTCATTAAGGTTAATGGCATCATATGAAAATATAACTATATTTTAACAGTTAAAAAATGGCGATAAGATAATAGAAACAACAAACTCTTGAACGAAAAATTACATGAATTAGTTTTTCTACATAACTTTGAGCTTGTGGCTGAATTGGTTGCAATCTAATGAATCTGTCGCGACGGTGGTCGCCTCACATAGATGATGGATATATCAAGACTAACAATATTTCTACGTTTAATTTTTTTTGAAAAAAATCTAATCTACTATGCAAAACGATGACATTATTGCGATATGTCGTGTAGATCAGATCATGATGAACCAACTAAAAGACAAAAGTTCGACTCCAAGCCGACTCCACCCAAAATCTCATGGACGGAAAGGGGAAACAAATTTACCAAAAACCAATTACAAAAATAACTTAGATGAGTATCACGACAAAGCAAGACACAAACTAGTGTGCAAATGTGGCTTCACACCTCACATCATCTGTAAAAGCCAAAAGCCCTCACAAAATGTAGTTTTTTTTGAATTATTGATCTATGGTTGTATCACCAGGAGAGGCTGCATATAATATTGTAAAAGAATAAGGCGATGATGATATTCATATTGATGAAGTAATTAAATTTTATTACATAGAAAGGATGACTGAATGAATGATGGAGAATGACTTACAGCGTCAACGCTCACTGGCTTTCCATCTTCTGCATTGATCTCGACGACTGTCCCAGATTGATCAGCCTGGAAAGATAAGAAGGCAGTTTTCAGGTATTAGTGCAAGACCTTTGCTATATCAACAAGATAGACAAGATTGTCATTTTAAAAGTCCCTATTTATTATCTCCGAGAAAAGAAGTGTTGAGAAAGCGTCTATATATGAGAGTAACCACATTTGCTTACAAGGTATTTATTTAGACAACAAAAGTTAGCAACGAGGAGTAACAGGAGATTAGAGATCTGACGGCACATATCTACTAGATTTGGTTGAGGGAAAAAAAAGTGCTTACTTCAATTTCGTTCATCAGCTTCATTGCCTCAATAATGCATACAACTTGTCCCTTCTGCACTTTATCACCGACCTGTAAAATTTTGGGGTACATAACAAAGGGGATATAGATCATTATACAAGCAGAATAGGTATATGTAAACTCGACTGGGGCATAGTTAAAATTTTTTGCAGCTTGTTGGAGCAAGCAACTGGTTAAGCCATGCTAAAATGTTATATTTCAGAGAGCTCCATTTTATGTGTAGAGGAATTGGTGAAATTGAGGTTTCATATAATTAGATACGAGTTGTTAATACGACATTTAGGCTTAACTACCTTCACGAATGGTGGTTCACCGGGTCCTGGGCTTCGATAGAAGGTTCCCGCCATTGGAGATTTTAGTGACGGAATAGATAACTTAGGCGCTTGAGGTTTAGCCGGAAGTGGCGGTAAAGAAGGTGCAGCAGTTGGTGCCGGAGAAAGCTGAGGTGCTGCTAGTTGATGCAGCACAGTGGGCTGAGGTGGTGGCTGGGCGTATGCAACAGGTGGAGCAGGCGGTGGGGCTAAAGCCTCCTTTTTGCGCATCACAAGTTCGCAGTCATTCTGTTTCAACTGCAGTTCCACAATATCCTTAGAATCAACCAACCTGCAAACAACTGAGAATGTCATGAAGCTGTACTGCACATAATACTTAAATTTTAAGGTGTTACACAGCGTATAAAAGTCTACTTGATAAGATGTGCAACTTGAGTGATGAATTCGGAGATCGACTCTTCTGATGCCAAAGTGGTGGGTATGGCTGGTGAAGCCTCTGCTTTGGCAGGAGATGACACTGTGTTCTTCGAGGGAGCATCCACGGAAACCTTGGAAAGTCCAAAATAGTATTTTAGCAAAGGAAGGGAGCGAGGCTTCACTAAAGAATTTCAGATCAAATATGTGGGGAGATTTACCTCTTTTGCTTGTGCTTTGACTATGGGAGAGCAGTTCGAATAAGTCTGCATCAGAAAAACTGGAATCAAAACTTGTAATGATGCCGGTCCAGAAGTCGAAATGATAGAGCGTTAGCTTATTTGGAAGTAATTCACAAAAATCCTCGAATAAACACATAGGACACCACTTCTTGAAACAAGGTGATTTCCAGATCCTATTTGTTAAAAGTTAAACCTAGGATTCATGTTAAACTTATAAGTATGTCCAGCATATAATGGAAAATAGATGGCATCTGATAGAAGCAAGAAAAAAAAAAAAGATGATGAATTTTCAAGGCATACTGTATACTGAAGTCTATCATTAATTCTCATTGCAGAAAAGAAAGGCATCTTCAGGAAAGTATCAAACTGAAAGGATGAAACACTATTCCGACAGTCTTTAACGAATTAAACAGACATAACACCATATTCACTTTCACATTCATATCCGACATCCAACTCCACGAAATTCGGAGCAAAATAAATCAGATTAAGATACAGCAGGCGATAAATAACATCAAAATCATGCAAATTGTCATGGGTGGTGATAACTGCAGGGAAAATTATACGTATACGTCATTTACGAGAAAGAACAGAAATGAATCATTATTACCTTCGACGGCAATCGGAGCTTAGGCCTTGATGAGAGGCGAAAGGAGACCTTTGCCGAACCGTAGCGGTGGCAGAGCTGTAAATAAGTTGAGGATCTGTGGGCATTAGCGGCGAAGGATGCCGCAGATGCAGTCGCAGCTCCATACGACGTCGTCCCCATTGTTAGTCTTTCGTCTTCTCTTAGAGGGAAAGGGAATGAATGAATGAATCCTTTGTTTGTTTCTGGGAGAGTTTTTGTTTTGAAAGTTAACGAGTGTTGGGAGATCCGCCCCCGTCATTGAAACCAAGGAAGCGTTGGGAGCTCTGGATGGAGATAATAATAAATGGGTTTATTATCAGTCAGGCCCTGATAATATTTTAAACTAGTTTTCGGGCCCCAATAAAGTTCCATTTCGTATGAAGGATTTACTATTCAAAACTCATAGAGAAAAATATCCAAACTATACGATATGACACATATACCCTCTAACAGATGCGAAATTTACAAACCTTTGCCATCGTCTTCTCCAACGAGCGATTTTCGGTGCAAGCTCGGATCCTCTAAAAAAAAATCTTCAAGCTGGATTTGTGTTTCTAATTTGCAGCTTTAATCGTCAGAAATCGTTGACATTGTAGCCGAAAATGATAAACATGAATCGTTGAGATAGAAAAATCTTCAAAAAATCTATGGAAGCCAATTACAGAAAAAACTGATAAACACAAATAACTGAAATCGTTGAGACTGTAGCCGAAAATATCAAAGTTTATAAGCTGTTGAAATTATTGTTAATTTGATCGTGGGTATGATTTGTATATCTAATTTGCAGCTTTAATCGTCAGAAATAACGAATATAGCAAAAAATAACAAATGCCTTATGGATAATAACAAATGTTGGGGAACCAAGAGTCTGAGCAAGCTAGCCAGTCTTGTGGGGAACCCCATTATGGCAGATGGGTCACGGAGAGGAAGGAACGAATTCAATATGCGAGAATTCTAGTTGAGGTAGAGATAAAGAATGAACTGAGGGACACTATATCCTTCATCAATGAGTATGGACAATTATGTGAACAAAAAGTGGTCTATGAGTGGAAACCAATAAAATGTGGGAATTGTGGAATGTATGGGCATGAAGTGGAGGTGTGCAGGAAAGCGAGGGGCAAGAAAGAATGGAAGGAAAAGAAGCCGGCTGGGACAGATGATAAAACAGAGCCACAACAGAATGAGTCTGAACCAAAGAAGCTCCAGGACCAGCCCTATGATCATGGGACAGATCAAGCAAGTCATAACAAAGGGGGATCTGATCAGGAGACTCAGAACCTTAATGGGCACAATGACGAGTGGATTACACAGGGTAGAAAAAGATCACCAAAGGACCAGGGGCAAAAGCACAAAGGAATCTCTGAACAGGGAACTAGTTCCAAGCCCCCTAGGGGTTTGGTTCTTTACCCCATTGATAGCTCTCTAGTATGGAATGTGAGGGGTATGAATACCCCTCACAAACAAGGTGAGATTTGTCTGTTGTGTAAGAGACTACAGGTTAATCTTGCCTGTCTGGTGGAAACAAAAATGAAGAGGGATAGCATGGAGCTGATTATGGATAGGAGGTTTCTAGCGTGGAACCATATCAGTAATTTGGACAACCATCCAAATGGGAGAATTGTGTTGATATGGCAGAATGATTGGAAGGTAAGTATCATCAAGAGAACTGACCAATTAATACACGCTGAACTTACTAGACAAGGTGAGGCATTCATGTTAACATCAGTCTATGGACACAATAGCAGTACCAAACGAGTGGAGCTATGGGATGATATCAGGGGACTAAAACAATATCACAGCCCCTGGATATTATGTGGGGATTTTAATAGTGTATTAAATATGGGAGATAGGATAGGAGGAACACCTGTTGTGTCCTCTGAATGTGAAGCCTTCCGAGAGTGTATTCAGGACTGTGAATTGGAGGAGATGCCTAGGAAAGGGAATAAATTTACATGGACAAACAAGCAAGACCATGCAAAGAGAATTTGGAGTAAGCTAGATTGGGTGTTTATTAACATTCCTTGGGCTGAGAAGTACATTGATAGAGAGGCTCATGTACTTGAGGAAGGTATCTCAGATCACACCCCTATACTAATTAGGAAGATAGGGACAAATTGGACAAATAAGAGGAGCTTCAAATTCCAAAATATGTGGGTTGATCAACCATATTTCCTGCAGCTGGTAGCTGATAGTTGGGCAGATAAGTATATAGGAGGCTCTGAGTGGAATCTGATAAAAATACTGAAGAAGTTAAAGGGCTCCCTCAATGAACTGAACAGAACAAGATTCCCTGACATAATAAACTCAATGGAGAGGAGTAGAATCCAACTGCAAGAAGCTCAGGAACTACTCCATCGAGATCCATTTAATCGGGATTTGATCCAGGCAGAAAAGGATAGGGCAATGGCTTTTGACAGTTTGAGTAAGGCAGCAAAGTTGATAGGTCGAACTTAGACAGTCAAACTGCCTTGTTCCGGATTTGCCTGCGGGGGTCCCTGACTGAGACGAAGATAGTTGAGACATTCGACAAGGTCGGATTCGTGCGGAGCACGACTTCGTGGGCCGCTGCAAACCAATAAAACGACAGAGGTTGAGGTTTGCATCCGCCCACGAGGAGATCAACTCCACTATCGAAGTTATCAACGAAACTTCCAAAACATCCAATGGGAGAAAATGGTGTTTATGAAAAGATAGTGGGAGTCAAACGGAATAGAAGTCCTTGTTCGCGTTTGATGATCTATACAAACGACTTAATATGCCTTTTATTTTCTGCAACTTTTTCTCTCAGTGTTAATTATGTCCACCGCTTTAAACATACTGCTCAAGGAGAATAGGTTGACTGGGTCAAACTAGTCAGACTGGCTTCGCAACCTGATGATTTTCCTTCAGATTGAGAACCTAGCGTATATCCTTGACTCCGAGTTGCCGCCGGCCCCAGGGGCGCGGGCAACCGAGCAGGCTCGTGCCGCTTATGACAAGCGAATGCGCGACGAGCAGCTCGTAAAGGCACATGTCCTCGGATCGATGAGTAACACGCTGCAGCGTAGTCATGAGGGTATGGCTGACGCTCGAGCGATGGTTCAGCATCTGAAAGAGCTTTACGGTGAGACGTCTAGGACAGCTCGCTATGCAGCTTCGTCGCAGCTCTTTCGATCGAGGATGTTTGAGGGTGAGAACGTTGACGAACATGTTATGAACATGATCACCATGATCGAGAGATTGGAGACTCTCAATTTCCGATTTGATCGGGAATTACAAAACGATCTCATCTTGCAGTCTATGCCTCCGTCCTTCAATGCGTTCATAGTGAACTATCATCTGAACGGAATGACGCTGACGCTTCCTTATCTGATGAATCAGTTAGCAACGGCGCAAGGTCAGATGAAGAGGGCAAAGCAGACTGCACTTGTCGCCACCTCTTCGAAGCCCTAGAAAGGCAAAAAGAAGAAGGGCAACAAGCTCAAGCCAACAGGGAAGGTTTCTAAGAAGAACAAATCTTCTGGGAAATCGAAGTAGACCGGTGTAAAGCCGACGAATAGGTGTCTACATTACGGTGCGCTGGGCCACTGGAAGCGGGACTGTCCGAAGCTCAAGGGTGAGCAGGCTGCGTCAGGTAAGGAACTTAATGTTTTAGAAACAGTTTGTTCATCATCTGTATACTCTATTTCCTGGATATTGGATTCGGGAGCTAGTACTCACATTTGTGTGTCCACGCAGGGTCTAGGACCAAGTAGAGCGCTTGGGGAGCGGGAGATCGAGGTTAGAGTGGGAAGCGGGGATAGCCTCTCGGCAAGCCACGTCGGATCAAGATCTCTTGTTTTGTTATCTGGGCATGTGTTGCGTTTGTACGATTGTCTTCTACTCCCGAGTAGACGTGTTCAAACGGTTTCAAAAACCGTAACCGAACCGGCGGTCAACGGTTCGGTTAATCGGGGTCAACGGTTTCGGTTATAACCGGAACCGAACCGTTATTTAGATCGGTTTGGTTTCGGTTCTTAATATTGTGGAACCGGAACCGCCGGTTTGTAACCGGCGGTTAACCGCCGGTTTATATATTCAAAACTATATATAGAAAATTAATTCAAACGGTCATATGACCGTTTGTGACACCTCAATGAATACAACAAAAAACCAAAAAATTAAGTCACACATATGACCGTTTGTCCACTTCAATACATACAAAGAAAAAAAATAAAAAATTAAGTCATGACCGTTTGTGTATGATATTTTTCTTTATTTTTTTTTTAAATTTTCTCTATAAATAGGGGGGATTAATATTATATTTTTGCACACTTTGATTTGCATTATCATTTCTCAACTCAAACTTTGCTCAAATTTTCATTCATCCTCTTTCGATAATATTTAGTTTGTGTTATTATTATATTTATATTTTTGGAACGAAAAATACAAAAAAAATATCGATTAAAAAATATGGAAGGACGTGGAAGTGGATCTCATTCTCGTAGTCGTCGAGGCAACAAGGGAAAGAGTCCGATGATAGCCGAATCTGAAGCGCCCCGATGCCGAGTTGACGATAATGAGGTGTTCGATATTCCGACCGATTGGGGTCAAGACGAAGGACCTTTATTAGTGTTGACGATGCCGAAGCCAATACCGACAATGAACCCGATAGGTCCGATGCGGTTCCGGAAATTCGAAGTCAAACTCGAAGACGACGCAAGCCACAATCGGCCCCAACGCTAAGATCGGATATATTTACGGTCCATTTCAAGAAGGTGGAGAAGCCGCCGGCGGGTTGCCAAATTTACGAGGCCGTTTGCAACTATTGCGGAGCTTGCTATTCATTTCCGAAAAGGAGGAGGATACGGGACGTTCAAAACCCACTTGGAGAGGAAGCACCCCGACAAGGTTGGAAGTGAACGGTCTCAAACGCATATCCAATTCACGGCATCTTCGGCTTCGCAAGGTACATCGACTACAAGCTCTTCTTTATTTAAATATTCCGAAGTAGCGCATAGAAAAAATTTGGCTAAATTTGTGTGTGCTAAACATCTTCCTTTTAATTTTGGAGAGGACGATTTATACATAAATTTTACTCAACTTAGTTTTAATCCGGCAAGCAAACTGATTTCACGCTCTTCGGTCGTTCGTGATATTCGTAAAATGGTGGGTGAATTTAAATTTATTTAATTCAATTTTTTTCAAATATTCCCTACAAGGTTTCTATTTGTGCCGATATTTGGAGTGATTATTTTAACACGCATAGTTACATGGGCATTACATGTCATTGGATTGATGATTCGTGGACATTGCAAAAACGTTTGATTGCATATAGAGAATTTGATAGTGAGCATAATGCACGAAATATTGCACAAAAAATTCTTACTATTTTAAATAAATATTCTTTGACTACGAAAATTTTTTCCATTGGTTTTGACAATGCTAGTGCTAATACCGCCAGTCTACCGCAACTTATTCAAATTTGTCAACCTTCGTTTGGTGCTCGTTTTTTTCATATTAGATGCATATGTCATATTTTAAATTTATGTGTTCAAGATGGTTTTAGTACGTTGAAAGATAATGTGTCCGTCATTAGACATGTTATTGCGACTTTAACTAGGCATACAACTCTTGTTAAAAAATGGTCTAAATATTGTAAAAGTGTAAACTTGAATCCACGAAAATTCTCTCTTGATGTGCCGACTCGTTGGAATTCTACTTATAAATTGATAAAAAAACGGTTTGGAACCGGAACCGGCGGTTTCAAACCGAAACCGGCGGAAATCGGCGGTTCCAAAACCGTACCGAACCGTGGTTAACCACGGTTCGGTTAAGGTTTAAGCATATGCTGGTTCCAAACCGGCGGTTACGAACCGGCAAACCGAAATCGGAACCGTCTGAACATGTCTACTCCCGAGGGGTTTTAAGAACATCGTCTCCATTCCTGTTTTGAGCAGGAATGGTTATGTATTTAACTTTAATAATAATACATGCCACATTATCTATCAGAATAAAAATGTTGGCAACGCGACACTGTTTAATGGTTTGTACTATTTAAACACCCAGAACGACGTATCTGTGAATACAGTCACAAACAAACAAAAGTCAGGAATAAATGCGAGGTACCTGTGGCATATTCGATTAGGGCATACTGGAGAACGCAAGATCCATGAGTTAGAGAAAAACGGGATTTTGAAACCGTTGGGATAAGATCCCTATCCGACTCGTGAGTCGTGCCTCCAAGGTAAAATGACCCGATCACCCTTCACCGGGACATTTAATAGAGCCACGGAAATTCTCGGTTTGATTCACACGGACGTTTGCGGGCCATTCAATGTGAAGGCTCGGGGTGACTTCCACTACTTTATTACCTTCACGGATGATCACAGTCGTTACGGACTCGTGTATCTGATGAGGTATAAAGCTGATGCTCTTGAAAGGTTCAAGGAGTATAAGGCATTAGTGGAAAAGCAAACGTCGAAACTCATTAAAGCCGTTCGATCGGATCGAGGAAGCGAGTACATGAGTGTTGAGTTTGACCAGTTCTTGAAGGAGAATGGAATATTATCACAGATGACTCCGCTCGGTACGCCACAGTTGAATGGCGTGGCCGAACGTAGAAACCGAACTTTATTAGATATGGTTCGTTCTGTGAGGAGACTTTCTCGCCTGTAGCCATGATCAAGTCTATCCGCATAATGCTGGCAATAGCTGCGCACTATGATTATGAGATTTGGCAGATGGACGTCAAAACGGCGTTCCTTAATGGATTCCTCAAGGAGGAGATCTATATGGAGCAGCCAAAAGGTTTTGAGTCGCATGCAGATGCTCACAAAGTGTGCAAACTGAATCGGTCCATTTATGGACTGAAACAGGCCTCTCGCAGCTGGAACCTACGTTTCGATGAAGCAGTTCGGAACTTTGGATTCGAGATAAACGTAGATGAGCCATGTGTCTACAGAAAGAGCAGTGGGAGTATGGTGTCGTTCCTTGTATTGTACGTAGATGATATCCTTTTGATAGGAAACAACATCGGGATGCTCTCGTCGGTGAAAGCGTGCTTTCAACCGAATTCTCCATGAAGGATCTGGGAGAAGCGACGTATATACTCAGTATTCGCTTGTTCAGGGATCGAGCGAACAAAACGATCGGCTTATCTCAGGCCCTCTACTTAGAGAAAATCCTGAAGAAATTCAGAATGGATGACTCTAAGAGAGGTTTTTTACCTATGCGACATGGGGTCCATTTGTCGAAAGCAATGTCACCTCAAAGTAGGAAGACAGACGACGGATGAGTGGGATACCCTATGCGTCTGCAGTGGGTAGCCTGATGTACGCAATGTTGTGTACACGGCCGGACATTGCCTACGCTGTGAGCGTGGTTAGTCGGTTTCAGGCAAACCCAGGGGAAGGCACTGGACAGCCGTTAAGAATATCTTTAAGTACCTTAGACGGACTAAAGACTTAACACTTGTCTATGGAGGAGCGGGACTAGAATTAGAAGGTTACACTGATTCGGACTTTCAGTCGGACGTGGATGACCGAAAATCTACTTCAGGTTTTGTATTCGTGCTCAACGGTGGGGCAGTTTCTTGGAGAAGCTCCAAGCAAAGCACGACTGCCGATTCCACGTGTGAGGCAGAATACATAGCAGCCTCAGAGGCAGCTAAAGAAGCAGTTTGGATGAAAAAGTTCCTGGAGGAGCTTTCTGTGGTACCAGTTGCGGACAGACCGCTTACACTTTGGTGCGATAATAGCGGTGCAGTCGCGCAGGCAAAGGAACCACAATCTCACAGCAAGTCCAAACATATTGAGAGAAAATATCACGTACTACGTGAGTTCGTTGAAAATGGGATGGTCGCCGTGCAGAAAATCGCCACCGCGGAAAACGTGGCGGACCCACTTACGAAGCCCTTGTCCCAGGAAGTTATGGAACAGCATCTGGACAAGATGGGCCTACGATACCATTGTGACTGGCATTAGGTGCAGCACATGGCATTCGAGTGCAAGTGGGAGGCTGTTAGGGAGTGTGCCCTCGGAATGCCATACGAGGACTAGGAATAGTATAGGGCGCACAATGATGTATGGGTCGATAGACAGTTTTATTGTATATACTGTTAAAATAAAGTAGTGAATATTATTTTCATTATAATAAAGGCATTATTATTTATTTATCGAATTTAAAGTCTGCTTGGCATCTGGCGGTGCGATAAATAAATAACACCCAAATGTTTGAGTTGGACGTCTGATTCTCGCGGGCCGAGGGGGAGACACCGAACGGTCCTTATCTCAGCATTAAATAAAAAGTCCGTAAGTCTAAGGATTCTAGGAGGGTGCTAGATATCCGAATATGACTTATTCATTGACGACCACATAGTATCGGTAGTGTCACCGATTACCTGAGAGGTTGTGGGTCGTGATGGAGATATCAGTGATCGGAGAGATCGCGTATTCGGACATTCGGCTCGTATTCGTCTTGATAACATGACTAGGATGTTGTCAATGATTGAACGAATGACTATAGCAGCCTCAGACCGATAGGGTCACTGACGGATTTGCTTTCGCGATTTCGGTTTGTCACTAGTTGGCTAGGTCCGCAAGTGTTCGGAAATGGGACACGGGCCAGCGACGAAACGCAACTGACTTTACGGAGGTGATTGCCGGGCTTTGACTGCTATCGAGATTCACTGCCTATATTCGTATAGGTTAACGTCCTATGAGGGAATTGGAGAACGGCGATTGTAAAGCCTTCGGCCGAAGCTTGGTAAGCTCGCTCGTATTAGATACGGAGCGGAGTTTAAATAATCGGTTGGGTCTCAATTATAACATAGTGTTGGGTTAGTGAGTTTGACATTTACATGGCTCTCACCTAACCGGGACGCAAGTGAAAGGCGTAAGATGTATTTAAATGAATACACTATAGTCGGTTCGCCCGAATTTCGACTAGATCAAAATTCTTGGAGAAGCTCCAAGCAAAGCACGACTGCCGATTCCACGTGTGAGGCAGAATACATAGCAGCCTCAGAGGCAGCTAAAGAAGCAGTTTGGATGAAAAAGTTCCTGGAGGAGCTTTCTGTGGTACCAGTTGCGGACAGACCGCTTACACTTTGGTGCGATAATAGCGGTGCAGTCGCGCAGGCAAAGGAACCACAATCTCACAGCAAGTCCAAACATATTGAGAGAAAATATCACGTACTACGTGAGTTCGTTGAAAATGGGATGGTCGCCGTGCAGAAAATTGCCACCGCGGAAAACGTGGCGGACCCACTTACGAAGCCCTTGTCCCAGGAATTTATGGAACAGCATCTGGACAAGATGGGCCTACGATACCATTGTGACTGGCATTAGGTGCAGCACATGGCATTCGAGTGCAAGTGGGAGGCTGTTAGGGAGTGTGCCCTCGGAATGCCATACGAGGACTAGGAATAGTATAGGGCGCACAATGATGTATGGGTCGATAGACAGTTTTATTGTATATACTGTTAAAATAAAGTAGTGAATATTATTTTCATTATAATAAAGGCATTATTATTTATTTATCGAATTTAAAGTCTGCTTGGCATCTGGCGGTGCGATAAATAAATAACACCCAAATGTTTGAGTTGGACGTCTGATTCTCGCGGGGCCGAGGGGGAGACACCGAACGGTCCTTATCTCAGCATTAAATAAAAAGTCCGTAAGTCTAAGGATTCTAGGAGGGTGCTAGATATCCGAATATGACTTATTCATTGACGACCACATAGTATCGGTAGTGTCACCGATTACCTGAGAGGTTGTGGGTCGTGATGGAGATATCGGTGATCGGAGAGATCGCGTATTCGGACATTCGGCTCGTATTCGTCTTGATAACATGACTAGGATGTTGTCAATGATTGAACGAATGACTATAGCAGCCTCAGACCGATAGGGTCACTGACGGATTTGCTTTCGCGATTTCGGTTTGTCGCTAGTTGGCTAGGTCCGCAAGTGTTCGGAAATGGGACACGGGCCAGCGACGAAACGCAACTGACTTTACGGAGGTGATTGCCGGGCTTTGACTGCTATCGAGATTCACTGCCTATATTCGTATAGGTTAACGTCCTATGAGGGAATTGGAGAACGGCGATTGTAAAGCCTTCGGCCGAAGCTTGGTAAGCTCGCTCGTATTAGATACGGAGCGGAGTTTAAATAATCGGTTGGGTCTCAATTATAACATAGTGTTGGGTTAGTGAGTTTGACATTTACATGGCTCTCACCTAACCGGGACGCAAGTGAAAGGCGTAAGATGTATTTAAATGAATACACTATAGTCGGTTCGCCCGAATTTCGACTAGATCAAAATTCTTGGAGAAGCTCCAAGCAAAGCACGACTGCCGATTCCACGTGTGAGGCAGAATACATAGCAGCCTCAGAGGCAGCTAAAGAAGCAGTTTGGATGAAAAAGTTCCTGGAGGAGCTTTCTGTGGTACCAGTTGCGGACAGACCGCTTACACTTTGGTGCGATAATAGCGGTGCAGTCGCGCAGGCAAAGGAACCACAATCTCACAGCAAGTCCAAACATATTGAGAGAAAATATCACGTACTACGTGAGTTCGTTGAAAATGGGATGGTCGCCGTGCAGAAAATCGCCACCGCGGAAAACGTGGCGGACCCACTTACGAAGCCCTTGTCCCAGGAAGTTATGGAACAGCATCTGGACAAGATGGGCCTACGATACCATTGTGACTGGCATTAGGTGCAGCACATGGCATTCGAGTGCAAGTGGGAGGCTGTTAGGGAGTGTGCCCTCGGAATGCCATACGAGGACTAGGAATAGTATAGGGCGCACAATGATGTATGGGTCGATAGACAGTTTTATTGTATATACTGTTAAAATAAAGTAGTGAATATTATTTTCATTATAATAAAGGCATTATTATTTATTTATCGAATTTAAAGTCTGCTTGGCATCTGGCGGTGCGATAAATAAATAACACCCAAATGTTTGAGTTGGACGTCTGATTCTCGCGGGCCGAGGGGGAGACACCGAACGGTCCTTATCTCAGCATTAAATAAAAAGTCCGTAAGTCTAAGGATTCTAGGAGGGTGCTAGATATCCGAATATGACTTATTCATTGACGACCACATAGTATCGGTAGTGTCACCGATTACCTGAGAGGTTGTGGGTCGTGATGGAGATATCGGTGATCGGAGAGATCGCGTATTCGGACATTCGGCTCGTATTCGTCTTGATAACATGACTAGGATGTTGTCAATGATTGAACGAATGACTATAGCAGCCTCAGACCGATAGGGTCACTGACGGATTTGCTTTCGCGATTTCGGTTTGTCGTTAGTTGGCTAGGTCTGCAAGTGTTCGGAAATGGGACACGGGCCAGCGACGAAACGCAACTGACTTTACGGAGGTGATTGCCGGACTTTGACTGCTATCGAGATTCACTGCCTATATTCGTATAGGTTAACGTCCTATGAGGGAATTGGAGAACGGCGATTGTAAAGCCTTCGGCCGAAGCTTGGTAAGCTCGCTCGTATTAGATACGGAGCGGAGTTTAAATAATCGGTTGGGTCTCAATTATAACATAGTGTTGGGTTAGTGAGTTTGACATTTACATGGCTCTCACCTAACCGGGACGCAAGTGAAAGGCGTAAGATGTATTTAAATGAATACACTATAGTCGGTTCGCCCGAATTTCGACTAGATCAAAATTCGTGCTCAACTGGGATCTGTCCGGTACCGCGGGATTGGCTAGGCGAATACTGGGACTCGCGGATTCCTCCCGTGCCAGTTGAGACGGACCTAGAGAGTCGCGCTTAAAAACGGTAATGAACTTGAACGAAAACGGCGGGCTTTTCTCTGGAACCTAACGAATGGGATTCGTTGAGGTAGTGGCATAGTTGACAGGAGGTGTCGATAATTTAGTTAAATTCCAGTGACGGTCACGGGAATAATTAGGACTTGAGATTGTCTTAAGTGCTTAATTAATTAACTAAATGAGGCTCAATTATAAATAAATAATTAGATTGGATTTAATTATTTTATTACTTAAAATTGAGGGACTAAATTGAGAATTTAAAAACCTAAAGGGCCTACATGGAATTACTTGAAATTTTGCATGGTCTTGGACATGTGGAGAATTTCATGGCTTGCCACATAGCTTGAGGTGGCAAGTGACTCACTTTGAGTCAAGACAAGTGTCTCACTTAAAAATATAATAAACAAACCTTAGTGGAATTTTACTAAAAAGGTGAGCATGCAAAAATGAGAACAAGGAGATCCAACATGAGGGGTTACTAAGCCTAAGTACTTGGTATTTTTCTCTCAACAAATAAACAAGAGAGAAAAGAAACAAAGTGAGTTGAAGTTAGAACTTCTTAAGCCACGTCAAGCCACGGGATCGTTTGACGAGTCCCGACGCCCAAACCGAGCTGCATCTAGCCATCGGGAGCAGTCTCGAAGGTTTGATCAAGGTCATACCGGCGTGACAATCTAGCCCAGAAGCCCCGGGAGCCAGACGAAGTGTTGCAACGTCCATCCGAGGTGCATTCACGTATACCGACGGTATATTTCGAACCTTACTGATTTGATTTTACGAAAAATATCAAACGATATCGGAATGATTCGAAAGGCCTCTTGTTGCGATCGCCGGGAAGTGTAGAATCAATCTGGAAAATTTGGTATTGATCTAAAATCATTTTGGTTGTCAAACTGTCAAAAGTCGGCAGACTGCCGCTTTAATGGAATTGATAATTTCGAACCACTGTTTTGATTTTGCGAAAAATGCCAAGCGACATCGGAATGATTCAAAAGACCCCTCGTTGCGATCTTCGGGAAGTGTAGAATCAATCTGGAAAATTTGGTGTCGATCGGAAATCGTTTCGGTCGCTAAATAGTCGAAACACTATCGGCTGCCGCTTTGTTCGAACTAGTTTGGAATGAAATTATTAATTCAACTAAATTTGTATTAAATTCGAATGTGAGAAGTTCGGATTAGACGTGGCCCTTGAGGCTCAGAGAAGTATCTTGAGCACTCGGGAGAAGCCGAAGGGCGCTAAGTCGAATTTAGATGTTGAAAATCGAAAATTCGGCACCCTACGCCGCTCGGTTCAAAACGCGCTTCCGCTATCGCCACGTTAGACTGTTCGGGGGCCGGCGTCGATTAATCGGGCCCACCCCAACAACAAAAGTGTCTTACCAAATAGCTATGCATGGAGGGTTGGAAGGTAACATCAAAGGGGCAAGAGGGATTAGAGAAGGAGATCCAATGTCTCCTTTACTCTTTGTCTTGGTAATGGAATACTTGACAAGAAAACTCAAACTTACGGCTGCTAGGAGAGAATTCAGACATCATCCCTTGTGTAAAAAGGTTGGAATAGTTAACCTCTGCTTCGCGGATGACCTTATCATCTTATGCAAAGCCCAGAGGGAATCATTGGGGCTGATTAGAGATAGTCTACACCAGTTCTACCATACCACGGGACTGGAAGCAAATACAAGCAAGTCACACACATATACATAGCTGGTGTACATGCCAATACCAGGAGGGAATTGGTTGAGGTAACAGGCTTCGCCGAAGGGAAGTTCCCCATGAGGTATTTGGGGGTCCCCATATCACCAACCAAATGGACTAGGGCGGACTGTCAGGAATTGGTGGATAAAGTGGTGAAGAGGATCAATTGTTGGACAAGTAGGAATCTCTCTTATGCGGGGAGATGTTGTCTCATAAATTCTGTTTTGCTTAGCTTGCATGGGTACTGGGATCCATGTTTGTATTGCCGAGAAGCGTGGTAAAAGAGGTGGATCAAAGGTGTAGAGAGTTCTTATGGGGGAAAGGGGAGAAGCATAGTAAAAGGGCATTGGTGGCATGGGATTTAGTTTGTAGAAGGAAGACTAGTGGGGGTCTCAAAACACTGTGGTGACTGGAATTATGCGTGTATTGGGAGATTGATGTGGGACATTGCAGGGAAGAAGGATTGCTTGTGGATCAGATGGTTGAGTGGAGTATATTTGAAGGGAGAGAATTTCTGGCTCTATCATGCTCCCACAGACTATAGTTGGACATGGAGGAAGATTAACAAGATTAAAGAACTGTTCAGGCAGGGATTTTGGCAAGGGAGGTGGACTGGTACAGCTCATGGGAAGTACACCATCACTTCAGCATATGATTGGTTGGATCAACAAAGGACAGTGAAGTATGAGTATGCTGCGGTCATCTGGAACAGGTGGTCTGTTCTTAAACATTCATATGTGCTCTGGTTGCTGTTTCATGGGAGGCTTCAGACCCGAGACAGGCTGGCGAGGTGGGGGCATGGTGGTGCCGGATAGGATGTGCCTACTGTGTAGGAAACCAGAGGAGTCTATGCACCATTTATTCATGTCATGTGATTTCAGTAGGTCTGTTAAGGAGGGACTTCAAGTATGGTTGAAGTGTCACATTTCGACAGAATGGGAGGGAGTACAGCGATTTATGAAAAGGCTGAGCAAGAGGAAAAACATGATTTGCAAGCTGACGATTATGGTGATAGCAACTATGACATATTGTTTATGGAACGAAAGGTATAGGAGGCTGCATGGTGAGCCTGACCGAGTGACTAAGGTAATGATGAGGGTGATCAAACGGATTTCAATGAACTAAATTCAGAGTTTGAAGATTAAAAAACCAAGGCAAGAGGTACAAGAGTTCATACGGGTTTTATGCGCTTAGATATGCTTAGTGTGAGTGTGGTAGTGTTAATGTGTTACGTGTAAACATTCTAGTTTCAGTGGTAATGAAAACTTCTTTACCAAAAAAATAATAATAATAACAAATGTTGAGATAGAAGTAACACATCGCTGAAAGGTAATAACGCCTTATTTGTCGTAAATAACACATTCTGTATACAAGTAATGGATCGAAAGAAATAAAACGAAAATCACAAACGACACTAAAAACAGATGAAAACTGCATAAATCTCCGCCTTATTGACTCAATAAGGTAAAATAGACCCCAATTTCTCATGGGTACCTCGTATTTATACCGATTAGTTGCAAGAAACGGATCTTATATTTTCCCCAAATCGTGTAAAAAAGAATACTTATAACATAGCAAAAAATAACAAATGCCTTACGGATAATAACAAATGTTAACATAGAAGTAACACATCGCAGAAAGGTAATGACGCCTTATTTGTCGTAAATAACACATTCTGTATACAAGTAATGGATCGAACGGAATAAAATGAAAATCACAAACGACACTAAAAAACAGATGAAAACTGCATAAATATCAGCGTTTGTGACTGAATAAAGTTTTTCCGTCCTCAATTTCAGATGGGTCTTACTAATAAAGACGAATTGAGAAAATTTAGCTTTCTCTAAGAGTAAAACGTTTTTAAGTGAGTAACAATTTACCCAACAAATATAACACATATACATGTAAAGAAAACACTTCATTGAAAAATATTCTAGAAGGTTCTGGACCGTCAGAGAATATCTACAGGAGTTTCTCAAAATTGTACTACAATATTGGAAATAATAACACATGTTAGGTAAAAAACAACACAAACTCAATTAATAACACAGTGATCAATACTGATACCTCATAAATGTTGTTCAGTACCACGTCAATAATTCGATTAATTCGTACAAAAATACACTTTTATTTTGGATGTTTAATATGGATGTTCATGTAAATATATAATTTGATGAAGTTTAATCACCACATACCTTTAAAAGACACATTAGGCGAAATTTGATGTCAATAGATGAATGTTGATCTCAATAGATATATAAACATATAGTCCTCCATTGCAAAACATAGACTATCACTTCTTTCAATGGAACATAACATTATGAATTGCACCACGAACATGTTCAAACGTCAACATTAAAGTACTAATAATATTTATAGACCACAAATACAAAATACTAAGCTCAAAACCCTAAATCCGAGGCTCGAAACCCTAAACCCTAAACCCCGAACCCCATAATTTTTTTAAGGTTCTAGAAATACCTGCACAAGTCGTGGATCGTTCTCCCAAAATTTCATGTCGTGAACCCTTAATCTTAACCTCGAACCCGTAAGTCCTAAACCCCAAAAACTACCAAAAAACCCTAGCGCATAGACATAACAAATTATCCAGAAACCCTAGTGCATAGACGACAAATTATAACAAATAACACTCTATTGGTAACAATTAAACCCTTACGTGTACAAATTAATTTGTCCAGAAATTTTTTAATATCCCGCCAGAATAGTTCAGAAATTCTACGGTGGCGCGATAAACTTTAAGGCTATGGGTATCTCTAATCTACGCGTATTACCTTCATTTTCAACTAGAAACATGCTTCGATCTACAGATATTTTTGTTGTTTGCGTCGACAAAATTTTAAGATTCCGTCCCGACACCGTCGTGCTCGTGAGACCCGCAACAGAGAAATCAATATTAATTTGTAAATGGGTTTAACCAAGGCAACTATCGATATTATTACATGTGATAAACCCAAATCAAAAAATTGCTAAGATTGCAGTTGCTATAACCGGATGTTGAAATTATCATCGATTTCATATGAATGTTGATAAGTTTCACAGAAATAACAAATGTCTTAAGGATAATAACAAATGTTGACTCAGAAATAACATAACAGTGAAAGGTAATAACGCCTTATTTGTCGTAAATAACACATTCTGCATACAAATAATGGATCGGGATAAAAAGAACGAAAATCACAAACGACACTAAAAACAGATGAAAACTGCATAAATCACGTCGTTATTGACTCAATAAGGTAAAATAGACTTCAATTTCTCATGGGTACCTTGAATTTATATCGATTAGTTGCAAGAAACGGATATTATATTTTCCCTAAATCGTGTAAAAAAGAAATACTTATAACATAGCAAAAAATAACAAATGTCTTATGGTTAATAACAAATGTTGACTTAGAAGTAACACGTCGCTGAAATGTAATAATGCCTTGTATGTCGTAAATAACACATTCTGTATACAACCAATGGATCGAAGAAAGAGAACGATAATCACAAACGACACTAAAAAACAGATGAAAACTGCATAAATCACGTCGTTATTGACTCAAGGTAAAATAGACCTCAATTTCTCATGGGCACCTCGAATTTATATCGATTAGTTGCAAGAAACGGATATTATATTTGCCCTAAATTGTGTAGAAAAGAAATACTTATAACATAGAACCAAATAACAATTGTCTTATGGTTAATAACTAAGGTTGACCCAGAAGTAACATATCACTTAAAGTTAATAACGCTTCGTGTATCGTAAATAACACATTCTGCATTCAAGCAACGCATCACGAGGAATATAATGAAAATCACACGACACTAAAAAGCAGATGAAAACTGCATAAATCTCGGCATTATTGACTCAATAAGGTAAAATAGACCTCAATTTCTCATGGGTACTTCGAATTTATACCGATTACTTGCAATTTATGTCGAAATCTAGATTCGATTTACCATTATGTTTTCGAATTTGTACCCTAATTAGACAAGCAAATTCTACCTCGTGCATCGTCAATATCATAATGAATCAACATGACATGTCGAATCGGTTGGATGGGTCAATCGAATTTTTTTGTGCTCGATTCAGTGTCAGAAAAATGAGTTCGAAAAAAACTGCTGTTAATAACGTTTTGCAATAGCAAAGTAACACAATATTATTGAAAAATAACGTTTCTATTTTCTAAAGTAACAATATGCTGTATATGTGTAACATATAATGAAGTAAAAGTACCGCTTCATACCAGACCAAAAAACACTTCTGACTTTCGCTGGAAAAAAGGAGCAAAGAGTATTTTCGTCAAATTCTATTTTTGGGTCCTTTACTCGAATTTTATATAAAACAGGTCCTTTAAACTTGTGAGAGGATCTGACAAGTAAATAGAAACATTAGGAGGGCCTGAAAAGAAATCTTCCCATAATAAATTAGCTTAGCTATCTGACTGTACTCAAAACGGTCGTCCCAACTTTGTCTCACTTGGCTTGTACCTGGCGCTCTTCCGATAGTACTCTGAATAACTAAGCACGTGAGTTGAATACTTGTAAGTTATAATTAAAAGAAAAGAGTAACCATAGTGATATGGGGCTATCCCAGTCAATATTATGTGGTTCGGGAAATTTATATTGCGGTAGAATCGATTATCACAAAGTTTTAGACTTGTAAAGGACGTGTTTGGGACCTTTTTTCGGACGTGTTTGGAACATGTTTGGGGCGTATTTGGGACCTGTTTGGGACGTGTTTGGGACCAGTTTGGGACGTATTTGTGACGTATTTGGGAGGACACGAGATGTACGTGGTTCGAACCCTTACGGATTCTACGTCGACGGGCGCTACGAAACTCTCTTTCACTATATTTTGATGAATTACACACTCAACTAAGTTCACTTTCGCTCACATATGCTAAAGATCATGGCAAATACTTGATACATTGAGAGAGAGAAAATGTTAAGTGTTCTTCATGTTTAGAATGATGATGATCGTGAAAATGGCCAAGTATTGGCTTTTATAGGAGCTTCCAATCGATCCTAGGATCCCTGGAGACAAGACCTTCTGGGACAACATGAGGTGCAGTGTAGGCTGTCTGTCAGAGTGGCTCCTGCAGCAGTCATATCTTTTGTGCTGTCCCATCAGTCGCGTCCTCATGCACCTTTTTACCTTTATAAAGTCCTTTCATCTGTAGCGTATTGAAGAAGCTTCGTTTCTCCCAAGGAGCTACCAGCTGCCATCGGAGGCCCCTGCAGAAAATATGTTCTCTATTTTCCCTAAAATCCTTTATTTTGGTAAGTGTAAAAATGCGATCTTTCCTAACCACTTTCTTATCTTTAATCACTTTATTAGCCTTCCTAATTTCTGTTAATATCTGTCTTAATCTTATTTTTACCCTGCCTAATTATAGTTCCACAACAACCCTTCCCTACTCTAATTTGCCTATGGGACAAACTAAATTAGAATAAACTATTTAGGGCAGGCGTTACCTCCTACGACCAGTAGCTGATTCTTACCATCCCTAGGAAGTGGCTTCCCTTTATTAACGACGTTTTTTCGTATCTTGCTTCCTTTTTCCTACTTTTCCGAATTCGCAACCTTCTTTCTCGTGGCTTCTTTGTGAGCATGTCAAATAGTTTGCGGAGTCCTCCCATGCAGGTATGGCAATGTCTTGGGTCAATGTCATGATGTTGATCGGAGTTGAACGTTGACATGCAGTCGATGGTGGCCGGAGCTTGACCGGCTGGAAATGGCGAGGCCGAAGTTACTTGGTATGTGCGTCAGAATATGATCTCCTCCGGAGGTCTTATATGAGGCCGACTGCGTCGAGGCAGCTCAACGCTTCTAGGACGTGGGGCAGAATATTATTTGCTTCGGAGGTTGTATATGAGGGCCGACGCGGACCTAGATGGGACCTGGTATGGACGTGGTACGAACCTGACGTAATACGGACCTGACATAATACGAACCTTACGGTACGGACTTGACGTGATACGGACATGATGCGGACCTGATATTGTCGCTTAGTGCGTGGTACGAAGTTGGCGCGGGAGGTGCACGTGGCATGGATCAAGTCATCTCAGCTTTTCCTTTTATCATAGAGGCTGGTTCATCACTTGCTCTTTATTTCCGCTATTTATGAAGTGGAGAAAGCGTATGCTAGGGAAGGTTTCTTTTTTTTAAGATCCCTGGGTGACCCTCTTCTGCGGTAATCAAGGAGAAGTCTTCTCCCTCCAAAGGTTTAGAGATGGAGATCAAGAAGAAGTTGTCTCGTTAATCATCGGGAGGAAAGATAGAGAGTGCAATTACACATCTTGATCAGTGAAAGAGCTTTGGTATGGGACCTCCCCTCCTCTATGGATCATTTGGCGAGAGAATAGGCTTGTTGAGTCGATTGTGATCCTTGATGATCGAAAAGGTCATTTTACAGGGGTATGCGCAGGGGAATGAGGCGCAACTGGCTTATCACTTCGTCGAGGTATTTTTTAGCCCATCGTGGCTCCCTACCTTCTTAATTGTCCTCCTGTCAATTTCGTTTAGTCTGTCGGTGGTGAGCTGGATGGTTGTCCGAGGTGCTTCAAGATCATCTGTTGATTCTTCGATCTGCCATTTAGAGGAGATTAATCGTGCCTTGAAGAGCTTGTTAAGGTGAATTTGACGGCCGAAAAATTAGAGATGGCGATGAGACTTAAAAGCGGGGATAGAGGCTAAATAAGGGAGGTTGGAACAGTAAAACACAATGTTCTTGGATCGACATGCGCAGGAGCTGAGGAGCTCATTGGAGAAGGTAAAACAGGATCGAGACAGCTCCCCTGCGGAGAATAGAGTCGGAGGTGAATGTTCAGCTGGAACAGGAAATGTCGGATATAACCTTTTTCTGTCAATAAAGCCTTCTAATCCTAACGGCCGGTGTGAAGTTTCTTCATAACTTGGCGGGAGAATGGTGGAAGGCCTTTTAGAGTGACTTCCTCTCTTTGAAGTTAGAGCTGATGCCGTGACTTATCCCCCATGCAATTCTACTACTTAGACGGATATCGAGTCGGCGTAGCGAGAGCTGATGCCGTGACTTATCTTCAGGAGCTGCCTCTCTTTGACCGCTTTGAATGAGGTCCTCAAGCTCCCGAGAGTCCTCGATTCTGGGTTGATGTCACGAAGGAGCATGTGCAGGTCCTGGCGTGTGCCAATGACCGATGTTGTTTCTATCCTCCCAGGAAATAACGTTTGTTGAGCCTTTCCCTTTGTTGCTTATAACCCCCGATTCTTTTGTTTCGGACTTTTAGGGCTGTAGGGGAGCTTAATTCCCATGTGCTTATTATGCTTCTATCAGAGCCTTTTTCCTTGTGCTATTCATGCCTCATATGCTATATATTACTGTTACTGTTATATCCGTCGTCCTTGGGACCTCCTAATTTACCTTAGGGACATTATCAATTTATCCTGGTTATAGCGTCAGCTTCGCTTTGTAATCGTAAACCAACTACGAATATAACACGCCATCGGTTGCAAGGACCGTCGTCCTTGTCCTCAGGTGTCACTTCCGCTGGGCTCTCTTCGTCCTTAATCACTGTATAGACCATCCAGTCTTTTAGAAGAATAAGGATCCCTAGTACCACTCACGTCGTAGGCTTACTGAAGGCCTTTGATATCCTGTACGCAGCAGCCCATCAGCGACGGTATCTTGTACACCGTTATTGGCATAATCACGTCGCAGATTTATTATCTTTGATGTTAGGTACTGTAGCGACCCTCATTTTCTAATAGTAATTAGTGACAGATTTCCGGAACGTAAGCCGCGGAAGGCCGACTAATAAAAATTATTTCCTAAAATAAAATATATTACAACAAAATATCGTCTGCATAGTCAAGACTATACATAGGCCGTAGCCCCAAAAGTCAAAATAACAAAACCCTAATGTCGCTCCACAGGTCTTCATCCATGTATCGTCCTGCCCTCAAAAGTCCGTGGAGCACCGCCACCAGCAGCCTCAATCTTGACACGTGTCAGCGTCAGACTCGGTACGTACAACACGTAAACACTGAGCGATTTGCCCAGTAGGTGAATAATATGCATGGATGCACGTGAACGCTCATTCCCAATCCCAATGTCTCGCATGCAATGCACACTCTTTCTTTTTCCACAATCATATCTCAAATCACACAACACAGGGCCCTAGGACAGACTCGACACCTCGCGCGCCTATAACATAGCGGAAGCTTACTTAGCAGCGTTTTGAGGTTCACGCAACTGCCCTGCTAGTCGCTCTTCCGTAAGCAGTTGCCGACGCTGACAGCGTTTTGACGTTCACGCAACTGCACTGTCAGGTCCATCCGCTGAAAATAAAATCACGACGGTTTTGTACCTCGGGACGTTCACGCCCGAGTAGACAGATCGATCACGCCTGTCTGCCGTCAGGTGTCATATGAGTACCAACCTCGACTCGTCAATGAGTCAACAATCACAATCATCTCAGTCTATCCCGCTTGTCACTATCTCAAAACGTCACCGTCTCGATACGGTGTAAATATCTCACCCATGTGATATGATATGGATATGCCATGCATATAAACGTGATAACTAAGAAAACGTGATTCCACATGAAATGTGCGCAAAACACGTAAAGCACGTAAATCATCGAACCACATAAAAGCACATAATCAGATAAGTGCTTACGCATTGTAGATGAATAATTCACCTACCTGTCCTCCTGATAAAATCAATCGATAATCCTGGTGAATTCCCTACACTTCGAATCTCTGAGCACAAAATATTATTATATCAGTATATTTACTAACCTAATTTGGAAATTTCCAAACTCTATGTATCGAAAACCCTAGAATTATCAAAACCCTAAAAATCCCGAAGACCCTAAAATAATAAAAACCCTACAAATCACATAACCCTAAAATCTCGAAATTTATTAAGTACCGAAAACTTTTATTGAAAGCATATGCCGAAAAGTTTGATGAAACACGCACCTATATCGAAACTTAGGGATATAAAAATGTTGATGCCGAAAAGTTTGATGAAACACACACCTATATCGAAAACTTAGGGATATAAAAATGTTGATGCCGAAAAGTTGGCAAGTGCCGAAAATATTAGTCATGCCGAAAACTTTAATGCTAATACTGAATCCATAAACACCGCAGAATAAAGTTAACCCTAATATAGCAAAACCCTCACTTGCCGAAACTTAAGTTCTTATATCCTAAAGTCCTGAGAGATGTAAGTCATAGAAAGCTTTGGGTTCTTTTCTAAGTTTAAAATGCTAATCGTATACCTAAATAAATTCTAATCCTGAAAACCGCACACCCTATAAATCTTTATATACCTTAATTCATATTCTAGTATCGAAATCTACTACTCTACATATCAAAGTGTCCTTAATATTGCTAGCTAATATACAAGTTACGAAATCTTACCCAAAATCTATTATAACTACATATTAAATTCACGTTAGACATTGAAACAAGGCAAGTTTAAAATTTTCATACCTCTTTTGAAGCTTAGTTTCTTTGATAATTTGAGTACTCAAGGTCGTGTTTTTCACTTGCTTTCACAAGGGTTACTTATTTATTTAAATCTCTTCAACTCTCGTATTATGCACCTAGGTGTATATGTGTTGGTGCCTTTTTCCATTTGATGGTCAATTGCCTTAGAGTTGAGAAACTTGGTATTAGTCATACTTAGGAATAGCATACATGGTTAACACGTGTACTACTTTAATTCCTTTGATAGATTAATAGTAATATATATTGATAAGTAGTCACATCATTCCATTTGGTTATACATATCTTTCCACATGGTCTCAATAAGTTTCTAGGCCCTAATATGTTGTTATGAAAACTTACTAGTCTAACAAATAGCCTCCCTCGAAAACTTATACGGGCACGAAAACTTTGATGGTCTATATTATACCACGAAAACCTACTAAG
This sequence comes from Craterostigma plantagineum, assembly GCA_027422505.1. NCBI lineage: Eukaryota > Viridiplantae > Streptophyta > Magnoliopsida > Lamiales > Linderniaceae > Craterostigma > Craterostigma plantagineum. The sequence continues at coordinate 9,541,292 of JAPQWV010000021.1, read as the reverse complement.
TAGGTTTTACTTTTGCGAAAACTTCTCATTCTCAATATCCTTATACGAAAACTTTCTAGTATATATATATATATATATTATATATATATATATCAAAGAGTTCTTAGGCATAGTTGCATATATTGTATTCCATTCTTTGCTCAATTCTGAAATAAATCTGAAACTCTTAAAGTTTATATTTTCGTATACCACTTAAATTTCTTTATCAAATTTCCTAATATGCAACATAATTAATTACAGCAAAACCCGTTTTAAATTTTACTGGTATTACATCCCCCCCCCCCTTAAAAAGAATTTCGTCCCCGAAATTCACCGACCGGTGTAACTTGGGGTAACAATTCCTTCTATTCGCTGATTTATCTGTATCCTATTAAGGTAGGATTTATTCCCACCTTTATATCACGCAATCTAGGCGACACATTTAAATGTGCGGCCCAGTTTTTCCAGTATCTATGTCTATACTCGCCCGTATATTTTCTACTTCCTCTCGGCTTACTTATTCTTATTCCCATCACGCTTCCGATTCGCACTCTAGGCATACTTGAATAAAATGCACGATATAGTGTGCATTCAAACTTGATCCCAAAATAAACCCAATAGACGTACACTCGACTTTTTCTTCCTATCTCATCACGATCTATCATCTTAACACTAGAAAAAAAGTAAAGAACTGAAAATTATTTTGACCCGAAAATACATAGTCAAAACAGTACTCAAAGCTATTAAGTATGAAATTTCTCTAGCTGTGCGTAAAATATGTTAAAACCGAAAATTGAGAGACTCATATACCAGAAAATTTAAGTTGTCTCACAACTTGTACTATCCTAAACAATAATTAACAATACTTCTAATTTTGAAATTCAGCAGACTCGAATATTCATACTACGAAATTCAAGGATTAGTAAGAATCAAAAGCGGTTTAGTCTCCCGAAATGTGCCCCACATCAAAAACTCTTATCTTGTTCGAAAACTCTTGTAGACTTAACATGCCGAAAACACTGAGACCAAGTCGTAAAGTTTGAAGCAACTTAAAAGACACCGAAACTTCCTACGCTTGTACCGAAAACCTCGTTAATAACACCAATTTCATACCATTGCCGAAAACAACTTTTTCAAAAACCCTAATATTTTTGGACTGCTACATATCGAAAACAATCTAGAGTTGCACATCCTTTAAGCACTCAAATTACCCCACGTATCCCAACATGAAATTACCAAATTATGTTACAAACATTGTACTCATTTCCATGTCAAACATTATTCACACAGAGAAAACCTTTCATTCTATGTCAAACAATATTCACACACAGAATACCTTTCATACACATACAAGCATACCCATGAGCATAATTCGAACCTTTGTATTTCCTCACCTATGTATAAACCACGATAGTTTCCTTTTTATTCATCCAAAAATATTCCTTGCCAAAAACAATACACCATCTATCCCAAAATACTATGTATTCTTGATCAGTTCTAATACTTATCTTAATTCAAATCCCAAGAATTTTCTTCGTGTCGAAAATTTCTAAATAATAAAACCATAAGTGTCAAACTTAATCTTACCGAAACTCTTCAGATCAACAACTCCTAAGTACCTAGAACTTACGATTATCATATCACATCCTAAGAATTTCCAACATCTAGAATACTTAAAATTCATTTATACCAAAATCGATTCTATGTGAAAACTAATCATATAAGTCATGTGTCACGTAAACTGCACATAATTCTCACTTAAATTCACGTATTTCACATATGACACTGAAAACTTAGAATCGAAATATGCTTATGTGATGTAGATATATTCACCTACCTGCTCTCTTCTTTCTCTCATCATTTTCTATAATTATCTACAGTCATTCATATAAAGCGCATTTCAAATAACACGTAATCACTTACTCAAGTATTAAACTTACAGGCCAGACTGGTTCTCCATGCTTTTGAGCGGCAGTACATAGACAGTCTTCAGAATCTAAAGCCTACGCTCTGATACCACCTGTGGCGACCCTCATTTTCTAAGTAGGATTAAGTTACGGATTTCCGCAACGTAAGCCGCGGAAGGCCCGACTAATAAAAATTATTTCCTAAAATAAAATATATTACAACAAAATATCGTCTACATAGTCAAGACTATACGTAGGCCGTAGCCCCAAAAGTCAAAATAACAAAAACCCTATTGTCACTCCACATAAACACTGAGCGATTTGCCCAGTAGGTGAATAATATGCATTGATGCACGTGAACGCTCATTCCCAATCCCAATGTCTTGTATGCAATGCACACTCTTTCTTTTTCCACAATCCTATCTCAAATCACACAACACATGGCCGTAGGTCAGACTCGACACCTCGCTTGCCTATAACATAGCGGAAACTTACTTAGCAGCATTTTGACGTTCACGTAACTGCCCTGCTAGGTCGCTCTTCCGGAAGCGATTGCCGACGCTGACAGCATTTTGACGTTCACGCAACTGCAATGTCAGGTCCCTCCGCTGAAAATAAAATCACGACGGTTTTGCACTTCGGGACGTTCAAGCCCGAGTAGACAGATCGATCACGCCTGTCTGCCGTCAGGTGTCATATGAGTACCAACCTCGACTCCTCAACGAGTCAACAATCACAATCATCTCAGTCTACCCCGGTTGTCACTGTCTCAAAACGTCACCGTCTCGATACGGTGTAAATATCTCACTCCTGTGATATGATATGCATATGCCATGCATATAAACGTGATAACTAAGAAAACGTGATTCCACATAAAATGTACGCAAAACACGTAAAGCATGTAAATCATCGAACCACATAAAAGCAGATAATCACATAAGTGTTTACACATTGTAGATGAATAATTCACATACCTGTCCTCCTAATAAAATCAATCGATAATCCTAGTGAATTCCCTGCAATTCGAATCTCTAAGCACAAAATATTATTATATCAGTATATTTACTAACCTAATTTTGAAATTTCCAAACTCTAAGTATTGAAAACATAGAATTATCAAAACCCTAAAAATCCCGAAAACCCTAAAATAATGAAAACCCAACAAATCATAAGCCTAGAATCTCGAAATTTAATAAGTACCGAAAACTTTCAACATCGGTATATCTTGTGGAACCCATAATTTCTAACTTTTCTGCTTCTAGTTGTTCTGTGCCTTTCAGGGACACCTCGTCTGGAGAGAATACCAGCGAGCTGAAGGACCTCCAGAGCAACAAAGCAAGCCTAGACACCAAGCCACCCTGATCGTCTCAAGAGTCGAGCTAACGACTTTAAAAACAGCGCTTCTTGGGAGGCAACCCAAGTATTATCGATGCATATATTTATATTTAGTCCTATTATTCTGAGTATTTTTTTTATTATTTTTCATCTAATAAAACTCGCTTTCACGGTGTGCCTAGTCATGTTATCTCGCAGGCTCATAACTAGTTTGGGGGTTGTCCGTTCGCGATGGTTGCTTGCTCGAATCAACAAAGTCTTCTACATCAACGGAAAATTCAGGGCAGTGTCACTTCTACTCTCTCTTTACTTTAATTTACACATTGAGGACAATGTGCTATTTAGTTTGGGGGTGGGATGTGACACATGCTAGATTTAATATGCTTACATGTTTAGGTATCGACGTATTTCGGTCATTTTGGTGGGGTAGAACTGATGAAGGTTGCGATTTGAACGTCATCTGTGGAATCTCCTGTCAATGATGAAAATTTTTGAAATTTTACCATGTCGAGATATGATTCGATGAATTGAGTGAGATAGTCTTACATGTTGCATTATCATGATATTAGCATGATTATTTGGCTATATTGACTGCTTTAGGAGAGTATTGCGTGAAACACAAACCCAGCTATATATGTGTGTTTTTGAGCCTTCAAAGATTAATTCAGAGCAACCCATTATGCTCGGTGTTTATTCTTGTGTGACACGCATGGACTGAATATTTTCGAACTTGCTCTGTTATGCATGTCAATGGTTACTATGTGGAATTTTGTGTGCGAAAATGAGAAGGGCACTAGGATTGAGTCATTGACCTAAATATTTTCCTACCTTACGCATTTACCACTTAGTGAGCCCCTTTGAGCCTTATTTGACTTATTTGTTGATTTGGAGCCCAGATATTTAGTCTGATTGCCTCAAATTTAGCCTACACGACCCGTATCAACGTGTTAATTTATTGATATCGTGAAAGTGGCTTGTTGATAGAGAAGGAGCTAATCGTCGATGCATGTTAGTTGTGAACTCGTCCTATGATATGGATCTCTCGTCGTAATATTGCAGCAGACTAGAAACCTCTCCATTCAATAAGACGTACAAAAAAAAAAGAAAAGGAGGGGCTGGTTCTGAAAAAAAAAAGAAAAAAAAAGAAGAAAAAAAAAGAAAAAGAAGAAAAAAAAACGAGCGAGAAGAGCTAGAAAAGGAAAAAGGATGAGTCGAGTGAAAAATAGGCACGGCGTTAGAAATGCGAAATAAGTGGTGAGAAGAGCGATTCGATGATTGACACGTTCGATACTTTTAGCTCAGTTTTTCCTATATGACGCACCTTTCAAAACCCGAGCCCCATTACAACCCTTGATGAAAGACCCTTTGATTCGTCCATGACTTCTACTATGTGACTATGATGTGATATATTTGCAAGCATAGAGTAATATCTTTTCATATCGTGAATTGAGCGTCTTTATACAGATCCCTTTGAAAAACACTTCGAGCGACTTGAGCGACCCTTGTGAGAGTTGTGGATTGATGCATAGTACGATTCTAGAAATGTCTTTCATGCTATGATAAGATTGCGACATATTACGCATGCCTCTGTTTTGACAGATCGTTCATTAGTTGATTATTATCTCGACTTTATATGCTTTTACGTTTTCTGAGATGAACCAAGAGAATTTCATTGACTGATGTTTTATAATCCTAACTTGATTTGGTTTTATTTCGCTTTCATGATCGAGGACGATCCAAGCTAGTTTGGGGGTTGTTGATAAGTTAGGATTTCGCGCTATTTTTATGCCCCATAAAGCGTATTTCTGATCATTATTTATCGTAATATAATTGATTATCTTAAGTTTACGGTTATATTTTATATTGCGTAGATATTGGAGCAAAATGGACCGCAAGATGTGTTTTACATGGCCTTTAGTCAAATCTCTTCTCATTAAGAGCATTAGGCCCAAGTCATACTCCCAAGCCCAAGCAATTGTCCAAAATCAGCCCAAAATATCACATAGAAAGGCAACGTGGAGCATCATACAAGGAAAAGATTATGGGCACGGATTTCGAGGCTAGACCAAGTCAAATATTGCAAGACTTAGTAGTAAGCTTCACGTGAGACATAGAAGGAAAGAAAAAATCTAAACCAATATGTATCTCCAAGTAACGATTCGAATCCCGAAAAAAAAGATTGGACTTTGTGCTTTGGAGTCGGTGGTTTCTACTCTATTTATGGAAGCTTTGGGGCAGCTATTGGAGGAGACCGACAGCGAAAGCAAAAACAGCGAATAAAAATAACAGCGCCAAGAGCGAAGCTACAAAAATAAAAGAGCTGCGATAAAAGAGTCGTCGACTCTTGCGAAGGCGTTTCTTCCGTAAAGGCGAAGTTTATATTATTTCTCTATTATGTCTACGTTGAATATTTTGTGTTTTTATTTTATTAATATGCTAGCTTAGATTATTTTGTGATTGAGGCCGTATTAGGCCGGATTATGAATTCGTAATAATGCTATTCGTGTTTTATTTAATCGTATGAATTTAGTTACGTGTTCTATATTTGAGTTTAATGCTTGCATATGCCTGATCACCATGTGCATGATTTTTGATTGGTTTATGAGACTGAAAAAGTGATTAGACCGATTAGAATAATAAATATAGGACACCGCGGCGTAAAACCGACCAGAGATGGAATTCGGTTTCGTACGTGTGGTTTTCGAGACCTTAGGCGCCGAAAGCGTCTAAACTCGGGGAAATTCATAAAGCGGAAGGCGTGTGAAGTGATTGCAGTCTTATAGAAATATATAGATTGGTCATTATTGCATAGGGTCGCTAGTTACGTGAATAACGGGTAGCGCGTATATCAGGAATTTCTACCTTGACTAGTTTATATTGATTAAATAAATATTGATTGCATGAATACGTAGGATTAATCCGTGCCGAGTATGTGCCTTGATGACGTTCGTCGTTAATTGATTTTTATCTCATCTATTTTATTTGCGTCTATTTTATTATTTGCGTCTTTTATTTCTTTTAATTAAATCATCAAAATTATAAAAAGTCTCTTAGTCTAAATTAGAATTAGGTTTAATATCTTGGAATTAATCAAGCTGTCTTCGTGGATCGATACTCGGACTTCGTCCGTTTTACTACTTACACGACCTAGTACACTTGCTAGTATTTGAGCGTGTCAATCACGCGGCTCCTATCTCAGGACACGACGACCTAAGTCATGACAATCTAACGATCATGGAGGTTTCATACGTCGAAGGTCTCAGTCACATTCTCTTCATCATAGGTCAATTTTGCGACAGACGACTAAAAGTTCACTTCCATGCTGAGGGGTGCAACATTACTGATGAAGGTGGTAGGGAGCTTCTCACTGGAACAAGGAAGACGAATCTCTACACCATCAATTTGAAGACTACTCGACCTTCGTCTAAACTCTATCTCATGACAAAGAGCTCAATTTAACAAAGTGACCTTTGGCATCAAAGTCTGTCCCACCTCAACTTCAAAAGGATGAATAAAGTACATACTGACAAACTAGTTAATGGACTACCAGCCTTGAAGTATCACAAGGAAAACCTTTGCAGTTCTTGTGAAATTGAGAAAATGAAAAGAACATCACACAAGACAAAACTCATAGCTTCAACTTCTCGACCACTAGAACTACTACACATGGATCTGTGTGGACCCATGTGATAAGAACGGAAATCGAAAATCAACGGTGAAGCACCGTTGCCCAAATCAACGATAAACGTTGCCCAAAATCAACGATAAGATACCGTTGCCCAAAGCCTTTCGGCTAATAACCTTCTTTTTATTAATGATATGATAATTGTTACAGAAGGGTTGATGCCTATTTATAGACTCTACTACGATACTAATTAAGGATGTAATTCTAGAGGATCAATAATAATAATTGCTAGGAAATCCTAATAATTACTTAGAAGATCTCCATTTATTTATAGAAATATAATCTTAATAGTTAATGCTAAGATACCCTTCCTTCTGCTCACGAAAAGTGGGCTCAAGCCCGTCCCCGCCGTCAGTAAACCAATATGGGCCTCGGCCTATGCCCCGCTCTCTATCAATTCCATTCCCCTTCAAAACAACCTTGTCCTCAAGGTTGAAATCCGGAAACCGTCTCTGAAAGTAGCTCTTACTCATCCAAGTAGCATCACCCTCGGGCTGCCCTACCGCCTTAAATAGTTGCTTGTTTCTCACCCCATTTTTACGTTCCTTCCTCGATGCTAGCACCTCCTCGGGTTTCCACACCGACCCCATTGTCATCTCCAAATTTTTCGGCAATTCCGTCTCTATAGCATGACTTTCCACCACGTTCGGGCACATCGCGAGATCCCCTCGTAACTCCACTTGGTCGCCACCCCACTCGAAACTCATGGTTAGAGTTTCCCAATTCGTGCAAACTTCTCCCAGCGTGGCGAGCCATGCAACTCCCAGAATTACGTCAACCCCGCCCAAAGCGAACACATAACAGTCTACCTTAATAGCGCACCCCGAAAACGAGATAGGTAGCTGCTTACACACCCCTTCTGATTCATGTCTATGCCCGTCTCCTAACTGCACCATGAATTTGCCCGTCTCATCCGGGTTAAGTTGAAGTAAGGAAACCAAGTATGAGGAAATAAAATTGTGGTTTGAGCATCTATCAATCAATATCGTCACCGTGCGTCCTCCCACGATACCGCGTAACCTCATCGTACGAGGGCTGGAAATTCCGGCCATGGAATAAACCAGAAAATTACCACCTTCTTCATCTGAACACACTTGGTCTTTTTGAAGTTCTTCCTGCCCCGTCACCTCACAATACTCGTACTGTTGGAGATCAAACTCCTCGTCCTCCTCAGCCAACATCACTCTCAGTTGTTTGAACGGACAGTCATGCGTAGGTGTAAACGGTTTCTTACACTTAAAGCACAACCCCTTTGCTCTTAGGTCCTCTAATACCCTCGGTGGAAGTCGAGTGAATCTGGAGCGGGCAGTGGACTGCCCGGACATCCCTGAATTCGTTCCTAGTGAATGCGTGGCTGGTTTAGAGAAGCTCCCGGTCGAACCCCGTGCACTACCACCCACTGCTGTAGCATTACTCTCCCCGGGCAGCCTCGAAGAATTGCCCGAATTCATCCCCGAACCACTGAAAGTTTGACCATCTCGCCCTCCACTCTGAAAAGACAAATTATCCTCAATATCTCTTGCTAGTTCCATTGCCGTCTCCAAATCATTTGGGCGAAGCAGACGCAATGATCCCCGGATCGGACCCTTCAACCCATTCATGAAATAGCCCAAATAATGCGCATCGGATAGTCCTGGAACTTGACCCGCCAATTGGACGAATATGGAGATGTAATCCTCCACCGTGCCTGTTTGTCGGACTCCAGACAGTCGCTCAAACTTGCTACCCTTAAATCGCGTATCGAAGCGTGCCACCAACGCCTGCGTGAACTCGTCCCACAAAATTCCCGGCTTTCGCGCTTTCATCCATGTCAGCCAGTGCAGGGCAGATCCGTCCATGGCAACTCCAGCCGCCGCCACCTTCCTTCCCGACGGTGTGTTGTTCAATTCGAACTGTTGTTCGGCCCGTGCTATCCACCCAATCGGATCTGTTCCCTCAAACGTCGGCAACAGCGCCAACGTACCACCCCCGTGCACCTGATCGTCAGCGGGCGGCGTAACCTTGTCCGTGACGGACGTCTTCGTCTCATCCTCCGATGACTTCAGAATCACCTTTGACAACGCAGCCAAGGACGCCGTGATTTCGGCCAACTGCGTACCTTGTGCGTCCAGCTTTGCACCTTGTGCGTCGAGCTTCTCCCTCACGTCGGCTTGATCGATCTCTAACTTATCCAAACGATCGTTGTTTGATCTCGTCATTCCGGCGGGAACGGGATCCGGCAGGTCGGACCAATTGATAAGAACGGAAATCAAAAATCAACGGTGAAGCACCGTTGCCCAAATCAACGATAAACGTTGCCCAAAATCAACGATAAGATACCGTTGCCCAAAGCCTTTCGGCTAATAACCTTCTTTTTATTAATGATATGATAATTGTTACAGAAGGGTTGATGCCTATTTATAGACTCTACTACGATACTAATTAAGGATGTAATTCTAGAGGATCAATAATAATAATTGCTAGGAAATCCTAATAATTACTTAGAAGATCTCCATTTATTTATAGAAATATAATCTTAATAGTTAATGCTAAGATACCCTTCCTTCTGCTCACGAAAAGTGGGCTCAAGCCCGTCCCCGCCGTCAGTAAACCAATATGGGCCTCGGCCTATGCCCCGCTCTCTATCACCATGAGAGTACAAAGCATCAACGGACGAAAATACATTCTTGTGATCGTGGATGATTTCTCTCGATATACATGGAAAAGATTTCTTAGGACGAAAGATGAGACCCCAGATTTAATCATAGACTGTGAAGAAAACTCAAAACTCGCTTGAATGCAACGTTCAAGTGATCCGAACTGACAACGGCACCGAGTTCAAGAATCAAATGCTTGACAACTTCTACTCATCACTTGGAATCTCTCAGCAATTCTCAGCATCTAGGACACCATAATAGAATGGAGTCGTGGAAAGGAGGATTCTTAGTCTGGTTGAAGCAGCTCGCACAATGCTAATCCAGTCGAAACTTCGTCATTTTCTTTGGGCCGAAGCAGTCAACACAGCTTGTTTCACCCAAAACAGAACAAGTATTCACAAACGATTCGGGAAAACTCCATACGAGCTCATCAACAAAAGAATACCCAATATCGGATTTCTTTGGGTTTTTGGCTGCAAATGCTCGTTCTAAATGATAGAGAAGATCGAGGAAAATTTGATCCTAAAGCAGTCGAAGGAGTATTTATTTGATTCTGCTAAGTCCAAGGCATACAGAGTTTACCTACCACAAAGCGAACCGTCATAGAAAGTGCAAACGTGACGTTTGATGAAGCGCCATCTATCGCTTCTGGACAGATAAGTCCAGAACCCGGATTCATAAGAGTTTTGACAGATGATCAACACAGTTCTCCACTCGAGGAAAGACCATCTACTTCTCAGACATTCAATGAAGACGAGCTAGATCTCCTTTTCGAGCAATAATATCTATGTCCTCGTCAACAATTGAATCTTCCTTAAAACTATGACAATGGTAATACATCAGTACCATCTGTACACAATTCAACTGAGACTGACGAGATGACTTCAAGTACCAAACCTCAAGTTACCACTACCCCTCGGCCAGTTCACAAGTGAAGACTTAGAGACTACTCCGTCGGATAATTCAGACAACGAAGTTCAAACACCCATTGAGATCTCTAGTACCAACGAAACTGAAATGAGTGAGGAAACAAACAACGAAGAATCAACTTAATCGGTTCCCCACACAAGGCAATAGACAAGAGCTCACCCAACTTCCCAAATTATCGGAGATCCAAATCAAGGAATAAGCCCACGCTCTTCAACAATAAACGAGAATCTATATGCCTGTTTTCTAAGTCAAAACAAACCAAGTAAGATCGAAGATGCAGTAGCTGATCCAGACTGGATACAAGCCATGCAGGAATGAATCAATCAGTTTGAGCGACTCAAAGTGTGGAGATTATTCCCAAGACCACCGGACAAAACAATTATAGGAACAAAGTGGGTTTTCAAGAACAAAAGAGATGAAGATGGAATCGTCGTTCGGCCAAGGTTCGATTGGTGGCAAAGGGATACAATCAACAAGAAGGAATCGACTACAATGAAACCTTTGCCCCATTCCTCGAATCGAGGCCATTCGACTTTTTCTCGCTTATGCTGCCCACAAGAACTTCACTGTTTACCAGATGGACGTCAAGACAGCCTTCCTAAATGGGGTCTTGAAAGAAGAAGTCTACGTAGCACAACCTGCAATCTTTGTGAGCAAAACTCACCCTGACTATGTGTACTTCCTAGAGAAGGCTCTATATAGACTTAAACAAGCCCCGCGAGTAGACTTGCCCATTTTCAACCGTAACCGGCGGTTATGGAACCGCCGGTTACGGAACCGCAACCGGCACCAACCGTATGGTCCGGTTACGGGGCGGTTGGTCCGTTCCACCAACCGCCAACCGCCGGTTAGAAACCGCATGTTAGGAGGTTAACTGGCGGTTAGACCTTTTAAAAAAAAATCAAATGAGGAGGTTGAGCTCGTGGATGTGTGCGAGCAGATACTCAGCTATAGGTACAGTAGGGTTTTGTATACCATGGTTAAGTTTCCTCTTACAGTGAGGAGGTTGAGCTTGCTGTTAAGGTTAGGCACTTGGAGGTTAGGGAGAACCATTTGAAATGGATTGAAGAGGGGAACCTTCATTCTGCTGTGTTTAGGCCTGCCGAGAATTGTGTTCTGAGGTTGAGGTGAATGAAGATGGGGATCAGGTTACGAAAAAAAAGATATGGGATAAGGTTGGCTCGAAGCCCAATCAGCACATTTTCACGTGCCAAGGTACCCGTTTTCACATTTCCACGTGAACATTGCTCAATTAGAGTGCATTTGTCTCTATTATGTGACATTGCTCAATTATTGAACGTTGTGCTATATCTACATCATCTTTGACACTCCACTCATCTTTTCCCACAATAATCCCAATTATTTGAACCCCAATACCCTCACGTTCTACATTTGTCATAAAGTTTGACTATTTACCATATATGACTATAGTTATGATTTAATTGGGTATAGGTGAGATGAGTTCATTGTGGTCGAGAGATGAAGATGATGAGGAGACCAGAACTAGTCGTGTAAGAACAGAACAAATTTCGATAGGAGTAAGTATGTTTAAGGTTGTCTTTTTCTCATCGCAAGAATGATAATCGAGATTATTGTGTTACTCAAACCAGAATTTTAAAAAAAAATTGATTAACCGGCGGTTCAACCACCGGTCAACCGTAACCGGCAGTTAGTCAACCGCCGGTTAGGCTAATCGTACACCGGGGCGGCTAACCGTCAACCGCCCCCGGACAGTTAGACGCGGTTAGTCCTTCCGACTAACCGTCAACCGCCGGTTACCAACCGCCAGTTACGATTAACCGACGGTTGGGCATGTCTACCCACGAGCTTGGTGCGAGCCACTATCTATTTTTTTGATTAAGTTAGGGTTCACAATAGAGAAGATCGACACAACGCTCTTCATCAAAAGACATAAATAAGGAATTCTCATTGTTCAGATATATGTTGATGACATAACTTTTGGGTCCCTGTGCAAAGAATTTGGTGATCTAATGAAGACGAAGTTCGAAATGAGCATGATGGGAGAACGCAACTTCTTTCTTGGACTTCAAGTTAAACAACTTCTAGAACGCATCTTCATTTGTCAATCAAAATACATCCACGACATACTCAGAAGTACAACTTGGATAATTCTACTACGAAGAACACCCCCAATGCCTCCTTCCTGCAAGCTTGACTTGGACCGAGATGGAAAGCCGGTCCATCCAACCACATATCGAGGAATCATCGGATCACTCATGTATTTGACAGCTAGCAGACCTGACATCGTGTTCTCAACATTCCTACGTGCTCGCTTCCAAGCCAATCCAAAGGAGTCACACATGCTAGCTGTGAAAAGAATAATGAAGTATCTCAAAGGAACCCCAACACTTGGACTATGGTATTCTAAGAACTCAAATTTTCAATTACTTGGTTATACTGACCAGATTTTGCAGGATGTAAGATTGACAGGAAAATTACATCTGGAGGCCTACAATTCTTAGGTTACAAACTAGTAAGTTGGTCATCTAAGAAGCAAAACTGTGTTTCCACCTCCACTGCCGAGGCGGAGTACGTTGCTGCTCTCAAATCCCGTGGTTGCGAACACAACTACAGGAGTACGGGTTAGATATTAATAATATTCCTATATATAGCGACTCAAAGAGCGCCATTGCTATCACTTGTAACCCTGTTCACCATTCGTACAAAGAACTAGATCTTAGGTATCACTTTATAAAAGACCATGTGGAGAAGGGCAAATTGCCATGTACTTCGTAAATATTGAGATTCAGTTGGCTGACCTATCTACCAAGGCCTTAGATGAAACACGATTCCTTTTTCATGTATCTGAGTTGGACATGCTGAATCGCGAACCTTAGGCAATTTAACTCCACGGCGTCTTTTGTAAATTGTACATATTTGGTGTCTTACTTAGCAATCTCTTTCTAAACCTAGGGGAAGTTTCTTTGCAATTAAGGGGAGCTTGATAATATATATGCTTAAGCTGAGGGGGAGTTTTTGCAAGTCTTACTCTAATCTAGGGGGAGCTTTTGAACGATATGCACAAATTGAGGGGGAGTAGCTATTTTTCACGTACTGATCTTTAAACGATTTGCGAACCGTTCCAAAATATGAAAAACACTTTACAACGCGAAGACATAAAACACCCTCAAAATGCGAAAAACACTTTCACAACGCGAACTATGACAACTACATTATCAAAATACGTAAAATATTCTCAAAAACTAGTACGCCTTGTAAGGACCCAATACAGAATAGCCATTAAAGCAACGAACAAGCACAAAAGAAGCGAGAGCTCAAACGAGAGCCTTTTCCAAATTGCGCTCAAAATTACCCCTTAACTTTGCATGTTGCTCATTCTCTTAAGGGTTCAGTGCCGCGAAAGAAAGCGACGCTTTCTTTGTCGATTATCAGGTTTCACCTCACACAATCAATTTTGAAAAACCTGTCGATTTGATACTTAATTTTTTTTGGGCTAATTATAGATTCGTAGAACATTTCGCATATGGCAGCTTAGATTCTCTTAACTTCATCCTTAATCGATTTTTAGATCAAAAATTCCTAAGTTAGAAATTTTAAACTGTTAAAAAATTTTCCCTTTTGTCTCGTTCAAATTCGGGAACAAATTTCTCGGCGAATTTGCACAGTCCAAGCGTTTCCCAAAATTTTCCCTTTGTGTATAGCTCAACATCGCCTGCAGTTGCTCTCACCAAAATCGCCCGAATTGGCACGTCACTTCAACTTTTTCGGCGAATTTACACCGTTCCAAGTTTTCCCGAATTTCACGTTCAACCTATTTATCTCATTATCGCCCGAATTTCCCTTTCTTTCACATTTATCAACAAAACGTTTTCTACGAAACACTCTCGGCTTCGACACCGAACTTCGTCAAATCTGCTATCAACTTCCAGTTCTTGCTCAAATTTCATCTTTCCCGACAGCGTTTCAGAAAGAACATTTCGAAATCTGTCAAATTTCTTCTGTATATTCTGAAGATTTGCATAATTTAGGGTTTAAGGGTTGAATGCAATTGTAATTTCGCCCGAAATCACATTTCGCCCGAAATGGTCACTGGAGCTTGACAACGTAATTCGCCCGAAATTGCTCTAAATAACATTTCACCCGAAATTGCACTGAATAGCATTTCGTCCGAAATTTCCCGAGGATCATCCAATGCTCCTCCCGATCGTGAAGATTAAAATTTCCCGAGGATCATCCAATCATCCAATGCTCCGCCTGTCTCTTGATGAGATACCACAATATTGCGCCGATAGATTAAAATTGGCGGCAGCTTCGACGAGCCTGCCAAACGTACTCCCTTCCATAAACACTCTCAGCTCATCCTCGTTTAGACAATAGACGATCTTCTGGCTTGCTTCGCCGTAGCGTGACGTGAGATGTAACCGTCACTAATAGTCTCTGTCGCCTCCTGCAATTTGCTTATTCAATACAACCTAAAAATAAGAAATTGTAAGCTAATTAGATCGAATGAATTATGCTGCGGGAAAATTGCTTATAATTAGATCTGCTTCCACGCACGGGTCCCCTGCTATGCTGCGCGGTGACCCTGAGCGTACGTGCGGGTCCCGTACGCTTCATGCACGGGTCCCCAGCACCATCAAGCGGGACTCTTCGCTATGCTGCGCTGGGGACCCTTGCGTGCTGCGCGGGACTTGTGCTCTTATGTGCGGTACGACAGCACTTGCACGCAGGGGTCCACAGCACTAGCAAGCACGAGTCCCGTACTATGTTGCGAGGGTCCCCTGCTAGCATGCACGGGTCCCTGCGCTAGCACGCACGAGTCCCCAACGCAGCTTAGCACGGGTCTCTGCGCTAGCAAGCTCGGGTCCCCTGCTATGCTGCGTCGGTCTCCTGTTGTGCTTCGAGTGTCCCGAGCGAGACAAAGTACGGGTCCAATGCTGTGGACCCCCCCTGCGCTTGCCCCACGAGTCCCCTGCACTTCCACGCACGGATCCCTGGGCTTCAAAGCACGAGTCCCTATCGTTGCAAGCACGGGTACCCTGCGCTTCGAATTAGGATACCATGCGGCCTGAAATTGGGGTCCCGTGTGATGTAGACAACGTTCTTCATAAATTTAAAAAATTACCTTCACTTTTTTGGATCTCGCGTGAACTGCCATGGATTCGGAGCTTGAAACCGACTGTGAAGAAGGGCGTGAAGAGAGGAGAAATGCTTGATCGATTTTGCAAAGGTCCCGTGAAGTGAATTGGGTGCTTTATTTATTTACTTTTGCTTTTTCCAATTCTACAGTAAACCAATGAAAAGTTGTAATTTTCGTTAAATGTTGTTGATTGCCATTAAAGAAGGGTAAAATAGTCTTTTATGCAGAGTAAGTAAGGGTACATTGGTCTTTTTATCATTTAGGAGACTATTTTTTTAAAGTTGACTATGTCAAAGGCCATTTTTTTTTAAAATATTCCCTTTTTGTTCTACTAAATTTTTCATTTTGTCATTCCGTTGCCCATTACGTAGCTAAAAAACTTAGGTTTCGATGGTAAGGAACAAATACCTTCGACCTGCAATGGAATCTCTAATCCTCTGGGTATGCTATAATAAAATCCATCTTTAGTTTTCAAATTGAAATAACCAAATAAAATTTGACATTTATATTTAAACAAAAATAACGCAGTACACTTGTCTTAAATCAATACTAAATAATTTTACTCGTTAAAATAGTTTATGTCATGACTTTGACAATTGCAAAAAATCATCAAATTCGATAAGATAATAAGATAATAATTTTCGAAAATTCCATATCTAAATATTAGGTCGCGCTAAAACTATAAAGTAATATGTCACAAGTATTACAATTACAAATACTATGGGAATTTGCTAAAATACGAATATAAGTCATGCTATTATTTTAAATTAATAATTTTTAAAGTTTATCTTTTAATTGACAATATATCAATTTATTGATGTATTAATATGAGGTCTTTACACATAAGTACCTATTCGGATAAAAACTTGTATACCTTATCAGGATTTTTTTATATGTAGGTACCTAACAGAATAAATTTTTTGCACATAGGTACCCGATCCCCAAAAGTACACCATACAACATATTTGGGTACCCTATATCAACACATTTTGGAACCCTATATAACAGAAAATGGTACGACTTATGTTATATTTAGGTACGCCCTATGTAACACAGGTATGTCGTAGGTACGACGTACGCTATATTTAGGTGTACCCTATATCAACGTATTATGGTACGCTATATACACACAAGAAGGTACGGCATGACTAAAGAAACTTGTAAAAATTAAATCGGGTACCTATCTTTAAAATTTTCTGACATAGGTATCTATGTGTAAAAATTTTATCCAATTGGGTATTTTTCTATAGATTCACCTATTAATATTTCTCTAAATTAATAAAATTTTAAGATCCCAATTTGAAGATGTTTTACTGTTGGTTAGAGAAATATATCATATACTTGATTAATTAAAGAGATCGATCAGGTTCTAGTTGATAAAGAACGGGTCTTTTTAAAAAATTGCCTTTGACGCGGTCAAGTTTAAAAAAATAGCACTCTTGACTTTTTTTTTGGTCAATAGCACTCTTTTTAATTAACACTTAATCATCTTTTCGTAATCCCTTATTATTAATAAAAAAAGAAAAACAAAAATAAAATACAACGCCTGAAATGAATTAAAAGCTGCACGTCCATTTTGCAGCAGAAAGCATTCATTCCACTCCACCTCACCGAATTATTCTTCTTCTTCGTCCTCGTCCTTAAGAGAAATTCCCCGACCTCATATCGCGCTTCTTCACAGTCGAAGGAAACTGGAAAGTCCTCGGCGAACGAAAGATTCGAACCTCACGCTTCAGTGTAAGTATTTTTCCGGGTCGTATTTTGAATATAACCATCTAAATCTGTAACTCTCAGTCCTAAACCCTTCCAATGGGTTCTCAAAGCTTCGGAAATTCCGGTTTGGAAGGCCGAACATGTTCATTGTTTTTACTTCCAGTTGATCCGGGGACCCTGCTTGAAAGCAAAGCAGGCCACCCGCGCGTTCCGCGCGTTACAACGTGGGACCCCACATTAAAGCAGGAGTCCCGCACATTAGTGCGGCGAGTAAATCACGGGACCCGCACATAAATTCACGGGACCCGCCCATAAATTCACGGGCCCCGCGCATCAGTGCATTGTCCCCGCACATTAGTGCAGGCCCATTAGATCATGGGACCCGCGCGTAAATGCAGGGTACCTGCGCGTAAACACAGGGGACCCGCGCATGCTTCATGCAGTAGAGGTTGGGTCCCGTGCACAAGAGCTTGGGTCCCGCGCACTAGAGCTTGGGTCCCGTGTACTAGAGCTTGGTCCCGCGCTATATGTTATGGTTTTGGGAAGCTCTTACGGCGTTTTGCAAGCTATATAAGGCTTGGATTTATCAAACACACAGCATCTAACATTTTTAAAAAATAATCCCAGAAACAAAACAGGAAGAATGGTGACGGACGCCCAAATCGTCGCCCGCCTCCACGAAATCGTCCGTCACTCGGACCCCTGGACTACCACGGCCGCCGCCGTCCGCCGCCGTCTGGAGGCCGACCTCGGTGTCGACCTCTCCCAAAGGAGGGCGTGGATCGTGGCCGAGATCGACAGATTCCTAAACGGCGACGACGATGCTCTCGAGGTCGACGACGACGATGTTATGAGCGAAGTTATCGAAAGACAAGCACCCGAGGCTGTCCGAAACGACGACGACGAGGCTGAGAGCGAAGTGATCCAAGGCCCAGGTTGGATCGAGGTTGTCCGAAACAACGCTGTGCAGAAGGATGTCGACCAAGCTCCGGTTGGTGGAGAAGGGCGAGAAGGGTATAATAAATTATTTAATAATTTTATCAATCAAGATATGCTATTATTATTGATGTACGTGACCTTGACAATATAATTAGTACTGTATTTTAAATTAACTATGTTTTATAATGTAATATTTAGTTCCGTTAAAAAATATAGATAGTGCTATGGTATTTAATTTAATTTAATTAGGTTAGTTATGTAATCAACATAAAGGGGTATTACATTAAAGGGTTTTCAGGTTTAACTGCAAGTAACTGACCCGTGATGGAACAATAAAAGTTAAAAAGCATTTCAGAACCACCACTTTAACTTTCAATTCACTTCAATCGTTTTCTCCTGCACACAAAACGCCCTGCAAATCGTTTCTCTGCAAGTCCAACTATTCTCTGCAAGTAAAACCCAGTCCTAGAGCGTAAATCGACAATGGCAATCAACGCGAACACCGAGAAGGTATTTTCTCTACTCTGCGTCTTCTTCAATTTAACGCAGCAAACCCTAATTCGGTGCGGACCCGTGCTGATAAGCATAGGACCGTGCTTAGAATTGAACTGAACAGGCCCATTTTCACGGGACCCGCCCATAAAATGATGGCCCCAGCACGGGTCCACTGCGTATAAGCGTGGTACCCTGGTTATAACGAGCGGATTCCCTGGTCGCAGCGCGTGGGTCTCGTGACCTTGCGCCTGTGAAGAACAACACGGGACCCGCGCGCTACGATCAGGGGACCCGCACGTATAATCAAGGGACCCGCGCTTATAGCCAGGGGACCCTTGCCTAGTCCATCATCTTATGGGCGGGTCCCGTGAATATACGCAAAGGTCCCGTGAAAGTAGACACAGATCCCGTGAAGATACGCACAGGTCCCCTGCTCATGTGCAGGGGTCTCAGTCGCATCGGTGCTTGACTGTCAGCATATGCGATGCGGTCCCCTGGCCATATGTGCATAAGGGTTTTCGATTTTCAATATTCATATACCAAGTAATTGGCTAAACTGTGTTTTACGTATAAATTAGGTTGTGAAGACGCAGTTGGGCACAGAAGTTCCTGATTGTCGTCCTACAGTGACCTCGCTATACGGCGAGGCCAGCCAGTTGATAAGACAGTGCCTTAACGATGAGGAGTTGGCCCTATATTATGCCCACAGTCCGTTCGGCCGCCTTGTCATGGCCGAGCCGGACTTTAACCTCTCGATTCAGTTGCTGTGGTACCTTATCCAAAGGCAGACGGCGCTGCACACCCGCGAAGAGCTGTGGATGGTTGTTGAACCACTTCGATTTTCAAAATCGGAGTATTGCCTAATCACCGGCCTCAAGTTCGCAGCCGCGATACCGGCGGTGGACCGCGTCGAAGCATTCACGAGGAGGCATTTTGGCGCTAGTTCAACAATTCGCCTGTCGAACGTCAAGCAGGCGTTGGAGGCGATGTCTGGCGACGAGGAACGTGTGGACGAAGAGAAGCTCAAGTTGGCGGATGTCTACTTCGCCACCGCGGTGTTGCTGCCTCGAAGGTCCAAGAAGGACACCGTCGTGTCTTCCTGGGTCCTTCACCTCGCTGAAGACCGGTTTGCTTTCTCAGAGTATCCTTGGGGCAGCGAGGCTTTCAAGGAGGTCATGCGCGCTGTGAGGAAAAATCTACGGGAGAACCCACGGGAGTGGCTGATAAGTGGGTTCGTTCAGCCACTTCAGGTGATTTATTATTAAGCTTCTTTGCATACCTTGTTTTTACATATAAGTAATTGCTAATATTTATTGTGTTATTTGTATTCAGATACTAGCTTATGAGTGCATCTGGGGCATTGGAGACACCTATGCGTTGCGCAAAGAAGAAGATTTCACGCCACGCATGTGCACGTGGCGGACGAAGGATTGGGGTCGCAAGAATTGCCCGAAATTGAAGAGCATCGCAGAGGCCGCTGGCAAGTTACATGTACTAGCAGGGTTACTAGTGCCGTCAGCGGACGAGCTGGAGGCGGCGTACTATAGGGACAGCGTCTTCGACGTTGGGCCGGCACACGACCTATTCGATCGTGTGACCTTTCTACTCCTGCATGGAGTGGAGGTTAGGTGCTCCCGCGGCCACCGCCATCGCGGTGAGGGTTCTAGCCGGCAGAATTTGGTGCCTGAGACCATCGGCCAGATCGAGAGCAATGAGCGACGCGACACCGATATAATGTTGCATCACGGCCAAATCCCCGAACATCCGCACGAGCACGCCTTTCATGCAACACCGGAGACCCCACGATCAAGTGGTCAGGGTTCGCCTCGGGTCCACGCTTCGATGAATGGCAAAGTCGTGTGGACCAAAACTTCACCAACTTGTTTGGGCAATTCGACCAACTTGGCATGCAATTGCATCAGTTTCAAGAAGAAGAGGGTCGACGGTGGTCGACGAACGAGAGAAGGTGGGATGCGTACGGGGAACATTGGACGGAAATGCGATCGTGGGCCGACAGCCTCAGGGAGTTGGGGAACTCGGTTCAGGGTTTGGCGAGCAGATTTTATTACGGGTCTCGCACTCCGCCTACCGAAGCTCGTTATAGTAAGTTATTTATTTATACTTAATTTTTTAATTAGTTGCGCAGATTACTCAACAGTTACTATTTACGATGTAGATGTCGATGCAAACGAGTCTGCTGATGTAGATGTCGATGCAAACGAGTTTGGCGAAGGATTGCACGCTACACCGCCCGAGTTTGGTCAGTTTTTATACTTAATTTTTTAATTAGTTGCGTAGATTACTCAACAGTTACTATTTACGATGTAGATGTCGATCCAAACGAGTTTGCTAGTGGATCGCACGCTTCACAGCCCGAGTTTGGTGGTGGATTGCACGCTACACCGCCCGAGCTTGGTCAGTTTTTATACGTAAGGACGTGAAAAATAATTTATAGTTATTTTCGAATTTCTTGTATAGATTACGATGAGAGATGGAGGAACACATCGTACATGGGACCGGATGGCTATATTCCGAGCCAGGAGGCATGGGACGGTCACAGTCCGTCTGAATGGGCGCAAAATCGTTACGCTGGATATGTCGCACCGGCTCGGTCCGATGAAGAGAGACCGCCCGAGGGGGTCGACCCATCGTCGTGGAGGGGCGCTTATGGTCTCGGGGTTCACGAGGCAGCGACGGACATAGAGGCTCAAGAGGACCACGCTGATCAGTTGGAGACCATGGACGAGCATCCAGAGGACCACGCTCAGTTCGAGACGCACGCCGAGCTGCTACAGGACGTCCCTCAGTTGGAGACGCACGCCGAGGCTTCGGTTTCTGTCCAAGCGACCGACAAAGGAAAAGGCGTCGTCACAGAACAGACCCCTGAGCGGACGAAGAAGCCATCTTGGTACACCACGACGCCGTTCACCGATTTCCCCTCGACGAATACAGTCAAACCTCCAAAGCTTTCGGCGTTCGAGCGGCATATCCAGTTCAAGGCCCAAAACTTGTGGCCGAAAGTCGAAAGTCAGCTAAAAACGGCTTTGCAGATTACCGGCATGAAAGTCGAAGGGATCCTAGGACAACACGACCCTACATGGCTCCTGAACCTTGCGACTGAGGGTATTAAACTCGATGAGATGGTACGTATATAAATTTACCAAATACCTTTCGTCACCTTACTTGAATGTGTTGAAAACCGGTTTGCTTTTATTGCAGCATGTCGATGAATGCCTCGCTGGGATCGAACGCATGCAGAAATTTAGCAAATCGGTTGCGAGCAAAGTCGCGTACATGCCCCATACGATTAAGACGCTCGTCGACGAGCGAGGGGTGCTAAACCTAATCGGGAAGCCGTGTGGGAAAGGCTTCAAGAAATTGCTCCCGTTCGCGAGGGGGGAGGACGAAGATTGGAAATGCAGGTCGTGGGATCTAGCGACCAAAGTTGCCATCCCCATGCGTACGTCAGGCCGATGGGTGTTGTTCGTTGTTGATGTGCGGGAAAAGGAGTATACGATTTACGACTCCGATGCGCCTCCTGGCTTCGAGCTGCGCTTTATCGCCGACGACATCAACAAACTTCGGATCGTAATCCCGGCTATTTTCAAGGAACTGAAACTGATAAAACGCATGCCTAACAAGGGCACGAGCTGGTCGGCTAGGTGGTGTCGCGACTTCAGGAAACAAAATCAGTAAGTTTTCATGAATGATGCGTTTTATTACTTTGTCGTCGTGTTTAAAAATAAGTGTCTTTTTCGATATGATTTTCAGGGGAGAAGATGGCGTGGCGATGTTGCGGGCGGCAATGTCGCTTATGATGAAGAAGGACGACGTCTCCCGCCTCAATCAAACTCATATGACGGAGTTTAGAAAATACCTCGCATCTTCTATTTTCAATAATGATTGTGACACTTTTTAGTATACCCTTTTTTTTTATTAAAATTTGCGATGTTCACGAACTATTTCATGTGTTGTTGAATTTCTCCCTTGAATTTTAATTTTACTTGTTTGATTTGTGCATATCGTTTGGTGGATATGAATTTAGGGTTTAGAATTGTGAAAGATTGAGTTTCTCTGTGTTTTCCAACTTTTTGTCAGTGAGACTGATGTGTGATTTGACGTAAAAATAAAAAGAACTGAATTTTAAGTGATTTGAAATCTTTCTAGTTTTCTTCTGTTGTTGAATAAATGTTCTATGTGTTGTTTGTGATCTCTGTTTAATTTTAATTTTAGTTGTTTGATAGAAGTCATCTGCTTTACGTGTTTGATATCAATTTAGGGTTTAGAAATTGTGAGAGGTGATTTTGTCAGTGAGAGTGATGTGTGAGTTGACATAAAAATAACGCGAATGGCAGTGATTTGACATAACTTAACTGTTTTCATATTAAGTTTTCCGTGTTATCTATGAACGCTCCCTTAGCGGGTACCCTTAATACAAGCGCTGGACCCATGCTTATAACGCACAGGTCCCGTGACCTTTACGAGTGGGTCTTCTGCTTAAATCAAGCGACATTTCGAAGGGACCAGTCGGGACCCGGCAATGATATGCGGACAATTTTGACGGGACCACGACTGACCCGGACATCTCAGTGTGGGGACTATGCAATCATCGCGGGTCCCCTGTTTTGAAGAGTGGGTCCGCTGTTCAAACAATGTGGGTCCCATATGTTCATGTGCGATTTTTGCAATGTTAATTCATGGAAGTAAGCGATTAATTGAGCGTATTTATACTTTGTTTATCGTAGACTACAATATAAAGTCATCATAAAATAGCACAGAACAAAAAAATTGGAGGTAATCAAAAGAATTACGTTCACTTTATAAGATTGTTACAGCCTACATAAATCACAAACATGAGTATGTTTCTCGGTGTGCTCTCTTACTAGATTCACGTCAATGATCGTACGACTCGAAATACATGTTGTAAAATATATTTTCTTTTTTCTAAACTTGGAGTTAGATATTGTTAATCGAGTGGTTATTTAAATTTATTTGTTTTACGGACACTTAATTTTTTTTATTAATTTTTATCTTATTAACGAATTTAATAATATATTAGATTTTCACAACATTACAAGCAAATCGGGAATAAAATGTCAAGTCATCTGTCCTGTACATACTGTATAGTAACACTGCTCTGACATGTCACTTTTGACGAATAAATAGGGACACTGCTCTCACATGTCAGTTTTGACCTATAATTGAGCAATTATTGGTCCCACTCAATAAGCGAACATCACTAACCCTAATGTGCGGGTACCGTGTGGTAATCGGAAGGTCCCTGCCTTTAAGGTTTGAGTCCCATGCTCGTAACGCGCCCTCCCTGCGCGCAAGACTCATGGGACCCCGCATTACTATCACGGGACCCAAACCTTAATATCATGGGACCTTCATGTTATGGGAAGGGGACCCGGCGAGAACCGCAAAGATGCGCCGGGGTCTCATGCGCTCCGTGCGGGCTTCGCTGCATATGCGATGCGGACCCCTGCGCATCTGTGCATAAGGGTTTTCTATTTCCATATTCGTACCGTAATTTTCTAAAGGGGGCTACTATTCACACCCCCTCTTGAATAAAAAATACGATTTTAATCTTATAAATAAATATAATTCATATAAAAAAATATAACCCATACTAACGAATTTTTTAATTTTTTATTAATGACTATCTTATTAACGAATTTAATAATATTAGATTTTCGCCGGGGACAAAAAAGTGGAATCGGGAATCAAATGTCAAGTCATCTGTCTCTGATGAACTGTATAATGACACTGCTCTGACATGTCACTTCACCAATAAATGAAGCACTGCTACATGTCACTTTTCATCAATAATTGAACAATTATTGGACCCACTTAGTAAGCGAACGTGACCAATCCTAATGATTTGGGGTACCATGTGCTAATCGGCAGGTCCCCTCCCTTTAACGTTTGGGTCCGATGGGAGTAACGCGCCCCTCCCTGCGCGCAAGGAACATGGGACCAGCGCGATTTTTTCACGGGACCCAAACGTTGAAGACAGGGGACCCGGCGGGAACCACATTCATGCGCAGGGGTCTCATGCGCGTCCGTGCGGGATTCTCTGCATATGCGATGCGGTCCCCTGCGCATTTGTGCATAAGGGTTTTCTACTTCCATATTCACGCAAAAGCTCGCCTAACACAACCTTACATAACATAACACAAATGGCGACGTATAAGCCACTCTGAATACGAAAAGTACATATTACAACGTTATCTCCTACCAAATTCACCCGTCGAAGGAAACCTATTTTTCTGGGGTCGTCCACGTTGTGAACCAACACGAGGCGGCAACATGTCCATACAACTTTCAATGCGGTCCGTTACCGGGCGTATAGTACCTTCGTATGCCAGTTTCCAGAACTCCAATGTATAATAATCGTGCACTAATGAATATACCGGCACTTGGGCAGAACCACAAGCTGCAACCGCATGTGGACATGGGATACAATCGATGTCAAACATCATGCACGTGCACGTGCGCAGCCCCAAATCGACCACCTCGTTCACATGCTGCCCGTATACGTTATATGTTAGATGCCCGACTTCCGACACATGAAATTTTTGCGACTCGGTGAAATTCTCTCGTATGATCGACTCTACCTTCGGCGTAAACCTAGTCATGTTCGAGGCAATTGAAGCTTCCGCAGAGCGCCGATGCTTACTGAACCATGATGATGTTAGTCGCTGAATCGAGCCCAACAGTCCAATAATTGGAAGCTCTCTGTCCTTACGTAGAGCTGCATTTATAGACTCCGATCCGTTGGTCGTCATTATGTTGTATCTTGATCTAGGGCAATATGCTCGCGTCCACGTTTCCTTTGGGACTTCATTAAGATACCTCTGCACGTCCGCATATTTTCCGTCAAGCTGCCTAAAATGACGGTCGGACTCGCTCTTCGTGTAGGCAGTAGCGGCACGCCAAAAGATTGGACAAGCACCTTTCTTCTTCGTTCTCGTCTTCACGTTTTGTTCAATGTGCCACGCACAGAAACCAAGAAACGCGTTTGGGAAAATGGCCGGAACTGCATTCTTGATTCCCGGGTTCCGATCGGAAATTATTACGAGATCGTCGCCATCCGCAACAAAACGTCTTAATCTCGAGAGAAACCACGTCCATGGGTCGGTTCCCTCCGACCCGTCGGCAATACCCCATGCTAAAGGATATTGATGGAAATCGCCGTCTTGCGCAGTGGCAATCATCATGAGTCCCTTATACTTCCCCTTCAAAAAAGTGGCGTCGATAGAAACGACTTTCCTCATGAACGTAAAGCCGCTGACGCATGCTCCGTATGCCAAGAACATGTACTTGAACTGATTGTCTTCGTCCATCTCCCAATCAGTGATACTGCCCTCGTTGGCTTGCCTCACCGCATCTAAGTAAGACGGCAGTAAACCGTAGCAAGCGTCCCTGTTACCAACTAGTTCGTCGGTCGCAATTTGTTTTCCTCTCCAAGCCTTGTAGTATGAAACTTCTACTCCCCTGCTCTGCATCATCGACTGTATGGAACTGGGAGCGGGGATGTCTTTACCCTGAAATTTTCCAACAACGTGCTCGATACGAGCGACAAACTTCCCTGGCGATGTCTACGGCGTCGATGAGACACGCCGTACGTGTGCGTGTTGACGTACTTTCGGATTGAGAGAAAGGGGGAGTCCTTATCCTGTGCACCTCGTATGCGCCATTCGCAGTTCTCCTTCGCACATTTCACTACGTACAGGGTTTTGTTTGACCTATCCACTTGGAGTTCGAAGCATGCAGCGACAGTGATTTTAGTGATTTCGTCCTTCAATTCTTTCTTGCTACGGAATTCTTGTCCAACATATAGGGTCGAACCATCCGTAAACGAATAGGTACCATCGTCGGCCACATCAGTTGCGTCGTCGTGCACATCGATGTCAAAATCGTCATCATGTGCGTCATCATCATCATCATCATCATCATCATCATCATCATCATCATCATCATCATCATGCATTAAGGCACCTTCCTTGTTCTCATTTTCGTCGTCCCGTCCGACTTGCTCGTTCTCATTATCATATCCTTGGCCGCACATTCCGGAGTAATCGCCTACATAGCCACTGCTTTCATTACTTTTGTAAGGAGGGTTGTAAGATGTGCTGGGAAAACCCTCAAATGGTTGGATTTCGGCGTTTGTATCGCAATGCGCTATAAGGCCGACGTCGAAACCAGAGAAACATTATCATGAGGTTGATGTGGCGGTGACGCAATGATGGCTAATTCAAGTTCAACGTGAAGAGGTGGTCTTGATCGTGGGCAACCACCTCCAACGTACGCACGTACGCCGTAATCATTCTCGATGTAGATGGGGCGCACATAATTGTAGTCTATGCAAGGCATGTAGCTTATCCGTAGTTTGGTATTGTCGTTGCGTAACGACAATGCATTCAATATCTCGTTAGTGAGATCCACTAACGTGCATGACTCCTCGTCGACCAAGATTGATTGCCAACGGCAAGTTGGATGCGGAACCCAGTTCGACGTATTGTCCTCGCGAATTACCCACTTACCATCGACTTGAAAAACAATGCTGGTGATCGTCATGATTATCACCAAAAGTGATCGTACGATGGTGGAATGTATGCTTTCTGTACCAAAAAATGGTCGTGCATTATTTTAAAGGTTTATCAAGTCATATGGTGGGTAACGTGCTAAAGGGACCATAACTTGAAATCATGGGAAATGCACGTAAAATCAGGGGACCAAAACATTCTCAGGGGACCCGTGCTTATTGCGTTGGCGCTGATGGGACGCGTCCCGTATAGGTATGTATATGAACGGGTCGCTGTCCAATTTAGGGTTTGTCTTTAGTCGTACCAACAATTGAACAATTACTGAGTATTTGGTCAAAATATTTTCCTCAGTAACAAGTCAAATCACCCATCACGTTTCGTTTCATACAGAGAATCAATTATTCAATGATGGAAAAAGTTTTATCAAGTCATATGGTGAGATACGTGCTAAAGGGACCATAACTTGAAATCATGGGACCTGCACGTAAAATCAGGGGACCCGCAGGTAAAATCATGGGACCCGCGCATATTGCTGAGTATTTGGTCAAAATAATTCCCTCAGTAACAAGTCAAATCACCCATCACGTACTTTCGTTTCATACAGAGAATCAATGAAATTCAATAATATCAAAAAATTTTAGTTCCATAAACCTACAAACTACACCAAGTCCATTAAACCTACAAAGCCACTTACAATTAACACTTCCAAACTCAGCCAAACAAATCAATTCATACAGCTATGCGGGTCACGCAATATCCGTGCAGCCATAGTGGCTCGATACACTGAAATATCAATCTGCCGTTGATATTCATCAAACTCCGGCGTGTCAACCATAACCGTCTCCACCGTCAACGCCGCATCAACCCCGCAATCCAAGCTGCCAGCCTTCTGCTGGCGATTCATTTTATTATTCAACTTCGGCTTCGCACGATGTCGAACTTGAAATGCCAATATGCGGAAAGAAACTCCGCCTGCAAAATATAGCAAACACGAACATGTCACGAAATAAATAAAAATGATAGCAAACGGATTTCAGCTACTTACGAACACTCTCCCGGCGAATTGCACACCATGCGCGCCCAATGAATCATGAAGGACGAAGGTTTGCGTTGACGCGTCAAAAATAAGCACTGCCCAGTGGGCCCATGCGCAAACAGGAGAGATGATGTACTTGCATCGTAGCAATTCATCCTCCGTGAGACGCTCCAACCAGCTCCGACTGCTTCTCGACAATCCATTCACGAAGCTCTCCATATCATCCACCCGTACTTGCACCTTCCTATTCAACTTCTGCGCCTTCCTAAAGTGCTCGTCTTGCACGTAACTTGGAAAGACGAAGACGCGAGGATAATTGTCATTGTCCGCATAGATTCGCCTCAAGCAATCTAGATATGCGTCAAGACAATTGGACTTGAGCATATCACGGAAGAGCAACATGTAAAAGCCTTGGGCATCCACATCGCACATGTCACCTTCCCAAACCTTATCACTGCAAAAAAAGAAAAATTATTACGTGTTTATGTACTTATACTGAGGCTGTTCTCGAAAGAAAACATTTACCTAAATCTTGCCGCTTGAAGGTACATGTCAATGAGCACGCGATCGTGTTCATGAATCAGCTCACGCCCGGAGAAGTCCACTCGCCCGAGGTACTTCTTGCTCCACTTCTCATTTCCATCTGAGCCAGAATCCTCATCACTTAGATCAACAAATTCTACAGGCGCTTTGCCTCTTCTTCGAACTCCTCGGGCACTCGACGAAGCACCAACGTCTCCCGCCTCAACCACCTCCACAGGTGTGGGAAAATCTTCAACAGGTACGATCGCTAAATGATCGTCGTCGCCACGATCGCGGTGTACAGGGGAACACCTAACCTCCACTACCCGCGTGAGTAGGCCCGTCACACCGTCGAATATGTC
This sequence comes from Craterostigma plantagineum, assembly GCA_027422505.1. NCBI lineage: Eukaryota > Viridiplantae > Streptophyta > Magnoliopsida > Lamiales > Linderniaceae > Craterostigma > Craterostigma plantagineum. The sequence goes on along the minus strand of JAPQWV010000021.1, from coordinate 9,512,079 downwards.
GTGTGCCGCCCCAACGTCGAAAATGCTGTCCCTAAAGTACGCCGCCTCCAACTCTTCCGCTGACGGCACTAACAACCCTCGTACAAAACCGCCGTTGACGGCATCTGCGACCGTCCTAAGAGTCGGGCATGCTTTGCGACCCCAATTCTTCGTCGCCCACCTGAGCATGCGTGGCGTGAAATGTTCTTCCTTGCGAACCGCAAACTGGTATGCAACCCCCGGCATGCACTCGTATGCTACTATCTGAATACAAATAACGCAAAAAATCTTACAAACGTCCCTCAAAATATGGTATGCAAGAAGCTTAGTTATTATTCACCTGAAGTGGTTGTACGAACCCACTGATCAGCCAGTCCCGTGGCCTCTCCCGTAGATTTACCTTAACACTTCGTATCACCTCACGGAAAGCCACGGTGCCCCAAGGGTACTGGGAGAATGCAAATCGATCTTCGACCAGACTAAGGACCGTCGTACTGACGACGGTGTCCTTCTTCGACGGTCGAGGCATCAACACGGCGGTGGCGAAGTACACGTCCGCCAACTTCAGCTTCTCGAAGTCCACATCGTCCTCGTCGCCAGACAACCACTCCAACACACGCTTGACGTGCGACATGCGGACTTTTGAGCTGTTGCCAAAATGTCTTGCGGTGAATTGTGAGCCGCCGTTTACCGGCGGTAGCTCCGCTGCGAACTTCAGCCCGGTGATTAGGCAATAATCCGACTTTGAAAATCAGAGTGGTTTTCCGCCAAAAATCATCCACAGCTCTTCCCGGTTGTGCAGCATCGTCTGGTTCTGGATGAGGTACCACAGCAACTGGCCCGAGAGGTTAAAATCAGGCTCAGCCATAACAAGGCGGCCGAACGGACTCTCGTTCCTAAAAATCTCCCACTCGTGGTGGTTCAGACATTGTCTTATCAGCTCGCTGGCATCCGCGTATAACGAGCTCATTTTTACACTCAAACGGGGAACTTCGTCCACTGTGTCGAACTGCTTCTGCATCACAACCTAATTTATGCGTAAAACACATTTTAGCTAAATTACGTGGTGTGAAATAATTAAAACAGAAAACCCTTATGCATAGATGCGCAGGGGACCGCATCGCATATGCTGAGATTCAAGCACGGACGCGCATGAGACCCCTGCGCATCGGCGCGGTCCCAGCAAGGGTCCCCTGCGTATAAGCGCGGGTCCCCTGGTCATAGCGCGCGGGTCCCCTGCTTATAACGCGCGGGTCCCCCGAACTTGCGCACGTGCAGTGGCACAGGACCCGCCCGTTAAGGTAAGAGGACCCGAGCGTTTAAGCAGGGGAACCGTGCGTATAAGCGCGGGTCCCCTGCGTATAAACGCGGGTCTCCTGGGCGTAGCGCGCGGGTCCCCTGCTTATAACGCGCGGGTCCCCCGCTTGCGCACGCGCAGTGGCACAGGACCCGCCCGTTAAGGTAAGAGGACCTGAGCGTTTAAGCAGGGGAACCATGCGTATAAGCGCGGGTCCCCTGGTAATAGCGCGCCGGTCCCCTTCTTATAACGCGCGGGTCCCCCGAACTTGCGCGCGCGTGACCCATGTCCTATGCTTGCAAGCACGGGTCCTATGCTTGCAAGCACGGGTCCCGTGCTTGCAAGCACAGGTCCTATGCTTGCAAGCGCGAGTCCTATGCTACCAAGCTCTGTCCTATGCTTGCAAGCACGGGTCCGCACCAAATTAGGGTACGATGGGTCGTTCCCAGATCCCCTCTCGTGTTAAATTGGAGAAGACGAAGAGTAGAACACATACCTCCACGTTCGCGTTGAATGCCATTGTCGAATGAGTCGATTTGCAGAGAAGACGACGATTTGCAGTGCAGGGGCGGGAGAGCACACGCTTGTTCTTTTACTGGAAGTGAAAGTGGAGACGATTTGCAGTGCAGGGGCGGGAGACACGCTTGCTTTTTTTACTGGAAGTGAAAGTGGTTGCTTTTTTTACTTTTACCCCACTCTTCTATAACGGGTCTGATGTTTCATATTCGCTACAGTGTAACATGTAAACCCTTTAATTAATTTTATCGTTAAGTGTTGTTGAGGTTGTTGATTGACATTAAATAAGGGTAAAATAGTCTTTAGAGCAGAGTTAGTAAGGGTACAAAGGTAAAGTCCGATTTTGGGTGCTATTTTTTAAAAGATGACCAGCTCAAGGGCTATTTACTTAAAAAATCCGATAAAGAACACGGGGCTATTATTAAGGAACCAACTAGTTTTAGCTTCAACACTGTACCCACTTTCGTCAATGGCTCTGCAACGCTCTCTTAGTTTGAATAGCCGCCTTCTCAAATTCCCTCTAAGATCATTATGCACTGCCAACCCCAAATTAGTCAATTTCTCGCTGCTTTCCGATTCTGAATCCGACTCCGAAACCTCGCAACCCAAGAAGAAACCCGAAAATCTACCGCCGCCGTACAACCCATTCTCAAACAACTCCGCCGGCCGGGAAGCGCAAGTGGACCCCACTAACCTCCAGGAAGTCTTCGCCAACATTCGCTCCACCGATGGCCTCATGAACTACGCAGCCAAGATGTTCGACGGATTGTCCCAACAGGGACTCACCCACGAAGCGCTGGAAATGTTCTCCAAGATAAAAGACAGCTCCCAAATTCCCGACGTAATAGCCCACACGGCTGTGATCGAGGCTTACGTGGATGCGAAGAAGTCGAACGAAGCTTACCGAACATATCTGAGGATGCTTTCGAGTTGCGTTTCGCCTAATGCATATACATATAGCGTTGTGCTGAGGGGTTTGTGCGAAAGCGGCGATGCAAAGACGATGGTGAAGGAGGTGAGGAAGTGCGTGGGGGAGATGGCAAAGAGAAGGATCAAGATTGGCGCCGATGCTTGCGTGTCGATAGTGGAAGGGTATGTTGGCGTAGGGCTCAAAGATGAAGGAAAATAGATTCTCGCGATGGTGAGAGATAAAGGGTTGGGACCTTCTGAGGAGAAAGTTAGGGAAGCTTTCAAGGGTAAAAGAGGTGTGGCTCATCGTATGGTGATGGATGTTTTGTTTGGCAAATGAGTTAGTCTATGCTTGTGTTTGACTTATCTATTTGTGCTTTGGAGTTGGGACTCCTCTCGGCTTAGGCGGGAGGATTTTGTTTCGAATGGGTATTAGCCAGTTTGTAAGAGTCTTTTTTGCAATTTCGAAATACTTCATCCGATCTGCTCATATTTCCAACTTCACCGTTATCGTCTAGCCTTGGATTATTTCTTAAATTTTGGTATGACGGGGGGCAAAATTATCTTTCGGATCCATCCGAGCAAAACCGGATCAGATTGGGATGGAGAATCATTCTCACCATTCCGGAAACAAAATGTTGGGATGAGACGGAAAATGGGTCGGACAACTCTAATGGAGATTTCTTGTTCCTGTTCAGGCAAATTTGCCATAAGTTTTTGCTAATTAATTCTAACGTGTGAAATAGAAAACTTCAAGATCCTCGCACTGATCCAGTTCACTTATTCTGGAACCGCGTAAACTATATGAAGCACAAGTTATGGGGCTTAGGTATAGTCCATGAGATAATTACAAATTATATAACATAAGTTCTCATGTCTTTTTTGGTGTTTTTAACATTATCTCATCTGATGTTTAATGTCATGTTAGAAAATGGGTATTGTATTACCGAGGCAATAAGAACATACACTTACTACATCGAAATAGGCACTAATATATTGACTACTACGAATGCCATCGATGTCTATGATGGGATCATTCAGTATAGCACCCCGAAAAGTCTAGCCTCATTGAGTGTAACTTGGACCGGACAACTAGAAACATGAAGCTTTAATGAGTGAATTTCTCAACTACATCATTTATGGGAGCCAGGAGGTGTTGTAAGCAATGATGTATTCTAAACTTTGTGATGCATATAAATAGGCTTTGACCGTCCATTTAAAGTGATATTAAAATAGATATTCATTTCTTCATTTCATATCACCATATATCTATATTATATAACATATATATATACGGATAATCGAATATTTTATAACACGTCATCAGCACAGCCGCCCTCCGCCGTCGATATAAACCTAGATCCTGTATGAGTTTAATCGAGGTACGGTCTTCTTATTTTGTATTATGCTAATCGCATATAACTTGTAATCTAACAGAATATGTAATGAACGTATTATTTGTCACTACAGTCTGAGTAATTTCGTGGAATATCATCACTCAAAGTGACGAGAGGATCAGGTTTCGATTTTCCAAGGTGGTGTGTGGAACATGCCAAAAATGTTGAAGGATGATATTTGATAGGGGTGACCTTCGATCCAGCATTCCTCCTGACCTGACAACCCACAAAGAGCAGAGTAGGAGATCGGGTCTGAAGGAGGCAAGGACTAGGTACGAGGTTCGATAAGGACAAGGCATGAGGTGCGGCCAGAGGCGATGTACGAAGATGATATTTGGAGTAGCTAGGGAGATATCCTCGAGAGCTACGGAACTAGCTGTAAGAGCCAAGGGAAGCAATCGAGAGAGCTAAAGAAGCGTTCGGGAGACCTGACGGGGGGAAGCAATACCAAACCCTAGACGCACTTACAGTATAAATAAGGGTGATACAGGATAAGCCGTCAGACCACACACACTTAACACACCAAGAATACACAGACTTCTCTCCCTTCCTCTCTTAAACTTCTCTTTACCTTTTAGGACTTGGAATAACTTGTAAACATGAGGGAATGTGAGATTGAGTGTCTAGTATTCCTTGATTAATAGTGAACGGCGGCCCGTGGACGTAGGCTTCACCCAAATCCGAACCACGTAAATCTCTGTCCCTTTATATTTTTTGTCCTTCATATTTTCCACCATGATTTCATCCTTTTCGTCCCTCAACCTTTATTTCCCGGACCTAAATCTTATTGATCGGGGTCGTACACGCATTAAATGGCGCTGTCTGTGGGAAACGAAGTTTGGAACGTGAGATATGGAGGCGTGGCTTGGATTTAACGGCTGTTTTTGGAGGTTTTCTGGGCTGCTATTCTTGGGATGTCTTCAATGGCATTTCATCGAACACTTGCCGAGCAAAAGTTTGTCCCCCCCATACGCATGGCCACCGGCACCTTGGCCTCGCCGTCAGCGACCAGTTCACCACCCGAGCACGGTCGGCGAGGCGACAATGACCGCCCATTCAAATCTGCTGTCACAAGGGCGAAAAATGCTTCGAAGTGATCCTAGCCTAATGGAAACAACCGACGAAGCAACGCCCACTGTTCTAATCAAAGGTGCCCATATCTCTGACCCTGTACGTGGGTCGTCCACCGTTCATGTCCAGTCGTCGCCGGAGACGAAACGACCGTGAGGTTTATACCCCCACCTTCGTTTAGGATATCCAACCACAAACGTCGAATTGTTCTTCTGTAAAAATCCACTAAAGCTCGTCAAAAATACGTCCTTCGATTCCTCCTCCCAACTGTGGATTTCTACCGATTCAAGAAATCATTTAGGAATCGCTGAAATTGTGGAACTCGGTTTACCTTACATTTAAGATTCAGACATGGATGCAATGTTGAAAACCCACGAAAAGCTCGCTCCCAAACCATTCAACAATCAAACCCCGATTTCAGATCCCTTGAGGCCCAACCGCCGCGTCCATGGCCGTCGCACCTAGAGGGCGATTGTCGTGGTCGCCGCTCAGTCGCCGACGACGTCCTCGCCGGAGATTGCATTCCGGGACCGGATGGTAAGTTTTCTAACTTGGGGTGTCAAATGGAGTTTTAAAGATGATGAGGCTAATTCGGTTATTTCCCTTGGGACTAAATGCTGTCAAATCTGAAATTTGGGGGGCAAAAGGGAATTTAGATAATATTTGGGCGATGTAGCTATTTCTCCTAGGGTTTCTAATAGGCTTGGGCCCTTAAATCTATAGAATTATATTTTGGGTTATAGGATAAATTTAGTGCGTGGCTTAAATCAATCAAATATTTGGGCTCTTAGCCCTGTTGGACGTTAGAATATTTGGGGTGCTAGTATTTTTTATTGGGTTGCATGAATTATTTCTGTGGGGCCGCGAATTAATTGTTTTTAATTATTGGAATTATTTTAGTTAGTTCTCGAAAATAATTATTTTGGGGTATTGAGATTAATTATCATAGCTTGTTGGTATTAATTATTTTGGGTTGCTAAAATAATTTAAATGTGGGACTTTAGAGTCGGAGACTTGAATGAATTGGACTTGATTTATTTTATTAGGCTCTTAAATTAATTCTCTTGAACTAGAATAGTTGGGTTGCTGGAATTATTGTCATTGGGCCGCTGCCCCAGTAGGTCTCCATCTGGACTCCCAAAAGGTACAACCTAGGACAAGAAAATTGCAGGTGTAGTGTTGTCAGACTGACATGTCCTCTTTCTGACCAAAATGTCTCCCAACCAGCACACTCTACGTGTCCCTTGGTCGGCTATAAACAGTGTCTCGTCCTTCTGATACCGCGATGCAAGGATTAGCTGGGATTATGTACCTCCTCCGTATACTATATTTGACCTCCAGCTTTCCTACTTAGCTACCGCCCTCCAGCTTTCTCACTTAGCTACCTCTGGCCTCCAGCTCTCCTACTTAGCTAACCCATATCTCGAAATCTGACCTTTCTAGATCACCCATATCTCAAATACTGTGCTACGTGTTGGACGTAGTTATGTAGGCTTGTTTCTGACCTGCCATAATGCACCGTTTTGCTATGCAATTACTAAATATTATTTAATTATTAAATATCTTACGAAGCTCATGGCATCTCGTGCGTTGGAGTTGCTTGTGGTTGTGGCTTCGCAGATTTGGCAGGTAGGACGGTCCAGCTCTCGGCTGGAAACAGGAGACGATAAGCTCTGGCCTAGCTCAGGAGACGATAACAGGAGACGGTAAGTCTTCGGACTATAAAAACAAAGACCTTAAGCCTTGGCTCAGATCTAGGCTGGAAAATCCACCCAAGCCCCAGGTTACCCTGGGTTGAATACTTGTTGACTGCGCAAAAAAAAATACGCCCTTGTTGGCTGTGCGAATTCGCCTGCACGAAACGTGTCCAGGCCCCAGGTTACCCTGGATCAATGCCTGCTAAACCCGAATGGGGATACGCACTTGTTGGCTGCACGAATGCGCCTTCGCGAAACGCGCTTGCACGAAACATGTCCAGGCTCCAGGCTACCCTGGATCAATGCCTACTAAACCCAAACTGGCATACGCCCTTGTTGGCTGCGCGAAACGCGCCTGTGTGAAAACGCCCAGGGTCGAATACCTGTTGGCTCCACGAAAAAGTGCCTTTCGGTCCCGGCTATCCCGGGTAAACTTTGCTGGCCTTGGATTATGCCAAGAATGAAAGAGAGCTCCTAAGCCTCAATTCAACCCCATACAAAAGATAGAACCAGCCAACGCTGGCCTCAAAGAAGCCGGAAAGGTTCACCGGTACTCTACGGACCTGGAAAAAAAGCAAAAATGAGGGGTGTCAGATCTGGCCTATCCAAGAGTCTCCCAGGATTGAGGCTGGCAAATAAGGAGGCATACTTCCACTTACTTCGAATGCGCTGATAAACATCAGCACAATTCAAATTAGGGGAGTGGTGAGTGGTAGCAGTACAGGTCCCCACATAGACAGAAAGGCGGGCCACAAATACTTAAGGGAAGATGTTCCCTTAGGATGGAGATAAGCTCCTGGTAGAAAGCTTACCTAGTATCCTACAGACCTGGCGATGACGAGCTCCCAACCTATGAAAATGAAACCAAGGGGCGTTGGGTTAAGCTTATACGAATATCTCCCAGGTACATGTTTAAATACGCCAATAACCTTTAAGATGAAAGTGTTAGATGCGAATGCAGTAGCATGTTGGGAGGAAAGTGTAAAAGGCAGAAATGTTGCCCATAAGTAAACATCTAGGGTACTGTAATTTGCAGAGAAGGACCAGCGCGGGTACTCAAAGTGCAGCGTATAAGGGAAGGATTGAGGTCGGCCCATAAGGAGGCATACTCTTCGCTTACTTCGAATGTGCTGACAAGCATCAGCACAATTCGAAGTAGGAGGAGTGGAGAGTGGTAGTAGTATAGGTCAGGACATTAACATTAACATTAACATCAGCTACTTTAGTAGGCTCGTTTTGGCTTAAGAAGAAGCTAAAAAGACCGTGTTGATGTCGTGTCCTTACTCCGCTCGAAGGATCGCCAATTATCTGATCAACCGGGTGAGCTCTAGTCCACTTGCACTCATGTGGCAAAGCTGAAGATAAAGCATCAGCCATTTCTGGGTCTAGATTTTCAATGATCTCCGATTGTTCATTTGTATGGGGAAGTTCCATATCTGCACTGGCAGGGAGCGACTCTGATGATTCTTCCTCAACACCCACGGTAGGTTCTTCAATGTGTTGTGGCAAATCTGAATCCGGTGAGGTAGGGACTATTAAAGAACTTGGTACATAGGCCTCGTCGGGTATAGTATTGACGTGAGGGGTTCAAAGAGGGAATCCAAATCTTCTAACACAAGTCTTAGTGCTTCGTCTGGCGTTGATTTCTGGGTTGTTGCCATCTTCTGTTGGTTTTGTGCCAACACACCAGTGAATACGGGTTCTGAGATGTTGTCTTCAGAAGCCGACGGGTTAAGCACGGGTCCTGAACTGGTTTGTTCAGAAGCCATCTCGTTCACTTCCTGAAAAGTGACGTTATAGCTTTCCATGATCGTGCGGTTGGACTTTATGTATACTCGGTATGCTTTTGAGGTTGAAGAATACCCGACGAAAGTTGCTTCGAATGCTTTAGGGTCGAACTTTGCACGTTGCTCTCTGTCGTTCGCCATAAAGCAATTGCACCCGAAGACTTTAAAGAATGAGATGTTGGGTACTCTCTTATTGACAATCTCGTACGGAGTCTTGTTGAATCGTTTGTGAACCACCGTCCTGTTTTGGGTAAAACAGGCGGTATTTACTGCTTCAGCCCAAAGAAAGTGTAGAAGGACGGAGTAGATCAGAATTGTACGAGTGGCTTCCACTAGGGTTCTGTTTCTCCTTTCAACGACCCCATTTTGTTGAGGTGTTTTTGCGGTTGAGAATTGTTGACTAATTCCAAGTGTATGATAAAATGCACTGAGATATTTATTCTTGAACTTAGTGCCATTGTCTGCTCGAATAACTTGAATAGTCTGTTGCAGCAGATCTGAGTAGTGTTCACAAAGTTGATAATCAAGTCCCCTGTCTCATCTTTGGTTTGGAGGAACTTTGTCCAAGTATAGCGAGAGAAGTCATCGACGATAACTAGCACGTGCTTGCGTCCATTGATACTCTGTGTCTGCATTGTCCCACAGAGTTCCATGTGGATTAGTTCCAATGGGCGAGAGGTAGATGCAATTTGCTTGAGATGATGAGATGCTCGCTTCATTTTTCCTAATTGACATGCCGAACATTGATGCTCCTTTTGTAGTAGTATAGTTGGAAGACCGTGAACCAACTTTTTTGTTGAAAGGCGTTGGAGAGCTTTCATATTCAGATGAGACATTTGTTGATGCCATAAGCTGTTTCTCAGTACGACAGTCTGAGAAATGAGGCATACAGCTGTCGAGGGCCGCACGGACGTCTGATTGATCGTGTAAAGATTCGATTTCCGAAGTCCGTAGAGGAGTTCCGTGTCCTGAGTATCCAAAATTCTGCACCGGTCAGCATGAAAGACCACTTGAAATCCTTTATCACATAATTGGCCTATGCTGAACAAGTTATGGCGGAGGCCTTCGATATAAGAGACATATTTTATCGTCAGATTTTCCAAAATAATATCCCCGCATCCAAGAATGGGAGCTGAATCATTGTTTTCGAATTTGCCGTTTGGTCGGTCTTTGTAGTTGCTCAGTACCTCTTGACTTCCAGAGTCGAGGTACCACACATGACGAATCTGTAAAAACACGTTAGAGAGCTTTAGGTACCCACTTAAGCATGAGTCCTCTCAGATTAGCAGATATAGTTTTTCGTTCAGATATGATTCCTAAATTTTTACTTGAGAGAGTTTTAATATCCCATTTCACTTTCGGAGAAGTGGGTTTGGGTTTTGCCTCAGGTGACTTGGCCTTTTCGGCTTTTGTCGTCCTAGGCGGAGATTTAGGAACCCATTTGGGTTGAAACTTACAGGGAAGGTTAATTTCAGCTCGTACAAATGCTTTGATAGGCTTGATCAAGGAAAAAATCTTTTCTTTTGATAATCTCCTAAGGTGCTTGGGGGACTCAATCTTTACGGGATACCTTAGGTGAGAATAGGCATGTACAGTGCCATAGGCTTTCTTTATGACTGGATCTTGTTTCCTACGGATCTTCCTTGTGGCATTTGTTTCAGAATGATTATGTTTAACTTGTGAAGTAGAGCCTATTTCGTAGTTATTGCTTCTAAAAGTAATAGGCTGAAGTGAACAAGTAGAAGCAACTATTTGAAGCGAAGAAATGGCTCTTTTATCTCTGCGAGTGTCATTTATTTGTACAAAAGGAGTAACATTCTTAGACATACTCAAGTCTACTAGCTCCTTCTTAAGACTAGACACTCTCGCCTTTGGTTCTAGTGCTTGTTCTACGCTCCCTGTAGACGTAGGTAAACTAGATTTAGTCTTAGCACTTTTAACAGAATTATTAATGCACTTTTGATCTTTCGAAGGCGATTTTTCATTTTTCACGGTTTTCATAATAGCGTGTGAGGTAGTTTGGGAGGATGAGGAAGTTTTGAGATTTTTCATCTCTTTTAAGAACTTTTTCTTTTCAGCTTCGAAATTCTCTCTTTCTTTATTTATTTTGCTTGGGATTCCTCTGTCTGTTTTATTATAGGAGGTACGTAGAGAGAATTTTTATAATTAACGTCTTTGACTTCCTCGTAGTGTGTTTGAGAGTCCGGAGGTAGAGCTTGAACTAAATCACAAACAGGTGTTAAAGATGGTTCATATTTTTGTCTCTTTCATTTAGTTCTTTGTAGTCAAAGGGGATTTCAGGCCCATGTGAGGCTTTTCTTATGGATGAATCGAAAGTATTTTGATATGTCGATTACGTATAATCTCTAAGAGAGGTTAACGCTAAACCCATGTTCTTAATATCATATATTTCTTTCTTCCGTAAAACACGTCGATTAGTGAAACCTAGGCCTTCTTTACGATTATAGAAATCTGTATCCCTGGGCTGGTTTAAAAATATTGTCTGTTCAGAGTGTCCCCTACACGTAAGAAGATCTTCTAATTTCTTAATTTTCGCATATAACTTCTTACGTTCCTCACCTAGGAGAGCATAATTATTTTCTACCGTCAGTTTAGCGGCTTGACAGGCATCTAGTTCTTTACTAAGCTCACTAACCTTAGTATTAGTTTTTACATGAGCTTCTAAGTTAGTGATCTTAGTGGTAGCTTCAGTTAACCTACAATTTAGGGTGCTTTCTCATTGAGATTCCTAACCAAGCAATTGTAGTTATTTGCTAGCCTATCTTCTAATTCCTTAATCTTTTCGCTATGTATCCTATCTGAGGTTGACTAGTCTCTCTAGAATGTAGGCTCTTAGTAAGTTCTTCTATTTTAGCACTAGAGCTTCTAAGTTCTGATTCGAGACTATCTATCTTCTCCTGAGACCTCGAAAGTTTATCCTCTACTTCCTTAATACTTTTCTGCTCATGTTTCATGTTAGCATATTGTTTTTGATATGATTCTAACATGGTCAATACTGTGGAAGAAGAGACTACCTCTTGTGATGGGATGGATACATCGTCATCGTCCGTCTGGTTTGAAGTTTCGGCATCCAGGGTGTCATCCAAGCGGGCCATGAGGACTAAATTCTCCTCTTCGGAGTTGGACGTGTCTTCGAGCCAGTGGCCCTGCTCTGCTATAAGGGCTACTCCAGCTTCCTTTTGCTTTGAAAGTTGTGTAGAATATCATTTGTAATTGTGCTTGATTTCATTAGTCGTCCTTGTAATTAGGGGCTTTACTTGTATTAGTCTTTAGATTAAGGACTAGTTCGATATTTATACCAAGATTGTTGGTATAAATACTTGTAAATGAGAGCTGAATAGAGAAAGTTTAGAGAATTGATCCGAATGGCTTGCAAATCGATTTCTAGAGAGAAACAACAGTAACTTTCACACTCTAATTGAATTCTCTCTTTTGTTCTTATTTTGAGTTTTTCGATCGAATTCAATTGACATCTAAACGATCGAATTGCTATGGTTTCTAGTCTAGGATCGTAGAGTTGTTAATCTGAGGACCTAACAATTGGTATCAGAGCAGATTCGTTCTGTTTTGAATCGAAAATTGTTAGAATCGAATCGAAAATCATTTTTTTAATACTGTTCATCGAAGAACAGTTTGGCGCGAAACCTGTTTTCGATCCAAATAGCTTAATTTTGTGCGTATTTGACTTGAATTTGATGTTTCAGTGCTATATTAAGTGATAAACGTTCATTGTGACTAGATCAGTAGCAGTTTGAACTCCGAATTTAGATTAACTTGATTCTGGAATTTTACCGTTGACGAAGAACATGATGAACACGTTCTGATTTTGATCAAATTCGATATATTTTGCTTCATATCGTGTTTAATTGTTTGTTCGTGCGTGATTAGTACTTGATTGCGAGCGATTACCTGAAATTTCACTGTCTAATTCCTTGTTTTTGCTCGAATTTGTGTTAATCGTATTCTGTGAATTTTTCTCGATTGCCCTAATTTTTCTCGCTAGGGTTTGCGATCGGATTAGTTTCTCGATCGAAAAACTTGGCGCGAAAATTTTTCTGGGTCAGAATACGAAGTCAGCGCTAGAATCGTCATTAGCAAAAACGATTTTAGTTAGAAATATTTCTCGAGCACTATACAGCGAAAAACTTTTTCGAGAGAGACCAATTTTGACTTTGCATGCGTAACAACTTTCACTCGAAAAACTTTTTCAGTCAAACCTTTTAACGTTTGACCAGGCGAAAATCATTTATACGCGAGAAACTTTTCTAATCAACGGATTTATTTTGACTTGTCGAGAAACTTACTAACGTACTGTTTCTTTACGATCGAAGTAAATTCACGATCAAGAAATTTTTCTCGACCGAATGATTTTGAGCAAGTTTTCTCGCTCGTAAAATATCTTGCTGGCAAAATTCCACAAGAACAGTAAATACATTCTATATCGACGAAATTAATTTCGATCAAACTTCAAAGATTGAATCGAAAATAATTATCGATCTAATTTTCGAATCAAACGCTACTAACTAATTTTGTCACTTGTGAAGCACTTTACATCATTTTCATCCTTCAAAACAACCAACGAAGATCCTTCAACAACTCGAACACTACAATACAAACATGGATGCGTACTCACTCGGAAATGACAATCGTCCGCCGATCTTGCAAAGAGACGAATACACAGTGTGGAGAAGCCGCTTCCTGAATTTCATAGCACTAAAGGATCAAGCCGAAAATCTACTGCAGTCCCTTGAAGAGGGACCGGCACAGTTCTGGGTTCATGTACTCGGGGACGAAACAGCTACTCCAGTAATTCCAGGTTCTAGGTGACTAAAGGAGCCTAGAGAATACTCTCTGGAGGAAAGAGCTCGAGCCGAGGCTGATCTAGTAGCCATGAATACCCTTATGCAGGGGATCCCCAACGATATATACAGACAAATCGACAGCCTTTCATCGGCTAAGGGGGTGTGGGATGAGCTGCATAGGATGATGCAAAGGACGGAAGTTGGCATAAAGGCCAAGAAGGCGAACATTCTCACTGCATACGAATCCTTCAAAGCTAAGCCGGAGGAGAGCCTATACGAAATCTACCAACGATACCTCACTCTTCTCAACGAGATGAGGAAGATAGAAATAACAAAGACAAACATGGAAACAAACATTAGATTTCTATCTCTCTACCCACGTAATGGAAGAATATCCACACAAATACGACAAAATAAAGATCTCGAAGAGTTGGATGTCCATGCCATGTTCGATAATCTAGCTCAACATGAGGATGATATCCGAGAGATTATCAAAGAGCAGAATGGCAAACAAACCGATGACACGGTTGCCTTAGTCTCGGAGAAGAGGAACACAAGATCAAGAAAAGAAAAGATCATTAGGCCACCTTCATCATCGGAGTCGGAAGATGAATCGGACTGCGACATAGAGCCGAACTTGAAAGCCCTTGGAAAGCAGTTAGCTCTCATTGGACAAATGATGAGCAAGAAGTACTTCAAGAAGAAGTCTTCAACCTCAGCCAACAGACTTCGGACTACAAGCTCCAAGAACAAAGAACGTGCCCCGGAGAGTTCTGAGATCAAGAACCCCAAAGAGACTAACAAATGCTTTAATTGTGGCAAAGCAGGTCACTTGCCAGAGAGTGCACTCTCCCGAAGAAGAGAGATGCAAACTACTACTCCAGGAAGCTTCAATTGACAAAACAGAAAGAAGCTGGAGTAGCTCTCATGGCCAAGCAGGACCAATGGCTCGAGGACACGTCGAGCTCCGAAGAAGAGAACTTAGCCCTCATGGCTCGTCTCGGCAACGAAATGGACGCCGAAACATCCACTCGTACGGACGACGACAACGCATCCACGTCTTCAAATGAGGTAGTCTCTCAATCCACATTATTGACCATGTTAGATTCGTATAAATTAGCATACACTAACATGAAACGTGAGCAGAAAAGTATTAAGGAAGGAGATTAAACTTGAGAGAGCTCAGGAGAAGATAAATAGTCTCGAGTCAGACCTTAGAAGCTCTAGTGCAAAAATAGAAGAACTTACTAAGAGCTTACATTGTAGAGAGACTAGTCAACCTCCTTTAGGACAGCATAGTGATAAGGTCAAAGAATTAGAAGACAGGCTAGCAAATAACTACAATTGTTTGGTTAGGCATCTCAACGAGAAGGCTACCTTAAATTGTAGGATAACCAAAACTACTTCTAAGATCACTGACTTAGAAACTCAATTAGAAATATCTATCGCTAAGGTTAGTGCGCTTAGTAAGGATCTAGACGCCTGTCAAGCCGCCAAAGCAACGGTAGAAAATAATTATGCTCTCCTAAGTGAGGAACGCAGGAAGTTGTGTGCAAAAATTAAAAAATTAGATGATCTTCTTACGCGTAGGGGACACTCTGAACAGACGATATTCTTAAACAAGCCCAAGGATATAGAGTTTTATAATCCAATAGAAGGCATAGGTTACACTAACCCACGTATTTTACGAAAGAAAGAAATGTATGACATTAAGAACATGGGTTTAGCTGCAACCTCTCTTAGGAACATTACGGAATCGACGTACGAAAATGCGTTTGATTCATCCATCAAACAAGCCTCACATGAGCCTGAGATCCCCTTTGACTACAATGAACTAATTGAAAAGGACAAAAATAGGAAACCTACTCTAACACCTGTCAGCGAATTAGCTCAAGTTCTACCTCCGGACTCTAGAGAATACCACGAGGAAGTCAAAAAGGTCAATTATCAAAATTCTCTCTACAAACCCCCTATCATAAAACAGATAGAGGAGTCACAGGCGAAACTAGACAAAGAAAGAGAGAATTTCGAAGCTGAAAAGAAAAAATTCTATAAGGAGATGGAAAATCTCAAGACTTCCTCGTCCTCTCAAACTACCTCACACGCTATCATAAAAAGCGTGAAAATAGAAAAAACGCCTACGAAAGAACAAAAGAGCATTAATAATTCTGTTAAAAGTGCTAAGACTAATTTTACTTTACCTACGTCCACAGGGAGTGTAGAGCCAGCACCGACTACGAAGGCGAGAGTGTCTAGTCCTAAAATAAAGAAGGAACGAGTAGATTTAAATGTTTCTGAACATGTTATTCCTTCTGTCAAAATAAAAGACACTCGTAGTAATAAAAGAGCCATTTCTACGTTCAAAATAATTGCTTCTACGTGCTCACTTCAGCCTATCACCTATAGAAGTGAAAATCCCAAAATATGCTCTACATCGAAAATTACTACTAATCATTCTGAAACAAATGCCAAAAGGAAAAATCGTAGGAAACAAGATCCAGCCATAAAGAAAGCTTATGGCGCCGTACATGACTATACTCACCTAAGGTATCTCGTAGAAATTAAATCCCCCAAGCACCTTAGAAGACTATCACAAGAAAAGATCTTTTCCTCAGTCAAACCTTCCAAGGCATTTGTACGAGCTGAAATTAACCTTCCCTGTAAGGTTCAACCCAAATAGGTTCCTAAATCTCCGCCTAGGACGACAAAAGGGCCAAGTCTCCTACAGAGGCAAAACCCAAACTCACTTCTCCAAAAGTGCAATGGGTTATTAAGACTCTTCCAAAAGTAGATTTAGGAGCCATATCTGAACCCAAAATTAAATCTGCTAATCTGAGAGGACCCATGATTAAGTGGGTACCTAAAGCTCTCTAAATTGTGTTTGCAGATCCATCATGTGTGGTACCTCGACTCTGGTTGCTCCACACACATGACAGGTAAACAAGAGCTGCTAAGCAACTACAAAGACCGACCAAATGGCAAAGTCAGATTTGGGAACAACGATTCAGCCCCAATTCTAGGACTTGGGGATATCATTTTGAAGAATCTGACCATCAAAGATGTCTCATACGTCGAAGGCCTCCGCCATAACTTGTTCAGCATAGGCCAATTCTGTGACAAAGGCTTCCAGGTGGTCTTCCATGCTGACCGGTGCAGAATTTTGGATAGTCAGGACACAGAACTCCTTCAAGGACTTCGGAAATCCAATCTTTACAAGATCAACCTGACGTCCGTGCGTCCCTCGACAACTCTCATTTCTCAGATTGATATACGGAGGAACAGCCTATGGCATCAACGACAGTCTCATCTAAACATGAAAGCTCTCCAACGTCTTTCTACGAAAAAGTTGGTCCACGGTCTTCCAACCATACAACTACAAAGGGAGCATCATTGTTCGGCATGTCGCCTAGGAAAAATGAAGCGAGCATCTCATCCCGTCAAGCAAATTGCGTCTACTTCTCGACCATTGGAACTAATTCACATGGATCTCTGTGGTCCGATTCAGACTCAGAGTATCAATGGAACAAAGTATGTCCTAGTGATTGTAGATGACTATTCTCGCTACACGTGGACAAAGTTCCTCCGAACGAAAGATGAGACCGGTGACTTGATAATCAATTTTGTGAACACAACTCAAAATCTGCTGCAACAGACTATTCAAGTTGTTCGAACAGACAACGACACTGAGTTAAAAAACAACCACCTCAGTGAGTTTTATCTAAAACGTGGAATAAGTCAACAATTTTCAGCCGCCAAAACACTTCAGCAAAATGGGGTCGTCGAAAGGAAAAATCGAACACTAGTGGAAGCCGCTCGTACAATGCTGATCCAGTCAGGACTTCCACACTTTCTATGGGCTGAAGCAGTCAATACCGCTTGTTTTACTCAAACAGGACGGTGGTTCACAAACGGTTCAACAAGACTCCGTACGAGATTGTGAATAATAGAGTTCCCAATCTCTCTTTCTTTAAAGTCTTCGGGTGCAAGTGCTTTGTGGCGAACGACCGAGAACAACGTGCAAAGTTCGACCCTAATGCATTCGAAGCTACATTTGTCGGGTATTTTTCAACTTCAAAAGCGTACCGAGTATACATCAAGTCCAACCGTACTATTAGGGAAAGCTATAATGTCACTTTTTACGAAGTGGCAGAGATGGCTTCTGGTCAACTCAGTCCAGGACCCGTGCCTAACCCGATGGTTCCTGCTCAAATCAGTTCAGGACCCGTGCTCAACCCGATGGCTTCTGAAGACAACATTTCAGAACCCGTAATCACTGGTGTGTTGGCACAAAACCAACAGAAGATGGCAACAACATCAAATTCAATGTCAGACGAAGCAACGAGACTTGCAATAGACGATTTGGATTCTCTCTTCGAACCTGTATATCGGTCATGCACCGCTGCACCTACAGTGGATTCTCCACCGTTCGAGACCGACGTACCAAGTTCATCTCACATCTCTACCCCACCCGATTCAGATTTGTCACAGAATACCGAAGAACCTACAGTGGTCCTCGAGGAAGTATCATCAGAGACGATCGATCCAAGTGCAGAATTGGAACTTCCTCAGACAAATGATCAATCGGAGACTATAGGCAATCTAGATCTACAGATGGCTGACGCATCTGCTATAGCCTTGCCTCATGAGCGCAAGTGGACTAGAGGTCACCCGGTCGATCAGATAATTGGCGATCCTTCGGATGGTGTGAGGACACGTCGTCAACACAGTCTTTTCAGTTGCTTCCTGAGCCGAAACGAGCCTACCAAAGTAGCTGACGCACTTCGAGACCCGGATTGGGCAAGTGCAATGCAAGAGGAAATCAATCAAATCGAACGTCTTCAAGTGTGGACCTTAGTACCCCGTCCACATGGGAAAACAATGGTCGGAACTAAATGGGTTTTCAAGAAGAAGAAAAATGAAGATGGTGAAGTGATCCGGAACAAAGCAAGGCTAGTAGCTAAGGGATACAATCAACAGGAAGGCATCGACTACGACGAGACTTATGCTCCTGTTGCCCGTATCGAAGCTATCCGCCTCCTGCTGGCTTATGCGGCTCACAAAGACTTCAAAGTCTATCAGATGGATGTTAAAACCGCTTTTCTCAACGGCGTGTTAAAAGAAGAAGTCTACGTCGCTCAGCCGGAAGGTTTCATTGATGAAGAACATTCTGATCACGTCTATCGTTTGGACAAAGCTCTCTATGGACTAAAAGAAGCCCCACGTGCTTGGTACGAAGTCTTGAGTGATTTCCTCGTGAAGTCTGGATTCATACTAGGAACGATAGACACAACCCTCTTCATTAAATGGCATGACAAAGATCTGATGGTCGTCCAAGTATACGTCGACGACATCATCTTCGGATCAACAAATCCTTGGCTCTGCAAGAAGTTTGGAGATCTCATGAAGAGCAAATTCGAAATGAGTCACATGGGAGAGATGCAATTTTTCTTAGGCCTTCAGGTCAGGCAGCTCAATGATGGAATTTTCATCAGTCAAACAAAATACATCAAGGATATTCTGAAGAAGTTTCATCAAGATCAGAGCAAGCCTCTCAGCATCCTATGTCACCAAGCTGCAAGTTGGATGCCGATCCCTCTGGTAAATCGATCGACATCACACTGTATCGCAGTATCATTGGATCTCTTCTCTACCTCACTTCGAGCCGGCCGAATATCATGTTTGCCACCTGCTTGTGTGCCCGTTTTCAAGATGAACCCAAAGACTCCCATATGCTCGCGGTCAAAAGAATTCTTCGCTACCTTAAGGGCACCTCTACCCTTGGCCTATGGTATCCAAAGGGTACGAATTTCAAACTTATCGGCTAACGCTGACTATGCAGGTTGCCGAATGGACAGGAAAAGCACGTCCGGTGGCGCTCAATTTCTAGGCGAAAAGCTGGTCTGCTGGTCATCCAAAAAGCAGAACTGTGTGTCCACTTCGACTGCAGAAGCAGAATACGTAGCTGCCGCCAGCTGTTGCTCACAGATGCTGTGGATGCGGACACAGCTTCGCGACTATGGGTACAATCTAACTAATATACCCATATATAGTGATAGTCAGAGTGCAATTGCCATTACTTGCAATCCTGTTCATCATTCACGCACCAAACACATAGACATTAGATATCATTTTATCAAAGATCACGTAGAAAAAGGCACGATAGAGATGTACTTTGTGAACACGGAGTTTCAACTAGCCGACATTTTCACCAAGGCCTTGGATGAGAAACGATTCCAATTCCTTGTCGGAAAATTAGGCATGCTGAATCTTCTGTAATACGTGCATTACCTGATCTTCTGTGCTATCACATGCTCTATTCTATGTGTTTTCTATGCTTATTTGTCCTTATCTTGCGTGATAAAAATAAAAATAAAAATATATATATATAATATAATGGGGTATGACGAAATCCTTTAGGATGCTTTGATCTAAAGTCACCAAGAATTTTACCCCGACATGCAATCGATTTAATTGCTTAAATTTCGTCAGTCTAAGTCGCATTCTTGTGTCTAAAAGGTCAGTTGATTGTTCCACTAGACACAAAGTCACTCTACATGCGTGAGGATTCAAGTCTTGTTCCTTTTTTCCTTTCTTTGGATCTACTTCTCGGGTGAGTCACACATCAATTACTTATCTTACCTAGTAATTCTTGGTGTCATACTCATCTTGCGTTAGATCGTTAGGAAAATGATAAGGGAGTTTAGGATATTCCTAATTTGGCATTATATAAATTCCCCCACGCTTGCCCTTAGTCATCCACTTTGAGCCTTCTCCGACGTCCTTTTCTTCATTTGAAACCCATTTTCAGCCTTCAACCGAATTCTATATTCTTTGAATGGTTGTTCAAACGAGAAAAGGAGGGGGAGATAACAAAAGAAAAGTAGGATGATGACAAAAGAAGGCATTGCTCAACGCGCAAAAACCAAAGGAACCGGCCTTCCGACTACCTTGTAGAAAGTGGCATGGTTCCTGCTGCGAACTTCTCCAACGATAATCTCGTACGCTCGTCAGAACAGCTGGAAGAGGAGCACCACGAAGTGAACTTCTCCAACGTTAATCCGGTCTTATATCGGGAAACGAGAAGAGGAGCGCAGCCTCGGGCACGAATACCATAACCGTGAACTTTTCTGAATAGATAATCTCTGAAACCTCTATAGGGACTAAGAGAAGAGGAGCACGGTATCTGCCCGAGAACCAACAAGGAGAACTTCACCGACGATAATCTCCTATAGCCTCGTGGAGAAGCGGAGCTTCAGCTTGAGCATAGCATAACAAGGGATAGTTCTTAAAAGAAAAGGTGGGATAATTGATTGAAAAACAGAAAGACGCCGAAAGAAAGGAAACGGACCTAGAAATGAAGATGACGAAGAGATAAGCTCACTTTCCTCTAAATTTCTTCCCTTCTAAGTTCTAGCCAAACTAAAACCTTTACACCCCTTTGATTCCAATCGACGGTCTCTCGCTTGGGTGAAATGATTAAACACGCCTCGATCACAGGTAAATTGACTTGAAAATGCTTGTGTTGACTTGAGTGATAAAAATATAAAAATCCCAAGATAGAAATTATTGAGAGCAAGAGCGAACCGAGTGAGAGTTTTCGAAATGGAGCAGTCTATGAACTTAGGACTTTAGTTTGATGACAAGACTTGATGGCATTTTCTCTTTCAAATGTCTCGTAAAATTTTACGCTTGACGATTGATCAAAGCAAAATAATCTGACCCATACTATAATAATAGTAAAATAAGAAAAAAAAATAAATATATATAATAAACTTTTTATATATATATATAGGTAAATATTAATAAAAAATATATATGAAAAATGAAAATAAAAAAATTTAAACTCATATACTTCGCACATTTTGACATGAAATGTTATGTTTCATATGCGTTGAATTGAATAAATGCGAATTTTTTTGTGTGCATCGCACATTCTAAATGCAATTTTAGATTGCATTGGTACTGAATTGTTTAAATGCGATAAGTTTTTCTATGCTCTAACCCTCACACAATATTTTAAAGTACATGTTTTCGGGGACCATGTATATGCACTTACTTGGTAGATTTGTGTGTTATATGCTCGTGACTTGAATTGATTTAATATGCTTGCATAATTAGTCAATTCTTGCGCATTATTTGAGGGGGAGCAAATATAAAAATCGTGGATTAGCTCCAAATATTCTCGACGTTTTTCTCTAAGTGTTTCAGATTCCTTCAAACAAAATTACGGAGTGAGACGTCGACACTACAAAGAGAGGAGCTAGGCACAAGACCAAATATTTCAAAGATAAAATTGCCAAAAATAATTGTTGATTAACTCCATTATTACTAATGTTTATCTCTAAGTGGTACAGATTTTAAACTTCTGCCAGGGGAGGTAGACGTTACTACACGGAAAATACAGGGAGTTAATTTCATTTATTTTAATTACTAAGGGGGAGCCTTACAATGGGTTTTTTTTGAAATAGGGGTCAATCTGAAATTCTTTAGAAGACTATCGCGAAACTGGATATTAGAATTAATTCGCAATCTAAAGTTTCTCGATCGTAAACAGTGTTGGAAACGATTTTGATTGGCCGCGATAATTTGCGATCGAAAAATTTGAATTGAGAAGCAATTTTCGAATCAAAAGTTTCTCGAGCGCAAATAGTAATGGGCCTGATCCATTTAATCGCAAAACGTCTTATCGCAAACCCAACATTGAGTTACAACGAGTTATTAAAAGTTCACTTTTTGTCAGTCGAAAAACTTTTTCTCACGCAACCCTAATCGAAAGAAATTCTCTCACGCAAAACTTTCTCAGACGATACAAAATTCTTCAAAAAATCTTCTAATTTTCACTTCAAATCGTCTGATTAAGGTAGAAATTCGATTCGGTTAACGATTGCGAATCTTATAACTTGATTTGCATTTACATTTTGTAGTTTTTCGCATGTTTAGTTAAGATCTTTCGACTGTTCTTCAAAATCATTTAAACGTATACTGCTTCACTAAATTTAGGCATGCTTCTTGGATTTTCTAAGTTAAATGCCTGTTGTTTAGATAGATTCGATGTTTTTGATGAAACAGATAGCGTAAATCGTAGGAAAATTTCCATCTGTGATGATAAATGAGTTTCGATGAAACTAGATATTTTGAAGTTTTGAAGCTGTCGAAGAACTTTGTCGATCGCAAATTATCTTAATTGGATTTCAATTCAATCGAGATACTATTTGTGTCGATTTAGTTTTCGATCGCAAAATTTTGATTTAAGTCATCACGAAAAGATTTTGACCGATAAACTTACCATCGCAAATCCAATTATAATTTTCTGCGAGCGAAAAACTTATGCACTGAATAGATGATAAGAATGTAAAAACACATTATATTTGAGCACGTACTATTTCGATTTATAACATATATCGTGCTAATTCTATCTTATTTCATGTTTGATCTCAAAACAACAGTAAAGAGAAGATAATGACTTTGGATGTGCTTATGTGGACAGAAAAATCGTCTAAGGAGCAACTAAGAGATAAGAAGGAAATAAAAGAAAATGAAAATAACTAAGGAGCTTGTGGCAAGATATCATACACGCACAAATTGTGTGGGTGGAGCCTACAACATATCAATCATTGATATAACAAGAACGAAGCAGCACATATTAAATAAAAGCTTGAGCGGATAACATCGCTTTCAAGGAGGAGTCATCAACTCTCGAGCAGAAGAAAATCACACACGCGCGCGGCTCAATGAAGAAAAAATTACACAGAGAATCATCTTATGGCTGCTTGGTTTGAGTTTGTCGTTGAAAAATATTGCTGGATGATAATGAAAGAAAGATGATGGATCGGTGAAGAAAGTTTGCTATATAAAGGGGCAATTGTTACTCAACGAAAAAAAAAAGAGAAGAGAGTTGTAGTGTTTTGGCACTGTTATTTTCATTTTCTGCTTTCATTTCTTGTTTTATCTCTACTTTACATTAAGAGCGTAGCAGAGAGTTTTAGCGAGGGAGAAGAAATTAAGCAGAGATTTCGAGTGTTGCTATGCCGTAGCTGATAAGGAATTCGGTTTCTGTATTCAATCTTTTCCTTTCGTCAATCAGCTACTATTTCCTATATTATATTCAAGTCTCTTCATTAGTGATAGTTTAATCATCATTTAGTCAAGAACTACTTCCTTTCAAGTTCTGTTATTCACGTTAATTACAAGTTTGGTTACACAAGTGAATCAAGCCAATAGCTTGCGGCTTTTTGCATTATCGACGAAGTTCAAAACCGGGTAAAAATCACACGGCTGTAAGTTATATTTTCTACATCTGTTCAAATATGCCAATTAATTTCATAAACGCTTCTAGTAATATGTTTACCGGCAAATTCCTTCGACTATTATTCAGTTTCGATATTTTAGTTTTCTTTTCGTTCGTTAGTGCGCCCAAGACCAACAAGAAAACCCCCCTTTATTATTAATATTAATATTATTTTAAATATTATTATTAGTAATATTATTAGTAGCAATACTATTATTAATATCATTGATATTATTATTATAATATTATATTCATTATTTTTATATTTATTATCGAGTTCGAAATTAGAAGTAAATCAACCATTTTCCCTGTGGAGACGATCCCTACTGTCGCTATACTAATATTTAGGGATTAAGGTGATTAATTTATTTTTGGCCGTTACGCGACCAAATTTTGGCGCCGTTGTAGGGAAAGGTGGTGTCTATTGATTTACTTCTATTTTTAATTCGATTTTTTTTGTTCTAGTTTATGCCCCGATCTTCTCGAACAGGTATATTAATATTCGATCCGGAAATCGAGAGGACCGCGAGGGCGAATCGAAAGGCAAAAAGACAAAAAAATTCGACTATATCAATTTCTAGCACGGAATCCGAACAGGAATTTTCAACAAGCGACATGGAGGAAACCGAACAGCAATTGCCACTCCGTCTTACGTTGTGCGACGCCGGATGTTAATCAACGGCCGCTTTGCATTGAATTTCCTATTCTTCAAACACCTTTTGAGTTAAAATCGGGTTTAATCCACTTACTTCCTACCTTTCGTGGTAACGCAGGAGAGGATCCGCACAAGCACTTGAAGGAGTTTCACATGGTTTGCTCAACCATGAAGCCAAACGGGGTCACAGAAGATCAGATTAGCCTTCGTGCATTCCCTTTCTCCTTGGCGGACCATGCTAAATATTGGCTATACTACTTGCCATCGGGTTCAATTACTACATGGGCCGAACTCAAAAAGCAGTTCCTTGCAAAATTTTTCCCTGCATCTCGTGCCGCGAACATTCGTAAGGAAATCTACGGGATTCGACAATGGACGGGAGAGACTCTGCACGAATATTGGGAGTGATTCAAGCGACTTTGTGCAAGCCGCCCATATCACCAAATTTCAGAGTTAGCGCTTATCCAATATTTCTATGAAGGATTGCTACCCATGGAGAGAAACATGATTGACGCAGCAAGTGGAGGAGCGTTGGTCGATAAAACGGCAGACGAAGCACGTCGGCTGATCTCAAGCATGGCTACAAATGCATAACAATTTGGAACACGTCAAGATGTAGGCCAACAAAGGATGGGCGAGGTAAGTACTACTTCATTTTAGCAAAAATTAGATTCACTAACATCTCTTGTGGAAAAACTTGTGATTGGAAAAACGAGTCAGGTAAAGGCTTGTGGCATATGTACATTTGCTGGACATGCAACAGCGAATTGTCCTTCACTTCAGTTTGATCTTAGCGAGCAAGCCAATGCAATTGGAGGATACACAGGACCATCTCAGAGACGCTATGATCCATACTCAAGTCAATACAATCCCGGATGGCGTGACCACCCAAATCTGAGTTACGGAAATCGACCGCCAGGTTTCACGCAGCAAGCACCAAGGCCACCAAATCCTCCACAACAAGCCGCACCATCAAAACCAGGTATGTCTTTGGAGGATATTGTTAAGAATTTAGCAACTAGTACTGCCACTTTTCAACAGGAAACTCGATCAAGCATTAACGAAACACGCTCGAGCATGCACAATTTAGAAAGGCAAGTGTCTCAACTCGCAGCACAAATGAGTCAAATGTCAGAACGAGAAAGGAAAACTACCGGCCAAAGGTGAGATCAACCCAAGAGAGAATGTGAGTGTTATGACTCTTCGCAACGTGAAAGAGATCGGCCAGCCTAATCATGACGAAGTTTCCATAAAATCCCCAGGAGAAGATAAGACTAAAGACCATGCAAAGAAGGGAAGTAATGATTCTGTTTTCGATAAACCTAGTATTGTTATTCCTCCACCTTTTCCTGGAAGGTTCGCTAGGGTGAAACAAGAAGAAGAAGAAAAGAGCATAATGGAGACCTTCAGCAAAGTTGAGATCAATATTCCACTGTTGGATGCTATCAAGCAAATCCCACGCTACGCAAAATTTTTAAAGGAAATGTGCTCGAACAAAAGGAAACACAAAGCCGAAGGAAAAATCCTAGTAAGTGATAATGTTTCCGCTGCTCTTCAACGAAAACTTCCCCAAAAATGTAAGGACCCATGTATGTTTGCTATCTCGGTTACTATAGGGACACGAAAAATAAATAATGCCATGTTAGACTTAGGAGCGTCAATCAATGTTATGCCATTATCATTGTTTAATGAGATGAGTATGGGACCTCTTAAGTGCACCGATATATGCATTCAATTAGCAAATAGGTCCATTATTTATCCCGAAGGATTGGTTGAAGACGTGTTGGTAAAATGTGATAAATTTATTTTTCCTGCTGATTTTTATATAGTAGACATGGGTAATGAGCATGCAATTGATTCTGCTGTTATTTTATTAGGTCGATCATTCATGAAAACCGCTAAAACAAAGATAGACGTTGATTCAGGAACTCTTACTTTTGAGTTTGATGGGGAAAAAATTACTATGAATGTATTTGATGCTATGAAATATTCTGATGAACCCGAATCCGTTAGTATGATTGATGCATTTGATTCAGGAACTCTTCACTAACGACACCCTCGATTTTGTGATTAAGAGTAGCAAAACAGAAAAAGATTTGCACTTTGAAGTGAATGAAGATATCAGAGGCGCACTGATGATGTTACACGCACATCCGGAAGTTCACGATCAATCAGGTAAGAACACTTTTACGGTACCTATTTCTAACACAAAAATTGTTCCTTCTATAGAGCAGGCACCTACATTGGAGTTGAAGGATCTACCAAAACATCTCAAGTGTTGCTATTTGGGGGATGAAGAAACATTGCCAGTCATTATTGCAAATGACTTGACCGCCATCCAAGAGGAGAAACTGATACGCGTTTTAAAGGAATACAAGAGTGCTATAGGATGGACTTTGGCCGACATCAAAGGGATCAGTCCCTCGATATGCATGCACAGGATCCTACTTGAGTCAGATTCTAAGCCGATACGGGAGCCACAACGCAAACTCAATCCGGCCATGAAAGAGGTAGTTATGAAAGAAATTATTAAATTATTAGATATGGGGATAATATTTCCAATATCAGACAGCCAATGGGTAAGTCCAGTTCATGTAGTTCCTAAAAAATCTGGTTTCTCACTTGTGAAAAATGATAAAAATGAATTGGTACCAATGAGATTACTGACGGGTTGGCGCATGTGCATTGATTTTCGTAAGTTAAATGCGGCTACCCGAAAGGATCATTTTCCACTACCCTTCATTGATCAGATGCTAGAAAGACTGGCAGGTAAGTATTTCTTTTGTTTTCTCGATGGATTTTCCGGTTATTATCAAATTGTCGTGGCACCCGAAGATCAAGAGAAAACTACTTTCACATGTCCCTTTGGCACATTTGCATATCGTCGCATTCCTTTTGGTTTATGTAATGCTCCTGGTACATTTCAACGATGCATGATCAGCATATTTCTGATTTAATAGAAACATGCATTGAAATATTCATGGATGATTTTACTGTTTATGGAGACTCGTTTGATCATTGCCTTGGTAATCTAGTAGAAGTACTCAAGCGATGCATTGATAAAAATCTTGTGCTTAACTATGAAAAATGCCATTTTATGGTTAAAGAAGGAATAGTTCTAGGTCACGTAGTTTCATCTCGAGGAATTGAGGTAGACAAGGCTAAGGTAGATTTGATATCTAATTTGCCATACCCCACTAATGTTCGAGAAATTCGAAGCTTTCTTGGTCATGCAGGTTTTTCCAGGAGATTTATTAAGGATTGCTCGAAAATCGCTCAACCGATGTCAAGACTACTTCAGAATGACGTACCGTTCAATTTTGGGGACGAGTGCAAGGAGGCGTTTAATAAGTTAAAGCTATTACTAACTACTGCACCGATAATCCAACCCCCGAATTGGGAGCTGCCGTTCGAGCTCATGTGTGATGCAAGTAAATACGCCGTTGGGGCTGTGCTTGGACAAAAAGACGGACGAAAAAGCCACGTCATTTATTATGCGTCAAAAACTCTCGATTCGGCACAATGCAACTATACCACAACTGAAAAAGAGTGTTAGGATATTTAGTGATTGTGTCAATAGTTTAAGTCTTGGGATTTATATTGTAATTATCCTTTAGCTTGGGCTTTGGACTAGAATGTAATTACTTAATTTTTGGTGTTTGGGGCCTTAATATACCTAGGGTTAATGTGGTATATAAGGTGTTACCAACACCATTTGAAAGCTAATCAAAGATCAAAAGGCTAAACCAAGTTTTCACACACTACACACACTACAAGGTGAGAAAGTCTCCCTTTTCATTCCATCAAAGCCTCTTTGATTCCTTGTTTGGTGCATTCGGGACCAACAAGTGGTATCAGAGCAAACGTGGATCGATCTGCATTGATTTGAATCCAGTTTCGTTCGATTCCAAGAAAGATCAAAGGTGTTTTTGGATAAAAAATCACTTTCGGGCATTTTGAACTCGTTTTGGGGTATTTTTGCTTTGTCTTTGTGTTTAAAACCTACCCCCAGATCGATTCTATGCCTAAGATGTTTTTAAAACACTTTTGGATCAGTTTTAACGAGTTTTGAGCAAGATTGAAGCAAAAACTTTTCTGTTTTTGGTCGATTTGACCTATTTCTTGTTGTTTTTAGCTCACAAATCGGTCGATTATGTGTTTAGGGAAGAATTTCTGAAGTTTAGGATCAAGTTTGAGCGATTTTGGTTGAGATTTGAGCGAGAACGGGACGATTTTCTGGCAAAACGCGTGAAAGCAATGGAACAGTACTTAGCTCGTTCTTGACCGTGAAATTTTGTGCTTAATCGTTCAAGTCCGCGAAATTTCCATATCCGCAAAAGTTGATCCCGAGAATTTATCTTCAAAACCACGAAACTTTTACTTACTGCATTTTTTTTCGCAACTGCCTACTTTCAAAACCGAGAATCTTTAAACTGCGAAACTTTCACTTACACTGCATTTTTTCGCAACTGCCTACTTTCAAAACCAAGAATCTTTAAACCGCGAAACTTTCACTTACACTGCATTTTTTCGCAACTGCCTTCTTCAAAAATCCGAGAAACTTTCATCTGCGAAATTTGCTTACACTTCATAATCCGAGAAATTCCATATCAAAGAAAGCTTGTTCCGCGAATTTTCTGAGCCGCGAATTTTTTTTTTTTTGCCGAGAACTTTCGAAATTCTTATATCCAAAGAAACTTTATATGCGAAAAATTTCATGTTAAGAATTTATTCAAACTGCGAAGTTTTATAACGTGCGAAATTTTCTTGCGAAGCTCTGAAATTCTTAACTTGCGAAAGTTTTATAACGTGCGAAATTTACTTGCGAAGCTTCAAAAATTCTCAACTTGCGAAAGTTTTATAAATCGCGAAATTCTTCAACATGCGAATTTTTCTAACATGTTAAATTTTTCTAGTGTTGAAATTTTCTCGGGTTAAATCTTTCAAAACTTATTTAAGATTTGATCCTTACACTTTAGTCTTATCACCTTAGACCACTTTTGACATAAAATAATTTTTCTCGCCTCAAATCTCGTTTTAAATTTCTAGAACTTCTCCTAATTTCAAGATATATTTTCTCTTCATACATTATCGACCATCACACACGCTCACTTAGTTCTAAGAAATTCTTTAAACAATCTTTTTTCTCAAAACTCTACACGTTAAACTCGTATTTCTCATCTCGTTCGTTACTAACTTTCTTATCTATACAAGATCAAAACCACGGACGATTCGACTGCACCAACCATGTCTACCACGAATGACATCTCAACAGTGGGCTCCGACACCAGGCCTCCGATGCTGCGACAAGGCGACTACAGCATATGGACAAACCGGTTCCTCACGTTCATCAGGAACAAAGGCGCACCACTCTCTCAATACCTTCTAGACTCCATCTTCAACGGCCAAGCACAGTTCTGGACAATCATCCCTGCACAGCCAAACGCAAACCCTCCCATGGATGAACGCCGCACTCCAAGAGGTCCCATCAATGAGGATGAAGAGGCTCGCGTACAGGCCGATGAGACTGCCAAAGGATATCTCTTCCAGGCTATGGGAAACGAGGTCTATGCTCACATTGAGTGCTGCACAACTGCTAAGGAAATATGGGATGAGCTCGTGGCAATCATGGCAGGCACAATTGAGAGTGCTCAAGGGAGGAAATCAGCATGTCTCTCGCAGTATGAACACTTCCAGGCCTATGAAGGAGAGGAACTGCGTGACGCATACCTCCGATACTTGAAGGTCATCAATGAACTCAAGAAAGCCAGGATCTCGAGAGACAAATTCGATATCAACAACCGCTTCCTTGGTAGCCTCAAACCACATTGGGGCAATGCAATTGTAATGATGATTCAGAGTAAGGACCTCTCCAACACTTCCATCCACGCTCTTTATGACAGTCTGTCTGCCTATGCTCCCTACGTGCAACCCCATTCCGCCAACACTCGAGTCGACCCACTGGCCCTCCTCTCGAACATGACCAATGAACGATCTTCCACCACTAAGACCAAACAGAACAAAGGGAAGCTACCAGCCACTGTACCAGGCACTCCTTCAGGATCCGAAGCTGATACAGAATCTGATGAAGATGTTCGTGATCTACGCAAACAACTGGCAATGCTCACTAAGATGGTCTCAAAGAAGCTCGGGAAAAAATCCTCATCCTCCTCCAATCGCTAAAGAACCTTTAGCGGCACCAAAAGGACCACTCCCACGGAGGAAACTAAGCCGACAAAGAAAGAGGAGGAATCAGCACCCCAAAAATCTGTGAAGTGCTTTCGATGTGGAAAGTCAGGCCACTTTGCCAAGGAATGCCACGCACCACGCGTCAAGGACTCTTGCTACTACGACCGTAAGGCCAGATTGACTCGCAAAATGGAAAGTGGGAAAGTTCTTCTCATCGAAGAGGCTGAGTGGGTGAACGACACTTCAGAAGACGAGGAGCCTAAGGATGAAGATTGCTGCATGGCAAGGCTGGTTGAACAGGACGAGGACGAGGAGATGGTTGACATCAGTGAGAACACAGCTAAGACTCCCATCAACGCTGAGTCTGAGGTACGGGTCTCTCAACTCGATGATGTGTTTAATCACCGACACACCATTAACAAACCCACCATAGACGCTAAGGAATATAATGAACTTAAGCTAAAATTTGAAAACAACTATGCCTTACTTAGTCTAAAAGTAGAAGAGCTTGCATGTGCAAACGAACGTCTAATGGCCTCTGAAGTGTTAGTCAAACGTCTGTAAAGCAAGAACGAACAAAGTGAGACTAAGGTTAAGGAAACTACACTAGCCATCAGTTCATGTGAAACTTCTCGCCTCCTGACGGCCTCCCAATATGAACTGCTTACGAAGGAAAGAGTTAGGCTATACCGCAAGGTGAATGAACTTGAAGAGCAACTTCACCTTAGAAAAAAGGCCGCAAACATCTTTGTCTATTGAACCAACCAGTTGAAACAGAATTCTACGACGCCCGGATGGGAATCGGACTGGCCAGCAACTGCGATCCAACGCCGCTAATTGTTAAAAGGTATAACATGTACAGTACATCATTCCTACAAACGAGGAAGGGTACTCCCTCGCAGCTCATGCCGTTTGTAAGATCCTCCTCCGTTGTTCTTTCGGAAGAAAAGAGGGAACAAAACATTCTCTGGGCAGAAATCGCGTACGACTACACTGAATTGAATGCTAGTGATAAGACTAAAAAGCCTTCACTCTCCGAAGACATCAAGTCTCAGTTCCCAACCGAAGAACAGGAAATCGCTTTCCGAGAAGCACTTTCTCGCATCTATGTCCCAGAGAAACTTCTGATCATAGCAGAACTAGAACGAACCATAGATGTAGAGCGGAAAGCCTTTGCAAAAGAACGAGAAGATCTACTTTACAAAAGCTTTACCCTAGAACAATCTCACAATACGAACAAACCTTCTACGTCGAGTCAAGTACCCGATTCTCAAACCTGTAAATGTAAGAGGACGGCGAAGATGACTCCTGAAGCTGACACATATTCTAACACTAACTCGCGTACTCTTATGGATACAGGGAATGTGAGTTCGTCATCTCTGGAAGGGAGTTCGTATCAAATAAAGGAGAATCCGCTCTTCGATGACAAGAAGAAAATACCATCCTATATTCATCTTTCCTCTCTATGTACTGAATCCCAATGTCCTAAGGTCGTAGACAATTATGTTGCCAAAACTTATCCTTCTTTTAACAAGCTTATGTCTATGTGCTGCTGCGATGATTTCGTTCTCCCACGCTTTCATGAATATGACACACATGAACACGCAACACTCCGACCACGCAAGCGAACCTCCTCTACGACGTCTTTGAAGTCTCCCATCTCGCCTAATCCTAAGGTTAAGCGTAAACGTCTCTCGTCGTCAAACGCAAACTCACCGACTACTCGCAAGACAAAGGCGACCAAAACCGAAGCACGAAAACAACAACCACATTCCCCACGCCGCTACATGTATAAGGCACCATACATGCAAGCACAAGTTAGGAAAATATGGGTTAGGAAGACCATAGTCCCGCATCATCAAACAACTGACAAGGGGAAAGCTAAATTAGAACCGACACAATCTGATTTAGAAACCACATTTCCCTTTAAGCGCATGAAAATTTTACTTGTATCACAAGAAGGTCCCGTCCGTAAACGGGGACCCAACATTTGCTGATGATTGCAGGTCTGTCATGTGTGGTATCTAGACTCGGGTTGCTCCACACACATGACGGGGAACAAGGAGCTGTTGAGCAACTTCTCCGAGCGCTATCTCGGAAGGGTCTCCTTCGGAAACAGTCAAATGGCGCCAATTCTCGGAACTGGTGATCTCGTCCATGACAAACTGACGATTAAGGGCATCTCTTACGTCGAGGGTTTGAGCTACAATCTCTTCAGCATTGGTCGTTTCTGCGACAAAGGATATAAGGTTCTCTTCGAATCTGACATCTGCAGCATTATAGATGCCTCGGGACAACCTCTTCTTTCTGGAAACACGCACGTCTCACCTCTACGTACTCAATCTTACGACCTCTCGACCAATATGCCTTCTCTCTGGAGCCGCATCAAAGTTGAATGATCTATGGCACCGACGTCTTTCACATCTCAATTTCAAGACCATCAACAAACTGCGTCAGAATAAACTCGTCAACGGTCTACCCCAACTGACATATCATAAGGAACACCTCTGCTCTGCCTGTGAATTGGGGAAGATGAAGCGATCGTCTCACATCTCCAAGGAAACACCGTCCTCTAAGCTAATCCTAGAACTCTTACACATGGATCTATCTGGCCCAATGCCTACGGCTACACTCGGTGGAAGACGGTACATTCTTGTGATTGTCCACGATTTTTCACGCTACACGTGGACGAAACTCATTCGTACAAAGGATGAAGTTCCTGATATAATCGTCGAGTTTGTTATTACGTCCCAAACTCTTCATCAACAGAAGGTTCGGATTATCAGAACTGACAACGGAACTGAGTTTAAGAACAAGAAGCTCAGTGATTTCTATGCCACTCAGGGCATCACCCAGCAGTTCTCAGCTGTGAAGACACCGGAACAGAATGGTGTCATTGAGCGTAAAAATAGGACATTAGTTGAAGCAGCTAGGACTCTCCTCATCCAATCCGGTCTTCCTCATTCTCTTTGGGCCGAAGCTATTCAAACGGCTTGTTACACACAAAACCGGGCTTCAATCCACAAGAGATTCAACTGCACCCCATACAAAATGCTGAATAACCGTCGTATCCCAGATATATCTTATCTAAGGGTCTTCGGTTGTCGATGTTTTGTGGCCAATGATCGCCAACATCTTGGGAAGCTTGATCCAAAAGCAATTGAAGGCATCTTTGTTGGATATTCGCTGAACTCAAAGTCATACAGAGTCTATCTTAGAGAGAAACGATCAGTAATAGAAAGTACAAATGTTACATTTGACGAAAGCGAAGGCGACCTCATGGCTTCTGCTCATATCAGACCAGAACCAGGTCTTCTACAGTCGTTGACAAAAGGTCAACCTTCAATGGCGGGAACTTCCTCATCTGAGGGCAATTCTGGTGAACTGGATCTCGATCTGCTTTTCGAGTACTTCTACCCAGTCCCCAAGACTCGCGCCGCCACCACTCAACCTACCGCTGCACCCACTCCATCAACACCACCAGTTATCGGCAATGACGTCGTCCCTCCAAACTTGGATGCGCTCAATCTCAACGAAGACGACATTTTACACAACCCTGGGAACATTGCTGATCCTGATGCTGAACCTTCTCAGTCTACTACGATCGAGATCTCTTCTTCGGACACCTGACTCCAATCCAATGAGCCTCCGACCGATACAAATGCGGCCAGCTCCTCTCAGACCAATGTACCACTTTGGGCTCGCTCTCATCTTTCAGATCAGATTATTGGGGATCCCACATCTGGTGTTTCAACACGATCGGCTACGATGAATGGAAGTCTGTTCGCATGCTATCTCAGTCAAGTCGAACCTTCACGAGTAGCTGAAGCTCTCACCGATCCTGATTGGCTGATTGCACTGCAGGAGGAAATAAATCAGTTTGAACGTTTACAAGTTTGGGAACTCGTACCACGACCTCACAATAGATCCATTATTGGCACAAAGTGGATCTTCAAGAACAAAAAAAGATGAAGACGGAGTTGTCATCCACAATAAAGCAAGACTTGTGGCTAAGGGGTACAACCAACAAGAAGGCATCGACTACGATGAAACTTTTGCCCCAGTTGCCAGGATCGAAGCCATACGAATTTTTCTTGCCTTTGCTGCTCACAAGAACTTTAAAGTCTACCAAATGGACGTAAAGACTGCATTTCTGAATGGGTTTCTCAAGGAAGAAGTGTACGTGGATCAACCTGAAGGGTTCTTGAGCGAAGAGTTTCCTCATCACGTATATCGACTCTACAAGGCACTCTACGGACTAAAACAGGCTCCCCGAGCTTGGTATGACGTCCTTTCAGACTTCCTTGTTAAGTCTAGATTCAAGAAAGGATCTCTGGATACAACTCTCTTTACCAAGCGGAGTGGCCCGAACATCATGATTGTTCAGATTTATGTCGATGACATCATTTTTGGATCGACTGAACCACAACTGTGTGAAGAGTTCGCAGAATTGATGAAGGAGAAGTTCGAAATGAGTATGATGGGCGAGCTGAATTTCTTTCTTGGTCTTCAAGTTAAGCAACTCCCCGACGGAATCTTCATCAATCAGTCCAAATACATCCATGACATCATCGAGAAATATGGAATGAAGGATGCAAAGACTGCTGCTACACCTATGTCACCCTCTGGCCGACCCGACGCAGACCCATCTGGTGCTCCCGTTGATCAACCGTGTATCGAGGGATAATAGGCTCTCTTTTGTACCCCACTGCTAGTCGACCGGATATTGTTCTCTCGACAGGAATCTGCGCTCGTTTCCAGGCAACACCGAAGGAATCCCATCTCACTGCTGTCAAAAGGATTCTCTGCTATCTCAAAGGAACACCCAATCTGGGTTTGTGGTACCCCACTCGATCGGACTTCAAACTGGTTGGATTCTCTGACTCGGATTATGCAGGATGCAAGATGGACCGAAAAAGCACCTCTGGAGCTGCACACTTCTTGGGCGGTAAACTCGTAAGTTGGTCGTCTCGAAAACAAAACTGTGTCTCAACTTCGTCGACGGAGGCAGAATATGTCGCCGCCGCTAGTTGCTGTTCACAGCTTTTGTGGATGAGAACCCAACTACGAGATTTTAATTTTCATGTTGATAAAATTCCCATCTATTGTGACTCAAAAAGTGCTATTGCGATGACGAGTAATCCGGTACATCACTCGAGAACGAAACACATAGATATTCGTCACCACTTCATCAAAGAACATGTCGAACAAGGGACAATTGAATTGCACTACGTCACAACCGAAGATCAACTTGCCGACATTTTCACAAAACCGTTGGATGTCAAACGATTCCAACACCTAGTGACTATGTTGGGCATGTTGAATATTCAGTTGTGATCAATCGAGCCTACATGAACTTTGATAAAGTGTACATATTTCCTTTTCCACTTCACTCCATTTTCTATGTGTCTTCTGAATTATGTCTTTTGAGGGGGAGCTTTCGATTAAGGGGGAGCGTCTGATTTTTCCATTACTTAAAAAAAAAAGGGGGAGTTTTAGATTAAGGGGGAGTTTCTGATTTCGCCTTTTTAAAATAAATTTTTGGGTTGAAATTTTAAAGGTTGGTCAAATTGAGTCAAAATTGGTCTGATTTAAATATTTTGGGTTGAATTTTAAATTTCTGGTCAAACAGGGTCAAAATTGGACCAATTGAACTTCAAATTGGACCCAATTTTGACCAAGCCCGCGAAAATCAGATCTGAACCCAGCTTTGACCAAGCCCACGAATTGCGGCCCATTTACACAAAATTTCGCATGAACAGTGACTAAAACCCCTAAAACCCCAAAACCCTTAACGTTGTTCACAATCCTAAACTTCCCGAGAAAATTCAAAAATTTCGCAACCCCTTCTTTCAAAAATTTCGCAACTCCTCGCATCGTCGTCGTCGTCAAATCTGCTTTCAAAATCTGTTTCCTGCTAACTTCATTGTCGCAAATCAGCTTTTCGGTATGAATACACCTCAAATAAATCAATTTCCGTTCATTTTATCCTGTTTTGCCCCGTATTAATTAAATCCGTTAGGTTAGAATTAATTTTTCGCGGCTTCTGAATCGAACGCATGTTAGATTTTTGATGTTTTATAACCTCAAATGTGCACTGCCCATCTAATTACGAGTCGATTGAGTCCAAATTATTGCATTTTGGTTGAGATTTGAGCAGGTCTAAGGCTAAAAATCATTGCGTCGTTTCGCACGTTGTCGCACTGTGTTCTTCACCGCGAAAATTCTCAAAAAATTGCTTTAAACGCTAAATTTCGCTGCTACAGTGAGCAAGGTTCCGCGAGAATTTTTCCGAGAAACTTCTTACGTTGAAATTTTCGCTGCAACAGTGACTAAGAAACTGCGAAACTTTCGCCCGAGAATTTACATGTGTTGAAATTTTTTTTTTCGCTGCTACAGTATGTTAAGTCCCGCGAAAGTTTATCTGAGAAAATCTTTTTCCCTCACGACAAAACTTTCTCTGCTACAGTGAGTTTAGCCCCGCGAAATTCTACTAACACTTCACTTCACATTACATCTTTTCGCATCTTCACTTTTTCGCAACCACAGTGAAACACAAAAAATTTCTCAATGCACAAAGCCTTTTCCTTCCGCGAAACTTTCATAACACATGCGAAAATTTTCATTATATGCGAATAATTTGGACAACTTGCGAGATTTCTTAACTTGCGAAAATTTTCCATACTTGCGAAATTTCACTCAGTCTGCGAAAATTTCTAACAAACATGTTTATGTGCTATAACTTGCGAAAATTTTCCATACTTTGCGAAATTTCACTCAGTCTGCGAAAATTTCTAACAAACATGTTTATGTGCTATAACTTGCGAAAATTTTCCATACTTGCGAAATCTCACTCAGTCTGCGAAAATTTCTAACAAACATGTTTATGTGCTATAACTTGCGAAAATTTTCCATACGTGCGAAATTTTACTCAGTCCGCGAAAAATTCTCCCGAACATGCTTATGTGCTATCACTTGCGAAAATTTCCTAATACATGCGAAAAGTTTCTCTATGCGAAAATTTCTACATGTTACACTTAGCGAGTTTTCATTACATCCGAACCTTTACACAACATGCGAAAATTTTTCTCTATCTGCGAAACTCTTCCTTGATATGCGAATTTTCCATCAGACAATATGCGAAAAATTTCTTGACATGTCTATGTGTTATACCTAGCGAATTTTCTCATCTCACATGCACGCCCTCAAGTCAGAAATTCTCTAAGTATTGGAGAAATTTCGTTTAAAAATTGTCGATGTTTTCGTTTACAATTTGAGGCTACTATCATTGTTTCATCCACAACTTATTTATGTCCATACGATCTAATCATATTACAATTACTGTCGAGTACAGATATGACTAACAAAGATCAAGCTGCGCTTGAAGCACTTGAGGCGGCTGCAATCCAAAGGGACGTCGCTCGCATCGAACTCAACACGCGTACCTATGTCCCACCACCCGACCAAATCTTCCCACTCAGTCAATGGGTGGCCCTGATTCCCAACAACTACATGGTGGACTTGGCCAGCTTTCGATGTGATGCCCCCGTCATTGTAGAAATCCTCAAAGGGCACCCACTTCGCCACGCCCTCACACATGGCGAGCCAGAAGCACAGGTGTATCTTCAACAATTCTGGCATACGCTGCAGATAGCTGGACCACTCCATCTTGCCAAAACCTTATCCACCAACATTGATAAAGAAACGGTGGTCCTCACTCGAAAAATAGTACAAGAAGTACTTCAACTTCCCGTCTACTCT
The DNA here is from genome assembly GCA_027422505.1 of Craterostigma plantagineum. Classification (NCBI taxonomy): domain Eukaryota; kingdom Viridiplantae; phylum Streptophyta; class Magnoliopsida; order Lamiales; family Linderniaceae; genus Craterostigma; species Craterostigma plantagineum. The sequence continues at coordinate 9,473,710 of JAPQWV010000021.1, read as the reverse complement.
CCCTATGATCCACTACCGACGCACGAACAACTCATTGAAGACATTGACAGACTGGGCTATCAACCAGATAACAAGAAGAAGAAGGGCCCACTTGTCCTCAGTGAAGTCACCACCCGCAATCTACCTCAACCATGGCGAACATTGTACCTGCTGGTGAACAAATGCATGTCAGGGAAGCATGCTGGTCAGGACCGCGGCAACTTTCAAATTCTCACCATCCTCACCGGCATCGCATACAATCGCAAGTACAACTACGCCGACATAATCTGGATGGATCTCGTCTCCATGATCCAACGTCGCGACCGAGAAGTCGCCAAGGGAGTCACAAATCGCTTCGTTCCTTACATGCGGTGGCTCCCAACTCTCATCAAGGCGAAGGATCGACACGCCAGGATAATTCCGGACGAAGTGCTCGCCTACGCAGACCAGACAAATCCGCACGTCCGTGAATATCGAGTCACAACCGCCCCATTCCGCGAAAGCCCCCGACCTCTAACTACTGTCCCTACGGCGCAGATCAACCCCACTGCGCCTATCCCCGGGACTAGCCAAACCCCCACCACCACCTCCAAAAAGTCATCGAGTCGCGCCGCATCCTCTTCCACCCGCGTTCCGAAAAAACGGTCGCGTGAGGATGACGTAAGCCGCCCAACGGAGCGTCTATCGAAACAAAAACACGATCGACCTCCTCAGCCACAAATAAGCCGAGCCGAACCAATAGGTACAGGAGGTGATGTGTTCACCTCCCGAGTAGAAGACGTGGCATCTGGCTCAACCACGCAAACGACCCCACCAACCCACTTATCTTCCTCTCTACAGGAAGATATTTCATTCCACGAGGAGCCACGTATACCATCGACATCCCACTTGGAGATGGTCGATGTTGAAACAAGCAGTCCCTCGCCTCAGACTGCATCCTCTTCATGCACATCGAGTATAGTGCCCTCACTCCCCATAATTTCACACGTTTCTAGGACACTTACACCTTCTACCGCACCACAGAGTCTTCGTGACTCTGTCAGAACGCTCGGTGATGTCTCTGTGACTGAGAGCGGAAGACCTAGCACGGCCAACATCACAACAACCGTGAGCCTAGGCCATCATTCAATTGAGTCTGTCTCATCGATGATGCCAACGAGAAGTCTGAGTGACCCTGTCTTTTCCCGTCCTGTGTAAACGGGCGGCCGATCGGCTATATTCTCTGATTCGGTGTCAGTTGGATTTCGTCGTGATTCCAACTTGTTAGATTTACCCCACTTCGTCACCGAGACTACGCTAGAGACACGTCTTCAAGAGTTTGCAAAGACTCTTGAGGCGTCGATTCTCGATAAAGTCTACGCGCGTCTCGATGCGTCCACCGTCGACAAAGGCAAAGGTGTGGCCCCGGAGACGCCACCACCAATGCAACACACGGACGCAGACGCTGTTCTCACCTCCATCTCCGCCAAGGAGCTCTTCTACATCCTCCGAGCCCGATTTGAATCCATGACAGAGCTTGACGAGGAAGAACAGCAGATGAAGCGAATAATGACTCAACCACTGACTTGCCGTGTTCAAGGCGAGTCTAGCAGGATCAGGCGCGACGATCGAGACGATGATCAAGATCACTGCGAGGGGGAGAATAGGCAGCACGGCTCACAGTCCCAAGGACTCATGCAATCAACGCCGCCCTCCTTCTCTGGACCTGAAACGACATCCACAACAGAAACCTCACACCTCACTAGCCAAAAATCCCACCTTATCTACCCTGAGCCACTAGCCAAATCACCCTCACCACAACCCACTACCGTCTCCGAAACTCTAATCGTCACATCGGCATTAGAGACCACCCCCACACCTTCTCCGCTCGCCACCACGGAACCTCTAACTGTCACATCGACGTCAGAGGCCACCACTACATCTACACCCCCCGTTACCCAAATCATCCTCGCCAAAACCATCACCTCAACCGAACCACCAGAATCCCCACCACAACCTTCCCCACAATCCACCACCCTCGCCACCACATAGCCATACCCCTCTCAACATCGATTCCGACCTGGCTTCCGAGGACGTCTACTGCGCACAGAACGAGATCGAAGCCTACATCTTCAACGATGAATGGCTATACACACCCGCCGATGCAGTAGCAGCCAGGAAGCTGGTGGAAAATGCTCGACGTCTGCTAAAGGAAGCCTCGCTCACGCTAATCAACACCACAGACGACGAGAACGGAGAGGAGTACGACGCTGAACCTGCCGAGCTCGAGAACATCCTACAATTCCAAGCGCAGCAAACCGAGGCTCCTGCTGCTCAAACGGATGTGCCCACGGTGGACATACCGGAAGCACCGTGGGAAAACAAAAAGATAACCGCGCCATTTCAAGAAGAGATCAGGAAGAGGATCTGGCGGCGCAAGGAGCAGATCATCACAATCTTCGACGAGTATGAGCTGATGAACATCCAAAATTGGAGCGAGGAAAAGAAGAAGCTCTATCGATGGAGCCTTCTTTGCAACAAGTGCACAAAGAGGACGCTATCCAATGAGGAAAACATCGCTCAGGAAATGAATCGGGCCCCCATCTGCAAAGTCACTGACCTCCGCCAAGAATCGAAAGGACCTGTCCATTACCCAGTGTTCACAGTAATGAGGCAGGATGAGAGCTACAGTGAAGTCAGTGAGGCGGACTTCAAGTTTCTGCGCCTGAGTGACCTATACAGCATGCCGGAATCCATGAAACAGTTCAGACTCGTCCTCAGAAGTTCTGGACATCTCGTGCGTGCTGAACCGGTCACCATGGGATATGTGGCTCTCAAGCGCCACATGCTCCGACAGGTCAGATTCTTCGCCACCCACGATCTGCAGATGGCGGTAGAGCACAACCTGAAGAAGGTGAATCTGACTCGCCCATCTTTCAAGAACGCGGACGACTACCGAGAAGGCGATGTTATCGACGGAGACGATCCGGCGGTCGCCTACTCGAACTACAAGGGAAAGATGAGGCTGCTGCGCTGTTCCGAAGTGGCAAAGTTCTCAGATGGGACGCTCACCATCATCCAAGACAAACTCATGAGGATTTGTCGCATCCTTTCGGAAGAAGATCCTCTCTACCGATCCAAGTTCGTGAAGCTCATTGACGCTATAGCTGATCGAATGGTACTTCGAAAGAATCTCCGCGCCTTCGAGTTCAAGCTAGGGCTTCGCGATACACTCACATGCTAATCCACCATCCCAATGCCCAAGATCCATGACTCCCAACAATTGACACAAAGGGGGAGATTGTTAGGATATTTAGTGATTGTGTCAATAGTTTAAGTCTTGGGATTTATATTGTAATTATCCTTTAGCTTGGGCTTTGGACTAGAATGTAATTACTTAATTTTTGGTGTTTGGGCCTTAATATACCTAGGGTTAATGTGGTATATAAGGTGTTACCAATACCATTTGAAAGCGAATCAAAGATCAAAAGGCTAAACCAAGTTTTCACACACTACACACACTACAAGGTGAGAAAGTCTCCCTTTTCATTCCATCAAAGCCTCTTTGATTCCTTGTTTAGTGCATTCGGGACCAACAAAGAGCTTTTATCTATTGTTTTTGCATTCGATAAATTTAGGTCTTATTTACTGGGATCTAAGGTTATTGTTTATTCTGACCATGCAGCTCTTAAATATTTGTTGTCAAAGAAGGAGTCAAAACCGCGCTTAATACAATGGATTTTGTTGCTCCAAGAGTTTGATTGGGAGATCAAGGATCGCAAAGGCGTGGACAACTCCGTGGCGGACCACATGAGCCGTTTGATTCTCGACGAAGAGCCACTGTCTATTTCTGAAATGTTTCCAGATGAGCAATTATTTCGCCTTCAAGTTAAGGAATATCAAGAACCCTGGTTTGCCGATATAGTTAATTACTTGGTAAGTTTTGTATTACCTTCACATTTGAGCTCCACAAGGAAAAATAAAATTAAAAGCGAATCGAAATATTACATGTGGGACGAGCCATATTTGTGGAAAATTGGCTCGGACCAAATAATACGTAGGTGTGTTGCAAATGATGAAATTAATGATATTCTCACTCATTGTCATACATATGCATGCGGAGGACATTTCGGACCTAAAAGAACTGCTAGGAAAATTTTAGATTGTGGATTTTATTGGGAATCTATTTTTAAAGATGCTTATTTATTTTGCATGTCCTAATTGTCAAAGAACAGGTACAATTTCTTTTAGAGATGAAATGCCACAAAATCCAATATTAGTTTGTGAAATTTTCGATGTATGGGGAATGGATTTTATGGGACCTTTTCCAAGCTCGTTTGGTTTTCTTTATATCTTGCTTGCCGTTGATTATGTGTCGAAGTGGGTAGAAGCAAAGGCTATCCGAACTAACGACTCTAAAGCTGTTGTAGGATTTCTTAAGACAAATATCTTTAGTAGGTTCGGAGTTCCCCGTGCAATTATAAGCGACCAAGGCACACATTTTTGCAATCGCACGGTGGTAGCGCTCATGCGCAAATACGGAGTACATCATCGATTGGTCACTACTTATCACCCACAATCAAACGGGCAAGCTGAAGTTTCAAATAGGGAGGTCAAGAATATTTTGGAGAAAACCGTGAACCCGAATCGTAAGGATTGGAGCTTGCGATTAGACGATGCACTTTGGGCGTACCGTACTGCTTTTAAAACTCCAATCGGAATGTCGCCATATCGCCTAGTTTTTGGTAAGATGTGTCATTTACCTGTTGAAATTGAACATCGTGCTTTTTGGGCAGTGAAACAGTGCAACATGGAAGCCACAAAAGCCGGTGAGGAGCGAAAATTTCAGCTACAGGAACTTGAAGAAATTCGCCTAGAAGCCTATGAGAATGCGAGAATGTACAAGGAACGCACGAAGCAATTTCACGACAAACTCCTACATAAAAAAGAATTCATGGTAGGTCAAAAAGTTCTCCTCTACAATTCAAGGCTGAAATTCATGCCAGGTAAGCTCAAATATCGTTGGATGGGACCATATATTGTTAAAAATATTTTCCCAAATGGCGTTATTGAAATCGAAAGCATATCTTCTAATACATGTTTCAAGGTAAATGGTCATAGGCTTAAACCTTATTTTGAGAATGATTTTATGGCTTGTGTTGAAGAAATCAAGCTGCGCCCACCTATTTATGCTTGACGTCGAAGAACGGAGACTACGTCTAGCCAAAGACGTTAAACAAAAGCGCTCATTGGGAGGTAACCCAATATTATCCTATTTTATGTTGTTATTGCAATATTTTCGTTTTATCTATGTTGTCATGATGCTTAAGCAGGTTTGCTAGCAACTACATGCGCTACAATATCACTAGGCTCGAGTACACATAGCACCTATCTTGGAATTCCTCTACGACTCCATCACTGTCAGGGAAGTTTTATTTTCAGCATCACTTTTATTATTTCTTCGCATCTACTCTGAACATATTAAAATGAAAATTGGGGTGGGAATCTTTAGATTTTAGCTACTATTTTCATTAGAATCTACATTGAGGACAATGCAGAGTTTAGGTGTGGGGGAGATTTCTCATGTTAGTGATGAATACATACATTTCTTGTCTCGAGTAAGCCGATGTGCATTAATTAGAACATGAGAGAAACAATTAGGAATAATTATTTGGTATTAGGATGATTATTCTTTTTCTTCAGTTGATTTAAAGACCGAATGCGCAAGAGTCGACACTACTTAAATATGTGAGACTTGAGCCTTAAAAAAAAAGTACTATCTATACTCAGTTTTTTTGTGAGAGCATCACACATGTTTCGAATATTCTAGAACTTGCTCTATTATACATGTTGATATCATTGGCGGCTTTTTGTGTACAAAAGTGATTAAGGCAATTAGGATTAAGTCATTGGCCTCACATTGACCATACCTTCAATATTATCCGCTTAGTGAGCCAACTTGAGCCTTAGCCTTATTTTTCTTGTTGAAGTTAAGCCACTATATTTACCCATATATATTCTTTTTGGCCTTCTTTTCAACCCATTGTCTTATTGGATGAGTTATTAATTGCTTAGATTCCACGATTTTGAGATTGATAATCAATGAGTCCAGATTGAGTCCTATAGTTACAGCGAAAAAAAAAGTCATCCCGAAAAAAAAAAGATTGGAAAAAAAAAGAAAAAAAAGAAAAAGAAATAGAAAAAAAATAAAAAAAATAGAGAAAAGAAAAAAAATTATATATATATAAAAAAGTTACGAGGCGCTAGTTAGTTTTGTTGGGAAGTTTTGAGTTGTCTTAGCAAGTTAGCATTATCAGAATAATTCCAGAAGTAGTCGTGCATCATGGGATAGTTGTGGGATTTAGCGACTAATAATCATCTGATCCAATAATTTTACCTACTTTCCCAAAATATCCTACCTAATCCCTAGCCCCATTACAACCCAAAGAAAGACCTTCTGATTTGTACACTATAGTCGTTATGTAAATACAATGTGATATGTTAGCAAGCTTATGGTAATACCGTTTCATATTGTTGATTTGAGCGTATACACATATATCTTATAAACACTTTGAGCGCACTGAGAATCCATGTGAGAGTTGTTGAATGTTGTTGCGTTCAGGCTTTTACTGAGATTGTCAAGAATTGATATGATGGTTCAGTGCTAAATGTTATGAATAATTGCCATCTCTAGGGCAAATTAATGTATGTCGATGAACTACTGATTAGATGTTTGCATCTTCTATCACGGGTAAATGCTTGAGGACAAGCATTATTTAAGTGTGATGAATTTGATAAGAATATAAAAATACATGATATTTGAGCACGTACTATTTCGATTTATAACATATATCGTGCTAATTCTATCTTATTTCATGTTTGATCTCAAAACAACAGTAAAGAGAAGATAATGACTTTGGATGTGCTTATGTGGACAAAAAAATCGTCTAAGGAGCAACTAAGAGATAAGAAGGAAATAAAAGAAAATGAAAATAACTAAGGAGATTGTGGCAAGATATCATACACGCACAAATTGTGTGGGTGGAGCCTACAACATATCAATCATTGATATAACAGAACGAAACAGCACATATTAAATAAAAGCTTGAGCGGATAACATCGCTTTCAAGGAGGAGTCATCAACTCTCGAGTAGAAGAAAATCACACACGCGCGCGGCTCAATGAAGAAAAAATTACACAGAGAATCATCTTTTGGCTGCTTGGTTTGAGTTTGTCGTTGAAAAATATTGCTGGATGATAATGAAAGAAAGATGATGGATCAGTGAAGAAAGTTTGCTATATAAAGGGGCAATTGTTACTCAACGAAAAAAAAAAGAGAAGAGAGTTGTAGTGTGTTGGCACTGTTATTTTCATTTTCTGCTTTCATTTCTTGTTTTATCTCTACTTTACATTAAGAGCGTAGCAGAGAGTTTTAGCGAGGGAGAAGAAATTAAGCAGAGATTTCGAGTGTTGCTATGCCGTAGCTGATAAGGAATTCGGTTTTTGTATTCAATCTTTTCCTTTCGTCAATCAGCTACTATTTCCTTATTATATTCAAGTCTCTTCATTAATGATAGTTTAATCATCATTTAGTCAAGAACTACTTCCTTTCAAGTTCTGTTATTCACGTTAATTACAAGTTTGGTTACACAAGTGAATCAAGCCAATAGCTTGCGGCTTTTTGCATTATCGACGAAGTTCAAAACCGGGTAAAAATCACACGGCTGTAAGTTATATTTTCTACATCTGTTCAAATATGCCAATTAATTTCATAAACGCTTCTAGTAATATGTTTACCGGCAAATTCCTTCGACTATTATTCAGTTTCGATATTTTAGTTTTCTTTTCGTTCGTTAGTGCGCCCAAGACCAACAAGAAAACCCCCCTTTATTATTAATATTAATATTATTTTAAATATTATTATTAGTAATATTATTAGTAGCAATACTATTATTAATATCATTGATATTATTATTATAATATTATATTCATTATTTTTATATTTATTATCGAGTTCGAAATTAGAAGTAAATCAACCATTTTCCCTGTGCAGACGATCCCTACTGTCGCTATACTAATATTTAGTGATTAAGGTGATTAATTTATTTTTGGCCGTTTTCGACGCGAGCAATAGATAATTTAGATGCAAATTCAAATCGAGCATTAAACTTACCATCGCAAAATTAAAATTTCAATTTCACTTCATTTCGGTCGCAAAAATGTTAGCAGCGAGAAATTTATTTTTCAATGCTTAACTTTTTCAATCGTAAAATTCGCCGCTTAGAATAAATTGATCGATAAAATTCTCGACCATTGACTTAGTTTTGTCGTTGAATTTCTCGATAAAAATATTTCGCCGCGAAAATTTTTACTTACAATCGAAAATCACATATCGCTCGACAAATTCTCAAATCGAAAAATTTTATTCACTCGAAGAAAATTTCTCGACAGTAAATTTACCTGAGAAATAATTTCTCGATCGTAAATTTACACGGAATTTTTCTCGATCGTAAAATTGATCGACTACAGTCTAGATTTCAACTTCAACACTTAGAAAATTTTTCTCTAAGTCTTTTACACTGTAGCGAATATTAGCGAATAAAATTTCTCGATCGAAAAATTACACGGAAACGTTTCAATTGAAATCAGTGTATAGGAAATCAAATTGCAATTAAATTTTCTCGAGCGAAAATTTTCTCGGCATGAACAGTGACTTACTGATTTAACACTTAGCGAAATTTCGAACCATTTTTCACGCGACAAATATTTCCTTCGAAATTACATTCATGCCATCACGAGTTTTGAAATTGAACATACACTATGCATTTGATATGATTTCAATTCAAAATTCATCGAACATGCTATTGTTTGCAATATTACTATAGTTTGATGAAATTTATTCATATTTCGACTGAAAAATAAAATTGAACTAATGAACTTTTATATATCTTATATTTCAGATGGATCGCTACCCAATATACAACCACATATATGATCACAATATGTACTTGAAGGTTCAGGATACGAATTTTCAGCTTGATCCGGACACATACGGTGCCGGACGAGATCATCGTATCCACTCTCAGAGGTCACCCCATTTGGCACGCGCTGACGTCACTGCCTCAGTACCGATGGTCTATCTCCAGCAGTTCTGGGGATGCATACAAGGAGCCGTAGCAGATGGGACATTCTCTTTCATGACTCGAATCGGGACGCGGCATATTCACATGAGCAAGAGCCAGTTCAGCATGATACTGGACTTGCCCCACAACGGCAACTACGCCCCGCTCCCGACCGACGCAGAGATGATTCAGGACTTCATGCACATGGGATACCAACCGCCGCTTACGAGATTAGCTCAGGTCCAGAGCAGCGGTATCCCTCACTCCTGGAAGACACTGTTCGGCATAGTGAACAAGTGTCTATCACCCAAACACGCTGGATTCGACAAGGGCAACGGCAACATACTGCGGATCTTTCACGGCCTCGCCTTCGGCAGAAACTACGACTTTGCACAGCTGATCTGGAACGATCTAGCTGAACAGATTCGGCTGAAGGAGAACCGATGGTCAAAGAACGTGCCCTATGCTCGCTGGTTCAACGTAATCATCAGGGAGTTCATGGAGCTACATCCAGAAAACATCCCTACCTCCTGGTGGAAACTACCAGCCGCCAAGGCTTAAGTTTTTCCACAACCCACGGCTCACGGACCTGGACCAACCGTCGATGCCGATTCCACTCAACTTACTCAGGCTCGCTGACCCCGCGGGAGCTGAGTATCAGAGGTTCTGCCGGGAACACAATTTAACGGAGGAAATGATCAGAGGGCCCCCGGCAGATCACCATGTGACACCTCCTCAACACCAACCGAGCCCTGACGACGCGATGATTGACGTTGTCGCTCAGGAGCTTCAACAGGAGTCTCCTTTGATCGAAGAGCCGATGCCCGACGTGGAAGATGCTTTGATAGACGTCGTGGCTACAGAGTTGGCGCTCGGGGCTCCTGCACTCGAATTACAAGTGGAAGTGCCCATACATGTTGGCGTGCTCGAAGAAACTTTTGAGGAAGTTCTTCCGCAAGAGGCACAGCCCGAGACAGAAATGGGGCAAAGTTCTCTTCCACCGGTGACGGATCAGGCACTGGAGGACGTCAATCGTGACCTTACTCCTCACACGGCCACCTCGTCTGACACAGAGTCTGACGAGGAAATAAGTCTAATCAGGAGGACTCCCAGAAGACTGAGCATTCAGCTGGCGTCTCTCTTTCCGGCCGTCACCGTCGCACCAGATACTACGCTGACCACAACGACAAGTGTTGCTGGCATTTCTTCGCTAGCCGCAACCAACTCACGTGGTGTCTGGTTCACAGGCGCAACCTGAGCCTGCCTTAACACCCATAGAGGCGAATCCTCAGGATTCGACTCGAGAATTGGGTAGAAGTCTCATACAGTCACAATCTCAAGTGACTGTGAGCCAACCCCAAGAGTCGGTGTCTACTCTAGGGTTGATAACAGGCGACATCAGTCGTCCTGATCCATCCATGGAGGCGTCCACACCCTTTGTGATGAACGAGCAGTTCTAGGCCGCTCTCTCTGCCGTTGTACAGTCTATGGAAGACAAGATCACGGAGAGAGTACTTCAAGCTATCGAGGCATCCCGAAGAGATATCGGGAAAGTACATGCCTCTGAAGGCCATTATCATAAACCCACCCCACACCTCCACAATCCACGCCCACCGACCCTTTACCCACTTCCTCCATCCTCATCAACCCATACACCATCCCCATCACCGAGCTCCACGACATTCTCCTCGCCCGTTTGATAGGCCTGTCCATCCGATCGCCTCAAGAAGAATCCCTCTATCGGCGATTGGTGGATCATTCTGAGCCACCGACTGACACCTGCCGAGGCCAAAGCTCCCACTCCCGGAGCAGACATGAGGATCCTGACGATCAGGACCATCATGAGGGGGAGAAGAGGCCGAGGACATCTACATCCGGCCAAGGACAAGGCTCGGGCGTTACGCGGACAAGCGCTGGAGCTGGTGAAACCCAGACTACCCAAACCACCCATACTACCCAAACCACCCAAACTACCCAAACCACGCACCGCACAGCCACTCTACCACATATCGACCCACCAACCTTTCACCTCAGGACGCCTCCCCCAACACCGCCGATCTACTCAAGCCCCTTGCTTCTGGAAGAAGAACAAGCGCTGCAATGGTTGTAGCTCTGGCAGCTACCCAAGCTACTCCCTCCGGCGCTCTAGACCAACCGGGACCCTCTGGACATGGAGTCAATCCACACGAAGTATTAGACAAGTACATCTTTGAAGGCCAGTGGATGACTCATTCCATGCCCGAGGAGCATCAGAGACAACGGCTTCAGGACGTACGCCACTTCTTACAACAAGCATCCGTGGACCTCGTGATCATAGAAGACGACGAACTTCAAGAAGGTGTAGACTACTGAAATGAAATCCCAAGGCTACCGGAGTTGATCGCACAACGAGCGGCCTCCCCTACAAGACAGATGCCAGGGAGGGTTCGGATCGACACGCCGTGGGAGAACATTCACATAGAGATACCTTTCCTTAAAGAAGTCAGGTAAAACATTTGGAGGTCACCAGATCGAATTAAGAAGCCGGATGAGTTCGAGCTGAGAGGGATCTCTCACTGGGATCAGCAGAAGAGAATGACATATCTATGGATGCTGACCCAATTAGGACCGGATGTGAGGCTGGGGATCCCGAAGAATCGACTGAAGAGTCACTTCAGGGAACTCTCCCCAATTTGCCAACTCCTCAGTGTCTACTGTTCCAAAGGAGGACTTCCAACACCTCACTACATAATCGAACGAGTGGACAGGACCCGAGAGGAACTGAGCGAGAGCGACCTGCCGTACCTCCCCGCCGATGAAGTCTACCGTCTTTATCAGCTATACGTGGAGAAGCACAAAGGTCCTCAGGGCTTCATCAAGAAAGAAGGCCTCGAAGAGCTCTATCGGTTCATGATGCGACAAGTCAAGTATTTCGCCGCTCACGACCTTCAAATGGCACTTGAGAGCAATATGAAGAAGGTCAACATGGCCGAACCACTCCTCAAAGGACCTGAGATCGAGAGACTTCCAAGCAATCACATACACATCAGCTCTGTCACCGGCATCACCTACAACAATCCAATTGCCAAGAAGACCAGGATGATGCTGAAGACAGAAATTCACAAGTTTTGCGACGGAACCCTCAAGATCGTCAGGCGAAATATCGAACAGAGGTTGGAAGAGATAAATAGAGACACGATGCTGAGGATCCACCGGTTTGTGAGAGAACATCCGCTCCTGATGGAATTGCTGGATGACATCGAGGAGCGCCTGAAGCTCAGGGAGACCGTTAGGGACTACGAGCATGCGCTGGGCTTGCGCAGATCGTACTATGCCCGACAAGGACGAACAGCGCGGAGACGCAATCAAGCACAAAGGGGGAGAATGTAGAATATCATTTGTAATTGTGCTTGATTTCATTAGTCGTCCTTGTAATTAGGGGCTTTACTTGTATTAGTCTTTAGATTAAGGACTAGTTCGATATTTATACCAAGATTGTTGGTGTAAATACTTGTAAATGAATTGAGCTGAATAGAGAAAGTTTAGAGAATTGATCCGAAGAGCTTGCAAATCAATTTCTAGAGAGAGAAACAACAGTAACTTTCTCACTCTAATTGAATTCTCTCTCGTGTTCTTATTTTAAGTTTTCGATCGAATTCAATTGATCATCTAAACGATCGAATTGCTATGGTTTCTAGCCTAGGATCGTAGAGTTGTTAATCTGAGGACCTAACAAGTTGAAGCTTTCTGGAGTAGTAATTAGCATCTCTCTTCTTGGGAAGATTGCATTCTCTAGCAAAATGACCAGGCTTGCCACAGTTGAAGCACTTGATGGGCTCTTTGGTGTTTTTGATTTCGGAGCTCTCAGGTGCACGTTCTTTATTCTTAGAGCTTGAGGTCCGAAGTCGGTTGGCCGAAGATGAGGACTTCTTTTTGAAGTACGTCTTGCTCATCAATTTGCCGATTAGAGCCAACTGCTTCCCCAGTGCTTTCATGCTTGGCTCATCGTCTGTCTCCGAATCTTCTTCTGACAATGATTGGGAGGGAGGCCTAACGATCTTCTCTTTGCGAGACCTTATTCCACGCTTCTCTGAGACAAGAGCAACATTGTCTTCAATCTGCTTGCCCTTTTTCTCCTTCTGAATCTCGCAAATATCTTCCTCATGTTGGTCGAGATTGTCAAAGACTGCATGGATATCCAACTCTTCCAAATCTTTATTTTGCCTAAGTTGAGTGGATATCTTTTTGCAGTATGAGGCCAAGGAGTATAGAAATCTGATGTTTGTTTCCAGGTTTGTCTTAGAGATTTCTATTTTCCTCATCTCATTAAGAAGGGTGAGGAACCTTTGATATACGTCATATAGGCTCTCATCTGGCTTTGCTTTGAATGAGTCATAAGCCGTGAGGATATTTGCCTTTTTGGCCTTGATGCCCACTTCCGTCCTTTGCATCATTCTATGCAGTTCATCCCACATCCCTTTAGCCGTCGGGAGGCTGTCTATCTGTCTATAGATGTTGCTGGGGATGCGCTGCATGAGTGTGTTCATGGCTATCAGATCTGCCTTAGCGCGAGCCCTTTCCTCGATGGAATATTCCTAGGCTCCTTCAGTCGCCTAGTAGCGGGAATATGAGGAGTAACCGTGTGATTGCCGGCTACAGTGACCCAGAATTGTGTGGGCCCTTCTTCGAGTGACTTTAGCAGGATTTCGGCTTGATCTTTCAAGGCTATGAAATTTAGGAAGCGGCTTCTCCAAACTGTATATTCGCCGCGTTGCAAAATCGGCAGACGATTGTCGTTTCCTAGTGAGTAAGCATCCATTTTTCTTTGTGGTGGACTTGATGAAGGATCTTCGTTAGTTTGATGAATAGAAATTGATGTAATATGCTTCACAAGTAGCAAATTTCTTAGTAGCGTTTGATTTAAAAAAATGATCGAGAATTATTTTTGATTCAATCATTACTGTTTGATCAAAAATAATTTCTTTGATTTAATCGTAAAGTTACTGTTCTCCGCGTCTGATTTAGCCTAAAGTCTTTCGGTCGAAAAACTTTTTTCAGTGTGTGAATTTATTTCGTTCGTAAAGAATCAGTACAGTCAGTATGTTTTTCACGAAGTCAAAATAAATTGTTTGACCAAAAGAGTTTTGCGATCCTAAAAGCTTTTTTCGCTTGGTCAAACTAGAGAGTTTGACCGAGAAAGTTTTTCGATTGGAAAAATTTCGCACGCAAAAGTCTATTAAAAATCTCTCGAAAAAATTCTCGCTGATATTAACTCTCGTCAAACTTTTACACTCAAATCATCCTTAGCAGTAGCGACTTCTTTTTCTAATTTGTATCCCTATGTGAAAAAAATTTTGCGCGTTTTTTTCAGTCGAGATACTATTTCGATCGGAAAGTTTAGCGAGAAAACTGAAATTACGCAATAGTTCACAGAATATAAATTTAACACAGAATTCAAGCAACACTGAAAATTGATCGTTGAAATTTCAGGTATTTGCTCGGAATTAGCTGAACCCTGACGAATATATGATTAAACATGTTTGAAGCAAATGATATTCAATTTTGCAAAAATCAGAACACATTCAAACTGTCTTCGCGCAAACAGTAAAATCTCAGAGGTCTAAATCCTGATTCTGTACGCTACTTATCTAATCGCGATTGATCTAACCTACTTATGCGAGCACAAAAACATCAAAATCAGATCAAATAAGCACAGAATTTAGGCTATCAAATCGAAATCAATTTCCGCGCGAAAACTGTTCTTCGCACGGAACAATTCCAAAAAAAAATTCGATCTGATTTCTAACAATTTCGATTCAAAACAGAACGAATCTGCTCTGATACCAATTGTTAGGTCCTCAATTATCAACTCCTGTGATCCTATACTCAAATCCTAAGGAATTCGATTAGAATTGTATGAACTTAACTTCAATTGAAGCACCGTGAGAGAATTCGAGTAGAGTGAGAGTGATTTCTGAGTTTCTCTCTCTAGAATTGGATTTGGCAGCCTTTTGGATCAATTCTCTAATTTTCTTTTTAATTCTCAATGTTTGTACATGTATTTATACCAAACAAACTTGGTATAAACATCAAACTAGTGCTAATCTAAGGACTATTACAAATAACGCCCCAATCTACGAAGACAGCTAATAAAAGCACAATTACAAAGTGTATTCTACAGAGAGCAGTGGGGCACTACGATGAGCCAAAAGCTGAGATTAGGAGATTGCCTCAGGATCGACTTTAAGGGCTAGAGGAGTACTCATAGCCTCCATAGCTTCTTCCACAGTAGAGGCTGGCCCTCGACTACCAGCGAAACCTCCCGAAACCTCCATAGCTTCTCCTTCACCACCAACAAATCCCGAGGCGGGGATGTCACCCAGGATGGAAACTAATACCATAATCCTTGGCCTCGCCCAGGCAGAAACTTTTCAGCGATTACCATACATCTACGTATCTGCCGATGACAAGTCTCAAGACTATAAAACAGAAGGCAGCAAGCCCTAGCCTGTCCAGGTAATGATAACTTCATAGCATTGATATTTTGACTAGCTTTCTGGTGCAGGTTTCCGGGTCAGCTTTCCGGCATAGATCTCCAGACAACCAATGGCGAGTCCCTGGACTAGAGGTCAAGAATCGTCTTTGGAGCGACAACTGGACCGAGCTACACTGGAAATTCGAAGTATGGTATCTCCCAGATGAGGTCCGAAAGCTTTTGCCACATAATCAAGCCCAGCTTTCGCATCAAACGAGATAAGACAAAGCACTAGATAGAGCTGCTTCGAGAGCATGATGCCAGAGCCACTAGCGCTGCTTTATAGACGAAGACCAAAACTATCTATGTGGGATATCTAAGTCCAGCTCCGGGCTTGCACTTCAAGACCCAACCTATCTATTTGGGATATCTAAGTCCAGCTCTAGGCTGGCACGCGAAGACCAAACTTATCCGTTTGGGTACCTAAGTCCAACTCTGCTCCGGGGTTTAGGACCCGACCTACCTCGTCAGGATATCTAAGCTCAGTTCTCCGTTGGCACGCCGAGGCTGGCCTACTTCGCTGGGGATATCCAAGTTTAACCATGAGCTGGCTAGCGGAGGTTCGAATTACGTGTTCAGAATATGTGAGTACAGCTCTCCACGGGGTCTCTAAGTCGAGCTTCGAGCTGATGAGTAAATTCCAATTAATCTGTCTGGCATTTCTTGGGTGTTTGAAGGAAGACAGTATGGGCGTATGGTACCCCATGACGGAGACATCAGCATAGTAGTAGGTCTGGCATGCAAGATAAGCCAAAAGGGAAGCAAACAGCTAGCAAGAGGAGCTGGGACGACCCTACATCATATGTGGAATGCTAGAGTTGGTGCAGGGACCTGGTCTTCTTGAAGCATCGGTTTACCATTCTATGGAGTTTGGGCACTGGAAAGCTGGTCCAGGAAAGCTTCGAGGCTAGCACTGATACGAAGTGACCCTGGAGAACTAGAATTTAGGATCATAAGGCACGTCAGGATTCCTCGCACATGAAGGGGGATAGTTACGTTACGTTGACTTCATTCAGGAGGAAATTCGGATCCCTCCCAACAGCAAAGTCTCTGCGCCTCTTCTCTTATTCTCATTGTGAATGCTCCAGCCTGTTGCTCCTACGCCAACAGATCCACAACCTTACGCTTGATGAGCTGCTCCCGTTCTGTCGCGAGCTTGCTAGCTCATCCTTTAATCACCTGATCGCAAGATCCCTATGCTTCAGCAGCTCGACTAGCTCCCTTAAGACGAGTCACGACGGGCAAGATCCATAGCATTGTAACCCAGTTCCCGCGCTAAGGTACACCTGGCTTTTGGAGCAGGAGTTCTACATCAACTCTCCATCGGCAAAGAGACCTGACCTATTCGATCAGGAGTCCAGCTTCGAGCTGATGAACGAAGACCTGGTCTATCTCATTAGGATCCCCAGGATCCGGGTTAGCTCTTCAGATTCCAGGTCAGTTCTTCGGATTACAGGTTAGTTCTTCGGATTCCAGGTCAGTTCTCACCCACAAGTGGCACAATGATCAGCAAGGTGGTTTCGTCCTGGCGAGGGAGAGCCGGATCTGTCCAACCCTGAATTACAAAGTTCGGTTCTCCGCTGGCCGGAGAAGACCCAATCCATCTATTTGGGATTTATAAGCCGGCTCCATGCTGGCATGTAAGGAGCCTATTCATTTAGTCAAGGTTCCTGAGTCTGGCTCCAGGCTTTCAAGCAAAGAACTGACGCACCTCGTCCGGACGTTTTAAGTCCAGATCCAACTGGGAGACGGAGACTGGGTTATCTAGTTCGATTGTTTGAAGTCAGCTCTCCGCTGACTCATAAAGACCCGATCTATATGATCAGGATTTTCGGGTCCAGCTTTCTGTTAGTGACGGCGACCTGATCTACTAGGATTTCAAAGATCAGCTTTCCATCAACAGGTCTGAAGTCCTAAGCTGTTTGGGACTTCTTGGGCAACGGGAGAAAATGTCTGAAGAAATTTAAGGGCACAAGAGGAGGAATGCTTTCTTAATAATACTCTGAGCTGCAATACTTAGCATATTGCAACTCAGAGTAGAGGGACTGGTTGATAGGGGTGACCTTCGATCCAGCATTCCTCATGACCTGACAATCCACAAAGAGCAGAGTAGGAGATCGGGTCTGAAGGAGGCAAGGACTAGGTACGAGGTTTGATAAGGACAGCATGAGTGCGGCCAGAGGCGATGTACGAATATGATATTTGGAGTAGCTAGGGTGATGTCCCCGAGAGATGCGGAACTAGCTGGAAGAGCCGAGGGAAGCAATTGAGAGAGTTAAGGAAGCGTTCGGGAGACCTGACGGGAGGAAGCAAAACTAAACCCTCGATGTGCCTACAGTATAAATAAGGGCTTTAATCCAATTTATAGGGTAAGCAGTCAGACCACACACACTAACACACCAAGAACACACACACATACTCTCTCTTCCTTTCTTAGTGTTCTCTTTAACTTTTAGGGCTTGGAAGCACTTGTAAACATGAGGGAATGTGAGATTGAGTGTGTAATTTCCTTGATTAATAGTGAACATCCTTCGGCGGCCTGTGGACGTAGGATTCACCCGAATCCGAACCACGTAAATCTCTGTTCCTTTATATTTTCTGTACTTCTTCATATTTTCCACCATGATTTCATCCGTTTCGTCCCTCAACCTTTATTTCCAGGACCTAAATCTTGTTGACTAGGGTCGTACCCGCATCAATATTGGACGTATACTAATTATGAAAAGGCGATGTGTCATGCTTCTCAACGTAAGTATTGATGTGGAATAGGTCTTAGGTATGGTAAAATTATCATTGAGAAATGTTAATGAGAACTTAGAAAATATACGAAGATAAAGAATAGGAAAAATAATGCGTGTAATGACATGTGAGTCAAAGGCCCATAAAGGAGGTGTGTTGGAACCTCTTGTGTCTTTGAACAAGTCTCGAAGAGAGAAAACATCATGTAAAGGCATAGGGCATGGAAGGATAAGGTAAGACAAGACTGTCACACGTGGCCATCAGCCATTAGACCACACTTCCGACTTAAGGCCATTTCTACACTAACGGCGAAGCTAGGCCGACTATTGTTCCTGGCAGTGCCAAGACAAGTCTCATCACCATGAATTAAGGCAAAGACATTATTACAGAGTTAGACACAATGTTGTAAATTCGTTAGGCAATAGTGGGACACCCGAAGAGAGCCTAGCGCCTAGACAGGTTAGGCGGGGCGGGGCCTAGGTGGTTTCTAGGCAGAAACTAGACAATATACATGTTTATTTTTTCCCTATATAACGAGCATGGTAACATTCTACAAAAGTAAACGTGCATCAAATTTATCCGGACGTTTTAATAAACAATACTCCCACCGTCCCATTAATTTTTGTACATATTACTAAATCGGGCGTCCCATATCTTGTATACATTTCCTTATTTAGCAAAAAAACTATCAGAAAAATCAATATAATAAAATTAAATATTCTTAAAAGACGTGTCAAAATATACATTTTTTTACCTTTAAATTGTACTATATTATTAAAATATTCAGTCTCTTAATTCCCGTGCCAACTCCCAAATGTCCATAAACATATGGGACAGAGGGTATATAAAAAATAACAATGCAACAAAATAATTGTTTTACAAAAATGACAAGGATCACTCAAATGAAGTTATCCTATTTTTTGTTCATATACATATATTTGATATATTTCAGTTTAATATTTTAGCACATTCAACAACCTCTCTTGGTTAAATAAGTAAAGATATATATTTTCCAAGATTCTATTAATTTAGGTTTTGATGGTCCACTTGTTACCAAACAAGCATCAAAAGTTTATTAGAAAGATTAAAACGTATGAAGCACCCTTTAGTGTGTGTTTGTGTGTGTGTTTAACGTGAGCGGCTTCAAGAAATTTTTCATTTGATAAACCCTAACAAGGGTCTTGATGGTCCACTTGTTACCAAGGATCAAAAGATTATTAGAAATATTAAAACGTATGAAGCACCTTTTAGTGTGTGTTTGTGTGTGTTTAACGTGAGCGGCTTCAAGAATTTTTTCTTTTGATAAACCCTAACAAGTGTAAATATGATCTTTATATACCACAACTATTGTTATATTAAAGCCCAAGTACCAAACTTCCACTTTATACAAATTGTCTCCCCAAACTACTACAACCCATTAATATTAAAATATAAACTCAAGACTTAAATAAATAGAGAACACTATAATTAATTCCTAACAATCTTTCACTTAGTGTCATCTTCCTCTTGTTGGCATCTTCTGGGTCTTCTTTTTCTTGGGGTCACCAGCACGTAAGGAGACTTTCTGAGTCCTAAGAACTGCTCATACGATCTCAAACTTCTTCGAAGGGATATTTTCTCAGAGATGATATCGATCAGGTTCGTGTATTTTCCTTGGACTTCGTGTTCTTCGTATCTTAGCTGCTCGAGAATTCTTCTGAGTTTGTTTCGAATGATCATGAGGGTTCCGTCGCTGAACTTGTTAATCTCTGACTTTTTCATCAGCCTCTTCTCTCCCTTGTAGTTAATGTAGACCACTGACGGATCGTCGTCTTCATTGATTACGTGGCCTTCACCAAAACTTGGGTCTGGGACTTCGAAGGATGGCTTCGTGAGATTTACCCTCTTCATGTTGCTTTCACTGCCATTTGGATGTTGTGGGTTGCGTTGAATTTGACTTGGCGCACCATAAATCGCTTAAGAGCGACGTATCCGACCTTCAGATCTGGATTTTGAAGTGTTCCAAGGAGACTGTAGCTTCCCAGCATCTAATCAATGTCTTCAATTATTAGCAAGTGAAAAATCAGTTAGTCGAAAATTGTAAAATCAATTAGTCAAAATCTAGGACATTTTGAAATTGGATGTCGAAAGAAGCTATTGTAGATTTCGAAATCTATTTTGAAATAATAGGTGTCGAAAAACATTTGCGGGGTCAAGATAAGAATGGAATGTTGAAATCAATGGAAGTTCTGGAATGTAAATCTCAAAAGAGGACTTCGAAATGAATAGGAAGAATTTCGAAATCTTGAGACCCTTGTTATAGTAAGGTTTCTTTTGAATTGAAATTTCGAAGCTTAGAAAGTTCTTGCAATTTTGATTGTTTTCGCAATCAAAAGGTGAATACACGTGGTGGTTGTCAAATTATTGTTAAGAATGACTAATAAAGAGTTTCCTTAGCCTTAAAAAAATCGACATCATAAATAATAGAACACCTATGTATATAAAGTACGAATAAATATATATATATATATATATATATATATATGCATGTTAGGGATTAATAATCATGTCAAGCAATTAACTAGTAGTCATAGAAAAGTTTTCAGTATAATATGATATTTTCGATATTTTAGGGTTTTCAACATAATAAGAATTCAATGATATTTTCGGTACAGTATAGTTATCAATTTTTAATGCAGGTTTGATATTGATTAAACATATAACCTCTAAGCCAGGAGTCTAATACATTATAACTGATAAACAGAAAGTAAAGGTTACGGATCGAAGTGATCATGCGTAATAAAGCATGCATATCACGCACGCATGGGACTCGTATAATAGGTACATATGTGTACGTGATTGAGAGAGGGAAACAGTTAAAGGAAACAGCTACGGGAAAAAGTAACAAAGCATCCTGTTTTTGTTAAAGGATACAGTTACGGGAATCGCGAAAAATTTTATATGACTATTTTATAGACGCGAAAAAAGGTAATAGGAAACGGGGCGCTACATGTAGTGGTATCAGAGCCTTGGCTTTATGTTCTGTAGACATTGCATAGTATGTGCATGTTATGGGTTGCCCTTAAACTTTTCTTACATATATAGGCAAAGGGCAATAGGTGAACCAATGCCTGTAGAACGCGATTAACCTACTATAGAGGAGGAGGAAGAACGGTCGTACCTGAATCACATTCATCGCATACACTTAGACAGTATGAATCCGAACATCCCCTGACAATCTCCCGAGAACGACGGTATGACAAAATAAGAAAAATGGGTGATGTGGATTTCATGGGTACGATAGATCCAGCTGAAGCAGAAACGTGGTTGAAAAGGACACAAAGAGTGTTCAATATGATGCAACGTACCCCTGAGGAAAGATTCAATTATGCAGTCTCACGTCTTCAGGGACATGCATATGAATGGTGGGAAACTGTTCCGAACAGTATGGTTCAACCCCAGTGCTGACTTTGGAATATTTTCTGAGAGAGTTTAACGATGCTTACATGCCTGAAGTTTATAAGGATAAAAAAAAAAAGAATTCTTAGAACTCAAACAGGGAAACAGGTCAGTAAGCGAATATGAAGTGATGTTTAATCAGTTGTCTCGATACGCATCACACATGGTTGCTATTGAAAGGAACAAGTGCCGAAGGTTTGAAGCCGGACTTCATTACACGATTAGAAATCGTATTACACCATCAGATATGGAGTCCTATGGGAAATTGAGGACGGCGGCTATTCACGCCGAAAGATTTGAGACAAAATCGAGGAATTTCAAAGCAGCAAAAGGAGGCCAGGAGAAGAATCTACGAGTGGGAAAATGAGAAAGACGTATAGTTCACTTAGATCAATGAGTACACAAAGTAGTTCCGCAAGGGGCAGTACGGGCGGAATGAGACCTATCGGACGAGGAATTTCTCAACCGATACCAGCATGCGAACATTGTGGGAAAAATCATCCGTGCGTCTGTAGATGGCTCAGTGAATGCTTTCGATGTGGACAACCCAGGCATTTGGCTAGAAATTGCCCTACACTGCGAGCAGAGCCTACAGTGGATCAATCAAGGGTTAGTGGAACTCATACAAATCGCGGAAGGGGAAGAGGCCGAGGATTATTTAGTACAAGTTCTGAAAGAGGAGGCTTAGGAGGCCAAGCTTTTAGGCCGTCGGCACAGGCTAGGATTTTTACTATGACTCATGAGGAGGCTAAAGAAGGGTCACACGTAATTACGGGTAAATTATCTATATATGATATTGATGCATATGCTTTATTTGATCCAGGTGCTACACATTCATTCATATCGCGAATATTTGCATCTTTAGTACCTGATAAACCCGAACCCCTAGAAGAGGAACTGTACGTTCGACTTCCAACAGGAGAAATAGTTACTGTGAATGCAGTATTCCGGAATGCAAAGTTGTCAGTGAAGGAATAGAAATGCGGGCAAAGCTTGATTGTTTCAGAAATGAATATGAATTGACTCCTTTGAATCAGACAAATATAGTATCAAAGGAGAAAAGAATGTACGGACAACACTACAGATATCAAGCTAAGAAGCTTCTAAGATGATTAGTAAAGGATGTGAAGGGTATGTAGCCTATGTTATAGATGTGCAGTTACTGAAACTTGAAGATATTCCAGTAGTCAGTGAATATCCTGATGTCTTTCCCGAAGAGTCACCAGAATTACCACCCGATTGGGATACGGAGTTCACTATTGAACTTCAAGCAGGCGCGACGCCAATTTCTATTCCACCATATCGTATGACTCCAATCGAATTGAATGAACTGAAAGTATAGTTGAAGGAGTTACTGGATAAAGGTTATATACGGCCAAGTGTATCGCCGTGGGGAGCACCCGTTCTTCTCGTCAAGAAGAAAGATGGGACACTCAGATTGTGCATAGACTACCGACAATTGAATAAAGTCATGGTGAAAAATAAATACCCGTTACTTCGGATCGATGATTTATTCGACCAATTGCAAGGTTCTAGGGTCTTTCCGAAAATCGATCTGAGATCAGGATACCATCAATTGAAGAATGCAGATTGTGATATTCCAAAAACTGCCTTTAGAACAAGATATGGACATTAAGAATTTCTAGTTATGCCCTTTGGATTGACGAATGCCCCTGCGGCGTTTATGGCATTAATGAATGATGTCTTTCGACCCTACACAGACCAATTCGTGATCGTCTTTATTGACGATATTCCAATATATTCCCAGTTAAATAGGAGCACGAACAACATTTGAGGATTTTACTTCAAACTTTGCGAAAAAAGAAATTGTATGCGAAACCTTCTAAGTGCGAATTTGGTTAGATCAAGTGGTGTTTTTGGGGTACGGAGTTTGAGGGAAAGGTATCGAAGTCGACCCCAGTAAAATTGAGTAGTGATCAAGTGGGAAAGCCCTAAAAATGTAGCAGAAGTTCGTAGTTTTCTGGGATTGGCCGGATATTATCGATAGTTCGTCGAGAATTTCTCACTGATAGCAGCCCCAATGACAAAGTTACTACGTAAAGGAACTATATTTAAGTGGACTAACGAATGCCAGAGGAGTTTTGAGGAATTAAAAGAACGACTAACGACAGCTCCAGTGCTAACTATTCCATCAGGTACCGAAGGTTTTGTGATCTATAGTGATGCATCCTATCAAGGATTGGGGTGCATAGTAATGCAACACGGAAACGTAGTGGCATATACATCTCG
Source organism: Craterostigma plantagineum (assembly GCA_027422505.1). Taxonomy (NCBI): domain Eukaryota; kingdom Viridiplantae; phylum Streptophyta; class Magnoliopsida; order Lamiales; family Linderniaceae; genus Craterostigma; species Craterostigma plantagineum. Next base: position 9,449,689 of record JAPQWV010000021.1, on the reverse strand, counting down.
ACAGCTAAAGCCATACGAGACATCCTACACGACAGACGATTTATAGTTAGCAGCCGTAGTGTCCACATTAAAGATATGGCGATTATACGGAGCAACATTCAAATATTTACTGATCATAAGAGTTTGAAATATTCGCTAGTTAGAAAGAACTGAACATGGGACAGAGACGTTGGATTGAACTGCTTAAAGGTTATGACTGTACTATAGAGTATCATCCTGGAAAGGCCAACGTCGTTGCTAATGCTTTGAGTCGGAAATCGTATGGTTCGTCTCTTATTTATCAATATGGTCTTTATCAAGTTTAATTGATCTCAGGAAGATGAATACGGAGATGACAGTAGACGATGTTGGTGCTATTTGTGCCTCGATTGCGATCTATTATGATAATCGAATTAGACAAGTACAATTTAAGGACGAAAAGCTAGTTAAAATTTCTGATAAAGTGAAACAAGGATTGGGAAAGTCTTTTGTGATAGACGAGAATGGAACTTTGACGATAAATGGCCGCATATGTGTTCCCGACATCGATAATCTTCAACAAAAAATAATGGAAGAGGCACACATTGCTTCTTATGTTATGCATCCGGGCAGTAAGAAAATGTATCGGACACTTAAATCTCATTATTGGTGGCCAAGAATGAAGAAGGACGTGGCCGCATACGTATTGAAATGTCTAACATGTCAGCAAGTCAAAGCTGAACACCAAGCGCCTGTGGGTAAATTACATACTTTATCCTTACTTGTTTGGAAATGGGAGCAAATAACGATGGACTTTCAATATGGTCTTCCTCCTAAAACTAAGAAAAATGACGCCGCGTGGGTAATTGTAGACAGACTTACGATGTCGGCACGCTTCTTGCCATTTCGATGGGGTTCTACGCTAGAATATCTGGCAAAACGATACGTCAATGAAATAGTTCGACTACATGGGGTACCCATCTCTATCGGGTCTGATCGTGACCCCAGATATACTTCCAGATTTTGGGGAAGTTTACAAGAAGCGCTCGGAATTAAATTACATTTTCGTACGGTGTTTCATCCGTAGACGGACGGACAATCAGAAAAAACGATACAAACATTAGAAGACATGCTTGGAGAATGCATAATCGAGTTCAAGGGCTCATGGGATGATTATATAGTGCTAATGGAATTTGCTTATAATAATCAGTATCGGAAGGGTCAGATCTAATTCAGGATACGATGAAAAGGATTATATGGTCGGAAATGTAGAAACCCAATATGTTGGGACATGGAAGGAGAACAAGTATTGAAAGGGCCAGATTTAATTCAGGATACGATGAAAAGGATTAAAATAATCAAGAGTCGATTAAAAGCGGCCCAAGATATAGACAAAAGAGTTATATAGACCAACACAGACGAGAAAATGGAATACGAAGTTGGAGAAAAGTGTTTTTGCGAGTATCTCCAAGGAAAGGAGTTTTACGATTTGGAAAGAAAGGAAAGTTGAGCCCACATTACATTGGGCCATGTGAGGTACTTGAGAGGATCGGAGGCATACCGATTAGCGTTGCCACCTGAATTATCTCAGATACACAACGTCTTCCGTGTCAGTATGTTAGGGCGATACAGATCAGACCCCACTCACGTTCTACGTGACGAACCGATAAATGTTTCTGAGGATCTTAGTTACGTAGAAGAACCGGCAGAAGTCATGAAATATGCTGACAAGCAGTTACGAAATAAAACATTTCTGATGGTAAAAGTGAGATGGAAAAAACATTTGATCCGTGAAGCTACATGGGAAACAATAGAAAGTATAAAAACCCAGTACCTATGGTTATTGACTGAAACATGTATGAAATTTCGAGGTCGAAATTTTTTTTAAGGGCCGGGAGATGTCAGGAACTGAAACCTCATATTATAATTTCATGCATTTTAGGAGTTCATGCATTCATTTCATGACATATGTATAGACGATAGCAGTAATCGGTTAAGTATTGTAAGTCCTTAGTATAAAAATAGATAGTTAAAGTCCATAAAGGAATATGTCTAAATTAGGGAAATTTCGAAGGGAGTGAATACGAGAATTAGATTCTCAAAAGACAGAATTTCCGAATTTATATGAATTTTAAAAATTATAATTTTCGATAGAAGTAATTGTAAGAATTTTGATAGAAAGAATTTCGAGAATTATAGAATTTCGAGAGGTGGAATTCTCGAAAGATTGGTGTTGCGAGAAATTCAATTCTCGACATAGGAGTTCGAAGTAAGGGATTCTAGAGTGAAGGTGATTGTTGATTTTCGAAATTATAGTACATAACTTATAATTTCGAAAGTATAACATATAAGAGTTTGAAATAAGAGCTTTTACCACTTAAAAGTTCTCGCAGCCTAACTTAGTATTGAAAACTTAGTCATAAGGGAACGAATCTTAATAATAATAATATAGATGTATGAGATAGACTTAGGATAAGCATTAGTAAAGGGGTCAATGTCACTTTCTACTAACACACGCAAGTATAGGATAAGAAGAAAGAAGATTAACTCATATTATTTTCATAACTAACGAAAGCTAAAGAACAGGGAAGGGCCGAACTTGAGCACAATTCAAACTAGGCTAAGGAGGGGTGAGAATTTTTCCTATAAAGTTCAGATTTAATATGCCTTAAGTATTAACATGCAACAATTTTATATTTGTACATGTTATATTAAATCTTATGTTTGAACAGTATAAGAATATTTTGAAAGGTTGATGAAACTGTCTTTGTTCTTGAAGGTTTACAATATGATCGATATTTGTCAGAATTTTGAAAGAAAAATGTGTTTTTAGGTGTATCGTTTTCCGGATTTTGAATAATTGTTGAAGGAGATTTCGAAGATATTAATTTCAATGATTTTCGAAATCATATTGTTCTTCAGGATTTAATGATTCTCGAAAGATTAGAGTCAAGATTTTAAAAAGACAGATTTATTGTATTTAAAATTTACTAAAGGAAGTTCGAAAGAAATTTTGAAATATTGATCCCGCAAAAGGATTTCGTAAAATTGTAATACCCGGGTCCCGTGAGTAAGCTGGCCAATAAATTTGCATGCATATTATGTGCTTATATGACTGCATATTTTATGTTATCTACTATGAGTTTATGTGAATACTGATTTAATAAGGAATATCGAAATTATGAAGAATTTCGATATTAAGTAGAATAATTTTTAGAAAGGTGATTCCAGGGAAAAGGAAACGAGAGGTATTGAATTTCGATAGTGGCAATTTGCAAAATTATGGGGAGTAATCTAATAAATGTAGAAATAGTAAGGCATAGTATTGAGCACTTTGACAAAGGAGAAAAAGATTTTAGTATATAATTAGGCATCTTACGGAATTAAAGATGAAGATTAGGTTAGAGTCTTTTGTCATTTATCTATCATTATCCTCAAGTGGATGAGATAAAGAAGAAAAATAAACATTTCATTCGTTAACTATCGAGAACTTAGAATTGAGAGAGAATGAAGAGCTCGAGCAACAGAGGTCGAACTTAAGCTTGGAGTAGGTATAATTTTCTTACCATAATTTCCTGTTTTTATCATCTGTTTAGATCTGATATAAGCTTTAGATTTCAAGGGAAGTACAATATCATACTAAATCGGCCGATTGATGATTAATGGATTGGACGATTTGAAGTTATGATAAGCATTCGACCGAAACTAGGTTTTACATAGGACTAATCGGGCGATTCTAAGTTTCGCCGAGGTTTTCTTGTTCAAACTAGAATGGACCGATTGTGATCACTATGTTAGTATACTTTCGATCAAAATTACTTTAAATAGATGATGTTTTGCCGGGTCATGAAATTGATCGAATGCTAGGAAATTCAAAGAGGAATGGGGCGCTTGGAGACCAAGGAATCGGGCAATTTTGTGAGTTATTGAATACTCGGCGATTCTGGAATCGGGTAACACAATTTCGATCGAAACCTAGGTCCATTCTACAACCAATCGGGCGATTTGAACTATTGTTTAACTCTTGGCAAATTTGAATAGTAATGATAACAAATCGGGCGATACTATATCACCCTAACATTGAACAGAATCGGGCGAATCAGGTCCCTTTTGAATAAAAACGTTTTAAGTTCTAAAAATATTTTTACACCATTTAAAGATAAAAATATTCCGAGTGTAATGAGCATAGTCTATTGTAACGCCCGATCATAATTTACCTACCAGTATTTTTCAGGGTCAATTTTCGGTGTAGGCAAACGTCTTTTTTGATAGAATTTTGGAACGAACATTTATGTAGTCAATTAACATGATTTATACACTGATTTATAATGTTTTCGTGTTTAAATGATGAAATATTAGGAAATTCACCAGACCGGATAGGAAATAGCTTAAGGACGTCAGCTAAGTGGGAATTTCACCTACAACACATAAATTATTTTATGTGTGCTAGTATTACGTTACTAAGTGCTTTATGACGTGAAATGTTTCGATATGCTTTTGCATGTTAAGCATTTATAGCATTATTATGTGGCATGAGTATGTGCATACACGAATTATGGGAAGATTGGTAGTATAGTATGAGTATATGATCGTCTGTAGAGTATCAATTTTAATTGTGCTTGATTTCATTAGTTGTCCATGTAATTTGGGCCTTTTCTTATATTTGTCCTTAGATTAGGACAAGTTAGATATTTATACCAAGTGTGTTTGGTATAAATACTTTGTAATCAAACGCAATCAATAGAGAAAGTTTTGGAAATTGATCCGAAAGGCTTGCAATTCTATTTCTAGAGAGAGAAACAATAGTAACTTTCTCACTCTACTCGAATTCTCTCTCTTGTTCTTCATTTGAGTTTTTTCGATTGAATCTTAATGTCAATCATTATCATCGAATTACTTAGAATTCATGCCTAGGATCATAAAGTTGTTAATCGTAGGACCTAACAATTGGTATCGGAGCCAATTCGTCCTGTTTTGAATAAAAAATTGTTGGATTTGGATCGAAAATCATTTTCAGTTTACTGTTCATCGAAGAACAGCTTGGCGCGAAATTTTTTTCGATCCAATAGCTTAATTTTGTGCTTAATGGAGTTGAATTTGATGTTTCTGTGCTCGTTCAAGTGTTAAATGTTGATAGCGATCAGATTTGTAGCTGTTTCAACTTCGTTTTTTAGGATTAAATCGATTCTGTGATATACTGTTTGCGAATAACATGAAGAACACGTTCTGATTTTGATCAAATTCGACATACTTTGCTTCATAACGTGTTTAATTGCATGTTCGTGCGTAGTTAGTAAATGATTGCGAGCAATTACCTGAAATTTCACTATCTAATTCGTTGTTTTTGCTTGAATCTATGTTATTCTGCGATTTTTCTCGATCGTTCTAATTTTTCTCGCTAGGTTTACGATCGGATTAATTTCTTGATCGAAAAAACTTGGCGCGAGAATTTTCTCGGTCAGAATACGTAGTCAGCGCTAAAATCGTCAACACTAGAAACGATCTTAGTTAAAAATATTTCTCGAGCATTATTCATCGAAAATCTTTTCGAGGAAGACCAATTTTGACTTTGCACGCGTAAACACTTTCTCTCGAAAAACATTTTCGGTCAGACTTTTAAAGTTTGACCAAGCTAAAAATCATTTACACGCGTGAAACTTTTTTAGTCAACAGATTTATTTTGACTTGTCGAGAAACTTACTAACGTACCGTTTCTTTACGATCGAAATAAATTCACGATCTGGAAATTTTTCTCGACCGAACGATTTTGGGCAATTTATTTCGCTCGAAAAATATTTAGATGACAGACTTTCTCGCACGAGAACACTATACATTATATTCTATTTCGACGAAATTATTTTCGATCAAACTTTAAACATTGAATCGAAAATAATTCTCGAACTATTTTTTGAATCAAACGCTAGTAACGAACTTTGTCACTTGTGAAGCACATTACATCATCTTCAAACGTTCAAAACACTTAACTAAGATCCTTCAACAACTCAACTACAACACAAAATAGATGCATACTCTCTCAGAAATGTCAACCGTCCGCCGATTTTGCAACGAGGCGAATATACCGTTTGGAGAAGCCGCTTCCTCAATTTCATCGCTTTAAAATATCAAGCCGAGGATTTGCTGAAATCACTAGAAGAGGGACCCGCACAGTTTTGGGTGAATGTCCCCGGTGATGAATTGGTAACCCCTCAAATTCTCGCATCTAGGCGACTGAAGGAGCCTAGGGAGTACTCAATCGAGGATAGGGCTCGAGCTAAGGCTGATCTAGTAGCCATGAATACCCTCATGCAGGGCATCCTCAACGACATATATAGACAGATTGATTGCCTTTCATCGGCTAAAGGAATGTGGGATGAACTGCATAGGATGATGCAGAGGACGGAAGTTGGCATAAAGACTAAAAAGACGAACATTCTCACTGCTTACGGCATAAAGTTGGCATCCCCTACATTTGTTCAACCTTGTGTTGGGATTGGGGAGTTCTTGTTAAATGGGGAGAGCTATGTTGCACACTCGTCGTAGTATCGCTTCCATTTTGCTTTAGTGCTACTCCCCCTTATGATGATCGAGTTGGGGAGATCGTCATGCGATGGATCAAAATGGGGCATTGTCTTTTGCAAGAAGATCGCGTCGTCAGGACAAGAAGTGGAGTTGATTGGTACTCACGGAAACTCTTCTTCTCGGCGCCAGATTCGTCTTCGTCGAAGGAAGTTGTCTGGTTTGGCCTCGAGGAAGCATGTCTGGCTCCAAAAAAGAAGATATGTGTGGGGTGTCTTTTAACATGTGCTAAAGCTCCTTCCGAATGTGACATTGGTGGTTCCAGTGGATTTCAGCTTCATCGAGGTAAGCGCGGCGGAATTTGATGGTGAGCGTGGGTTGTGTTCTAAAATGTGCCAAGGCTCCTTCGAATTTGACGTTTTAAGTGTAGGTGGGCCCGGCATCCTAGTGGTTCGCTCGGCGGAAATGGTGGGTGGTCCGACCTGTTTGTTTATACGTATCCCATTTTCCCACTCATGGCGATCCGTGTTAACGAGATCGGCATGCTTGTATAGGAGTCCAAGATGGACATAAACACAGGTCGCTGCGGGTAATATCCAGACAGAGCCACTAAGGCAATCCATCAACACGAGTTCAAGTTAAACTCTGAGACGCAGCCTGTGAAGACATGGCTTAGAACCGGAGCCACATAAGTGTCCGTTAACATCGATCTAGGAGCATAGCTCGCAGACGATGGCCGGATGCCGTTGTTGTTTTGATGTTGCAACGGTAGGACTTCCTTCCAATCTTTGAATCACGTCTATGAGAGACGTGTCTATGGAAGTTCTGACCTGGTCACGAAGTCCAGATAAGAAAAAAGTGTATGTGTCCTAAAAATGTAAAACATTTAGGTAGTGAGGACAACTAGACTTGATGTGTTCAAGAAAGTTAAGTGGTGTGGGCTAACTACCACTTAATTCAATATCTCCCGCTTCCAACTGAAACGGTGATAGATTACGCGGCTCCCCATGATTTTATGAAACATCGATCTATTGGGAGATCGATGAGTGGGTAAGGCTTGGTTGTGCATGCGCTGTTGGACCAAATGAGGCGACTTCTACCCCGGAGTTGATAAAAATCAGCTCCTGCACCTATATGGGACGGCCCGAATGTTTTGTGAGTTGAGGAATATATGAAACGTCTGCTCTTCGGTCTTGTCAAGAATTGCCAAATGGGAATGTGGCTTATGGACATGAAATCTTCACTAACACTCGGCTACGTTCCGGGATTAGGTTCAGTTTGGTCTGACTGAACCATGGGAACTTAGAATCCATGCGTCCGTCAATTTTGGTGAGTGCCGCTTCATCAGCAAGTCGGAGCAGGGCGGTTGAGATCATCTTCTTGTTTGTGTATGGATGTCACCGTTTTGTAATTCTCGAACTCTTGAGGCTCGAGTTTTCAAGTGAAGTCCGTCTTGGGAGGTGGAAGCGTCTGAGAGGGTTTTTCTTTCTTTTTCCCTTTTTTTATTATTCCTAAGATGCTTTATGGAGTGAATCTGGACTCGGTATTTCAAGTAGGTAAATGAGCTTATGGCGCTATATGCGTCATTGGAAGATGAGTTGTATTGCCTACGAGAGTTCACATTATTCACTCTATAATGATGATTGTGCGGGATTTGCGAAGTTCGTTTGCTCAGCTTGGAACTTCTTCTTTGCACGCTTCCCTTTTGATAGGAATGGGAGAGGAAAAATCTTGAACATTTTCAACTTTAATTTTCGAAGATAAAATTGATTTTCCTTGCTCCTTACTAAGTTTAATTTGTTCCTTAGCTAATTTTAAAGCTCTACTTTTATTTAACGTTTCAGCTTCAGTCAATATTGACTTAGAATGATTAGTAAAAGTTTTCTGAGTTTAGGAACAAGGATGCTTCTTTCAGTTTTTGTTTTATTCACCTGTTTCGAGGAAGATGTATTACTTGACAAATTATTGGAAACAGACAAAGACGGGGAATTTTTGAGATATAAAATATCCTTTAAAAGCTTTTCCTTTTCAGCGCCAAAACGTATCCTTTCAGAGTTTAAAGTATCTTGTAAACCTTTCAATTTACGAAGAGTCTCTGGAGTATCACATAGAATAGGCCTTTGGTCATGTAAAATATTTTTCCCGTTAGAAATTAAGTTAGAAGGAGAGTTTTGATCTGCTAGACCTATATTCGAAATAACATTCTCTAATTGTTTAATCTTAGAGTAAAGCATACTCTGTTCCTCTAAGACGGTCTCATATTTTGATGAGACTTAATTTCGCTCAGCTTCGCAAGAACGTATATTCCTAGTCATCTCGCAGACCCTATTTTCAATATCTTCTAACATAGTTTCTAAGCAAATGATCTTTGACTTTGCGTTTGTCAAATCTTCATTAGCATAAGCTAGGCTTTCTTGTTGCTTAAGCAACACGGAGTAATTAGTAGCAAGTCTTGCTTCTAATTCCTCAATTTTCCTAGTTTGAGCGTCCATTTCAATTTTATTTTATATTTAATTAAAAATAAAGTGGGCTTTTGGAAATTCTACTCCGAAAAGTTCGGTTTAATTGAGAAGTGTCATGAAGTATCGAAGAAAGTCAGTGTCTTTTGGGTGTGCACCTAAAAATTTTGAGATAATTCGAAAACTTCGTGAAAATTACCAAAACGTTTTCTATAATATGCCTAATCGTCCTAAATATTATTGGATAATTGATCGTTGACACGTTTGTGGATTTCGAGTGAAATTCGAGTATAGTTCTCGTACTTTGGTCCCGCCGAATTTTAAAATTCGGGCGACACAATTTTAGCCGCAATTGAAAAATAGGGTAGACGATCTCGAAAATCGTGTGTGTGCGCAATTTTGTGTTGGTGTGAGCTGATAGTGAAATGGTAGAATTTTGATGTGTGGGAAAGTGTCCGAATTTCTTAAGAGCCGAATTTCAGACAAATAGATAATTTTGAATAGGGCATTTCGAGTGAAGTGACCACTTTCGATGGATGGGTTTTGATTGATAATTTCAGACAAAGAGAGGAGGTAATTTCGTTGAGGGACCACTTACAATGGATGAGTCACCAATCGAATGTTCACCAACGAATGTGTGTGAGTGAAGTGACTTAAGGTGAGTCACCAATCGAAAGTAGGAGTGTGAGTCACCAATCAAATGGATAAGTCACCAATCGAATGTCAGGACTGTGTCACCAATTCGACTGACACCTTGCTTTAATGCTTTCTATTTTTACTTATTATTATTTTTTTTGCCAAAAAAGAACCCACTTTCCACCTTTTAGATCAAAACACCATCAACCCAAAACACTTGATTTAACAAACGAGATACCAAACATATCAAACTTTCAAGGTTTTTTTTTGAAGAACATGAACATAAAAAATTTCAGAAAATATTTTTTGCTCAAATCCGGACGCGCTTGGCTCTGGTACCACTTGTTGATCCGTATTTCACCAAACAATCTAACTTAGGGTGGATTTACCACACAAATAATCAAGAAATCGATGCAAATGGTGTGGGGTGCTTGAGAGGATAAGATGGAGGCTCAAAAATTATTTCTCTAGAATAAAAAACACACACAAGCACACCTAACTATGTGTTAGTGTTTTAGTATTTATACCACATGTTGGTATATAATACTTGGGCCCTTGTAAGCCCTTTACAAGAATAAAATCACTAGGCTCTAAAATATTAAAGCCCAGCTCACTAAATTAATTACAAGATTAAGATGACCTAATTAATTGAACACAATAAAATAATCCTAACAATTGCTCTTACCCTCACACAATATCTTAAGTACATGTTTTTGGGGACCATGTATATGTGCTTACCGGGTAAATTTTGTGTGTTATATGCTCGTGACTTGAATTGATTTCATATGCTTGCATGTTTAGTCAATTCTTGCGCATTATTTGAGGGGGAGCAAATATGAAAATCGTGCATTAACTCCAAATATTCTTGACGTTTTTCTCTAAGCGTTTCAGATTCCTTCAAACAAAATTAAGGAGTGAGACGTCGACACTACAAGGAAAGGAGCTAGTCACAGACCAAATATTTCAAAGAAAAATGCCTAAAATAATTGTTGATTAACTCCATTATGTCTAACGTTTTTTTTAAGTGGTACAGATTTTTTTAATTTCTGCCAGGGAAGCTAGACGTTACTACACAGAAAATAAAGCGAGTTAACTGCATTCATTTTAATTCTGAGGGGGAGCTTTACAGTGTGATTTTAATTGAAATAGGGGTCAATATGAAAAGTTTAGAAGTACTTACTATTGAGAAACTGGATATAAGAATTAATTCGCGATCATAAGTTTCTCAATCATAAACAGTGTTGGAACGATTTTGATTAGCCGCGATAATTTGCGATGAAAAAAAATTGAATTGAAGAGCAATTTTCGAATAAAAAATTTCTCGAACGCAAATAGTAAAGGGCCTGATCCGTTTAATAGCAAAATGTCTAATCGCAAACCCAACATTGACGTACAGCGAGTTAATAAAAGTTCACTTTTTGGTCAGTCGAAAAACTTATTCTCACGCAACCCTAAATCGCAAAAATTTCTCTCTCGAAAAATTTTCACAGACATTTCCAGTTTCTCAATAATCTTTCGATTTTGAACACCAAATTGTCTGTTTAAGGTAGAAATGAGATTCTTTTGACATTTGCGTGTGATTTAACTTCATTAGCATCTGCATTTTGTAGTTTTTTCGCATTATTAATATTAGATTCTCGACTGTTCTTCAAACTGAGAAAATCGTATGCTATTTTATAGTGATTTAGGCATGATTATGAGTTTTATCTAAGATTAATGCCTGCACTTAAGATAGTTTCAGTGTTCTTTATTAATCTGGTAGTATAAATCTTCGAAAAATCTGCATCTTCGACTCTAATTTGAGTTTAGATAAAATTGGGCATTTGAATGTTTGAAGCCATCGAAGAACTTTGTCGATCGCAAACAGTATTAGTTGAATTCCATTTCAATTGAGATAATGTTTGTATCGAATTAGTTTCGATCGATAATATTCTGACTTAGTCGCTAAAACAGAAGATTTTGACCGAAAAATTAATTACCATCGAGAAATCTGAGTAGGATTTTTCTGTGAGCGAAAACATTTAGCACTGAATAGACAATTTAGATGAAAATTAGATCGAGCGTAAAACTTACTATCGCAAAATAAAATTTTCGATTTAATTTTATTTCTGTCGCAAAAATTTAGCAGCGAACAATTAATTTTTCAACGCTTACTTTTTGGATCGTAAAATTCGCCGCTTAGGATTTAATTGATCGAAAAATTTCTCGACGATCGACTTAGTTTTTCGTTGACTAATTTCTCGATAGAAAAATATCGCAGCGAAAATTGTACTTAGGATCGAAAATCACGTATCGCTCGACAAATTTCAAATTGAAAAATTTTATTCAATCGAGGAAAATTTTCGATAGTAAATTTACCTGAGAAATAATTTTTTGACCGTAAATTTACCTGGAATTTTTCTCGATCGTAAAATTGATCGGCTACAGTCTCACGATTCCAACTTCAATACTTAGAAGATTTTTTTCTAAGTCTTTTACACTAGCAAAAATTAGCGAGTAAAATTTTCTCGATCGCAAAATCAAACGGAGTTATTTCAATTGAAATCAATGCATAGGAAATCAATTTGACAACCAAATTTATCGAGCGAAAAGTATCTCGGCATGAACAGTGACATTTCTCGCGATCAAATACTTAGAAAATTTCGAACTCTTTTCTCGCGCTATATGTTTAATTCGAAATTACAATCATGCCATTACATTTTTTCAAAATCAAGTATCCTATATGCTTGCTACACGATTTCAATTCAAAATTCATCAAACATGTCATGACTTGATACAATATTATAGTTTGATGAAATTAAATCAATTTTCGACTAAAATCAAATTAATTTTTATATCTCTTAAATGGTGCATGACTTCATGCAGATGGGATATCAACCGCAGTTCACCAAGCTAGCTCAGGTCCAGAGCATCGGTGTCCCTCATCCGTGGAAGACACTATTCAGGATTGTGAACAAGTGTCTATCGCCCAAGCATACCGGCTTCGACAAGGGCAATGGCAACATACTGCGGATCTTTCACAGACTCGCATTCTCCAGAAATTACGATTTCACGCAGCTGATCTGGAATGATCTTGCAGACCAGATTCGGCAAAAGGAAAATCAAAGATCGAAGAATGTGCCCTACGCTCGGTGGTTTAATGTACTCATCAAGGAATTCATGGAGATGCACGAGTCCATCCCTCGCCTACCTCCTGGTGGAAATTATCAACCACCCAGGCTTAAAAACTTTCACAAACCACGGCTCACGGACTTGGACCAACTGTCGATGCCGATTCGTTTTGAGGTTCTACGTCTCGCTGACCCCAGAGGAGACGTATACTGTATGTACTGCCGGGAGAATCACCTCACCAAGGAGATGATTCGAGGACCCCCGACAGATTTGGAGTTAACCCTCCCCAACCGCAGCAACACTCAAGCCCTGAGGCCATGTTGATTGATGAAGTGGCGCAGGAGCTAGAGCAGGAGGTTCCAGCTCAGGACGAACACATTCCTGACATAGATGCCACATTGATCGATGCTGTGGCGGCAGAGTTGGAACATGAAGCTCCAACCGAATCATTCCAAGTGAAAGTGCCCGTACATGTAGGCGTGCTTGAAGAGCCTATCGAGGAGGCTCCTCTACAAGAAGCACATCCCGAGGTTGAAATGGGGCAAAGCTCGCTTCCACGGGTGATGGATCAGGCACTTGAGGACGTTGAACGTGACCCTACTCCTCACACAGCCACCCCATCCGACACGGAGTCTGATGAGGAAATCAACCTGATAAGACGGACTCCCAGGCGACTTAGCATACAATTGGAGTCCCTCTACCCCGCCGTCACCACCGCACCAGATACCGTGCTGATCACTTCTTCAAGTGTTGCCGGCACTTCTTCGCTCAATCTTGAGCCGCAACCAAATCTACCGGTGTCTGGTTCACAGGCCCAACCCGAGCCTGCTGTAACACCCATAGAAGAGAATCTTCAAGATTCGACTCGAGGATTGGTTGGAAGTCTCATACGGTCACAACCTCAAGTGACTGTGAGCCAACCTGAGGAGCCGGTGCCTGCTCATGAGTTGACAACAGGCGACATCAGTCGACCTGGTACATCTTCGACGGAGGTTTCCATGCCGTTTGTCACGAACGAGCATTCCAAGCCCCTCTCTCCGCTGCTGTTCAATCGCTTGAAGACAAAATAATGGAGAGAGTTCTTATTGCCATAGAGACATCCCGCATAGACACCGGGAAAGCACCTGTCTCCGAAGGCACCTCGTCACAGCCCAACCTCACACGGCCACAACCGATACCCACCGACCCTTTAGCCACTTCATCCATCCTCATCAACCGATACACCATACCCATAACCGAGCACCATGACATTCTACTCGCCCGCCTGATCAGCCTCTCCATCCGGTCGCCCAAAAAGAGTCTCTTTATAGACGATTGGTGGATCATCCTGAGCCACCTACTGAAACTTGCCGAGGCCAAAGCTCCCACTCAAGATGCAGACATGGTGATCCTGACAATCAGGACCCTCATGAGGGGGATAAGAGGCCACGGACATCTACGAGTGGCCAAGGACAAGGCTCAAGCGCAACGCAAACAAGCGCTGGAGCAGGTGAAACCCAAACCCACACCCAAACCACCCACACCAGGCACCGCACCACCACTCTAACCCATATCGACACCAACCTTTCACCTAAGGACGCCTCCGCCCACATCACCGATTCTGACAAGCCCCTTGCTTCCGGAAGAAGAATCAAGTGCCACGATGCTCGTAGCCCTAGCAGCTACCCAAGCTACTCCATCGGTTGCTCCAGACCAACCGGGACCATCAGGACATGGCGTCAATCCACATGAGGTTCTGGACAAATACATCTTCGAAGGACAGTGGATGACCCGTTCCATGCCCGAGGAGCATCAAAGACAACGGCTTCAGGACGTTCGGCACTTCCTGCAACAAGCCTCCGTAGACCTCATAATCATAGAAGAATTGTTTTTGCAGATCCATCATGTGTGGTACATTGACTCGGATTGCTCCACAGACATGACGCGAAATCAAGAGTTGCGGAGACCAAGACCGCTTAAATGGAAAAGTTAGAATCGGGAACAATGATTCGGCTCTAATTCTAGGACTTGGAGATATCATTTTGGAAAATCTGACTGTCAAGGATGTCTCCTACGTCGAGGAATCCGTGATAACTTGTTCATCATATGCCAGTTGTGTGACAAAGGATTCCAGGTGGTCTTCCTCGCTGACCGGTGCAGAATTTTGGACAGTCAGGACAAAGAACTCCTTCAAGGAATTCGGAAATCAAACTTATACACGATCAATATGACGTCGGTACGGCCTTCGACTGCTGTTGGCCTCATGTCTCAGACTGTAATTCAGAGGAACAATCTATGGCATCAACACATGTCTCATCTCAACATTAAAGCTCTTCAACGACTCTCAATGAAAAAGTTGGTTTACGGTCTACCAACTATAACACTACAGAAACAGCATCAGTGTTCGTCATGCCAACTTGGAATAATAAAGCGAGCCTCTCATCACGTCAAGCCAGTTAGTTGCCTCTACTTCACGTCTGGAATTACTTCATATGGACCTCTGTGGACCAATGCAAACACAGAGTATAAATGGAAGCAAGTATGTGCCGGTCATAGTTGATGACTTTTCTCGCCATTCATGGACAAAGTTCCTCCGAACCAAAGATGAGACAGGGGGCTTGATTGCAAATTTTGTGAACACGGCTCAGAATAAATTTCACAATGATTTTTATCAAAAACTTGGAATTAGTCAGCAATTCTCAGCCGCAAAGACACGTCAACAAAATGGGGTAGTTGAAATGAATAACAGAACTCTAGTAGAAGCAGCGCGTACTATGTTGATCGATCCACTCCGGCTTCCCACACTTCCTTTTGGCTAAAGCAGTAAATACCACCTGTTTCACTCAGAGCAGGACAGTAGTTCACAAGCGATTCGATAAGACTCCGTACGACATCATCAACAAGCGAGTACCCAACATTTCCTTTTTTAAGGTCTTCGGGTGCAAGTTGTATGTGGCGAACGATAGATAGCAACGTGCTAAGTTCGAACCTAAAGTATTCGAAGCCACGTTCATGGGGTATTCTTCAACCTATAAGGCGTACAGAGTATACATCAAGTCCAATCGAACAATCAAGGAAAGCTACAATGTCACTTTCCAAGAAGTGGCAGAATGGCTCCCGAGCACATCAGTTCAGTACCCGTGTCTAACCAGATGGCTCCTGCACACCTCAGTTCAGGACCCGTACCTTACCAGATGGCTCCTGAGCACATCAGTTCAGGACCCGTGCCTAACCAGATGGCTCCTGAGCACATCAGTTCAGGCCCGTGCATAACCAGATGACTCCTGAGCACATCAGTTAGGACCCATGCCTTACCAGATGGCTCCTGCACACCTCCGTTCAGGACCCGTACCTAACCAGATGGCTCATGAGCACATCAGTTCAGGACCCGTGCCTAACCAGATGGCTTCTGAACACCTCATTCAGGACCCGCACCTAACCAGATGCTTCTGAATAAGACAGTTCAGAACCCGTGCTCACTGGTGTGTTGGCACAAGACCAACAGAGAATGGCAACATCACAGCCTTCAACGAAAGAAGAAGCTTTGCAACTAGCTCTAGAAGACTTGGACTCACTCTTCGAGCATCTATATCGGCCAACAACCCAATTAATACACCTCCGGTGGAACCCCCATAAGACGAAGCCGATATACCAAGTACTTCAACTGTCCCCACCTCCTCCGATTCAGAATTACCACAGAGTGCTGCTACTCCAAAAGTGGATGTTGAGGAGTTATCATTAGAGTCTCTCAACTCATGTGCAGAAATGGAATTCCCTCAACCGAATGAACAGTCTGAGATCATGGGAGATCTCGTTTCACAAATGGCTGATGCATCAAGCTCGGCCTTGCCTTATGAGAGCAAGTGGGCATGAACCCATCCAGTCGATCAGATCATCGGTAATCCTTCGAGTGGAGTACGGATAAGAAATCAGAGTGGACTCTTCAGCTGCTTCTTAAGTCTAAATGAGCCAACGAAGGGAGCAGACACACTTAAGAACACGGATTGGGTGATAGCCATGCAAGTTGCAATCTACCAATTCGAACGTCTACTGGTGTGGACATTTGTACCCCGTCCGCATGGGAAAACAATCATAGGGACGAAATGGGTATTTAAAAACAAGAAAGAAGAAGATGGAGAAGTAATCAGGAACAAAGCAAGACTAGTTGCGAATGGATACAACCAACAGGAAGGCATCGACTACGATGAAACGTACGCTCCTATTGCCCGAATCTAAGCCATCAGACTATTCTTGGCTTATGCGACTCATAAGGACTTCAAAGTCTACCAAATGGATGTCAAAACTTTTGTCAACGGCGTGTTAAAAGAAGAAGTCTACGTAGCGCAGCTAAAAGGCTTCGTCGATTAAGAACACCCTGATTACGTCTATTGATTGGATAAAGCTCTCTACGGACTAGAACAAGCCCCCATGCTGGGTATGACGTCCTGAGCGAATTCCTCATGAGGTCTAGATTTATCCGAGGAACCATCGATACGACTCTCTTCATCAAATGGCAAGACAAAGATCTGATGGTCGTCCAAGTATACGTCGACGACATCATCTTCGGATCTACTAATCCCCGACTATGCCAGAAATTTGAAGATCTCATGAAGACAAAGTTCGAAATGAGCCACATGAGAGATGATGTTCTTCTTAGGACTTCAAGTAAGGAAGCTCGAGGATGGAATTTTCATAAGTCAGACCAAGTACATGAAAGACATCTTGAAGAAATTCCATCAAGATCAGAGCAAGCCTCTTAGCACTCCCATGGCAACAAGCTGCGAGTTGGATGTCGATCCATCTGGAAAAGCGGTCGACATCACTCTCTATCGCAGCATCATTCATTCTTCTGTACCTCACCTCGAGTCGGCCGAACATCACGTTTGCCACGTGCTTGTGTGCCCGTTTCCAGGCCGATCCCAAGGAATCCCACATGCTAGCGGTCAAGGTATCGTAAAGGTACAAATTTCAAACTTATCGGTTACACTAACTCTGATTATGCAGGTTGCCGAATGGACAGGAAAAGCACTTCCGGTGGCGCTCAATATATAGGGGAAAAGCTAGTCTGCTGTTTATCCGAAAAGCAGAACTGCGTCTCAATATCGACGGCTGAGGGAGAATACGTCACGACCGCCAGCTGTTGGTCGCAAATGCTATGGATGGGGAACTCAGCTTCGTGATTATGGGTACAATTTAAATAATATACCCATATATAGTGATAGTCAACGTGCCATTGCTATAACGTGTAATCTTTTTCACCACTCACGCACAAAACACATAGACATACGATATCACTTTATCAAAGATCACGTAGAAAAAGGCACGATTGATTTGTATTTCGTAAACACGGAGTATCAACTAGCCGACATTTTCACCAAGGCATTGGATGAAAAACGATTTCAGTTCCTTGTCGGAAAATTAGGCATGTTGAACCTCACATGATATGTGCTTTACTTGATCTTCTATGCTTTCATATACTCTATACTATGTGTTTTCTGTACTTAATTGTCATATCTTGCGTGAAAATTGAAAATTAAAAATAGTAATAATAAAATCTATAATAAAACCCAAAAATATTATACATATACTTATAATATTAGAGGGATGAAGATAATCTTTAGGATGCTTAGATCCAGTCACAAATAATCTAAGTCGCATTCTTGTGTCTAAAGCTCATTGGTTTGCTCCACTAGACACAAAGCCACTTTACATATGTGAGGATTCTAGCCTTTTATTTTCCTTTCTAAGGATTTACTCTTGAGCGAGTCACACATCAATTGCTTGTCTTAACTAGTGATACTTGGCCTCATTCCCCTTGTGTTAGATCGTTAGAAAAATGATTAGGCGCTTAAGCATTTCCTCACTCGCCCAAATAGAAAAATTTTCAATCCTTTAAACATAGCCTATAGTCATCCCGTTTGAGCCTTCTCCGATTGCCTTTTCTTCATTTGAAACCCATTCAAGCCTTCAACCGAATTCCAAATTCTTCGGAGGGATATTCAAACGAGAAAAGGAGGGGGAGAAAAAGACGGAAAAAAGATAGAGTTTTAAGAAGGTGGAAAACGCACACGAGGAATGCTCAACGGACAAAAAGTAGTCCAAAAGAATCTACCCTCCCAATCATCAAGATCTTTCAGAAATAAGAAAGGGGGCATGGATCTTGCTGTGAACTTCTCCTTCGATAATCTCATACGCTCGTCACAACGGCCTTGGGTACGAATTCCATAACTGTGAAATTCTCCAAATTGATAATCTCTGAAACCTCTCTAGGGATTAAGAGAAGAGGAGCACGGTATCGGCCCGAGAACCAACAAGAAGAACTTCGCCTTAGACAATCTATCAGCCTCGCAGAGAAGCGATGAGCTTCAGCTTGAGCAAGTGTAGACAAATGCAAAAAGGATGAAAAAGACAAAAGAAAATCAAATACGAAATGCCAGTGGAGAAGAAATGCTAAGAAAGGAAAGATGAAGACGTTAAGTCCACCATTCCAATATATTCATTCCCTTCTAAGTTAGAGCCAAATAAAAACCCTTCAAAGTCCCTTTGATTACGGACTTTCGCTTAGGTGAAATGATTAAAAGCGCATCGATCACGGTTAAATTGACATAATTTTGCTTGTGATGACTTGAATGATATAAATACATAAAATCCCAAGTAAAAATAATTGAGCGCTAGAGCGAACCTAGTGAGAGTTGTCGAAATGATACATGGTCCCCTAAACATTTCAATTAACTTGGGACTTTAATTTGACGACATACTTGATGGCATAAGATCTTTCCAAGCGTCTTGTGAAATTTTATGAGTGACGTTGATCGAAGCAAAATAATCTGACCCCATACTATTAATAATATTAGTATATATATATATAAGGAAATAAAAAATATACAAACTTATATAGATATAATTTTTTCTTTCATATTTTTTGTTTTTATATTTTTTATTCTTATTTTTTTCTTATATTAGAAAATAAGAATTCACACATTTTGACAGGCAATTTTATTTTTGCATATGCGCTGTATTAAATAAATCCGAATTTTTTTTGAATTGCATGTTTAGCTTGCAATTGGTAATGAATAGATTAAATGCGAACATTTTTTTTGTATGCTCACACCCTCATGCAATATTTTGAATACATGTTTAGGGGACCATGTATCTAGTTTATTTTGATTAACTGCGTGTTCTATGCTTATTACTTAAATTGATTTACGAAAATCATGCTATGAGCTCCAAATGATTTTGACGTTTTCTCTAAGTGTTTCAGAAATTTTTCTCTAGCACCTCGAATGTGGAGGACGTCACGGTTTTTCACAATCTGGAGCTAACTGCGTTGGCCTAAAAACTTAGGGGGAGTTTTGATTAAATTACGTGTTGATTAACTCTAATAATTTTGATATCTTGCTCTAAGTGATACAGATTTTTCAAATTTTGTCAAATGAGCCAGATGCCACATTTCAGACTAACAGGGAGTTAATCGTAGTTATTTTAATTCTCAGGGGGAGCAATTATGTGATTTTTGTCTAAGATAAGGGTCAATCTGATAAAATTTGAAATATTAGTTTACTTTTTGCAGTCGAAAAACTTTAACACACGCAAAGCACTCGATCGAAAACCCTACACTCGCGAAAACACTACAGTAAAGACGAACTTCAAAATTCACTAAATCTCTTAGTTTTCAACTGATTTTCGTCTTTCTAAGGTAAAATCGACAATCTTTAGGCATCTGCGTGCGGTTAATCTCCATTTCCATCTCTATTCTGTAGTTTTTCGCTTCATTCAGTGTTAAAATTTTGATCTGTAAACTGTTCGAAAACTGTAGGCTATTTTGCAACGATTAAGTCCTTTTTATGTGATTGTCTGGGTAAATATTTGCGTTTTTAAGATAGATTTGATGTTTTCGCTTAATCTGGTAGTATAAATTTTCGGAAATATGAGTCTTATGCTTGAAATTAGAGTATCGACTTAACTGAGTTTTGAAGTTTTGAAGCTTGAAGAACTTTCTCGGTCGCAAACAATCTTACTTGAATTCCGATTCAATTGAGATACTGTTTGCGTCATAAAAGATTTTCGATCGCTAAATTGAGTTAGTCACTTAGATAGAAGACTTTGACCGAAAATTACTAACCATGGAATGCTAATTCTAATTAGAATTTTAATGCAAGCGAATAAGAACGGAATAGATAAAATAGATGCAACTAATTTCAAGCGCTTAATTTACCATGAATTTTCGATTTTATTTTATTTCGATCGTAAATTTTAGCGGCGATAAAATTAATTTTTCGATGCTAACTTTCTCGATCGTAAAAATACGCGGCAAAGATTTTGTCCGATCGAAAATTTTCTCTGCGATTGACTCAGTTTTTCGTTGACTATTTTCTCGATCGACAAACTTCGCTGCGAAAACCGTCTTCAGGATCAAAAATCTTTCTCGCTCGACAAATCTCAGGACGGAAAATTGTATTCGCTCGCGGAAAATTTGTTGATCGTAAATATACACGGAAATCATTTTTCTCAATCGTAAATTTACACGGATAATTTTTCTCGATCTAAAATTGATCGGCTATAGTACTTAGTATAACTTTCAACACTTAAGAAAAATTTCACTAATTCCTTAATGCTGCAGACGAAATTAGCGAATACAACTTTCGATCGAAAAATTGAACGGAGAAAATATCAAGTAAAATCAGCACTTAGGAAATTCAATTGCGAATTCACTTCTCGAGCGATAAAAATCACGAAGTGAACAGTGGTATTCGCGCGTCCAACACTTAGAAAATTTTCGATAGAACTCTTATATGTCTCATATGTAACTTTCGAAAATTAATTAGACACCATTGTTCACATTCGTATGCTCTATGTGCAAAATTACATCTTACATTTCTATCAAACATGCTATAAACTGTTCGACAATTATAAGTTTGACATAATTGTATTTCGACTTAACTTAAAATTGAACTAATGAGTTTTCTTATTTCTTATCTTTTACAGATGGCTCATTATCCCGCGCACAATCACATTTATGCTCACAACATGTAAATCAATGTTCAGCACACCAACTTCCAGCTCTATCTGACCACCTTTCGGTGTTCGGACGAGATCATAGTGTCCATTCTTCAAGGCCGTCCCCTGTGGAATGCACTTACGGCGACTGCATCAGTACCTATGGTCTATCTCCAGCAGTTCTTGGTATGCATTCAAGGTCACGTGGATAATGGAGCTTACTACTTCACCACGATGCATGGGACAAGACATATTAGCGTGGACAAGAACCATTTTGGAATGGTCTTGGGCTTACCATTTAGTCACGAGTACGACCCGATGCCTTCGGATGCTGAGATGGTGCAAGATTTTCTCCAAATGGGGTACAAACCTCCACTTGCAAATCTGGCACAGTTCCAGAGCAATGGAATTCCCCATCCCTGGAAGACACTTTTTGGGATCATCAACAAGTGTCTATGATGTAGCCAGTTGATCTGGAACGATCTAGCCGAACAAGAAATCGAAGAATCTGCCGTACGCCATGTGGTTTTCTATGCTCATCGCTCAACAAATGGAGGTACACGTGAACATTCCAAGATTGCCTCCAGGTGGAAACTACCAACCGCCCAAACTCAAATTCTTCCACCATCCGAAGGTTGCCGACCTGCAGCTACAACATCCTATGCCAATTTCTTTTGAGCTTCTCCGTCTCGCCGACCACACGG
Source organism: Craterostigma plantagineum (assembly GCA_027422505.1). Lineage (NCBI taxonomy): Eukaryota > Viridiplantae > Streptophyta > Magnoliopsida > Lamiales > Linderniaceae > Craterostigma > Craterostigma plantagineum. Next base: position 9,427,329 of record JAPQWV010000021.1, on the reverse strand, counting down.
GAACATCTACAGACTCTACTGTCGGGAACATCACCCGACAGACTTCAACGTAAGCCCTCCCCACCCCGATCCTGAGGCAACATCGATTGATGCAATAGCCCAGGAACTAGAGCTGGAGCCTCCAACTCAAGAAGCTCCAATGCCGGATCCGGACGCCACGTTGATTGATGAAGTGGCACGTGAGTTGGGAAATCGAAGCTCCACATTAAGAACTCGAAGAAAAGGGCCCAATCATTGTAGAAGTGCTTCAGGAACCACTTGAGGAAGTTCCTATCAATGAAGCACCGCTCGAAGCTGAAACGGGGCCCAGCTCACTTCGAGAGGCAACTACGCCCGAATCCGATGCTCTGATCTCCACGATCACACCCGACGAGCCCGAATCGACAGCTCAAGCCCGTGAGGAAGCTGAACGCGAACCATCTACTCACAAGGTTATCTCGTCCCAATCCACGAAATCAGACGAGGACACTCAATTGGTCAGAAGAGTTCCCCGACTACAACTCCAATCCACTGAGCCCGTCACACCGCTATCATCACCACCACGTCAGACCTCGACCTCCAAATATCTGATTCGCAGGTTCAATCTGAGCCTGCAGCAACATCCATAGAGACGATTCCTTTGGAATTATCTCGAGGATTGGATGGAAGTCTTGCAACGTCGCAACCTCAAGTGACGGCAACATGCGATATCAGTCGACCTAGTCCCTCAAGTCCTGCTCCAGGCGGCACATCAGGGATCTTCTCTGATGTTGTGACAGTGGAACGCCAACCTGGCCCCACTACGGAGGTGTTCACCACTTTTGTGACAGAAGATCGACTTCAAGCAGCTCTCTCCGCCGCTCTCAAATCCTTTGAAGACAAACTAATGGAGAGTGTACACGCTTCTATCGAGACGTTCCGCCTTGACACAGGGAAAACACCCGTCTCAGAGGAAACTTCGTCACAACTTAACCTCACACCCACACAATCCATACCCACCGACCCATCCATTAAATCACCAATCTTTATAACCCTTATACTGTACCCATCAGTGAGCTCCACACCATTTTGGTTGCCCTACTCTTTGGACTTTCCAACCGGACGCCACAAGAAGAAGATCTCTTCAGGCGCCTCGTTGATCGTCCTGACCCTCCTATACAAACATGCCGCGGCCAAGGCTCCCACTCCAAACGTCGACATGAGGACCTGACGACCAGGATCACCATGAGGGGGATAAGAGGCCGAGGTCTTCTATGAGCGGTGAAGGACAAGACCAAAGTCAAGGCTCGGGTGCGACACATACAAGTACTGGAGCTGCTGAAACCTCACGACCTTCAACCCTTTCACAAACCCAAACCACCCACAAAACCACCACGCACCGCACCCAAACTCTTAGCCCAAAGGAAACACCCACCTTATGGATGCCTCCGCCCACACCACCACCAATGACGATCACATGCACTTTGCTTCCGAAAGAAGAAGCAAGGTTGACATGCTCCTAGCCTTAGCAGAAATGCAAGGACCTTCAAGCGACCGGTCCAGACCAGTCGGAAACCTCAAGACGTGAAGTCGACCCTCATGAAGTCCTCGACAAGTTTATCTTCGATGGATAGGTGGCTGACTCACAGCATGCCCGACACGATGGCTAAGCAAAGGAATAACCACGTTCGCCATTTTCTACACCTAGCTTAGGTCGACCTAGTCCTAATAGAAGACGAAGAACTTTAGGAAGGAGAGGATCTTGAGTTGGATTACCCAAGGCTTCCAGAGTTGATTGCTCAACGAGCGGACACCCCTCCGAGATTGACTCCAGGGACCGTTCGAATCGACTCGCCGTGGGAGAACATAAGGATATAAATCCCATTCCTAGAAGAAGTTTGTCAGCAGATATGAAGGATACCGGACAAAATTAAGAAGGTGAACAAGTTCAAGCTCAGAGGTATTTCTCATTGGGAGCAGCAACAAAAAATGATGAACTACCTTTACAGGCTTACCCAAATTGGATCCGATTGGAGACTGGGGATTCTTAAAAGTCAGCCGATGAGCCATTTCAAGAATCTATCTCCATTTCATTAGCTGCTGGGAGTCAACCATTCCAAGGATAAATTTCCAACTCCATCTACGTCAACGAGCGGATAGACAGAACTCGAGAAGAGCTAGACGAGAGCGATCTACTATACCTTCCGGCCTAAGAGATCTATCATCTCTACCAAATGTATGTGGAGAAGAACAAGAAACCTCAAGGCTTTACCAAGAAGGAAGGACTTGAGGGACTCAACAGGATCATGGTGCGCCAAGTCAAGTACTTTGCCGCACACGACCTTCAGATGACTTTGGAGAGCAACATGAAGAAGGTCAACATGACAGCTCCGCACATGAAAGGACGTGAGGTCGAAGGGCTTCCCAACAACTACATTTACTTGGGCCCAGTCTTAGCAATCATCTACCATAATCCAATTGCTAACAAGATTAGGTTGATGCTAACGACTGAGGTAAACAATTCTGTGATGGGACACCCAAGACAATCAGGCGGAACATCAAAATAAGATTGGATGAATCGACAAGACGACCAGGCTCAGCAATCGAAAGATAAGAGAAGAACAACCTCTGACATGAATCCTCGAAGCCGTAGAAGAGCGGATAGAGCTGAGGAACACTATCAGAAACTACGAGCATGCGCTGGGCTTGCTCAAGTCGTTCTATGCCCAAAGAAGATTGACAGAGCAGAAGGGCAATCAAGCACGAAGGGGGAGAATGTAGATTATACGTTGTTATTGTGCTTTGATTTTATTAGCAATCTTCGTAATTGTGGCTTTTATTGTATTTTTCCTTAGTTTAGGACTAGATTGTTAGTTATACCAAGTTTGTTTGGTATAAATACATTTGTAATCTTTGAGCTGAATAGAGAAAGTTATTGAATTGATCCGAAAGGCTTGAATTCTGAATTCTCGAGAGAGAAACTCAGAAAACTTTCTCACACTAATAGCATTCTCTCTCGAGCTCATCAAAGAAGGTTTTCGATCGAATTCTCATTCTTAACAATTCTCATCGAAATACTTAGAATTTAAGTCTATGATCTTAAAGTTGACAATATGAGGACCTAACATTGCACAGTCACCACATTGACTGTTATACAAAATCAAGAAGCACCTTACTGAAGCAAGGCCATAAGTTCGGCTTCCTTAAAGCATATGTAATGCACATGAATCATTTTCCTTAAGTGCTGTGAGTGAGTATAGTGGTGCTCAACTAAAGTAAGGATAAACCTCTACAACGTCTTTCTTTCCTCGTATTGCTACCATATACAACCTTGACAAAAAATATATGACGATCCACAAGGCACATGACACGCTCGAATACTAGCAAATGTGTTAGGTCGTGCAACTAGTAAAACGTACGAAATCCGAGTATTGATCCACAAAGACAACTCGATTAATTCTAAGATATATTCATAATTCTAATCTAAACTAAGATGATTTTTATCATTTGAGATTGAAACAAATGCAAATATAAGCAAAAACATATAAAATAAATGAGGTAAAGATCAATTGACAACGAGTGCCAAGGCACATTATCGGCATGGATCAATTACACATCTTCATCCTTTCAATTCTATCTAATCGGTATGAACATAATCAAAGAATTTCCTAAAATACGTGCGTCTTGCACTAGCAACCCTACGTTAGTAGAAAACCAATCAACTATATATATCCAGTGTTGTAAAATGCGGCCTAGGCGGCCGCCTAGGCGCCGCCTAGTCGCTACTCGGAAGCAACCGTGGCGAGCATGTCTTAATCGGGCCAATTATTCGGCAAATCCGCCTAATAGGCCGAGTAGGCGCCGATTAATTCAAATAATAAAAAACAGAATATTTAAAAGATTTTACTGTACTAATCCCTCGAAAGGCGCAAAAGGGATATTGAATGCGGCACAAAGGCATTCATATTTGGTCTTTGTTCTAGTGGGGAATGCCCTTTATATAGAAACATTTTCCACTGCCCTTGCACTACACAATCGGTGTGGGACAAATTTAGTGCAATTTCTTTCAACTGCAACGTGGTCAACCCACACTTATTCCATATATTAAATATTTAATTAACAAAGTGCATTTGTATACATATAATTTATGTGATACAAATATTTTCTTTCAAACTCCAACTAAGTTATTTAAATTACCATAATATTAATATATATTTTTTCTATTAAACTATGACAGTTTGTTACATATGGCTAAAATATGTAAATAAAAATATGTAAAATGAAATAAAAATAGTCATTAAATCGATTTGCACATTAATTAAATAACAGACAATTATAAATATAAATCTTTTTTATTTAAGCATAAAGCTTGTTGCATATGCTAAAAATATAGAAAATATATAAACTAAAAAGTAAGATATTTTCTTTCGACATCATTAATATCCATACTTAAGTTTTGTTACACTCGATATTTTCTTTCGACATCATTCGATATTTTCTTTCGAAATCAACAACGAATCTAAGGAAATCATTGCTGAAAACGAGATAATATAGGTATAAAATTAGCCCCTCATGATGCTCGAGTCGTCACGCGCCGCCCCAGCATCTCCCGTCATTGAACGAGGGAGAAATGCCTTGGAGATCCTCACGATTACTTTTAGCTTTTTCTACTCTTCTTTGTTCGTCAAAAGTTTTTCTTCTAAGTCTTATTACATCCTTATTTAAATTAGGATTCGAAAGTTATTGAATCTCCCTTTTATCGCAACCAATTTGACCCAAATTAAGGAGTTTCGGTGCCAAAAAATAGTATACACGATGTGCCCACAACCTCGGGGACCCATGACCGTGGGACTTATGGGACCTGAAATTTTTGCCTTGCGAAGCTCCCCACGGCCACCTACATGCTCTCCCATGGCCGTGAGGTTTGGGCAGAGAGCAGAAAAGTGTGCCACGACCTCCTCCTTGATCTCTGCCCGGACGTCACGTCCGTGGGAGCCCATGCACGTGGCCGTGGGGATCTTTGCAAGGCGAAAATCTCAAGTCCTGTAAATCCCACGGCCGTGGACCCCATTGCAGAAGGCCATGGTGGAGCATATATCTATTTTGGCACCGAATCTCCTTAATTTAAGGCATAATTAATTGAGATCAAAGGGGGATTCGATATCTTTCGAACCCAAGTATAAATAGGAACCAAAAAAGACTTACAAGACGAAATTTCAATGGCCAAGAAGACTAGGTAAAGCTAAGAGCCATCCCCAGCATCTCCAAGGCGTTTCCCTTTCGTTCACATGACGGGAGATACATGGGCGATGTCGGGGAACCCCAGGTGTCCCGGGATCTGATTCCGGACGCAGTGGAAGTTTAAAGTTTTTTCGAGGATCCCCGTATGGTTAGCCCCAGATCGCTCGGTTATATATAAAGAAAACATGTTTGACACGTAATATGGTTTAAGAATTTACCCTCGTAGCGAAGATTCCTAGCTCTCGCCAATCGTTCCTGTCTTCGTAGTTCACACCGAGCAACACCACTGCGACCTCTCCAAGCTTGACCGCCATGGCACAAGATCGTCACGTCGACCCCGAGACGTATCCAAATTCTATCTCCTCCCAAGATGGCTAGGGGGATGTTGTAGAAGATATGTGTGTGTGTGTGTGTGTGTGCGTGTGTTTGATTTACTAAAATCTCAAACTCACTTAGCTTTTCTCAAAGAACAGACCTATTTTTCGCTCAACTCTCTCTAGATTCATTCTTAGAGTTAGAAAGGACTTATCATTAAATACGAAATTACTCAAAATTATTTCATAAAAAATAACTTTCAACCATTGAAATTGATTTTAATCATAATTAAATTAAATCATGTCCTACATGACTTAATTATTGTTTGATTACCTTGTATTAACTCATCAAATGACTAGAGTGTGTCCCGTATGTCTTACATAAGAACAAGGAGAAATTGGATTTGATTTGAATCAAAATTGATCACAAAGTGTCGGTCGCGGCCTCCTACCGGCATCTTCACGGCCGTGACGGAGGCCCCACGACCACGTACAGAAGCGTCACGACGTGACCAAGCTTTGGCAATCTTCCACCCAGCGTCATGGAATGTGTCACGGCATTCACGACCTAGGCAGTAGGTGTCACGGCCGTGACCGTGTCGGGCAAGGATTGGCCCAGCCTCAGCCGCCGTTCACGGCCACCACCAAAAGCATGTAGTCACGGCCAGCTGCTGGCCGTGACATGTGGTTCATGGCCGTGAGCCTCTCTGCTCGTGGCCGTGAACCATATTTTCGGCCCGTATTTCCGTCGTTTCGTTCCGGGACTCTAAGCCCATGTAAACACAGTTCTAAAACTCACATTTGACATTTTATTAACCACTCCAATCCTGTTAAATAAATGTACATATCTCCTTGTCAGATACTATCTCAATGATACTTTTTAAGACCGACTCTCTTGGTTCGTCTCAACCCGGCAAGGGAGGAATCCAAGAATTTGGCAAGCACCTAGGCAATCCCGTGGTACCGAATAGATCTTGTGTTGAGTAAGATTTTTGTATTTTACAAACCGGTTATAGATCGCCGTACAACGTATAGACCATTCACGTATCCCGGTCGAGTGAGAGCCATTGTCATGTTAAACTCACAAACCCGACACTATGATTAATTCGTGACGACGAAATTACTAAACTACACTACACGTCCGACATGATTTAGTTTATTATTCTGATCAAAGACTTCGTAATTTCTCGTCCCCGAACAGACATAGGACATATACCTCGATTACTTGCGAGGTTGTGAATCCCTCACGACAGCAATGCCCAGCAGTTGCACTTCATTGTCAAGACCGTACGTCACCGCTAACCCATGTTCTTCCTCGAACAAGGAGGGCCGAGGAAATTAGTGGCAAATCAGAACCCCAAAGCCAATTCTGTCGATGACCCTTCGGTCTAAGGTCCACGTATACTACCATAGCCATCTATCGATCATTGACTCTCATTGAGTAATTAGCCATGTGATAATCGGTTACGAGTCGTGTCCAAATACAAGTTAATCCCTGATTCAACTTATATCAATGTTATGACCTCCCACTTCCTAAGTGAATGGTTGGCACAACCAATTAGAAGTCGTCAACCAATACGTCATGATCGACATTCAGTCACCCTACTGAAGTCTAAGACTTATGAACAAATTTAATATCCGAGGATAATAGCTCACTGGTGCCCCTCTCTCATTGTAATACCCGTAAAAAAATTAATTAATACGGATTTTTGTGGTAATTAACAATGGGGTTAGATAATTTAGAGATTTTAACTAAACTAATATAAAACCTTGAAATAAGACTAGTGAAATTACGAAACTAATTCGAACTCTAATGGAAATAGCATTCGAAAATAATAGATATTTTACTTATAAAGAAAATTGAATAAGTAAGCTAATGTTGAATAAGGAAAACCTAATTATAATGATATTTGGATAAATACTAAGATCTACTTCACCAGGAAGAAAATAAATCGTCACCTGCATGTCTTGATCATTTCGTTTCCCAACCTAATCACATGACAAGTGTATATATTAAATCAAACCACAAAAACTTTCAAGTGCATAAGAACAAAAAACTAAAAGAACATAGAGGAGAGAAGAGCTTCATTAAAGGCTAAAAGGAATTCGACAACCCAAACTCTTAAAGAAAGTTTGTTCCAAGAGTGGACTAGGTAAACCACTTCTTCTATCATACGATTATCATTTGTATTAATATGTTAAAGTCATGTCATACTTTGTATGATTACAAATTACGTTCTAGGAAGAATTCAAAATACTGAACTAACTTAATTGATTTCTATTTCATTATATGGCTAGAGTGTACTTGACGAAAGTTTGTGTGATGTAAAAGGCTAGGTTAGAATTTCAGACTTTCAAATTTGTCATGCTTAGGGCATGTGAGTGAGTTCTAAGGTGATCTCGATGTTAGAACTTGGATTAAAGCTCTAGATAATTAACGCAAGTCTCTAACAGCATTAAGTTTCGGCTTTGGAATAATATAGAAAAACCTAAGTTTGGTTTAGATATATAAGTACTGAGGTAATATGAATTTTACTGCATAGTCTTTAAGATTTATTATTTTTGAAGTGTACCGTATTCTGCGTTAGAAATCATTTTTTAAACTGATTTTGATGGTGTAAGAATTTCATTTTAAGGGTTTTCTGAAGGAATCGGGCGATTCCACTTCATTTGAGTATCGACCGCTTTGGAATTAAATAAAGTCTTGAAAATAAATATTTTATTTGGTCTCGATCGATTATAAACTAGAATCACCGAGCTTAGGTGACACGCTCAAATACTAGCAAGTGTACTAGGTCGTGCAAGTAGTATAAAACGGACGAAGTCCGAGTATCGATCCACGAAGATAGCTTGATTAATTCTAAGATATTAAACCTAATTCTAATTTAGACCAAGAGAATTTTTGTAGTTTTAATGATTTAATTAAACGAGATAAAAGCGCAAATAATAAATTAGACGCAAATAAAATAGATGAGATAAAAATCAATTGACGACGAGTGACTAAGGCACATGTTCAGCACAAATAATTCCTACGTTTCATAAAATCTATCATATCTAACCATCATGAATCTCAGTCAAGGTAAAATTTCCTAAGACAATCGCTACTCGTTTGTCCCGCAATAGCGATCCTATGCGATAGAGAACCAACCCGTATATGTCTATAGGATTGTAGTTTCCACGCATGCATTCAATCTCTATGAAATTCCCCGAGCTCAAACGCTTTCGGCGTTTAAGGATTCGGAAACCACACATACGAAACCGAATTCCATCTCTGGTCGGTTTTACGTAGTGATGTTCGATGTTATCGTTCTAATCGGTCTAATCACTTTGTCCGTCTCATAAACCAATCAAATAAACATGCATATGTTGATCAGTCATACACAAGCATTAAGCGCAAACAAAGAACACATGACTCGATTCACACGATCAAATAGGAAAAAAAAATATTAATACGTAGTCATTATTCGGCCTATCATGGCCTTAATCACAAAATAATCTAAGCTATCATATTAATAAAAGCAGAAAATATTCAAAACCATAATAGAGAAATAATATAAAAACTTCGCTTTTGCGGCTCGAAATAATCGCGTCTGCTTCAAGCTCCTTCGTTGCTTTTTATTATTTTCTTCACAGTCGTCGTCCGCTGTCTTCGTCTCCTTCTTATTCGCTGCCCAAAAGTTTCGTCTATTATTCGCTGTCTCTGTATATGATTCGCTGCCTCCTTTAATCGCTGATAAGTTCGTCCTTATATAGAGAACAAAATCCGCCGACTTCCCATGCAGTTAAGTAATATTATTCCATATACGAATCTTTACTTGGTATAGATTGGTTTGACTTAGATTGAATCTCGCGTGATCCTTGGACCAAGAATACTTTTTCCTTAACTTGCTCCTCATAGCTTGCTCCTCACGTTGCTTAATAAGGAATTGCTTTGTCAAATTGCAGATTTGTCCCAACAACTTTTGAAAATTGCGAAAAGGACCCAAAGTGCTAATAGGCCATGGCGTTCGTATCTTTCACGTTTCACGTTCGAATCTTCCCATTTTTGATCTATTTGCACGATATCTGCCAAAAGAAGAGATATATACGTAAATATAAAATATTTGAGGTATTTCGATAATTATGGTCGAAAATACGCTTTTACGGGGAATAAAATAGTGTAAAATCCTAACTTACCATTAGGGTACTTAGATCTTTCGACCGATTGTGAATCACCGAAATGTATAGAATATTTATCTACTAGGAGAAATCGGTCGATTGAACTTTCGCCGAGATTTTTATGTAAATAATGGTTGACCCGACTTTGACCAACATTTCAATAAATCTTCGGGCGAAACTTAATTTAAGTAGGGTATTGACTTAAATTAGACTAGTATTAAAATATAATTATTTTAATACAAGTAAAGTATTAGTAAGCATACTAATAATATTTATTTGCTCAGAGGTTCGACATTAAAGGATTTCACCGAACTTCTTAGTCGACTGTAGCGGCAGGATAGGTAGGTGGAATATCCATCTACAACACGTAAACTTATTTGTGCTTATTTCGAATATATGCTTATGTGAGTCACGTGACCAATATGTGTTGTAAAGTGATTCACACGATTTATGTGCTACTTTGTGACTATGTGATTTACATGCATACGGACGTCTTATCTAGCATCATGTACCATGTTATATCCTGTCAAATACCTGCATATGCAATACACGTCATTTCACGGAGTGTACCGTGATGGAACGGTGGTACTGTATTGTACCTACTGAGCGAGTAGCCGATATTGATTGTCGACCCGTAGAGGAGTCACGTGAGTGTGGGCATCTGCTGTGTATCAGCGCCTGTGACGGTGAGCCATTGGCCCGTTGGACATTATGCGGCAGACTGCGGGTGACCTAGAAAGGAGCGACTTGGGACATCCCCAAGTAGGCTAGCTAGCGTAGGCCACGCTGTCGCATGCGGGAGGAGGCGACCTGGAGGATGCGACCTGGGTACCCTTACGGGACCTAGTGTAGCTACCAGCGTAGGCACCGCATTTGTCAGAAGAGGCGACCTGAGAGTGTGACCTGATATGGCTCAGGGAGGCTGCTCGGTGTAGGCCATTGCCGTAGTGTTGTGATCGTGTTGTGGTGGTGTTCGTGATCGTGGTAGTGATTTCGTGTGATGGTGCACAGTATATAGCCCGGGGCCCGTGGTGAGGTGGTGAGTGTATCCCGAATGTGATGAGTGATAGTGAGTGGCATTGCATTGGTGAGAATTGGGGGTGAGTGAATGTGAGCAAGTCACACGTGCATGAATTATTTCACCTATTGGGCAATAGCTCAGTGTTTGCGTGTTGTAGGTAATCAAAGATCGAGGCTGGCTATCGGAGCTTCCATGGGCTTTTGAGGGCGGGGCTGTACATGGATGACGACCTGTGGGCGAGTGATAGGGTGTTTTGAGCCTTCAGCCCGTTCGTAGTAACAGTTTGTGTAAATAAATATTTTTGTAAAATGGGTCCCCGTGGCTTTCGCTGCTAAACCCGACGTGAATTATCGCTAATTATGCGATTAGAGAGTGAGGGTCGTTACATGTGGTATCAGAGCTTAGGATACAGATTCTGTAGACTGTCCATGTACGACCGCTCAAAAGCATGGAAGCCCAGCCTCGTCTGTAAGTGTTTATGTCTCTATGATAATTCTTATGTGCTAATGTGAAACTTTGATTATAGTTAGTAGGATAAAATGGTACGAACTATGAGTGAGTTTAACGGCGATTCAAGCCGACACAGTGAGGAATGTGAATCCAGTCCCGACTGGCGGAACTCGAACCGTACAATTTCCCAGCTTGCGGATCTTGTTCGGCTCCAATCCGAACAAATTAATGCCCTGATTCGCAACCAAAATTCATCGGAGCGACTTGTGTCGCCCCAGATCGATAGAACCGAAATCATCCGGCATAGGTTCCGCAAACTTGATCCTCCTATTTTCGAAGACACTCTAGTTCCAATTGCGGCAGGTGAGTGGCTTAGGACCATTGAGTCCACATTCCAATATAGCCGAACTCCCGAAGATGAGAAAGTTATATGTGCTGTCTTTCAACTCCGGGGAAATACCGGATACTGGTGGGACACCATTACGATGATGGAAAATCCAAATACGATGACCTGGGAGCGCTTTAAAGAGCCCTTCGAGGAGAAGTATTTTAGCATTTCTGCCCGTGACACAAAAATGGAGGAATTCATCAATCTACGTCAGGGCGGGATGTCTGTTGCGGAGTACATCCGCAAATTTGAGCAACTTTCTCGCTTTGCTCCCCACGTAGTAGCGACAGACAACCTTAAAGTGGGATGTTTTCTAATCGGCCTGAAGTCTGAACTATACCGAGATGTCGCGGTGATGAGATCTCCAGATATGACCTATGCTAAGGCTGCCGAACGAGCTTTGGTGGCCGAAGAAGCCGAGGCGAGGCTATCTAAAGATCGAGAAGCAAAGAGAAAGATGGAGCAGGGACAATACGGTCGCGTAGGAACAAAAGGAAACAATTGGTCGTCCATGCTCCTAATCTGCCAAACCGCGGGAGGCCAAATGAACCCAGATGGAAGCAAAGGCCAAATGCAAGACCTAACAATGCTCTGGCCAAACAACCGATGCCGACTTGCCAATTGTGTGGACGTCAACATGTCGGCATCTGTTTTGGTCCTAATCCTAATATCAAGTGCTTCAACAGTGGAAAGGCGGGCCATATCTCGCGATTTTGTCGTGAGAATCCGCTGGTTAATCCGACCCCTGCACAGAATCAACAACCTGTGCAGAACCAACCTCCGAGGGACCTGCTAGGGTATTTACCCTCACTGCTGAAGAAGATGAAGAACAACCTAGGGTAGAATAGATCAAGATATGTAGGATAGGATGCCCACATTTTGTGAAACTTGTAAACTTAGGAGCGGTAATATTTTTTACTGTAAGATAATAAAAATATTTTTGTCTAGTGGTTTAACCCAATTAAATTAAGTAAAAGGAGAAAGCTGAAAATTAAGAAATAATGATTCCGAGTAAGAATTGAAAATTTTCAAAAAAGGGTAGTGACCATTCGCTTTTCCCGAATACGAGAATTGCGACAACGAATATATCCAAACCATTATAAGGGTAAAAGAAATCGATGCCTCGAGTTATTCCAATCGGTATAATTTCGAGGACGAAATTCTTTTAAGGGGGAGAGGATGTAATACCCGTAAAAAAATTAATTAATACGGATTTTTGTGGTATTTAACAATGGGGTTAGATAATTTAGAGATTTTAACTAAACTAATATAAAACCTTGAAATAAGAATACTGAAATTACGAAACTAATTCGAACTCTAATGGAAATAGCATTCGAAAATAATAGAGATTTTACTTATAAAGAAAATTGAATAAGTAAGCTAATGTTGAATAAGGAAAACCTAATAATAATGATATTTGGATAAATACTAAGATCTTACTTCACCAGGAAGAAAAGAAATCGTCACCTGCATGTCTTGATCATTTCGTTTCCCACCAACCTAAAGACATGACAAGTGTATATATCTATAAATCAAACCACAAAAACTTTCAAGAGCATAAGAACGAAAAACTAAAAGAACATAGAGGAGAGAAGAGCTTCATTAAAGGCAAAAAGGAATTCGACAACCCAAACTCTTAAAGCAAGTTTGTTCCAAAAGTGGACTAGGTAAACCATTTCTTCTATCATACGATTATCATATGTATTAATATGTTAAAGTCATGTCATACTTTGTATGATTACAAATTACGTTCTAGGAAGAATTCGAAATACTGAACTAACTTAATTGATTTCTATTTCATTACATGGCTAGAGTGTACTTGACGAAAGTTTGTGTGATGTAAAAGGCTAGGTTAGAATTTCAGACTTTCGAATTTGTCATGCTTAGGGCATGTGATTGAGTTCTAAGGTGATCTCGATGTTAGAACATGGATTAAAGCTCTAGATAATTAACGCAAGTCTCTAACAGCATTGAGTTTCGGCTTTGGATTATAGAAAAACCTAAGCTTGGTTTAGATATATAAGTACTGAGGTAATATGAATTTTAATGCATAGTCTTTAAGATTTATTGTTTTTGAAGTGTACCGTATTCTGGGTTAGAATCATTTTTTAAACTGATTTTGGTGTAAGAATTTCATTTTAAGGGTTTTCTGAAGGAATCGGCGATTCCACTTCATTTGAGTATCGACCGCTTTGGAATTAAATAAAGTCTTGAAAATAAATATTTTATTTGGTCTTGTTCGATTATAAACTAGAATCACCGAGCTTAGGGTACTTAGACTTTCGACCGATTGTGAATCGCGGAAATGTATAGAATATTTATCTACTAGGAGAAATCGGGCGACCGAACTTTCGATCGAAATTCGTTATAGCCTTGACCAAAAGTTAAGTGGAGTTTCGATCGTATCTGAGTTTCAAACGTAATCAACTTTCGCCGAGTTTGAATTCGGGCGATTTGTCATTTGATCGAAACCCAGGTCCATTTTACAAGAAATCGAGCGTTGACTTGATTTTGACAACAATCGGGCAATTCTACTTTCGCCGAGATTTTTATGTAAATAATGGTTGACCCGACTTTGACCAACATTTCAATATCGGGCGAAACTTAATTTAAGTAGGGTATTGACTTAACTTAGACTAGTATTAAAATATAATTATTTTAATACAAGTACAGTATTAGTAAGCATACTAATAATATTTATTTGCTCAGAGGTTATATTTATTTGCTCAGAGGTTCGACATTTAAGGATTCCACCGAACTTCTTAGTCGACTGTAGCGGGAGGATAGGTAGGTGGAATATCCATCTACAACACGTAAACTTATTTGTGCTTATTTCGAATATATGCTTATGTGAGTAACGTGACCAATATGTGTTGTAAAGTTATTCACACGATTTATGTGCTACTTTGTGACTGTGATGTATATGCATACGTACGTCTTATCTAGCATCATGTTACAATGTAATATCCTGTCAAATACCTGCATATGTGTGACGCCCGGGGCCGACGAGGGCGGGGAGTGATCGCCGGTGCCAAAGAGATGCACGGACAAGGAGCGGCTCCTGGCAGGCTTCTAGGCGAAGGGGTACATGAACGAACCGATCCGACACCCGAATGAGAGGGGATCCTGAGACTGGCAATGTATGGGCGTGTCAGGCTAAGAACCGTATAAGAGAATTGATAGTACTACTCATATCACTAAGGTCGACCTACCTTTTCGGGAGTCCATCCGAAAGAACTTCAAAGTTAAGTGTGCTTGACTTGAAGCAATCTTGGGATGGGTGACCCCCTGGGAAGTTTGCCCAGGGTGCGTGTGAGCGAGGACGAAGCACGCTGAGAGGTTAAGTGGTGGTACAGTGGGGCCAGACTATCAGTCGGAGTGTGGTGGGCCTAACCCACAGGTCCCGGTAGGGACGGATGCTACAGTGACACCCGGTATGGGACGGGATGTTACAGGTGGTATCAGAGCACAACCCTCTCGCAGTACGGTGTTGGTTCGGGGACGAACCAGGCGGAAGCTGGTGCGCATGTGACGCCAGGGGCCAACGAGGGCGGGGAGTGATCGCCGGTGCCAAAGAGATGCACGGACAAGGAGCGGCTCCTGGCAGGCTTCTAGGCGAAGGGGTACATGAACGAACCAATCCGACACCCGAATGAGAGGGGATCCTGAGACTGGCAATGTATGGGCGTGTCAGGCTAA
This sequence comes from Craterostigma plantagineum, assembly GCA_027422505.1. Taxonomy (NCBI): domain Eukaryota; kingdom Viridiplantae; phylum Streptophyta; class Magnoliopsida; order Lamiales; family Linderniaceae; genus Craterostigma; species Craterostigma plantagineum. Next base: position 9,412,100 of record JAPQWV010000021.1, on the reverse strand, counting down.
GAATCGTAATTGATAGTACTACTCATATCACCAAGGTCGACCTACATTTTCGTGAGTCCATCCGAAAGAACTTCAAAGTTAAGCGTGCTTGACTTGAAGCAATCTTGGGATGGGTGACCCCCTGGGAAGTTTGCCCAGGGTGCGTGTGAGCGAGGACGAAACACGCTGAGAGGTTAAGTGGTGGTACAGTGGGGCCAGACTATCAGTCGGAGTGTGGTGGGCCCAACCCCACAGGTCCCGGTAGGGACGGATGCTACAGTGACACCCTGTATGGGACGGGATGTTACAATATGCAATACACGTCATTTCACGGAGTGTACCGTGGTGGAACGATGGTACTGTATTGTACCTAGTGAGCGAGTAGCCGATATTGGTTGTCGACCCATAGAGGACTCACGTGAGTGTGGGCATCTGCTGTGCATCAGCGCCTGTGACGGTGAGCCATTGGCACGTTGGACGTTATGTGGCAGACTGCGGGCGACCTAGAAAGGAGCGACTTGGGACATCCCCAAGTAGGCTAGCTAGCGTAGGCCACGCTGTCGCATGCGGGAGGAGGCGACCCGGAGGATGCGACCTGGGTACCCTTATGGGACCTAGTGTAGGCTACCAGCGTAGGCACCGCATTTGTCAAAAGAGGCGACCCGAGAGTGTGACCTGATATGGCTCAGGGAGGCTACTCGGAGTAGGAGAGTGTGACATTGTGATCGTGTTGTGGTGGTGTTCGTGATCGTGGTAGTGATTTCGCGTGATGGTGCACAGTATGAAGCCCGGGGCCCGTGGTGAGGTGGTAAGTGTATGCTGATTGTGATGAGTGATAGTGAGTGGCATTGCATTTGTGAGAATTGGGGGTGAGTGAATGTGAGCGAGTAACACGTGCATGCATTATTTCACCTACTGGGCAATAGCTCAGTGTTTGCGTGTTGTAGGTAATCGACGATTGAGGCTGGCTATCGGAGCTTTCATGTGCTTTTGAGGGCGGGGCTGTACATGGATGACGACCTGTGGGCGAGTGATAGGGTGTTTTGGGCCTTCGGCCCATTCGTAGTAACAGTTTGTGTAAATAAATATTTTTGTAAAATGGATTCCCCGCGGCCTTCGCTGCTAACCCGGCGTGAATTATCGCTAATTATGCGATTAGAGAGTGAGGGTCATTACACTCATCCCATGAGAATCGTTGACTAAACTCGCTATATTTGGGTTTTATTTATTTACCGTCTTACCGGATGCCAAACAAGAACTAATGGTAAATAAATTATATGCCTATAAAGGAATAAATTGTAAAATCAAATAAAAGCTTTATTCCATATAATCGAATACAATATTCAAATATTATAATATGAATAATACGTCTATACCCATCACATCCTCGAATGGCTTTCCAAGGGCATATTCCCAACAATTCCCACTTGCACCCGGTGCCGTATGCTGTGTGTATTCAATACTCGTCTTCTGAAGACGCTATATTGTTAGGGAGTGTGCCCTCGGAATGCCATACGAGGACTAGGAATAGTATAGGGCGCACAATGATGTATGGGTCGATAGACAGTTTTACTGTATATACTGTTAAAATAAAGTAGTGAATATTATTTTCATTATAATAAAGGCATTATTATTTATTTATCGAATTTAAAGTCTGCTTGGCATCTGGCGGTGCGATAAATAAATAACACCCAAATGTTTGAGTTGGACGTCTGATTCTCGTGGGGACGAGGGAGGAGACACCGGACGGTCCTTATCTCAGCATTAAATAAAAAGTCCGTAAGTCTAAGGATTCTAGGTGGGTGACTAGATATCCGAATATGACTTATTCATTGACGACCACATAGTATCGGTAGTGTCACCGATTACCTGAGAGGTTGTGGGTCGTGATGGAGATATCGGTGATCGGAGAGATCGCGTATTCGGACATTCGGCTCGTATTCGTCTTGATCACATGACTAGGATGTTGTCAATGATTGAACGAATGACTATAGCAGCCTCAGACCGATAGGGTCACTGACGGATTTGCTTTCGCGATTTCGGTTTGTCGCTAGTTGGCTAGGTCCGCAAGTGTTCGGAAATGGGACACGGGCCAGCGACGAAACGCAACTGACTTTACGGAGGTGATTGCCGGGCTTTGACTGCTATTGGGATTCACTGCCTATATTCGTATAGGTTAACGTCCTATGAGGTAATTGGAGAACGACGATTGTAAAGCCTTCGGCCGAAGCTTGGAAAGCTCGCTCGTATTAGATACGGAGCGGAGTTTAAATAATCGGTTGGGTCTCGATTATAACATAGGGTTAGGTTAGTGAGTTTGACATTTACATGGCTCTCACCTAACCGGGACGCAAGTGAAAGGCGTAAGAGTTATTTAAATGTACACACTATAGTCGGTTCGCCCGAATTTCGATTAGATCAAAATTCGTTCTCAACTGGGATCTGTCCGGTACCGCGGGATTGGCTAGGTGAATACCGGGACTCGCGGATTCCTCCCGTGCCAGTTGAGACGGACCTAGAGAGTCGCGCTTACAAATGGTAATGAACTTGAACGAAAACGGCGGGCTTTTCTCTGGAACCTAACGAATGGGATTCGTTGAGGTAGTGGCATAGTTGACACGAGGTGTCGATAATTTAGTTAAATTCCGGTGACGGTCACGGGAATAATTAGGACTTGAGATTGTCTTAAGTGCTTAATTAATTAACTAAATGAGGCTCAATTGTGATTAAAATAATTAGATTGGATTTAATTATTTTATTACTTAAAATTGAGGGACTAAATTGAGAAATTAGAAACCTCATGGGCTTAAATGAAATATTTGCATGTTGACTTGGTCTTGGACATGTGTATAATTCCTAGCTTGCCACATTGGATGAGGTGGCTTGTGAGTCATACTCTTGGCTTTGTTGAGAGCATGACAAGTATTATTGAATAATAATAAAATAACCCTAAGTGGACTTTTACTACATGATTGATATGACACCTCACTTGATTTTTTATGCAAAAATAATATATAGAACAAGCATGCAACGTGAGTTGATTATCCAAGCCAAGTACTTGGCCACTTTGCTCTCAATAACTAAAGAGTAAGAAAGAGTGTACTTGGTACTTCTTAAGCCACTTAATTCTAGCCACGGGATCGTTCGACGAAGCGCCCGAACCGAGCTGCGTCTAGCCATCGGGAGCAGTCTCGGAGGTTCGATCAAGGACATACTGGCGTGACGATCTAGCCCGGAGGCCCCGGGAATCAGACTAGGCACTGCGACGCTCATCCGAGGTGTAATCACGTACGCCGAAGGTATATTTCGAACCCTACTGATTTGATATTACGAAAAATACCAAACGACCTCGGAATGATTCGAAAGACCCCTCGTTACGATCGTTGGGAAGTGTAGAATCAATCTGGAAAATTTGGTATTGATTGGAAATAATTTCGGTTGTCAAACTGTCGAAAGACGGCAGACTGCCGCTTTAGTCGAATTGACAATTTCGAACCACTGATTTGATTTTGTGAAAAATACCAAACGACATCGGAATGATTCGAAAGACACCTTGTTACGATCGTTGGGAAGTTTAGAATCAATCTGCAAAATTTGGTATCGATCGAAAATCGTTTCGGTCGCCAAATAGTCGAAACACTGTCGGCTGCCGCTTTGTTCGAACTAGTTTGGAACGAAATTATTAATTAGACTAAATTTGTAATAAATTCGAATTTAGGAAATTCGAATTAGACGTGGTCTCCTGAGGCTCAGGGCAGTACCTTGAGCCCTCGGGAGAAGCCGAAGGGCGTTAGGTCGAATTTAGATGTTGAAAATCGAAAATTCGGCACCCTACGCCGCTCGGTTCAAAACGCGCTTCCGCTATCGCCACGTTGAGCTGTTCGGGGGCCGGCGTCGATTAATCGGGCCTACCCCAACATATACAACACTGCCTGTATTAAAGGCACAATGAACGGGTGGACAACGTTTTCTCGCCGCTATCTTCTGTGTAGACCTTTTTGGTCCAAACGACTATGAGAGTTATGATTATTCCAAGTTATTATGTAAATTGAGGGTACAAATTAGAAAACTCGATATGCATGTTATATTATGTTTAAGTATATGAAAATGTTCAATTAAGTGCTTAAATGTGATTGAACTGTTAAGAAAATCTAATTTGTGTGATCTTGTGCTTAACTGGAATATCTGTGTGATCACCTGGTTATGAACGTTTTCGTATGAATGGAATCTCATTGCGTGCTATATATGGAAAATATATTATGCTGAGTCATATGTGAACTGTCTGCGAGAATAAGTTATTTTAGGAAAGAATATCGAAGTGATCACCTATAAACGACTGTATGCTATATATATGGAAAATATATTCTGATTGAGCTGAAAACGTGATTGAGTTATTTTAGGAAGGAATATCGATGTGATCACTCGGATATGAATGCCTATGCTGTATATATGGAAAGGATATTCTGATTAAGTGCTTACATGTGATTAATCTATTTTAGGTAAGAATATCAATGATATATCCGTTTGAGTGCTATCTTATCTGACTCTTAAATCAGTGATTCATGATCTATCTTTTCTTATGCGACATAGGATTTATATTTTGGAAAGTGATTAATTGATTGGGCTTATATGTGGTAAGATGCTAATTGAGTCTATTTATGGAATGTGCTGAAATCGGATGAGATCACCATACATGGAAAATATGATTTGCATTATACTCAGTAGATCAAATCTTTCTCTATGCGAATTGGCTATCATATTGTGGGAAAGAAATCAGTTGATTGAGCTTGCCGTTGATAATATACTGAGTGGAATTATATATGGAATATGCTGACAACGGATAAGATTACAGTGGAATGAAAGTAAGATTGTGGTATTTATGGTAAGAATTCATGCATAATTGTTGAGCTTAAGTGGTTTATTCTTGGCATGATTCTTTGATTTAATGCACGTGATCATTGAGCTGTCTCTTGCATATTTTTGTGCTTAACTTTCCTTGTGAAGTGTAGAAGCGATTGTTGGGACTATATATAAGAAAACACTTCACGATTGGAAAGAAAAAGACAACGAACACACGAGCTAGCGAATCCCTTAGAATTCTTGTGCGGAATTTGCGATCCATTCGTAGTTTGTGATTGAGCTTTCATTTGTGAATCTGTACCCTTTGAGCGATCCTTAGAAACTCCAAATCTAAAAACCTTGTTTTCGGACGTGTTGTGTCTGCGGACACGTTGAGCGTGCAAAGGAGCACGAGTGGAGTCTTACGCACGTGGATGGATGAATTTTTGTGGATTCGGCAGCCCTTCGGTAGCAAGCTGCATCCAGTCGGGGAATAGGTTTCCTGGGTAAACGACGTGGATCGAAACTTGGCGTGCGTTAGCCTAGAACGAGGTCTAGTGTCTGTTGGAAATAAACTCATGCGAACACAGTGAACACGGTCTTGTTTTGTGAAGCTGAATCGACTACGGTTTCTGTAGCCTCTGTACTGCTTAAATAGAAGTTTACATGGAAACTAATAAATGCCTACAATCAGCGACTAATTTAGCCTATGCTAATAAGGAAAAGATAATACAATCATATCCTAGTCTAATCTTTTCCTAATCTAATAAAGGAAAATGGGATCACAAGGATTATTTCCTAACAATCTCCTCCTAAGCCTTGTGTCCACCATTGGTGTCGATTAGGCCGATCTTATCCCGTAGTTCAAGAAACTTGATCCTTCCAAGCGGCTTCGTCAGAATGTCGCCCAGTTGATCCTCACTTCTGATGAACTCTACACCAATCAAGCCTTCTTCTGCAGCTTCCCGAATGAAGTGGTATTTCACTCGAATGTGCTTACTCTGTCCGTGGAGTACCAGATTCTTGATCAAAGCAATGGCGGACTTATTGTCCACCCTCAGCATTGGCGCTCTTGCTGCTGTTCCCTGCACCTCAGACAACACACGAGCGAGCCACAATGCTTGACAAGCAGCGTTAGCAGCTGCTATATACTCTGCCTCACAGCTGGACTGAGCCACTACCTTCTGCTTCATGGATTGCCAGGTGATCGGGCTGCCGCTGAGGAAGAAAATTACGCCAGTTGTGCTTTTACTTGTATCAACATCCCCGGCGTAATCACTGTCGCTGAAGCCTGTCAGATAAGGCTCCTCCTTCTCCCTCCTGCCGAACCAGAATCCCCAATCTTGGGTCCCAGCCACATAGCGCAGGATGCGCTTCACAGCTGCGAGGTGATCCTCGCGTGGATCCTCCAGGAACCGACTCACATAGCCGACCGCAAATGCTAGATCGGGGCGAGTGTTAACCAAGTACCTCAAGCTCCCGACGACGCTCCTGTATGCCGTCGCATCGACCGGCGGCTCTGTGCTGAGCTTGCTCAACTATAGGCGCGGTTCCATGGGTACGTGACATGGGTTACACCCTGCCATGCCGCTCTTCTCCAGGATCTTGCCAGCGTAGGCGCCCTGGCTCAGCGAGATCCCCCTCGCGCCCTGCTTCACTTCAATGCCGAGGTAGTAGTGAAGCAAGCCGAGGTCACTCATCTTGAATGCGGCCGCCATCTCCTCCTTGAATGACTTAATGTCGCCGCCGTTGGAGCCGGTGATCACGAGGTCATCGACAGAGACCCCGATCACCAGCTGCTTGCCGTCGTTCTGTCTGATGTAGATGGCGTGTTCCGACGGGCTCTTCCTGAAGTCGAACGACAACAGCGTGCTGTCCAGTTTCGCGTTCCATGCGCGCGGCGCTTGATGCAACCCGTACAACGCCTTACGGAGCTTGAGCACCTTGTGCTCCTTGCCGGTGATGACAAACCCCGGCGGCTGCTCGACGTAGACCTCCTCCTCCAGGTCTCCGTTCAAGAATGCCGACTTGACGTCCATGTGGTGCACTTCCCATCCTTCGTGTGCTGCGAGGGCGATGATCAGGCGCACCGAGTCCAGCCGCGCCACCGGTGCGAACACTTCGTCGTAATCGATGCCCTGCCGCTGTGCGTAACCCTTCACCACGAGGCGTGCCTTATGCTTGGACACCGCTCCATGCTCGTCCCTCTTCACCTTGAAGACCCACTTCAGGCCAATCGCCCGACGGCCCGGCGGGAGGTTAGCGATTGACCACGTCCGGTTGTCCTCAATCAAGTCCATCTCCTCCATCATCGCCTTCCTCCAGCTGGGGCTGCGTTCCGCCTCGGCGAACGACGCAGGTTCGTCGGAGCTCATGGCGTGGAGCTCCTCCGTCACCAGTGCCCGTGGCGCGAAGCCACGCGGCGAAGCCGGCCCAATGATGTTGTCGATTCTCCGAAATCGAAGGGGAGCGTCGTCGTCGTGGTCGGCATCTAGGTGCTCGCCGATGTCGCTCGGCGGTGAGGCGAACTCCACCTCATGTGTCCCGCTGGATCCCGCAGGTACAGCTCCTCCACCACCATGAGGTGATGCCGGCGGCGTCAGCTCATCCTCCTTAGTTGTGGTTCCAGGTGCATCCTCAGTGTCATCAGCCACCGAAGGTCCCTGGTTTACGATCGAGTACTCCACCGTGAACACGTCGTCGTTGCCGTTCGGCTTGCCATCGACCTGCACAGAGTCCCACTCCCATTGTTCTCCTTCGTCGAACACCACGTCGCGCGTCACGTGGACACGCTTCGTGATAGGGTCGTAAGCGCGGTACGCTTTGGAGCCGCGCTCGTAGCCGATGAAGATCATCTTACAGCCACGATCCTCGAGCTTCTTCAGATGCGGCGTCGTGTTCCGAACGTAGACGATGCAGCCGAACGTCCTTAAGTGATGCACTGTCGGCTTCTTCCCATGCCATGCTTCGAACGGCGTCATGCCGTCCACGCTCTTCGTCGGGCATCGGTTGAGGATGTATACCGCGGTGGTCACAGCCTCGCCCCAGAACCAGCCCGGCAGCCCCTTCGCCTTGAGCATACTCCTCGCTGTCGCCACCACCGTCCCATTCCGTCGCTCGACCACGCCGTTCTGCTGCGGGCTATATGGTGCGGTATGTTGGCGATGTATCCCTTCTCCGGCGCAATACTCTGCAAAGTCGATCGACGTGAATTCTCCACCACGATCGGTCCGAAGTGCCCCCAGCTTCAGCCCGAACTCCCCCTCGGCCCGTCCTTGGAGTTCCTTGATGGCAGCCGCGGCACGATCCTTTGAAGGGATCGCGGCTACCCACATGTAGCGGCTGAGGTCGTCGACGAGCAACAAGAAGTACTTGTTGCCGCTTGGGGTTGCTGGTGTGATTGGCCCGCACAAATCGCCATGCACAAGCTCAAGTCGCTGCTTTGCACGATACTCCGCTTTCGCCGGAAATAGGGTGCGCTTCTGCTTCCCAGCCAGACATGCATCGCACAGCTGGTCCACCTGTCCGATCTCCGGCAGTCCGCGCACCAGCTCCTCCCGAGATAGCTTCCGGAGCGCCGCCATGTTGACGTGGCCGAAGCGATCATGCCAACGCCATGCCACCTCGTCACCGCGCCCGCGCACCGCTAAGCACATCGGCGGTGCTATCTTGATCCGAAGAAGGTATAGACGGTTCGCCTCGTGCGTCACCCTTGCCAACAGTTGACCGCCGAGCTCCCGAATCCGCATCACGCCATCTTCGATCTCGATCTTGTAGCGGACCTCGTCGAGCTGGCCAAGACTCACGATGTTCGTCGTCAACCGTGGAATGAAGTAGACGCCGTCGAATGAACGGAGCTCCCCGTTCTTGCACACAAAGATGACGGTGCCCCGCCCTTCAATGCGTGTCACCGAGTCGTTGCCGAAATGCACGGTGCCTCGTACCGCCACGTCGTGCTTCGAGAAGGCGGTTCTAGGTCCGGACATGTGATTGGTTGCCCCCGAGTCCAGGACCCACGTCTCCGCCTCCCGTTCCTCTTCTTGTTCCCCGAGCTGCGCGAACACCTTCTCTTCGCGGATCTCGATCTGGGCCATGGACGACGTCGACGAAGTCGCCGTCGATTGCGGAGTCGGTGGGGAGAGAATGGGGGAGCACTTTGCGAGACAAAGTGAGGCCTCTTCCTCTTCGTGGACTGCATGGGCCTGCGCCTTCTTGGGCTTCGACCAGCACTCCCGGGCCCAGTGGCCCAGCTTCCCACAATTTCGTCACTCGTCACCTGCGCGCTTGATCGAAGTAGCCGGCCCACTCGACTCGCCAGCTCGCCCACGACCGCGCCCGCGTCGGCCGCCTCCTCTATTCGCGCCATGACCGCGTGAGTGGTTCTCCGCCTCTCGCTTCTTTCGTTGCGCGTCCCACTGCTCCTCAGTGAGATACAGCTTGCCCTCGTGCTGTAGTGACGCCGGGGGTCCATTCAACTCCTCCTTCGCCTCTTGCAATCGCCCGGTGAGATCGACGACCGTCATGGTGGATGGATCGAGCAAGGTCTTGATCGCAATCGCGATCTGCTTGAAGCGAGGAGGCAGACTTCGTAGCATCTTGGCTACGATCTCCTTTTCCTCCATCTCCTCCCCTAACGTGGTGAGGTGCGCCGCCATGCCATTGAGGCGTAGCGCGAACTCCTCAACGTTCTCGCCGTCATTGAACGAGGCGAGGTCGAATTTGCGACGCAGCTGTTGCGCCGTTGCCTTCTTCACACGATCGTCCCCGATCCTCATGGTCGCGATCGCATCCCAGCCCTCCTTGGCCGTCTCCTTGGAGCCGATCGTCGACACCATCTCGGGCGGGACCGCACTCACCAACGCATCGAGCGCCATCATGTCTTTCTGCTCATCGGCAGTGCCCTTCTCGATGGCGTTCCATAACGCTCTCGCCTTCAGCTTCACCTTCATCATGAGCGCCCAGTCAGAGTAGTTGGTCTTGGTGAGAACGGGGTAGCTATTCCCGCCGCCCACCTCACGAATCACTCTCTGGATCACGGTGCCGGAGGCATCGGCTTTCTTGCTCCCATCGCCTACGATCACGACGCCGGAGGTATCGCCTTTCTTGCTCTCATCGCCCATGGTCCCTGGATGAAACTCGCTCTGATACCAGTTGTTGGAAATAAACTCACGCGAACACAGTGAACACGGTCTTGTTTTGTGAAGCTGAATCGACTACGGTTTCTGTAGCCTCTGTACTGCTTAAATAGAAGTTTACATGGAAACTAATAAATGCCTACAATCAGCGACTAAATTAGCCTACGCTAATAAGGAAAAGATAATACAATCATATCCTAATCTAATCTTTTCCTAATCTAATAAAGGAAAATGGGATCACAAGGATTATTTCCTAACAGTGTCCATAGTGCTTCGGTTGTGTACGGATCAATCATTGTGAACCGGTAATACCTAGTGACTGATTGGAACTCTTGGGGAGATCACCCCAAGGACAGGATCAAACCCCATTTCGGGATATAACCTGTATAAAAATCTCGTCTCACTTTACTTTATGCTATTTACTTTTCTGTGAGACAAACCCGGAATGCACGCTAATATCTAGGTGATATCGTAGAAACCATTTCTGAATTAACATGATATTTTGAAACAGGGTTAGGGAGATAACTTCGATACTCGTTCTAGGAAATAACATACTTTGCAAATATCTTCTTAAAAGAAAATTATTTTTCAAAGAAGAACAAGCCAATTTTTTATATAGCCTAATTCACCCCCCCTCTAGGCATATTTTACACTTCATTCTGCACGGCTATGCAGCCATTTTCAACGAATACATCCAACATGTAATATTTCTTTCTTTCTTTTTGTCTGGATTTACTGTGAGACCAAGGTTCGTTGTCCAAAGTGATTGTTCTGCTGTTGTCGCACCACAATGGATGTAGTTGATCCACAATGCCTAGAACTATTTGAAGCTCTTCCAAACGACTTCAATATCCAAACTGATCTCTTACCTCCCCAGGTAAGTATTTGCACTCATGCACATGGTTGCCTTGGGATTCGAGCTCATTCCCATGTACTAACAGTAAGTGCTTCCTTGAAATGATTTCAAGGTACTGTCACCATTTAAACTTGTAGACCAAACCCTAAGTGGATTTTCGATCAACCACGTTAAACTGGAAGTTCGAAAATAAGTCTAACTGTCCATTTATATTTCTCCATTCGCATAGATCATCATCATGGTCTATGGTTCTTACCAGAGTAGGCTTAATTTTGACAACGCTCATATTAAGACAACTAATTGTAAATAATTATGGGACTCGATTTAGCTTTTCTATCTGTCTCACACCGAGAACATAGAAAACTAAATCGCAGGTAAGAACCATTTTCCTTGTAATTGACCTCGTCTTTCCAAGTAAGTGGCATGAGATAAATCGTAGGTAGGAACCATTTTCTTGTAAATGACCTCGTCTTTCCAAGTAAAGGGCATGAGATAAACCTACCATTCTGTACTATATCCTATCTCCAAATAGGTTGTTCCCTGAATGTAGGTCACTTATCCCAAGTCGTTTATGACGAATTGGTCAAAAGCCCCGCTTTTATCGATCGAAGTATTTCGATATTGTATCCTTTGTCGAAGGCAACATCTCTCGTACAATACGAAGATTATATATAACTCCCACTGTTTTTATTGCAATACAAAAGGCTATGTTTGTTCTTATGAATCCATAGTCCCCAACTATTTCATCAAACCAAAGACACCAAGGCTATCATTGTACTTAAGAATCCATAGTTCCCAACTAATTCATCAAACCAAGACACCAACTCTTGGAGGCTTTACTAAGTCTGTACAACCCTTTCTGTATAACTTTGCACACTATGAGCATCTGCTTGAGATGTAAAATCGTTGGGCTATTCATTATTTTGTCTCCTAGAGAAATACGATTTTCACATCCGTCTGCCAGATCTCCTTATAGCGTGCATCTGTGTAAGAAGATTTACTGAACTTTACTGAAACAATCGAAAACGTTTCCTTAGAGTCAAAGCCCATCATTAGTTCCATACAAGCCTTGATTTGTATGTTTCAACCAGTATGTTATATCTAATCACGACATGGTTGTTGTGCATAGAGTTCATCTACTTCCACATAATCAAGCCGTCTCAACGAATTTATAACAATTATTGCTTGGTCGAGGATAGTGGGACTGTTATTAACATACCCATTCATCACAGCAACCCCGTGCTCGATGTGTACTATATAGCTCGCAGCAACCCCTGTGCTCGACATGTATTGTACAATATCTCTCAGGCTGGCAAGACAATCTACCTGACCTACGCACCTCTGGGTGTATCTATGACTTTTCTTTAAGTGTATTCTAGCACTAATGTATCTTTAAGGTGTTTCGGTCCATACTCCCAATGTTACCTCTCTCCCTTCATATTCTCGAATAAACTATTTTCAAGAAGCGAGAGCCTCTGAGGCTTCGAAGTTTTTAAAAAAATTGTCGAATGAGAGGTTGTCAATGTCGAGTCCGAAGACAACAACGACCTTTAATATTCTCGTTTGTAATATACATGTCTGTCATAAGCTTTTTTACTTAAATGGGGCAACCCCAATTATATGATTTAAGCTCAGTTTCTTACTAACTCCAAACTTCGTACGGCACAGAATTAATTGACCTCAAAGGAATCTGTATAGAACGTTCATTGAGTTTCATGCACATACCCATACTATATGGAAACAATGTAGTTAACATAAATCAAACTTCATCCAATATAGTTTGATAACTCACAACTATTGAAGCGCATGTGTTACTATCGACTATGAGGTCAGCGTGCATTAAATCTAACTTCTCGAGATAATGTCTCGAGACAACTTTGCTAAGGCAACCATAACAGGGTTCTAGTTAGAACTGTGAAAAGATGACGTTCTATCCAAAGAACTCATTCGTACTCGAGAATAATTAGCCATTTCGATCAAATCAAAATGCTTCTATTCTATTATATAGCAGTTTTCCGTTAATTAAATTCGAGAGTACTATCCACTTCGATCAAATCAAAATGCTTCTATTATCTCGAAGTTTTTTTTCATTAATTTCCCCAATCTTATCAAGGATTTCTAAATTTGTAACTTGACACATATACTAATCTCTGAGAAGAGTGATTATTTGTGAAGTTTACAAAATAATGGATATTACCTTGGGCAAATAAATATTCAGTCCACAAATGGTAGTGCAGGTCAAACTAAGAAGATTGATGGTTCTAACATTAATTTCCGGTAAATGGTGATTTGTAACCTTTGTTGACGTTACGAGATTCCAACGTTGAAAGAATCTGATTCCCATGACATAACAATGTCGTGTTTATCCAACACTTGAATCCTCGAACTTCGGAATGACCAAATCAAAGAACCAATAAATTCTTTTTTACTCAAAGTTGCATTTGATGGTAAGTGATTTCACAGTTTTAAGTTTGGACAATAATACAATATTATCAATCTAACAGTTATTTATTGCCAGCGAATTTATTTCAAAAATAAAACCGCATTATTCAAAATAATGTATTGAGGAACATCTTGGTAATTAAGCCAATTATGTAACTGAAAATACGCCCAAATTTAAAAAGAGAAATATCGATCCGATGTAATTATTTGGACACTTTGTCCGCATTTAACATTGATCATGATCTCTCAATGCTGAAAACTCCCACTGGAATCTAGTACGTTCAAAACTCAAAAGTGAGTACCATCTCAACTTTTCTAGAATCCAGTACATTGTTTAAGAATAATTAGTTTCAAAAACACATTGTTCAAAAACAGAAGGCCCTCAAACTCAAAGTTTAGATAAGTACAATTTCCAATGCCCCTCCTTTTGAAATACTTGTCCAACCCAATTGGACCCTTCTACTACGTTCTTTTATTATTTATGAATATCGGACCGTTGCTTATCGAATATGGAGCTATCCAAGATCGCTCTTTTTACCGCCCATTTTATAGAGTAATTCTTTATGCAAACTTGTGCCACAATGGCTAGTTGCAAATTATTACCAAACGATCCATTTTTCGACAATATGTCTTTCAAAAAATCCATATTTAGGACCATCCATAATTTGGATCAAATCCATATCGTCCAGTCTCACCGAACAATTAAGCCGTATACATATAATGGGTTTGTCAAATGTAAATAGAAAGAAATAAAATGCAAAGGCCATAACATTGTCAGGTTGAACGTATTATTCGTCAAGCACAAATAAGGAATTTTCATTTGGCTGACTCCCATTACTTTTCTCAAAAGCACATTCTCTCGATAGGGATTTTGGAAACCTCGTTGGTGGTTTTATAGTGGAGTTGAGGTCCCGCTCCGCAAAATACAGCCTCAACCTAACTGTTTGATGGCCCATTTAGTGGGACGGCGCTGTGTCCCACAAAAACCCATCTAATGAGTGTTCCAACTTCCTTGTCTCCGGTTAGGAACCCTCGCGCTAACAAGAATAATTGGGTGTAGACCTTTTTAGTCCATATGATTATGAGAGTTTTGATTATTCCAAGTAATTATGTATTATGGGGGTACAATTTAGAAAACTCGATATATATGATTTATGATGTTTAAGTATGTGAAAATATTCGATTAAGCACTTCAATGTGATTTAAATTGTTAAGATAATCGAATTTGTGTGATCTTGTGCTTAACTGGAATATTGATGTCATCACCTGGTTATAGACGTTTTCGTATGAATGAAATCTCACTGTGCTATATATGGAAATGATATTCTGATTGAGCTAAAAACGTGATTGAGTTATTGTTAGGTCATACGATTAACAACTCTATGATCCTAGGCATGAATTCTAAGTGATTCGATGATAATGATCAACATTGAATTTCGATCGAAAAATTCAAATGAAGAACAAGAGAGAGAATTCGAGTAGAGTGAGAAAGTACTATTGTTTCTCTCTCTATAAATTGAATTGCAAGCCTTTCGATCAATTTCCAAAACTTTCTCTATTCAGCACAATTTGTTTACATGTATTTATACCAAACAAACTTGTTATAAATATCAAACTAGTCATAATCTAAGGACTACTATACAAAACGTCCCTAATTACAAGGACAACTAATAAAATCAAGCACAATTAAAATATATACTCTACAATCTCCCCCTTTGTGCTTGATTGCATTTTCGCACTGTTTGTCCTCGTCGGGCGTAATAAGATCTGCGCAAGCCCATCACATACTCGAAGTTCCTGAGCGTTTCCCTCATCTTTAGGCACTCCTCGATGTCGTCTAACAACTCCATCAGGAGCGGCTGTTCTCTCACGAACTTGTGGATCCTCAGCATTGTATCTCTATTGATTTATTCCAACCTCTGCTCGATATTCCTCCCGATGACCTTGAGCGTCCCATCGCAAAACTTATGAATCTCATCTTCAGCATCATCCTAGTCTTCTTGGCAATTGTATTGTGGTAGGTGATGCCTAGGACTGAGCTGATGTGCACATGATTGCTTGGAAGCCCTTCGATCCCAGGTCCTTTGTTGAGTGGCTCAACCATGTTGACCTTCTTCATGTTGCTCTCCAGAGCCATCTGAAGGTCATGCACTGCAAAGTATTTGACTTGGCGCATCATGAACCGGTAGAGCCCTTCGAGGCCTTCTTTCTTGACGAAGCCTTGAGGACCTTTGTACTTCTCCACGTACAGCTGATAGAGGTTGTATACCTCGTCGGCAGGAAGATACAAAAAGGTCGCTCTCGCTTAGTTCCTCTCGGGTTCTGTCCACTCGCTCAATGACGTATATTGGGGTTGGAAGTCCTCCTTTGGTACAGTAGATGCTGAGAAGCTAACAAATTGGGGAGAGACTCTTATAATGAGTCTTTACTTGTCCTTGAGTCATCCCCAGCCGTACGTCAGGTCCTAGTTGAGGTTGAGTCAGCATCCAGAGGTATGTCATCCTCTTCTGCTGATCCCAGTGAGAGATCCCTCTCAGCTCAAACTCGTTCGGCTTTTTGATTATGTCCGGTGACCTAATATTCTCACGGACTTCTTCGAGGAAGGATATCTCTATTCGGATATTTTCCCACGGTGTGTCGATCCGAACGGTCCCTGGCATTTGTCTTGTGGGGGAAACCGCTCGTTGCGTGATCAGCTCTGAAAGCCCTGTGGGATCTTGTTCTTGGTCTACACATTCCTGAAGTTCATCGTCTTCTATCAGCACGAGGTCCACCGAAGCTTGTTGCAAAATTTGTCGAATTTCCTTGAGCCGTTGTACTTGATGCTCCTCGAGTAAATAATGGGTCGCGCACTGTTCTTCAAAATGAATTTGTCGAGATATTCATGTGCGTCGACTGTAACATCCCGTCCCATACCGGGTGTCACTGTAGCATCCGTCCCTACCGGGACTTGTGGGGTTGGGCCCACCACACTCCGACTGATAGTTTGGCCCCACTGTACCACCACTTAACCTTTCAGCGTGCTTCGTCCTCGCTCACATGCACCCTGGGCAAACATCCCAGGGGGTCACCCATCCCTATATTTCTTCAAGTCAAGCACGCTTAAGTTTGAAGTTATTTCGGATGGACTCCCGAAAAGGTAGGTCGACCTTGGTGATATGAGTAGTACTATCAATTCTTTTACACGATTCTTAGCCTAACACGCCCATACATTGTCAGTCTCAGGATCCCCTCTCATTCGGGTGTCGGATCGGTTGGTTCATGTACCCCTTCGCCTAGAAGCCTGCCAGGAGCTGCTCCTTGTCCGTGCATCTCTTTGACACCGGCGATCACTCCCCGCCCTCGTCGGCCCCGGGCGTCACATGCCCACCAGTTTCCGCATGGTTCGTCCCCGAACCAGCACCGTACTGCGAGAGGTTGGGCTCTGATACCACCTGTAACGACCCGTCCCATACCGGGTGTCACTGTAGCATCCGTCCCTACCGGGACTTGTGGGGTTGGGCCCACCACACTCCGACTGATAGTCTGGCCCCACTGTACCACCACTTAACCTTTCAGCGTGCTTCGTCCTCGCTCACACGCACCCTGGGCAAACTTCCCAGGGGGTCACCCATCCCAAGATCGCTTCAAGTCAAGCACGCTTAACTTTGAAGTTCTTTCGGATGGACTCCCGAAAAGGTAGGTCGACCTTGGTGATATGAGTAGTACTATCAATTCTTTTACACGATTCTTAGCCTGACACGCCTATACATTGTCAGTCTCAGGATCCCCTCTCATTCGGGTGTCGGATCGGTTCGTTCATGTACCCCTTCGCATAGAAGCCTGCCAGGAGCCGCTCCTTGTCCGTGCATCTCTTTGGCACCGGCGATCACTCCCCGCCCTCGTCGGCCCCGGGCGTCACGTCGCAAAAATCCGCCAAAGTATTTATTAATTGTAAGGGTCGTTTCATCGACACCGTGTCCTGAAGGGCCCGGTTGTTCTGGAGCTGTTGAGGGAATAGCTTGGGTTTGTGCCAGAGCTACGAGCATGGCCGCACTTGCTTCTTCTTCTGGAAGCATGGGGCTTGTCAGAATCGGTGGTGTGGGCGGAGGCGTACGGAGGTGAAAGGTTGGTGGGTCGATATGGGTTAGAGTGGTGGTGCGGTGCGTGGTCTGGGTGGTTTGTGTTTGGGTTTGGGTTTCACCTACTCCAGCGCTTGTTTGCGTTGCGCCCGAGCCTTGGCCTTGTTCTTGACCACTTGTAGATGTCCGTGGCCTCTTCTCCCCCTCATGATGGTCCTGATCGTTAGGATTGTCATGTCTGCGCCTTGAGCGGGAGCTTTGGCCTCGGAAAGTGTCTGTCGGTGGCTCAGGATGATCCACCAATCGCCTATAAAGAGATTCTTCGTGAGGCGACCGGATGGAGAGGCCGATCAGGCGGGTGAGTAGGATGTCATGGAGCTCGGTTATTGGGACAGTATATGGGTTGATGAGGATGGATGAATTATGTAGAGGGTCGGTGGGTGTGGGTTGTGGAGGTGTGAGGTTGGGCTGTGGCGAGGTGCCTTCGGAGACAGGTGCTTTCCCGATGTCTCTGCGGGATGTCTCTATGGCAGTAAGAACTCTCTCCATTATTTTATCTTCAAGCGATTGAACAGCAGCGGAGAGAGCGGCTTGGAACTGCTCGTTCGTCACGAATGGGCGGACGCCTCCTTTTATGTACCAGGACGACTGATGTCGCCTGTTATCAGCCCTTGAGCAGACACCGGCTCCTCAGGTTGGCTCACAGTCACTGGAGGTTGTGACTGTATGAGACTTCCACCCAATCCTCGAGTCGAATCTTGAAGATTCTCCTCTAAGGGTGTTAAGGCAGGCTCGGGTTGGACCCGCGAACCAGACACCGGTAGATGTGGTTGCGGCTCAAGATTGAGCGAAGAAGTGCTGGCACGGTATGGTGCGGTGGTGATGGCCGGGAAGAGGGACTCCAATTGTATACTGAGTCGTCTGGGAGTCCGTCTTATCACGCTAATCTCCTCATTTGACTCCGTATCGGATGAGGTGGCTGTGTGCGGAGAGGGTTCATGCTCCATGTCCTCATGAGCGTGTTCTGTCACCAATGGAAGTGAACTTTACCCCATTTCAGCCTCGGGCTGTGCTTCTTGTAGAGGAGCCTCCTCGATAGGCTCTTCAAGCACGCCTACATGTACGGGCACTTCCACTTGTAGTTCGTGTTCAGGAGCCTCGAGTGCCATCTCGGTAGCTACGACGTCTATTAGTGTATCATCCACGTCGAGCATTTGCACTTCGACCAGAGGGGGCTCCTGTTCAAGCTCCTGAGCGACGTCATCAATCATCGTGTCCTCAGGGCTTTGGTGTTGTTGTGGTTGGGGAGGGCTAACTACAAAATCTGTCAGGGGCCCTCGAATCATCTCCTCGATGAGGTGATTCTCCCGGCAGTAAGTGCGGTATACGTCTCCTCTGGGGTCAGCGAGACGTAGAAGGTTGAGTGGAATGGGCATTGAAGGCTGGGCTAGGTCTACCAGCCTTGGGTTGTCGAAGAACTTGAGCCTTGGTGGCTGATATTTTCCTGCCGGAGGCGGACGAGGAATGTTCTGATCGTGCATCTCCATATGTTGGCGGATGATGACGGAGAACCATCTCGCATATGGCACGTTCTTGGACCTTTTGTTCTCTTTTTGTCTGATCTGCTCTGCTAGATCGTTCCAGATCAGTTGAGCGAAATCGTAATTCCGCGAGAACACGACTCCGTGAAATATCCGGAGGATGTGGCCGTTGCCTTTGTCGATGCATGCGTGCTTCGGGGATAGACACTTATTTATAATCCCGAATAGTGTCTTCCATGGATGGGGAATCCCGTTGCTCTGCATCTGAGCTAGCTTGGTGACCGGTGGACGGTACCCCATCTGGAGAAAATCATGCACCAGTTCTGCATCTGATGGGAGGGGGTCGTAGTTTTGGCTGTGAGGGAGGTTGAGCAGAATTCTAAATTCGTTCTTGCCCATGCAGATATGCCTTGTCCCTACAACCGTGGTAAAGTGGTATGCCCCGTCCAAGATGAGGCTCTTGACCATCCCCCAAAATTGCTGGAGGTAGACCATCGGTACTGATGCCGTCACTGTTAGTGCATGCCATAGTGGATGGCCTTGCAGAATGGATACGATAATGTCATCTGGACACCGGAAGGTGTTCAGGTCTAACTGGAAGTTCGTGTCGTGGACGTTGAGATATAAAGCCTTCTCGTAAATGTGGTTGTATGTAGGGTATTGATCCATCTGAAATCCACATAATAAGTGTAAATCATTAATTCAAAAATTGATTTTAGTCGAAATTGATTTAATTTCATCAAACTATAATATTGTATCAAGTCATGACATGTTTGATGAATTTTGAATTGAAATCGTGTAGTATGCATATAGTACGATTGATTTTGAAAAATATAATGGCATGATAGTAATGAAATAAACATATAACGCGTGAAAAGAGTTCGAAATTTTTCTAAGTACTTGATCGCAGGAATGTCACTGTTCATGCCGAGATATTTTTCGCTCGAAAGATTTGATTTTCAAATTGATTTCCTATGCATTGATTTCAATTGAAATAACTCCGCTTAATTTTGCGATCGAAAAATTTTTATTCGCTTAATGTTCGCTACAGTGTAAAAGACTTAGAAAAAAAACTTCTAAGTGTTGAAGTTGGAATCGTGAGACTGTAGCCGATCAATTTTACGATCGAGAAAAATTTTCGTGTAAATTTATGATCGAGAAATTAGATTTCTGAGTAAATTTACAATTGGAAATTTTTCGCGCGTGAAGAAAATTTTGCGCTATGAAAATTAACGAACGAGAAAGTATTTCGATTTTTTTTAAAAAGATTTTCGCTGTGAAATTTTACGATCGAGAAAATTGTCAACGATAAACTAAGTCAACCATCGAGAAAATTCTCAATCAATCAAAGTTTCACGGCATGTTTTTACGATCGAGAAATTTTATTTTCAAAAGAAAATTTTGCTGCTTAAAATTATCGATCGAGAACCAAATTGAAATCGAAATTTTCGACTGTAAGATTTGCGCTCGAAAGTTTTTAAAGATATTGCATCTATTTTATCTATTCCTCTCAGTAATATTTCGCTCGCATAAAATCAAATTGAGTTTCTCGATCTGAAATAAATTTCGATCAGCGTTATTTATATTAGTTACTAACTCAAAATGATTTGTGATTGAAAATCTTTTACGATGCAAACAGTGACTTAATTAAATTAAAATTCAATTTTTCACTGTTTGGGAGCGAGAAAGTTCTTCGATGCATTTAAACCTTTAAACTCTAGTTTAGTCTTATCTGTCAATCGGATACTGATAACGCATAAAATCGAACATATATTCACCCAAAATGTTAAAGATACATCGAAACTAGCCTATTATGCAGTTTATTATCCAGATTTTACTTAGAAACAGACCTATTAAACTGCTAACGAGGATTTCGAGTTCATAGAGTATGAATAGTCGAGAAATTTTCACAGAATCATGCGAAATATTCAAAATACAGATGCAGATCTACTTTAAATGCACGATAAACCCCAACAGAAGTCAAATCTACCTTCTAAAGACGAAAATCAGTTGAAAAATTGAAAAATTTTGAAGATTTTGACGTTCGTCTTTTAGGAGAAGTTTTTCGCTCGAGAAATTTGACTGTTGATTTTTGCGATCAAGGGTTTTGCGTGTATTTAGGGATTTTCGACTGCAACCTAATGATTTCGTTTAATATGGGCTGATTAGACGTTTTCGCCACTTAGAAGATTAAGCCCATTACTGTTTACGATCGATAAACTTTCGATCGAGAAATTTGATTTGGTTACTGTTGAATTTTCGCTCAACAATTTCGATCGAAAATCTTTTTGGTGCCTGTTTAATTTTCGCCCATCAATATGAAGACGGAAATTGCAATTTGGTCCCAAATCAATTTTCGCTCGAGAAACTGCGATTGAAGATACAAATTCGCCTGAATTTCTCGATAGTAAGTTTTCCTTAATATTTCAGATTGATCCTAAATTTTAAGAATAGAACTCAGAATTACTCCCCCTATGTGTAAACGAAAATGCAATTTAACTCCCTGTATTTTCGGAGAATTGACATCTGGCTCCAAAATCGATCTTTCAAAATCTGTAATACTCAGAGTAAAATGTCGAGAATATGAGAGTTAATAGGGAAGTAATTTTTCTAATAATGCTCCTCCTGAATTGTTTTACTGTGGCGCCCCGCCATCTACTTACCAATTCTAACGCTAACTTACGTGGCTTCAATATAAAATAATTAATACGCGAAAACGTGGGGTAAAATTTTTCCTCTTTACAAGTCAAAATATTGCTTCCAACCTAAATACATAGGATGGTTCCTGTTTGCAACAAAAGAAATTCTAACTTCCGCCCCACGGATCGCATTCATGTACACACCACCCTTAAAAGTCACTGGAAGCTTCAAAAGATAGCCTTGCCCGTCGTAAGCGATCACGTACCGTGGTCGCACGTACCTACAACACATAAAATATGGGATGAGCTATAGAGCTCAGTAAGTAGGAATAATGCATGCCGTGTATGCATGTGTTCATGCTCATGTAAACAATACTAAAATGCATGCTATATCATCATATATAGCAAATAATTCACATAATCTCATATAAACAGATAGCCACTTAATTCATGTTAGTACAAACAATTTATGTGTTGTAGTTGAAATTCCCACTTACCTGGTGTCCTTAGCTTATTTAATGTTATCGTACGGTATGTTCCTAACCTTCAAACCCTAAATATAGAAGCATATAAAATTAGGGTTTGTTAGTCTAATTATAATTTCACGAAATTGGCTTAGTTTAAAAACCCTAGTTTCGACTTTTATAATTTTGAAACCCTAAAATTTAGAACTTAACCTAAACTAAGAAATACTATTAACATAAATCTCGACATTGAACTCATATAAAGCTTTAAGATAGATGGCGACATGTGTCTACAAGTGAATCTCGATATTACACTAGGGATTTCGATATTTACACTACACAAAGATTTCGAATTTGGTGTGAAATAAGATCTCGCATATTACTCTTATTACTCTAATAGGATTTCGACATATCACACACATAGTTCGATACAAAGATTTCGATATTACATATACCAAATAGACATCGACATTACAAGTGTAATGTCGACATGTTATATACAACTTTCGATATCCTTATTGAAGACAAATCTCGACATGTGATCTCAATATAAATATATATATATATATATGTTAACAT
Source organism: Craterostigma plantagineum (assembly GCA_027422505.1). Taxonomy (NCBI): domain Eukaryota; kingdom Viridiplantae; phylum Streptophyta; class Magnoliopsida; order Lamiales; family Linderniaceae; genus Craterostigma; species Craterostigma plantagineum. The sequence continues at coordinate 9,389,565 of JAPQWV010000021.1, read as the reverse complement.
TAGATTTCGATACCACAGTTCAAGATAAATGTCGAGACTTGTATTTGTCGACATCATAAATGATTGTCGAGATCTGAAACATCCCATCTTTACTCGAGATTTTCGATCAAAAAGTGTATTCGTAAGAACAGTATAAATCTTATATGAACTGTAAACACACGACGTTGCTGACTTATCAGATCATTAACTAACGAAATTTTTTTCTACTAATTTCAGTTCTCTAAAACAGGATATTAGATCTTAATATGCTATACTTATATTTAATATACAAGTTGCAAAAGAATTTCATACCACTCCTTGCTTAGGCTTCAGCTCTTCGTTTCTTCTGGTTTCACTTGAGTTCTCGAGTTTTTGTTTAATGATTCTAGGGTTTTGGTTTTGTACCTTTCTCGATTATTATCTTCTTGTTGCGTGTGGAATTTACCAAATGACGTTGAGTTTCCTTAATGTTTATCACATCTTACTAATCTATATTATTTTAATGTTTTAATTTTCCTCCCTTGTTAGGTTTCCGAAATAAGCTTATCTTATAAAAGCCCCAAAGTTTTAAAATTTAATTTTTATGCAACTTGTATTTATAAATCTTGAGACTCATTCCTTATTAATTCATGTTCCCTAAAACGGGGTATCCATAATAATAATTTAAATTTCCTAGGTTAGTATGTCATGTACTAAAAAAAAACCCTAACATCAATAACTAACCTAATTTCAATTAATTCCTCTACTTGGTTAGTAGTCCTAGTAGCATCCAATTTTTAAAGTCACGTTGACACATAAAATCATAAAAATATATTCCATGTAGTCATGCAAGTCACATAATATGTATGCATATTTATTGACCGGCTTACTTACGGGACTCCGGTATTACATCCTCCCCCCGTAAAAGGGATTTCGCCCCCGAAATCAGGTAGGGAGAAATAGCTCAGGGTAGTGGTTACTCATGTCATCTTCCCGTTCCCACGTAGCTTCTTCCGTGGACTGATTCTGCCACAAAACCTTGACTAACGGAATTTCTTTATTCCGTAATCGTTTCATGTCGTACATATGGGTTGGATCGGCAACGTATTTTCGCAGTGTTGAAATATGAACGACGTCATGTACTTGAGCTAGCGAATTTGGTAATTCCAGTTGATAGGCAACTTCGCCAACTTTTCTGAGGATTCGGAACGGTCCTATATAACGTGGGCTCAGCTTCCCCTTTCTTCCCGAATCGCTTTACTCCTTTCATCGGTGAAACTTTCAAAAACACCCAATCGTCGACCTTGAATTCTAATGGCCTACGCTTTTGATCTGCATAGCTTTTCTGTCTACTCTGGGCTGTTTTCATCCTTTCTCGTACCTTTGCAATAGCTTCCGTCATTTCTTGTACTAGGTCGGGACCTAATATTGCTCGTTCTCCAACTTCATCCCAATGTATTGGAGATCTACATTTGCGTCCATACAGTGCTTCATATGGAGCCATTCCGATAGTCGCATGATAGCTGTTATTATATGAGAACTCAATCAGTGGAAGATACCGGCTCCAATTCCCTTTGAAGTCGAGCACGCAGGCTCTGAGCATGTCCTCCACTGTATGGATTGTTCGTTCAGACTGCCCGTCTGTCTGAGGATGATAGGCAGTACTGAAGGATAACTTGGTTCCCATGGCCTTCTGCAAACTCATCCAGAACTTGGATAAGAATCTTGAATCACGATCGAAAACGATCGAAATTGGAACTCCGTGAAGTCGTACTATCTCTTGAATGTATAATTCGGCGTAACGTTCTAGTGAAAACGTTGAACTGATTGGCAGAAAGTGGGCGGACTTGGTTAATCGATCAACTATGACCCATATTGTGTCGTGGCCCTTTACTGTTTTCGGTAAGCCAACGACAAAGTCTATCGTAATATGGTCCCATTTCCATTCGGGTACTGGCAAGGACTGTAATGTTCCTGCCGGTCGTTGGTGTTCTGCTTTTATTTGTTGGCATGTTAAACATTGACTAACGAAGGTCGCTATTTCTCTTTTCATCCCTGGCCACCAATAATTGGTTCGTAAGTCCCTGTACATCTCTGTCGCTCCTGGGTGTATTGAGTAAACTGTGGCATGCACTTCCTTCATAATCGTCTTCCGGAGCTCCGTGTCATTGGGAACATATATTCGATTCCTATAGTACAAGCTTCCGTCTTCTCGTATTTTGTAGTCTAACTCATTTGTTCTACTTGAGTTTCCTTGAGCTTTAAATATAATTCGTCGTCCTGTTGCGCTTTCATAATTTGCTCCATCAATGTTGGTCGGAGAGTTAAAGCTGCTAGCCTTGCTTCGATTTCGCCCATAGGTATTACTTCTACTTCGAGCCTTTGTAGCTCTGTATTCACAGTCTTGCGGCTTAGTGCATCAGCCACTACATTTGCTTTCCCCGGATGGTAGCTAATCACGCAGTCATAGTCCTTGACTAGCTCGAGCCATCGTCGTTGTCTCATATTTAACTCCTTCTGAGTGAAGAAGTATTTCAGGCTCTTGTGGTCTGTGAAAATTTCACAGCGCTCGCCGTACAGATAATGTCTCCAGATCTTCAGAGCAAAAACAACTGCGGCGAGTTCCAGGTCGTGGGTTGGGTAATTTTTCTCGTAATCCTTTAGCTGTCGCGAGGCGTACGCAACAACCTTTCCATTTTGCAATAGAATGCATCCCAGCCCGCTCTTCGATGAATCACTGTATACGGAAAATCCTCCTGTTCCTATGGGTATCGTCAAGACTGGGGCCGAAGTGAGTCGGCCTTTTAATTCTTGAAAGCTGCATTCGCACTCATCGCTCCAATGGAATGGAGTATCTTTCCTAGTCAGCTTCGTCAGTGTTGATGCGATCTTCGAGAAGTCTTTAATAAATTTCCTATAGTATCCAGCTAGTCCAAGAAAGCTTCGTACTTCAGTTACATTCGTCGGTTGGGGCCAGTTATTGATAGCTTCTATCTTGCTCGGGTCTACTGAAATTCCTGCTCCCGAAATAATATGTCCAAGAAATGCGACTTGATCCAGCCAAAACTCGCATTTCTTGAACTTTGCATACAATTGCTTCTCGCGTAGTATCTCAAGGACGGTCTTCAGATGTTGCTCATGCTCCTCCCTCGTCTTTGAATAAATAAGGATATCATCAATGAATACGATGACGAACTTTTCTAGGAATGGCTTGACTATGCGGTTCGTCAGGTCCATGAATGCTGCCGGTGCGTTAGTCAGCCCGAAAGGCATGACTAAGAACTCGTAATGTCCGTATCGAGTACTAAAGGCCGACTTCGGAATATCTTCTTCACGAATCTTCAGCTGATGATATCCCGATCGCAAATTTATTTTTGAGAACACTGTGGCTCCTTGTAGCTGGTCGTCAAAATCTTCGGAAGGGGATATTTATTCTTGATAGTGATCTTATTTAATTCTCTGTAATCGATGCATAGGCGCATTGATCCATCTTTCTCCTTGACAAATAGAACCGGTGCTCCCCAGGGTGAAAAGCTTTGCTGAATGAATCCCTTCTGCAGCAACTCGTCCAATTGTTGTTTCAGTTCTTTCATTTCTGTTGGAGCTAAACGATATGGAGCTTTTGAAATAGGTGCAGCTCCGGGTACTAAATCAATCGTGAACTGAATTTCACGATCAGGGGGAAGTCCTGGTAAATCTTCTGGGAAAACATCAGGGAATTCTCATACCACTGAAATCTCTTCTAGCTTCGGGATTTGACGCTCTTATTATGTTATGGCGAAAACGAAGTAGGCTTCATATCCTGCCTTGATTAGCCGTTGCGCTTTTACCGCAAAAATTTTGGGAATCTTGTTGCTCTTACTGGTTCCCGTAAAGATGAACGGTTCATTTCTCTCTGTACTGAACGTGACTGTCTTATGATTACAATCTATTACAGCCCCATACTTAGACAGCCAGTCCATTCCTAGGATTACTTCATAATCGTTCATAGGTATAACTATAAGATCTACGGGTAGTTCTCTATCATTCACTAGCACTGGGCATTCTCGTAAAACTAAATTAGTTCGAGTCGAAGCTCCATGTGGAATAGTCACACTATACTCGCAGTCGGATTGTTGAGGCGTAATCCCGAGTCTCGTCACGTACTTAGATGATGCAAATGAATGCGTGGCTCCTGAATCTATTAATATGCATGTCGGGATATGATGGATAGATAGGGTACCTGCTAATACCGATGGGTCTGTCTCCGCCTCTTCTGATGTTATCGTGTAAACTCTGGCAGGTACTGTTGGTGGTCTGGCCTGTACAGTCGTTTGACTCCCAGATGCTTTTCCAGTGCATGCTCTTGCAAAATGGCCCGATTTTCCCCACCTAAAGCAGCTAGCATTTTTTGAGAAGCAAACGCCCGTATGTCGTTGGGTGCACTTTGGGCAGATTGGTGCCATTGGGGGTCTCCCCTGATTCGGGTTAAACTGCTGAGGTAGTCCGAGTTTATTCTGAAAATTAGGCCTTGGGCCCCTTGAGACAAATTGCTTCTTTTGACTTCCTCCACTCCACTGTGGCCCTTGTACGAACTTCCGTTTTGCTTCTTGGGCTCGGATGATTCTGATTTCTGCTTACTCAGACACTAAAGCACGTTCAGCAACTTGAGCGTACGTAGCTCCTTGAAGCCCGGCCATATTTACGTCTCGGTAAAGTTCCGGCTTCAGGCCTTCCAGGAAGCGTTCAACTTTTAATACATCCGTACTCACCATATGAGCTGCGAACCTGGACAACTGTTCGAATTTCTGGATATACTCTGCCACTGTCATCGGTCCCTGGCGTAAGTTAATGAACTCGTTCATTCGTTGGGCCCGTACTGGAGCGGTGAAGTACTTGCTCCTGAATAGTTCTTTGAAACGATCCCAACTCATTGTAAAAGGGTCTTCAATGGCTAAGATTGTGTCCCACAAATGACCTGCACTCCCTCGCAACAGGAAGGCAGCGCATAGAACCTTCTCTTCTTCGGGAATTCTGCTATACTGGAACATGCTCTCTAAGGACCTTAGCCAGTCTTCCCCCGAAGTTGGGTCAATTGCATCCTCGAAAGTTGGAGGATTTAACTTCCGAAATCTTTCTCCTACTATCTATATTCTTTCGGCTTGAGAAAGCCCACTGCCTTGTTGTCAGCCAGTTCCGCTGCTGAATCAATTCTTGAATCTGGGCGGACTGTTGACGTACTAATTCGGTAAGCTGGATAATCGCCGTGTCGCGATTATCAGTTGGTATCTCGGGTTCCTTGCCCCAATTGGAACTCCCACTGCTATTCATAGAAATAGAAACTTACAAGCAAGGCCGCTTCCGTACTTTTGAGTGTGTGTACATGAACAGTCTACAGAAACTTCAACCGAAGCTATGATACCACCTGTGGCGCCCCGCCATCTACTTACCAATTCTAACGCTAACTTACGTGGCTAATGTCAATATAAAATAATTAATACGCGAAAACGTGGGTAAAATTTTTCCTTTTATATAAAGGAATTAGTTCTGTACAAGTCAAAATATTGCTTCCAACCTAAATAAATAGGATGGTTCCTGTTTGCAACAACAGGAATTCTAACTTCCGCCCCACGGGTCGCATTCATGTACACACCACCCTCAAAAGTCACTGGAAGCTTCAAAAGATAGCCTTGCCGTCGTAAGCGATCACGTACCGTGGTCGCACGTACCTACAACACATAAAATATGGGATGAGCTATAAAGCTCAGTAAGTAGGAATAACGCATGCCGTGCACGTGTCTCATTTGCAAAGGCATCCGCGCCAATGCATTCAGACCCTAATAGGATCAAACTAAATCTCATATCTCTCAGGGCCCTCGACTGACTTACTATGCACCATTTTCAGAGCTCAAATCCAATAAGGACAATTGGTCCAGCAATCCACAAAGGGTGACGAACCATAAAATACCAGTCAAGCATTTCGGCCCAATTCGCAATGTGATGCATGACGGCCCGCCATTCGGCCCAATGGGTACTTGTTGTTCCGCGGACGCTCACACTGGTAGCCCACTTCGGGGTCGCCAACACCAGAGATACCCTCGGTGTCGCTGCCACCCTCGAATCGCCTCCTCCAGGTCGCACCTACCGCAATTCAGGGCATTCTGCCCAAATAATAAAAATATATCTGACGACGTACCGGGTCGTCATGGTGTCATAGAAGCAGTCCAGACTCAACTGTGAGTCGACATCAGATTCCTATATCGGCAAATATTCATCGCTTTCAAGCGACATTATACCATGCATACCCTCATCTCACAATTCCCGTGCATGCCGTGTATGCATGTGTTCATGCTCATGTAAACAATACTAAAATGCATGCTATATCATCATATATAGCAAATAATTAACATAATCTCATATAAACAGATAGCCACGTAATTCATGTTAGTACAAACAATTTATGCGTTGTAGTTGAAATTCCCACTTACCTGGTGTCCTTAGCTTATTTAATCTTATCGTCGGTATGTTCCTAACCTTCAAACCCTAAATATAGAAGCATATAAAATTAGGGTTTGTTAGTCTAATTATAATTTCACGAAATTGGCTTAGTTTAAAAACCCTAGTTTCGACTTTTATAATTTCGAAACCCTAAAATTTAGAAATTAACCTAAACTAAGAAATACTATTAATATAAATCTCGGCATGATGAATTTCGACATGTTTCGAAAATGAATCTCTATATGAGCTATAATCTCGAGCCTAGTGGTGGAACAGGGTCTCGACATTTTCCAAATAGATCTCGATATGCCTGATGTAAATCTCGACATTGAACTCATATAAAGCTTTAAGATAGATGTCGACATGTGTCTACAAGTGAATCTCGATATTACACTAGGGATTTCGATATTTACACTACACAAAGATTTCGAATTTGGTGTGAAATAAGATCTCGATATTACTCTTATTACTCTAATAGGATTTAGACATATCACACACATAGTTCGATACAAAGATTTCGATATTACATATACCAAATAGACATCGACATTACAAGTGTAATGTCGACATGTTATATACAACTTTCGATATCCTTATTGAAGACAAATCTCGACATGTGAGCATAATATATATATATATATATATATATATGTTAACATTAGATTTCGATACCACAGTTCAAGATAAATGTCGAGACTTGTATTTGTCGACATCATAAATGATTGCCGAGATCTGAAACATCCCATCTTTACTCAAGATTTTCGATCAAAAAGTGTATTCATAAAAACAGTATAAATCTTATATGAACTGTAAAACATACGACGTTGCTGACTTATCAGATCATTAACTAACGAAATTTTTTTCTACTAATTTCAGTTCTCTAAAACAGGATATTAGATCTTAATATGCTATCCTTATATTTAAATATACAAGTTCGAATAGAATTTCATACCACTCCTTGCTTAGGCTTCAGCTCTTCGTTTCTCCAGGTCTCACTTGAGTTCTCTGAGTTTTTGTTTAATGATTCTAGGGTTTTTGTTTTGTACCTTCTCGATTATTATCTTCTTGTTGCATGTGGAATTTACCAAATGACGTTGAGTTTCCTTAATGTTTATCACATCTTACTAATCTATATTATTTTAATGTTTTAACTTTCCTCCCTTGTTAGGTTTTCGAAATAAGCTTATCTTATAGAAGCCCAAAAGTTTTAAAATTTAATTTTTATACAACTTGTATTTATAAATCTTGAGACTCATTCCTTATTAATTCATGTTCCCTAAAACGGGGTATCAATAATAATAATTTAAATTTCCTAGGTTAGTATGTCATGTAATAAAAAAAAACCCTAACATCAATAACTAACCTAATTTCAATTAATTCCTCTACTTGGTTAGTAGTCCTAGTAGCATCCAATTTTTAAAGTCACGTTGACACATAAAATCATAAATATATATTCCATGTAGTCATGCAAGTCACATAATATGTATGCATATTTATTGACCGACTTTCCTACGGGACTCAGGTATTACATTTACCAATGTCTTGAGTCCACAGTCATGTAGATTTGTGAAATCCTCCTTATTTAAGCGTTGTCCAAAGCGAATCAAAACGAAAAATTTCTACAACACTTAAAGGAAGAACATCAAAAATATTTGGAGCTCAAAACATAAAGTCATTGTAGATGCTCCCCCTCAAATAGGGCACATGTATTGATTTAACGCGTAATTATGCAAATCAATACAAGTAACAATCATATAACACGCAATTAACCACTCAAGACTAGTTACATGTTCCCCTAATCATGTAATAAAAATTTGCGCGAGGGTATGAGTAAAGACAAATATTCGCATTTTAATCAATTTAATGCCAATGCAAGTTAATCATGCATTCAGAATGTGCGATATTTTTTTTCTTTCATGATTTTTTTATTATTTTTTTGTTTGATATTTTTATTTGTCAGAAATAATAAAAAATATTATTTTCTATATCTATATGTATATAAAAATTTATTTATTTTTGTTTTATGTATATAGGGGTCAGACTATTTTGCTTCGATAAATCGTCACACCTAAAATTTTACGAGACATTTGAAAGAAGAAAATGTCGTCAAGTCATGTCGTCAAACTAAAGTCCTAAGTTCATAGACTGGTCCATTTTGACAACTCTCACTAGGTTCGCTATTGCACTCAATTATTTTTAACTTGGGATTTTTATATTTATATCACTCAAGTCAACACAAATAATTTTAAGTCAATTTACCTGTCATCGAGGCATTTTTAATCATTTCACCTAAGCGAGAGACCGTCGATTGGAATTTTAAGTTCACGGTTATGGAACTTGTACCCAAGGCTGCGCTCCTCTTCTCGTTTCCCGATATAAGACCAGATTATCGTTGGAGAAGTTCACTTCGTGGTGCTCCTCTTTCCAGCCGTTCTGACGAGCGTACGAGATTGTCGTTGGAGAAGTTCGCAGCAGGATCCATGCCATCTTCTAAGAGATAGTCGGAAGGCAGGTTCCTTTGGTCTGATTTTTGCACGTTGAGCAATGCCTTCTTTTGTCATCATCCCCTTTTTATTTTGTTTTCTCCCCCTCCTTTTCTCATTTGACCAACCATCCTAAGAGTATAGAATACGGTTGAAGGCTAGGAATGGAATTCAAAGGAAGAAAAGGACATCGGAGATGGCTCAAAGTGGATGACTAAGGGCTAATGTGAGGGAAAGTTTTATAAGGCCAAGTGAGGAATAACCTAAGCACCCTTATCATTTCCTCACGATCTAAGGCAAGGTGAGTATGAAGCCAAGTATCACTAGTTAAGACAAGTAATCGATGTGTGACTCACTCGAGAAATAGATCCAAAGAAAAAAAAAGGCTAGAATCCTTACATATGTATAGTGGCTTTGTGTCTAGTGGAGCAACCTAATGACCTTTAGACAAGAATGCGACTTAGACTGACAAAATTAAGCAATTAAATCGATCGCATGTGGGGGTAAAATTCTGAGTGACTTTAGATCAAAGCATCCTAAAGGATTTCGTCATTCCCCTAATATTATATATATATATAGTTATAATTTTTTTGAATTATTTTATATATATATTTTTTAAAATTTATCTATTTCGCGCAAGATAAAGCAAATAAGCAAAGAAAACACATAGCATAGAACATTTAGTAGCACAGAAGATCAGGTAAAGCACATATGGAAGATTCAACATGCCTAATTTTCCGACAAGGAATTGAAATTATTTTTCATCCAATGCCTTGGTGAAAATGTCAGCTAGTTGGTACTCTGTGTTCACGAAATACATATCTATGGTGCCTTTTTCTACATGATCTTTGATAAAGTGATATCTAATGTCTATGTGTTTTTTGCGTGAGTGATGAACAGGATTGCAAGTAATAGCGATGGCACTTTGACTATCACTATATATAAGGTATATTATTTAAATTGTACACTTAGTCGCGAAGCTGAGTCCGCATCCATAGCATCTGGGAGCAACAACTGGCGGCAGCCACGTATTCCGCTTCGGCCATCAAAGTTGACACACAGTTCTGCTTTTTGGATGACCAGCAGACCAGCTTTTCGCCTAGAAATTGAGCGCCACCAGACGTGCTTTTCCTGTCCATTCGGCAACCTGCATAATCAGCATCAGTATAGCCGATAAGTTTGAAGTTCGTACCCTTTGGATACCATAGTCCAAGGGTAGAAGTGCCCTTAAGGCAACGTAGGATCCTTTTAGCCGCGAGCATATGGGATTCTTTGGGATCGGCTTGAAAACGGGCACATAAGTAGGTGGCAAACATGATATACGGCCGGCTCGAAGTGAGATAGAGAAGAGATCCAATGATGCGGCGATACAGTGTGATGTCGATCGACTTGCCAGAGGGATCGGCATCCAACTTGCAGCTTGGTGACATAGGAGTGCTGAGAGGCTTGCTCTGATCTTGATGGAATTTCTTCAGAATATCCTTGATGTATTTTGTCTGACTGATGAAAATCCCATCTTCGAGTTGCCTGACTTGTAGTCCTAAGAAGAACTGCATCTCTCCCATGTGACTCATCTCAAACTTGCTTGTCATTAGATCTCCAAACTTCGTGCAAAGCCGTGGATTAGTTGATCCGAAGATGATGTCGTCGATGTATACTTGGACGACCATCGTTCCCCTTATGAATCCAGACTTCACGAGGAATTCACTCAGGACATCGTACCAAGCACGAGGGGCTTGTTTTAGTCCATAGAGAGCTTTGTTCAAACGATAGACGTGATCGGGATGTTCTTGATCGACAAAATCTTCTGGCTGAGCGACATAGACTTCTTCTTTTAAAACGCCGTTGAGAAAGGCGGTCTTAACATCCATTTGATAGACCTTGAAGTCTTTGTGAGCCGCATAAGCTAAAAGAAGGCGGATAGCTTCGATTCGGGCAACAGGAGCATATGTCTCGTCGTAGTCGATGCCTTCCTGTTGATTGTATCCCTTCACAAGTAGCCTTGCTTTGTTCCGAATCACTTCACGATCTTCATTCTTCTTGTTTTTGGATACCCATTTAGTTCCGACAATTGTTTTCCCATGCGGACGGGGTACTAAGGTCCACACTTGAAGACATTCGAATTGATGAATTTCATCATGCATCGCTTTTACCCAATCCGGGTCTTGAAGTGCGTCTGCTACCTTGGTAGGCTCATTTGTACTTAAGAAGCAACTGAAGAGACCGTGTTGACGACGTGTCCTCACTCCATCCGAAGTATCGCCAATTATCTGATCAACCGGGTCCACTTGCGCTCATGAGGCAAGGCTGAAGTTGATGCATCAGCCATATGTGGGTATAGATTTCCTATAGTCTCCGTTTGATCAATTGTTTGAGGAAGTTCTAATTCTGCACTTGGATCGATCGTCTCTGATGATTCTTCCTCAATAACCACTGTAGGTTCTTCGTTATTCTGTGGCAATTCTGAATCGGTTGAGGTAGGGACGTAAGAAGAACTTGGTACATCGTCTCGTTGGGTGGAGAATCCACTGTAGGTGTAGCAGTGTGTGACCGATATACTGGCTCGAAGAGAGAGTCCAAATCGTCTAATGCAAGTCTCGTTGCTTCTTCTGACGTTGAATTCGGAGTTATTGTCATCTTCTGTTGGTTTTGTACCAACACACCAGTGAAACATGTTCTGAACTGTTGTATTCAGAAGCTATCTGGTTAGGTACGGGTCCTGAACTGAGGTGTGCAGGAGCCATCGGGTTGAGCACGGGTCCTAGACTGAAGTGACCAGAAGCCATGTCGTTCACTTCGTGAAAAGTGACGTTATAGCTTTCCTTAATTGTGCGGTTGGACTTGATGTATACTCGGTACGCTTTGGATGTTGAAGAGTACCCGATGAAGGTTGCTTCGAATGCTTTAGGGTCGAACTTAGCACGTTGCTCTCGGTCGTTCGCCACAAAGCACTTGCACCCGAAGACTTTAAAGAATGAAATGTTGGGTACTCGTTTGTTGATAATTTCGTACGGAGTCTTGTCAAAGCGCTTGTGAACCACCTTCCTGTTTTGAGTGAAACAGGCAGTATTTACTGCTTCAGCCCATAGAATATGGAAGACCAGAGTGGAGGAGCATCGTACACGCGGCTTCCACTAGAGTTCTGTTCTTTCGTTCGACTACTCCATTCTGTTGAGGAGTCTTGGCGGATGAAAATTGTTGACTTATTCCAAGTTTCTGATAAAACTCACTGAGGTGGTTGTTCTTGAACTCAGTGCCATTGTCTATTCGAATGACTTGGATAGTCTGCTGCAACAAATTTTGAGTGGAGTTCACGAAATTGACGACTCAAGTCCCATGTCTCATCTTTTGTTCGGAGGAACCTTGTCCATGTGTAGCGAGAGTAGTCATCGACGAAAACTAGCACATACTTGCGTCCATTGATACTCTGTTCTGCATTGGCCCACAGAGGTCCATGTGGATTAGTTCCAATGGGCGATAAGAAGACGCAATTGGTTTGACATGATGAGACGCTCGCTTCATTTTTCCTAATTGACATGCCGAACATTGATGCTCCCTTTGTAGTAGTATAGTTGGAAGACCGTGGACCAACATTTTAGTAGAAAGGCGTTGGAGAGCTTTCATATTTAGATGAGACATTCGTTGATGCCATAAGTTGTTCCTCTGTAAAACAGTCTGAGAGATGAGGCATACAGCTATCGAGGGCCGCACGGATGTCAGGTTTATCGTGTATAGATTTGATTTCCAAAGTCCTTGATGGAGTTCTATGTCCTGACTATCCAAAATTCTGCACCGGTCAGCATGAAAGACCACCTGGAACCCTTTCTCATAGAACTGGCCGATGCTGAACAAGTTATGGCGGAGGCCTTCGACGTAGGAGACATCTTTTATAGTCAGATTCTCCAGAATGATATCCCCAAGTCCTAGAATTGGGGCTGAATCGTTGTTTCCAAACCTGGCTTTTCCATTCAGTCGGTCTTGATAGTTGCTCAGCAGCTCTTGATTTCTCGTCATGTGTGTGGAGCAACCAGAGTCAAGGTACCACACATGATGGATCTGCAAAAACAATTTAGAGAGCTTTAGGTACCCACTTAAAATGGGTCCTCTCAGATTAGCAGATTTAGATTTTGGTTCAGATATGGTTCCTAAGTAATTATCGATAGGAGCTTTAGCGACCCAAGTTGCCTTCGAGGAGGTAACATTGGGTTTTGCTTTAGGAGACTTAGCCTTTATGGCTTTTGTCTTCTTAGGAGTTGTTTTAGGAACCCAAGTGGGTTGAACCTGGCAGAGAAGTTGAATTTCAGCACGAGCAAATGCATGAGTAGGCTTGAGTGAGGAAAATATCTTTTCATTGGATTCTCCTAAGGTGCTTGGGGATTCAATCTTAACGGGATACCTTAGGTGAGAAGCATGTATAGTGCAATATGCTTTCTTTATGGCTGGATCTTGTTTCCTACGTGTCATCCTAGATGCATTTGTCTTAGAATTATTAATTTTTGTTTTCGATGTGGAGCCTATTTCGAAATTATTGCTTCTAAATGTGATTGGTGTGAGGGAGTGTGTAGAAGCAATTATTTGAAATGAGGAAATGACTCTTTTATTTTTCCGAGTGACTTTTATTTTTGCAGAAGGAGAAACAACATTGGAAACATTCAAATCCATTGACTCCTTCTCTATTTTTATTATAGACACCCACGCCTTCGTATCTAGTGCTGGCCCTACGCTCCCTGTAGACGTAGGTGAAATAGTGTTAGGCTTAGCACTTATAATAATACGTTTATGATCTACTGAAGGCGCTTTTTCAATTTTCACGCTTTTTGGAATATCGTGGGAGATAACTTGGGTTGTTGAAGAAGCTTTAAGATTCTCAATCTCTTCTAGGAACTTTTTCTTTTCAGCTTCAAAATTCTCTCGTTCAATTTCTAATGAACCTCTTAACTCCTCTATTTTCCTAACAATAGGTGGTATATAGAGAGAATTTTCAGAATGATGATTTTGTGCTTCTTCTTTAATAGAAAGATCTTCGGGTAGATTAATTGACTCAAGACTTCAACCTTTGGAAAGTTCCCTAATGTTGTAGCTTTGATTCAATTCGGTGTAGGAGAAGGGAAGTTCAACCCCGGTCTTGGCTTTTCTTTTGGTTTCTTCTAAAGCACCTATCTCTTTAGCATTAGTAAAAACCATAAGATCTGTTAATCCTAAACCCATGTATAGAATGTCGTAAAGTTGCTTACAATCAACTTTTGACGAACACCGTGGGTTCTCAAAGCCTAAGCCAAGCTTATAATAATAAAATTCTAAGTCCTTGGGTTGATTTAAGAATATTATCTGTTCAGTCTGTTCCCTTCTAACAGGAAGATCTTCTAACTTTTTAACCTTAGCATATAACTTCTTTCGTTCTTTCCCTAAGAGAGCATACTTATTTTCTATTGTAATTTTGGAGACTTGACAGGCATCTAATTCTACACCAAGTTTACTAACTTTTGCATTTGATTCTCTAATTGGGCTTCTAAGTTAGTAATCATAGTGGTAGCTTCGGTTATCCTACAATTGAGGGTTGCTTTCTCATTGAGATTCCTAATCAAACAATTGTAGTTATTTGCTAGCCTATCCTCCAATTCTTTAATCTTCACACTATACTGCTCTGTCTTGGATGAACTAGTCTCCCTAGAATGTAAGCTCTTAGTGAGTTCCACTATCTTCATATGGGAACTTCTAAGGTCGGATTCGAGACTAGTGATCTTCTCTTTAGACCTAGACAATTTGTCTTCTACTTCCTTTATACATTTCTGCTCATGTTTCATGTTAGCGTATTCTATTTTATACGATTCTAACATGGTCAATAATGTGGAAGAAGAAACTACCTCTTTTGACGAGGTGGATGCGTTGTCTTCGTGCGTCCGGTTGGATGTTTCGACGTCCGATTCATTGTCGAGACGGGCCATGAGGGATAAATTCTCTTCTTCAGAACTCGACGTGTCCTCGAGCCATTTGTCTTGTTCGGCCATGAGAGCTACTCCAGCTTCCTTCTATTTAGTCAATTGGAGCTTTCTGGAGTAGTAGTTGGCATCTTTCTTTTTTGGAAGAGTGCACTCTCTGGCAAAGTGAACTGGATTGCCACAGTTGAAGCATTTGTTAGCCTCTTTTGGGTTCTTGACTTTGGAGCTCTCTGGTGCACGTTCTTCATTTTTAGAGCTTGTAGTCCGAAGCCTTTTGGCTGAAGTTGAAGACTTCTTCTTGAAGTACTTCTTACTCATTATTTTTCCTATCAAGGCCAACTGCTTCCCTAGGGCTTTTACGTTTGGCTCAACGTCGGAGTCCGATTCTTCTTCCGACTCTGAAGTTGAAGGAGGCCTAACGATCTTTTCTTTTCTTGATTTTGAGCTCCTCTTCTCCGAGACTAAGGCAACAGTGTCATCGATCTGTTTGCCCTTCTGCTCCTTGTGAATCTCGCTTATATCATCCTCATGTTGTGCGAGATTGGCAAACATGGCATGGATATCCAACTCCTCTAGATCTTTATTGTGTCGAATTTGAGTGGATATTTTCTTCCATTCTGCGGGCAGAGAAGAGAGAAATCTGATGTTTGTCTCCATATTGGTCTTCGTGATTTTTATCTTCCTCATCCGGCTTCGGTAGATCTCATATAGACTCTCATCCGGCTTTGCTTTGAAGGAGTCGTAAGCAGTTAGAATGTTCGCCTTTTTGGCCTTTATGCCAACTTCCGTCCTCTGCATCATCCTATGCAGTTCTTCCTCTGCATTCATGGCTACTAGATCAGCCTTAGCTCGAGCCCTTTTCTCTATAGAGTATTCCCTAGGCTCCTTTAGTCGCCTAGAAGGTGAAATTGGAGGAGTAGCTGTTTCATCACCGGGTACATGGACCCAGAATTGTGTCGGTCCCTCTTCAATAGACAACAGTAGATTTTCAGCTTGATCTGTTAAAGTGATGAAATTGAGGAAGCGGCTTCTCCAAACGGTATATTCGCCTCGTTGCAAAATCGGCGGACGGTTGTCATTTCTGAGAGAATAAGCATCCATTTTGTGTTGTAGTTGAGTTGTTGAAGGATCTTCGTTAAGTGTTTTGAAGGTTTGAAGATGATGTAATGTGCTTCACAAGTGACAAAGTTCGTTAGTAGCGTTTGATTCGAAAATGATCGGTAATTGAGTTCATTTCAATCTTTAAAGTTTGATTGAAATTAATTTCTTCGATTTGAAAAGATGGTACTGTCTTCGCGCGTCAGGTACTGTTCAAAAATTTTCGAGCGGAAAATATTTCGACTTGAACGTTATTTTACGCTGATAAATTGTGCAAACAGTTAGATCAATCGTAAAATTATGGTGTAAGGTTTTGCGATCGAAAATTTTAAGCGTCGAACAATTTTGTTGACCAGAATCCACAATGTAGAGACTCGAAAAATTGACCAGAATTCTCGAGCGCAAAATTTATTTTAATTGATTTTGGTCGTAGAGGTACTGTACCCTAAGGAGTTTCTAGCTGAGTCAAATCTAAATGGTTGACCGAAAAAGTTTACGGGCGAGAATCAAATATCTGTGAATGACTAAGTTTTTCGAGAGAAAAAGTTTTGCGCGGGGGTCAAAATAGTCAATTCTCGTCGAAATTTTTATCGCTCGTAAATTTTTCTAAACACGTTATTGACAACAGCGACTTCAGTAACTAATGGTATTCTAATTGAGCAAAATTTCTCGCACACAGGTTTTTGATCGAGAAATTAATTTCGATCGAAGACTTAGCGAGAAAAGTAAAATTCACAGTTTAAACACAGAATACGATTTTAACACAGATTCAAGCAAATACTAGAAATTAATCGATGAAACTACAGGTATATGCTCGGAACAGCTACTGAGTATTCACGAACAGAAGATTAAACATGTTTTGAAGCAAATAATGTTCAATTTGATGAAAATCAAAACACGTTCATACTGTTTTCGCACAAACAGTAATCTCACAGAATCAAAAATTCTACTCAAATCATGACTCTGATTGCTATCGATCTAATCCTGATTGATTAATACTACTTATGCGAGCACATAAACATCAAAATCAGATCAAATAAGCACAGAATTAAGACTGTTTGATCGAAATTCAACTTCGCGCCAAAACTGTTCTTCGTTGGAACATTGACAGAATAAAATTTCGATCAAATTCTAACAATTTTCGTTTCAAAATAGAACGAATCTGCTCTGATACCAATTGTTAGGTCCTACGATTAACAACTCTATGATCCTAGGTATGAATTCTAAGTGATTCGATGATAATGATCAACATTGAATTTCGATCGAAAAACTCAAATGAAGAACAAAAGTGAGAATTCGAGTAGAGTGACAAAGTTACTATTGTTTCTCTCTCTAGAAATTGAATTGCAAGCCTTTCGGATCAATTTTCAAAACTTTCTCTATTCAGCACAATTTGTTTACATGTATTTATACCAAACAAACTTGGTATAAATATCAAAGTAGTCCTAATCTAAGGACTACTATACAAAACGCCCCTAATTACAAGGACAACTAATAAATCAAGCACAATTAAAATATATACTCTACAGTTATTTTAGAAAACAATATCGCTGTGATCACCCAGATATGAATGATTGTGTGCTATATATGGAAAATATACTATGTTGAGTGATATGTGAACTGTCTGCGATATTGAGTTATTTTAGGAAAGAATATCGCTGTGATCACCGGATATGAATGAGTATGCTATATATGGAAAAAATATTCTGATTAAGTGCTTACATGTGATTGATCTATTTTAGGAAAGAATATCTATGATATATCCATTTGACTGCTATCTTATTTGACTCTTAAATCAGTGAATCAATGATCTATCTTTACTTGTGCGACTGGGAATTTATATTTTGGAAAGTACTTAATTTATTGGGCTTATATGTGGTAATATGCTGATTGAGTCTATATATGGAATGTGCTGACAAACGGATGAGATTACCTTGGAATGAAAGTAAATCTGTGGTATTTATGGTAAGTGATCATGCATGACCGTCGAGCTTAATTGGTTTATTCTTGGCATGATTCTTTGAGTTAATGCACGTGATAAATGAGCCTTCTCTTGCATATTATGTGCTTAACTTTCCTTGTGAAGTGTAGAAGCTATTCGTGGTCTATATAGAAGATAAAAACTTCACATTGAATGGTACGAAATGAACACACAAGCAAACGAATTCCTTTGAGTGATTGAGCTTTGATTTGCAAAAAATTCGTGGTTTGTGTTGTGCTTAGATTTTCGAAATAGTACCCTTTTGAGCGAGCATCACCCTATCCAAACCCTTGTCTACGGACGTGTGTTGTCTTCGGACGTTTTGAGCGCACAAAGGAGGTCTAGTTTCCATAGTGCTGTGTCTTTCACACGTGGAGGGACGAATTTTGTGGATTCGGTGGCCCTTCGGTAGCAAGCTGTGTCCAGTCGAGAATAGGTTTCCTAGGAAAACGGCGTGGAACGAAACTTGGTGTGCGACAGCCTAGGTGGAGGTCTAGTTTCCATAGTGCTTCGGTTGTGTAAGAATCGGTCATTCTGTAACCATAACCGGTAATACTCAGTGATTGATTGGAACACTTGGGGAGATCACCCCCAAGGACAGGATTAAACCCCAGTTGGGGATATAACCTGTATAAAAATCCCGTCTCACTTTACTTTCTGCTATTTACTTTTCTGTGAAACAAACCAAGAATGCCTGCAAATAACTAGGTAATATCGTTGCAACGCTTTCTGAAAATAACGTGATATTTTGTAAAATAGGGTTAGGGAAACAACGTTGATACTCTGCTGCTTTCCGAGCAATAATACACTCTGCAAATATCTTCAAGAAAAGTATTTTTCAAAGAAGAACAAGCCAAAATGTTTATAGCCTAATTCACCCCCCTGTTAGGCATATTTTACACTTCATTTGGTATCAGAGCTGGTTACTCAACGAAAGGCCTAACACGCCTGAGTTAAGATCTAATGGTTTTTTCGACTGATGTTTTGGCAGAGGGTCCTCAATCCTACTCTAGGCCGCCTCTCTTCGATGGAACGAACTACGCAGTATGGAAGAATCGTATGATCGAATTACTTATCACTGTGGACTACGATATTTGGGAGACAATCATCAATGGACCATACACGGCTGGGAAAGAAGATGGAACCCAAAGGCTGCGACGGAATACACCGCTGATGACAAAAAGGGAATCACGAGAAACACAAATGCGAAAAACATGCTCACATGCACACTCACGCGGGAAGAATACATTCGGGTTAGTTCCTGATCATCGGCAAAGGCTATGGGGGATATGCTCCAAGTTACTCATGAAAGAACCCAACGAGTCGTGCAAGAAAGATTGGCTATGCTTACTCATCAGTACGAACTGTTCTCAATGGCATTTGACGAGAATATAAGCTAGATGTATGCAAGATTCATGGGAATCATCATCCAAATGTTCTCTCTCGAAAAGAAGGTTCCCGACAGTGAACAATTCAGAAAGATACTGAGATCACTGCCACGAGAATGGAATGCCAAGGTTACTGCCATCTACGAAGCAAAGGATCCGGAAGCACTGAGCATCTCAAATTGATAGGATCTCTCATCTCTTACGAAATGATTCAAACTTCAATGAACGAGAAGTCGCAGAACAAAAATCAGAAGTCAATTGCGTTCAGATCCAACCAAGAAGAATCTCATTCTGACGATGAAAAAGAGAGTTTGATGAACGACCTAGCCATGCTTACAAAGAGATTCAAAAGGTTCAAACAGAAAAAGAGATTCAAAGGGAACTCCAACAAATTCCAGAACAGAAACAAGGGAATCTCCACGTCTGGGAAGAAAATTCAGAAATGCTTCCGGTGCAACAAACCAGGCCACTATGCACATGAATGCCCAACAAATAATGATGAGAAACCAAGGAAGCAGAAGGCCATGGTGACAGAATCTAACGACTCTGAAATGGAACAAACGAGGACGAGGATCACGCTTATATGGCTGATGAGGATCAGGTATCTTGTTCTTCATCCATTAACAAAATTCATATTCGAAACAGTTTATAAAACAATGTTCATGAAAATGACTCATCTGTTTCTGATATTGAAGAAAGTAAGGAAGAATTGTGTGGGTTACTTCAAAAAGCAGAGAGAAAGATTAAGTTACTAAATTCCTTGAATAAGGAACTGATAAAGCAGAGAAATGACCTAGCTAAGGAAAACATGAGGCTGATCTAGAGATTTCACGTTTGAAAGGAGAGTTAGTTACTGCTAAGAAAGAGAAAATTCCATGTGACTGTGAGAAATTAGATAAGAAAAACAATGACTTATCTAGAGATATCATAGAACTTAGGAACTCCTTAGATAGAGAGAAACAGAAAGTTGATAGAGTCCTTGAGGGTAAGCAGAACCTAGATATGTTGTTAAGTACTCCTAGGAGCATTTGCAGGACAGGGATGGGTTATTCCACTGAAGGAAAGCATGTTGTGCCTAATCTTAAGTGTTTCTGTTGTGGTGGAAATGGTCATTATGCATACATTTGTCCTTTTAAAGAAAGTTGATAAAGGTAAGTATGTTTGGAGACCTAAGAAGTCACCTGCAAATGTCACTGTTGTATCTGATCGTAACAGGAGATCACCATCTATGCAGAATGATATCTCGTATGTTAACAGAAGTTATTTCCCCGCTAACATGTTCGGACCCAATAGAAATTGGGTACCGCATAAGAGTACTTCCTTCTACAGGTATGAAGGAAGAATTCCAGCAAGAAAAGCAGGTGGTATCTTAACAGCGGGTGCTCCGCCACATGACAGGTGATCTAGGTAATTTTGTGTCGCTAAAGGCGGTTGATGGAGGATACGTTTCGTACGCTAACGACGCAAAAGCCAAAATCGTTGGAGTTGCTACTGTTGGTAACAATTTAAATATCACTGTAGATAACGTATGGTTGGTTAGGAACTTAGATCATAATTTAATTAGCATTAGCCAATTATGTGATGATGGACATACCGTAGCTTTCGCCAAAGACAAGTGCTTTGTCAAAAAGGATGATGAGATTGTGTTTAGTGCGTCTAGGCATGGTAACATTTACTGCATCACTCTTGATGATATTGCTATCCAAAACGTCAAGTGTCTAGCAGTTATGCAGGATACCACATGGTTATCACACAGACGTTTGGGACATGCCAACATGGAACTAATGTCTCACATATCATGCAATGAATTGGTGAGAGGTATTCCAGATATGAAAGCCACCAAGGACAGAATTTGCCAGGCATGCCAAATGGGGAAACAGACCAAGACGTCGTTCAAACCAAAGAATGTGATATCCACGTCCGGACCAGTGGAACTGCTGCATCTTGACCTTTGTGGTCCGGTACAGGTTATGTCATTGAGAGGTAAACGGTATGCCTTTGTTATCGTAGATGACTATACTAGGTACACATGGGTCACATTTCTTTCGCACAAAGTGAAGCTTTAGATAACCTTGCGCCACTGATTAAAAAGCTAGAAAATGAGAAAGAGATGAAGGTCCGTAAGATTAGGAGTGATAACGGTCTACAATTTGATAGTAAATGCTTTGCATCTTTTTGTGATGAAAATGGTTATAGTCATAATTTTTCAGCCCCCTATTACGCCTCAACAGAACGGAGTGGTCGAGAGGAAAAATAGAGTATTGCAAGAAATGGCTAGGACTATGCTGAGCGAATATAATACTCCAAAACATTTATGGGCCGAAGCTGTTAGTACGGCTTGTTACGTATCGAATAGGATTTTCCTTAGAACGATTATTAAGAGAACTACTTATGAACTTTGGAATGATAAAACCCCTAACATAGGATATTTCCATGTATTTGGGTGAAAGTGTTTTATTTTATATTGATAGGGATAAGCGAGGAAAATTCGATTCCAAAGTAGATGAAGGGATATTCCTAGGTCACAACCTTCATTACAAAGCTTTTCGAGTGTTTAATAATAGGAAGAAGACTATTCAAGAATCTGTGCATGTTACATTTGATGAATTTCCTAATGCAGATGCTACGGTGGAAGGTATAGTTATGTCTCCTGCAGGAATACAGGTTACTGACAAAGAGGTGAACGCTATTCCTTTGGAACTAGATACTGAGTCAAAGGAATCTGAGGCTTCAGACGAACAACAATGCAGAAAATTCAAACATGCCTCCAGCCATCCCACTGAACAGGTCATAGGAAATATAACTTCAGGGATCAAAACGAGAGCAACCGCACGAAATGATACTGCTGAGGAATCACATGACGTGCTGCTGTGAACCATGGTACCTAAGACAGTGAATGAAGCTCTTGACAATGAATCATGGATGATTGCCATGGAAGAAGAGCTAATTCGAAAAGAGTCAGGTGTGGACTCTTGTGGAAAGACCTAACGACAAGTCCATATTAGGCACGAAGTGGGTGTTTCGCAACAAGCTGGACGAAAACGGTAATGTGACACGAAACAAGTCCAGGTTAGGTGCCAAAGGTTATTCCCAAGAAGAAGGTACAGATTTTCAAGAAACCTTTGCACCCGTAGCTAGGCTCGAGTCAATACACATTTTACTTGCATATGCATCATTTAAAAGATTAAAGCTTTTTCAAATGGACGTAAAAAGTGCATTTTAAATGGTTTTATAAATGTGGAAGTTTATGTCGAGCAACCTCCCAGTTTTGAAAAAGAAGAATTTTCAAATCACATCTTCAAATTAAACAAAGCTTTATACGGTTTAATACAGGCCCCCTATGTCATGGTATGAAAGATTGAGTAGGTTTGTATTAGATATGGGCTTTACAACATGAACAATAGATAATACTCTTTTTATAAAATGCGAAGGGAATCACATACTGCTTGTGCAAATATATGTTGATGATATCATATTTGGTAGTACTGACATCACCCTCTGTGAGAATTTTTCTAAGTCCATGCAACAGGAATTTGAGATGATCCTAATGGGAGAACTCACGTACTTCCTTGGATTGCAAATCAAGCAATTAGACACGGGAACATTCATATCTCAAACTAAGTACACGAAAGAACTACTTGAAAAATTCGGAATGGCTGATTCCAAGGTACTTCCCACTCCTATGCATCGGACCGCCCAAATTGACAGTGACGAACAAGGTACGCCCTTTGACCAAACTAAGTATAGAGGTATGATCGGAAGTTTTCTCTACCTTACGACAAGCAGACCCGATATTATGTTTGCTACTGGTCTATGTTCTAGATATCAATCGAGTCATAGGGAATCACACTTGACAGCAGTCAAGCGGATACTTAGATATTTGAAAGGAACAATCAATTTTGGGATCTGGTTTCCAAATTCCAAGGAATTCCCATTAATGGGATACCCGGACGCTGATTATGCCGGTTCTAGAGAAGATAGGAAAAGCACTAGTGGTACTTGCCAATTACTAGGGAATTCCCTTGTAAGTTGGTCCAGATGGAAACAAAATGCCGTCGCCATGTCCACAACCTAAGCAGAATATATGGCCTTAGGAAGTTGTTCTCAGCAAATCCTTTGGATGAAACAGACCTTGAGTGATTACGGTTTAAGGTACGACCAAATTCCTATTTTCTGTGATAGTACTAGTGCCATTTGTATCACTAAGAATCCCGTACACGACTCTCGAACTAAGCATATAGAGGCAAAACATCATTTTATTCGAGATCATGTTCAGAAAGGGAATATCATCGTAAACTTCGTAGGAACTAATGATCAACTGGCTGATATCTTCACGAAACCCCTTACTGAGAGTAGATTTTATGATATTCGCGATCGATTAGGAATTATTGAGCTCAAATAGGAAAAGTGACTAAATTAGTTAATCCTTTGTAATTATTTGATCTTATCCTTTAGGATTTCCTCGATTTTATCCTTTGATTCTATTAATAATTTTCTTGATTCTGTTCCCCTTATCTATCTAAATCCTTTCCATCCATGGGGAGATTATTATTTCTTTTCTCTAATCTCTTCGAGATTTATGTTAAAATCTATTTTCAGCCAGAAATTCCTTTTAATTTTTTGAAAGCTGATTTTAGTCCTTAATTCCTTCCTCAATCTCCGCGAGATATCCTCTGATATTCATCTAATTCCATCTAATGGGCAGTTTCCTTATCCATCCATGATCTTTGAAATTCAACTTTTGAAATTGTTTCCTTATCTGCCTCACGTCTAGTCGATATTACATCTCTCCATAATTTCTTTTCATTCTTATCCAAGAAGCCTTCTCTTGCATATTATGTGCTTAACTTTCCTTGTGAAGTGTAGAAGCTATTCGTGGTCTATATAGAAGATAAACACTTCACGTTGAAGGGTACGAAACG
The DNA here is from genome assembly GCA_027422505.1 of Craterostigma plantagineum. Lineage (NCBI taxonomy): Eukaryota > Viridiplantae > Streptophyta > Magnoliopsida > Lamiales > Linderniaceae > Craterostigma > Craterostigma plantagineum. The sequence goes on along the minus strand of JAPQWV010000021.1, from coordinate 9,365,319 downwards.
AACACACAAGCAAACGAATTCCTTTGAGTGATTGAGCTTGGATTTGCGAAAAATTCGTGGTTTGTGTTGTGCTTAGATTTGCGAAACAGTACCCTTTTGAGCGAGCGTTAGTAACACCCTATCCAAACCCTTGTCTACGGACGTGTGTTGTCTTCGGACGTGTTGAGCGCACAGAGGAGCACGAGTGGAGTCTTTCGCAGGTGGAGGGACGAATTGGTGGATTCGGTGGCCCTTCGGTAGCAAGCTGTGTCCAGTCAGGGCATAGGTTTCCTAGGAAAATGACGTGGAACGAAACTTGGCGTGCGACAGCCTAGATGGAGGTCTAGTTTCCATAGTGTTTTGGTTGTGTAAGAATCGGTCATTCTGTAACCATAACCGGTAATACTCAGTGATTGATAGGAACTCTTGGGGAGATCACACCCCAAGGACAGGATTAAACCACAGTTGGGGATATAACCTATATAAAATCCCATCTCACTTTACTTTCTGCTATTTACTTTTCTATGAGACAAATCCGGAATGCCTGCAAATAACTAGGTAATATCATTGGAACGCTTTCTGAGATTAACGTGATATTTTGTGAAACAGGTTTAGGGAGATAACATTGATACTCTTACTACTTTATGAGAAATAACACACTCTGCAAATATTTTTAGGAAAAGTATGTTTCAAAGAAGAACAAGCCAAAATTTTTATAGCCTAATTCCCCCTAGGCATATTTTACACTTCATTGAGAAATAACCCTCTAAGTGCAACCTATCAACTTCCTGTTCAATCCTAACATTTTGAAATTCCGTCCATAGGATAACACTTTGTAAGGCATGAATTTGTTTTGGAGATTGGCGTTTAGACAGTCACTCGAACTATCCACGACAAAAGCGAAATGTTTGGCGCTGATAACTCGGAACAAAACGCACACACACTCAAGCCGTATAAATAATGAGCTTGATTGGATTTGTCTTAACGCACCCCGAGCTACCTACGACAAGAACGAAATGTTTGGCGTCGATAACTAGGAACAAACCGCACACACACTCAAGCCGCATAAGTTTCGATCTTGATTGAGGACATGAACCAAGTCCTCTTTTCTCACTTAGTGTTTTGTCCAACGGGAGAATACATCTCAAATGCAAGCACATAATCATGCACATAACGTCAAACAAACATGCACGAAATTGCGGTAAACCTAGTTTGCCTATAAGACGATGAACGTGAACTATTTCTACTCTATTACATTTATTTTAGAGAAAATACATCTCTTCATCTTCGGGATAACGCCATATCTTCGAGCAACCTCCAAGTCCTCGAATGACTTCTTGTATTTTTATTTCTTACTCTTACGGCCACTATACTTAAACTATGTTTTCTAAAAAATTAATAAAGTACAAGACGGGGGGGATCAGCTGTTCCGAACAACCCATATACTATCAAATACATCACGAGGGGACCTTGTCACTCTTAACATATCACAGTGAAATAGAGCCTAAGTCCACGATCATCCTTTAACGTGTCATACATACACAACATAAACACGCGACAACAAAACGCTCCCAGAATCTGAAACGAAATTTGCGCTAGTATTGTGCCAGGCCCATTAGGCCCATTAGGGTCACTTATTGAGCTTAAACTATTTCAAGGCCCATTTGAACTATTAATATGACCCAAGCATTTTAAAGTCCAAAAATGAATGGAATGTGGGAAAACCTTATCGGCCCATCGGGATATTCAAAGCAGCCCATCGCACAAAAACAATGACACCAGCCCTCCTCAATACTCCACTGGAGTTAGACTTCACCATCACCAGAGTTCAAACCTCGATCCGTTGAACGTCACAGTCCCGATAAATGTAATACGTAATGTAAAGGACGACAAGGGGCAACAACTCGTCTTTGAGCTTTTCAGCGAACAATGACTATTCTAATTGTCCCTCAAACACGAATTGGAAGTCGTTGGCGTCAAGGCTTCGCCTCGAGCCAACGAGCCTCACTATTCTTGTTGTCGGTGTCGCTGAAAATTTCCGTTCTAAACACGTCTAAGGTGTTATTACGCGGATCTACTTTAGACCACTAGCTCTAAGCGATTTTTGTAAATTAAACCCTTAACTCACCTCCAAGCATGACGTTATAATCCGTGGGGAGACACTGCTACGGTTTATCACCACGGCGCTGCACTACGCCGGACCGTTCGCAACGAGACGGTGTCCCGACCATGCAAGCGCTCGGTTTGCAAACTCGAACCGAGAGCGACTCGTGCTTTTACGCAACGAACGACTCAGTGATCTGCACAACCGAGATCCTTTTGGGTTCGTTTATATCGTTTCTTACAACCAAGCATGGCTCTGATACCGCTATCGGGGAACCCCGGGTTATTCCACTGAAGGAAAGCATGTTGTGCCTAAGCTTAAGTGTTTCTGTTGTGGTAGAAATGGTCATTATGCATACAATTGTCCTTTAAAGAAAGTTGATAAAGGTAAGTATGTTTGGAGACCTAAGAAGTCACCTGTAAATGTCACTGTTGTATCTGATCGTAACAGGAGATCACCATCTATGCAGAATGATATCTCGTATGTTAACAGAAGTTATTTCCCCGCTAACATGTTCGGACCCACAGAAATTGGGTACCACATAAGAGTACTTCCTTCTACAGGTATGAAGGAAGAATTCCAGCAAGAAAAGCAGGTGGTATCTTAACAGCGGGTGCTCCGCCACATGACAGGTGATCTAGGTAATTTTGTGTCGCTAAAGGCGGTTGATGGAGGATACGTTTCGTACACTAACGACGCAAAAGCCAAAATCGTTGGAGTTGGTACTGTTGGTAACAATTTAAATATCACTGTAGATAACGTATGGTTGGTTAGGAACTTAGATCATAATTTAATTAGCATTAGCCAATTATGTGATGATGGACATACCGTAGCTTTCGCCAAAGACAAGTGCTTTGTCAAAAAGGATGATGAGATTGTGTTTAGTGCGTCTAGGCATGGTAACATTTACTGCATCACTCTTGATGATATTGCTAACCAAAACGTCAAGTGTTAAAGCAGTTACGCAGGATACCACATGGTTATGGCACAGACGTTTGGGACATGCCAACATGGAACTAATGTCTCACATATCATGCAAGGAATTGGTGAGAGGTATTCCAGATATGAAAGCCACCAAGGACAGAATTTGCAAGGCATGCCAAATGGGGAAACAGACCAAGACGTCCTTCAAACCAAAGAATGTGATATCCACATCCGGACCAGTGGAACTGCTGCATCTTGACCTTTGTGGTCCGGTACAGGTTATGTCATTGAGAGGTAAACGGTATGCCTTTGTTATCGTAGATGACTATACTAGGTACACATGGGTCTTATTTCTTTCGCACAAAAGTGAAGCTTTAGATAACCTTGCCCCACTGATTAAAAAGCTAGAAAATGAGAAAGAGATGAAGGTCCGTAAGATTAGGAGTGATAACGGTCTACAATTTTTTTTTTTGGGAAGCTTTATAATGTGTATTTCAAACAAAAAAACATGGGTACATAGTTTCCTGCTATTACATAACTGGCATCGCTACAATGTTAAACAACGAACTACGTGCTAATTTTTTACTCTTTTTAGCACAATATAGTAGTTGGGTTCTTGCATCATATTGTATCTCTGTTAGCAGTCGTTCTCCAGCCGAGCATTCCCCGTCGTGGATCCTCGCATTCCTCTCCCGCCATAGATGATACGTCACAGCAGCCATAATCATCAGCAATATTTTCTGATTACTTCCTTTACTGTTACCAAGCCTAATCATCCACCTATACCAGCTTCGAAATGTCCTTGGAATCATCATATCATTCAGCCACCGAGACACCATAAAAATGAGTCTTTCACTGTATGAGCAAGAGAAGAATAGATGATGTATTGTCTCTTCTGAGTTGCGACACAAGCAGCACAGGTTATGTACAGGTAAGCCCCAACTACGAAGCCTATCTAGAGTGTAGAGACGCTGGTGCATAATCATCCATAGCCTGAATGAGTGCTTTGGCATATTAATTCTGTTCCACACTGCCTGACAAGCTGGAAATCGATCCTGTGAGTTCATTAACCAGTTGTACCCTGAGCTAACTGTATATCCCTTCGATCGGGGCATCCACACACCTGTTTCCTCCTGTATACCACCCTTGATAAGGCATTTAACCTTGTTAAGCGTCTTCCAGTGCCAGCTGCAGTCCTTGTGTGGCTCATAATTCCACCAATTTGCTCCCTTCAAATAAATTTCATTAACCCATTTGACCCATAATACATCTTCTTTACATGCAACAGCCCATACTTGCTTTCCAACAGCTGCCAAATTCCACTGTTCAGCCATTCTAATACTCAAACCTCCTTGTTTTTTTCCCAAGCAGATAGTGTGCCATTTTATTAGGCCCCTGCTTCTCCCTGCTTCCGTTTTCCCCCATAGAAAGTCCCTACATTTTGCATCAACATCCCTAAGCACACTTTTGGGTAGGAGAAAGATGGTCCCCCAATAGCCATGGATTGATCCCAAGACTGAGTTAATAAGGCAACATTTTCCCGCGTACGATAGGTTTCGTGACGACCAACATGCGATTCGACGGGTAACCCTATTAACAAGATCTTGGCACACAGATTTATTCCACTTTGTGGGAGAAAGCGGAACCCCAAGATACTTGAACGGATAGCTACCCAACTGAAATCCTGTGAGCTTGACTAGTTCCTCTGCTTTTGTTGCTGATACACCAGCCATATATATATTAGATTTCATAGGATTGGCCATCTCGCCTGACGCTAATTCGAAGTGAGCGAGCCCATCCATGATGCTTCGGATTGAGCGCTCATTCGCTTTACAAAAAATCATGAGATCGTCGGCATAGCATAGGCTTACAAGCCTCAGTTGCTTACAAAGTGGATGAAACCCAAATGAAGGTTCACGGGCTGCCATTGCCAATCTTCTGCTGAGATATTCCATCACCAAGACGAATATTAACGGCGATAGAGGATCGCCTTGTCGAAGCCCACGAGCGCCTCGAAAATTTCCAACAGCCCCCCCGTTAATTGATACGGTATAGTTCACGGTAGTGATGCACTCAAGCAGCCAGTGTATGAATTTCACAGGAAATTTAAAGCTGTGTAGTAACTCAGCTAGGAATTTCCAATTTACCATATCATACGCCTTCTTCAGATCAATTTTCATAAGACATCGGCGCGAAATGTTTTTCCGATTATAACATCGAAGCAGTTCTTGGCTGATCAAGACATTGTGTATGATTGATCGACCTTCGACAAACGCCCCCTGATTTGGATTGGCGATATCGGGCAGCACCACTTTCAGCCTTGAGCACAGCATTTTAGAGACGCATTTATAAAGTGTTGTGCAACATGAGATTGGTCTGTAGTCGGTGGCGCTAGTAGGGTTCTCCACTTTTGGGATAAGGGTTATGCTAGTGTTGTTGAATTGTTTCAGCATTTTCCCTTGCTCAAAAAATTCAAGTACGGCATCAGTGATTTCCTCGCCGATTAGCCCCCATGCGGTTTGGAAAAAACCGCTGTTATAACCATCAGGCCCTGGAGCTTTGTTCTTGTGGATAGAGAACATGGCTTCCTTGACCTCTTTCCGGGCAAAGGGACGAATAAGCGTAAGTTGTTGGCTTGTGCTTAATACATTCCCCTGTTGAATAACCAATTCATCAATGGGAGTTGTGTTGTTGCCCGAGACTCCAAGAACACTCTTGTAATGGTCAGTGAGGTGATTCCCTATCTCATCCGGATCAAGTAATGTCACACCCAAGCTCGTAGTGATACTGCATATTTTGTTTCGATGTTGTCTCTGTTTAAGAGCCGCGTGGAAGTACGCCGTGTTGTGGTCACCTTCAGTCAGCCAATGGACCTTTGCTTTTTGCGCCAGATATTTTGTAGTTGCCACCGAAATAAATTGATACTCACGTTGGAGCTTTGTTACTGCATCTAGTAGCTCGACATTTTGGGGCATGCACGTGAGCCTGCGTTGGGTATCCAAAAGCTGTTCTCGCATCTGATCTGATCTAGCAATAATGTTCGAAAACAGTTCCTTGTTAAGCAATCTCAGGGGTCGCCTCAACGACATTAATTTTCGGTGCACTCGCCACATTTTTGTGCCCACATCAGAACTACGCCAGTGATGCCTGATTGTCTCCACAAATTGGGGCGCAGTGGTCCACATGTTGTAGAATTTGAAGGGGCGATTAGTGACTGACAATGACTTCATCCCTCTTATCAAAATCGGGGAATGATCGGACACCCCAGCGGGGAGGAAATGGGCTTCGCCCTCAAGTTGCTTAAGTATCCAATGCTGATTTATGAAAACCCAATCAAGTTTACACCATATTCTGCTCCCAACAGATTGGTTATTTGTCCAAGTGTATCGAGCCCCACTGTTCTTCATTACTTCTAAGGAGCAATGACTGAGACAGTTTTGGAAATCCGTAGTCTCAGTCACGGTAACAGGCGTCCCACCAATCCTATCATCCATCCTCAGGACATTATTAAAATCACCCCATACCAACCAAGGTAGGTTGATATGACGACTCACAGTTTTCAGATCGTTCCAAAGCTGTTCTCGTTCATGGGCGGAATTATGAGCATAAACATGTGTGACTAGTATAACTTGGGAGGCCCGAGTAATTTTTGTGTGGATAAGCTGAGCGGTTACATGGAGCACATCAAGTTGGTATTCCTCTGTGTTCCAAGCTAGCAGAATGCGCCCATTCGGATGATAGTCTAAATTATGACAGATTTCCCAATCCTTAAAAATGCTACTACTGACTCTTTCCACTCGATCTCTTTTAAGCTTTGTTTCTACTAAGCAGAAGAGTTTGATTTGATATTTCGCTCGAAAAACTGCAACCTCTCTCTGCTTTGCGGGGGTATTGAGCCCCCTAATGTTCCACAAGGCCGCATTATCCATAGGAATCACTTAGCACCCTCTGCTTGGAAGGGTTGGATTCCTTTGGGATGGTTCTGGCGCTTCCCTCGTTGATTAGCCCCATATTATTATCACAACAAAGTGTGTTAGTTGATGTTTCATTTGGTTGCTTCTTCAGATCAGCAGCAATCTGTTGACCAACATCAAGCTCTTGTTCAATAGCACCTTCAATTTGGCGACCAGGTATATGTGGGGCGTCTACCTTTCCGTCCTCCCTGTGGGTAGGATGTGGGAGAATTCCGATTTGCTCTTTCGGTTTCCAGACTTGATGACGGACAACCTTTCGACACAAGCTTGAGGTATGGCCAAAGTTGTCGCAATGGTCACATTTCACTGGTTTCCACTCATAATGAACACTCTGGTCCTGTACCTGCCCTTTTTCATTCACAAATTGAATGGTATCCTTTATTTCCTTAGTAAGATCGACTTCAACCAAAACACGTGCATACTGAATACGTTCCTTATTTACTGTATATGAGTCCGCCATGATAGGAACTCCAAGTAGACTGGTTAGGCTGCTCAGTGTGCGAACTCCCCAATATTTGAGATCTAACTGTGGTAATTGAACCCATATCGGTATTTTAGCAACACTGACTTTGGTAAACTCGGTATTCGCTGTCCAAGGGCTCACTATTACTGGTTTGTTATCGAAGTGAAGTAGTTCACTCTGTAAGATGGTGTCCCTAACGCTCTGAGTATCAAATTTGATTAGAAACAACCCATGTTTAACCTGGAGGAATTTCTGAATGTGGTAGCTTTTCCAGACCCGATTAATGAAGCCTTTCATTACGAGAAATGGGGGATTCGACCCAAGCACATAACAGAGCACTGCCGAATTCCAATAGTCTGCTTCCACTTTCAATTCATCTAGGTCCACCTGCCCAAGCTCAGCTCCATTAGTAACAGTCGGCTCGATGTATTCTAGTCTACTGCCTGCATTACGAAGCTTCGAGATATCAAACGAGAGCCAAGGGTTCGGCTTGCCCTGAGTGCCATTTGGAACCGCAACAGGCGAGGGGGAGTTCGATTGAGGGGTCAAGACATTCGTAATCGGCGATTTCGATTCCGCTTGTTGCTTCCTCTGATCTGAGGCCAATGTTTGAGGTGACGTGGCCGTGGATGGTGGGTGCGGTGGTGGCGGTGTGTATCGATTGGTAGGTTTCCTCTTTCTCGCCATAGCAAGCGTGTACCGCTAGAGAGAGAAAATCCCAATCATTTCCATTTCGTTTTTTTTTTTGTATAACGGTCTACAATTTGATAGTAAATCCTTTGCATCTTTTTGTGATGAAAATGGTTATAGTCATAATTTTTCAGCCCCCTATTACGCCTCAACAGAACGGAGTGGTCGAGAGGAAAAATAGAGTATTGCAAGAAATGGCTAGGACTATGCTGAGCGAATATAATACTCCAAAACATTTATGGGCCGAAGCTGTTAGTACGGCTTGTTACGTCTCGAATAGGATTTTCCTTAGAACGATTATTAAGAGAACTACTTATGAACTTTGGAATGATAAAACCCCTAACATAGGATATTTCCATGTATTTGGGTGAAAGTGTTTTATTTTAAATGATAGGGATAAGCGAGGAAAATTCGATTCCAAAGTAGATGAAGGGATATTCCTAGGTCACAACCTTAATTACAAAGCTTTTCGAGTGTTTAATAATAGGAAGAAGACTATTCAAGAATCTGTGCATGTTACATTTGATGAATTTCCTAATGCAGATGCTACTGTGGAAGGTATAGTTGTGTCTCCTGCAGGAATACAGGTTAATGACAAAGAGGTGAACGCAATTCCTTTGGAACTAGATACTGAGTCAAAGGAATCTGAGGCTTCAGACGAACAACAATGCAGAAAATTCGAACATGGCTCCAGCCATCCCACTGAACAAGTCATAGGAAATATCACTTCAGGGATCAAAACGAGAGCAACTGCACGAAATGATACTGCTGAGGAATCACATGACGTGCTGCTGTGAACCATGGTACCTAAGACAGTGAATGAAGCTCTTGACGATGAATCATGGATGATTGCCATGGAAGAAGAGCTAGCACAATTCGAAAAGAGTCAGGTGTGGACTCTTGTGGAAAGACCTAACGACAAGTTCATATTAGGCACGAAGTGGGTGTTTCGCAACAAGCTGGATGAAAACGGTAATGTGACACGAATCAAGTCCAGGTTAGGTGCCAAAGGTTATTCCCAAGAAGAAGGTACAGGTTTTCAAGAAACCTTTGCACCCGTAGCTAGGCTCGAGTCAATACACATTTTACTTGCATATGCATCATTTAAAAGATTAAAGCTTTTTCAAATGGATGTGAAAAGTGCATTTTAAATGGTTTTATAAATGTGGAAGTTTATGTCGAGCAACCTCCCAGTTTTGAAAAAGAAGAATTTTCAAATCACATCTTCAAATTAAACAAAGCTTTATATGGTTTAATAGAGGCCCCCTATGTCATGGTATGAAAGATTGAGTAGGTTTGTATTAGATATGGGCTTTACAACATGAACAATAGATAATACTCTTTTTATAAAATGCGAAGGGAATCACATACTGCTTGTGCATATATATATTGATGATATCATATTTGGTAGTACTGACATCACCCTTTGCGAGAATTTTTCTAAGTCCATGCAACAGGAATTTGAGATGATCCTAATGGGAGAACTCACGTACTTCCTTGGATTGCAAATCAAGCATTTAGACACGGGAACATTCATATCTCAAACTAAGTACACGAAAGAACTACTTGAAAAATTCGGAATGGCTGATTCCAAGGTACTTCCCACTCCTATGCATCAGACCGCCAAAATCGACAGTGACGAACAAGGTACGCCCTTTGACCAAACTAAGTATAGAGGTATGATCGGAAGTTTTCTCTACCTTACGACAAGCAGACCCGATATTATGTTTGCTACTGGTCTATGTTCTAGATATCAATCGAGTCCTAGGGAATCACACTTGACAGCAGTCAAGCGGATACTTAGATATTTGAAAGGAACAATCAATTTTGGGATCTGGTTTCCAAATTCCAAGGAATTCCCATTAATGGGATACCCGCACGCTGATTATGCCGGATCTAGAGAAGATAGGAAAAGCACTAGTGGTACTTGCCAATTACTAGGGAATTCCCTTGTAAGTTGGTCCAGATTGAAACAAAATGCCGTCGCCATGTCCACAACCGAAGCAGAATATATGGCCTTAGGAAGTTGTTCTCAGCAAATCCTTTGGATGAAACAGACCTTGAGTGATTACGGTTTAAGGTACGACCAAATTCCTATTTTCTGTGATAGTACTAGTGCCATTTGTATCACTAAGACTCCCGTAATTCCTATTTTCTGCCTCACGTCTAGTCGATATTACATCTCTCCATAATTTCTTTTCATTCTTATCCAAGAAGCCTTCTCTTGCATATTATGTGCTTAATTTTCCTTGTGAAGTGTAGAAGCTATTCGTGGTCTATATAGAAGATAAACACTTCACGTCGAAGGGTACGAAACGAACACACAAGCAAAGGAATTCCTTCAAGTGATTGAGCTTTGATTTGCGAAAAATTCGTGGTTTGTGTTGTGCTTAGATTTGCGAAACAGTACCCTTTTGAGCGAGCGTTAGTAACACCCTATCCAACCCCTTGTCTACGGACGTGTGTTGTCTTCGGACGTGTTGAGCGCAAAGAGGAGCACGAGTGGAGTCTTTCGCAGGTGGAGGGACGAATTGGTGGATTCGGTGGCCCTTCGGTAGCAAGCTGTGTCCAGTCGGGGCATAGGTTTCCTAGGAAAACGACGTGGAACGAAACTTGGCGTGCGACAGCCTAGGTGGAGGTCTAGTTTCCATAGTGTTTTGGTTGTGTAAGAATCGGTCATTCTGTAACCATAACCGGTAATACTCAGTGATTGATAGGAACTCTTGGGGAGATCACACCCCAAGGACAGGATTAAACCACAGTTGGGGATATAACCTATATAAAAATCCCATCTCACTTTACTTTCTGCTATTTACTTTTCTATGAGACAAATCCGGAATGCCTGCAAAAAACTAGGTAATATCATTGGAACGCTTTCTGAGAATAACGTGATATTTTGTGAAACAGGTTTAGGGAGATAACGTTGATACTCTTACTGCTTTCTGTGAAATAACAGACTCTGCAAATATCTTTAAGAAAAGTATTTTTCAAAGAAGAACAAGCCAAAATTTTTTTAGCCTAATTCCCCCTGGGCATATTTTACACTTCATTGGGAAATAACCCTCTAAGTGCAACCTATCAACTTCCTGTTCAATCCTAACATTTGGAAATTCCGTCCGTAGGATAACACTTTGTAAGGCGTGAATTTGTTTTGGAGATTGGCGTTTAGACAGTCACTCGAACTATCCACGACAAAAGCGAAATGTTTGGCGCTGATAACTCGGAACAAAACGCACACACACTCAAGCCGTATCAATAATGAGCTTGATTGGATATGTCTTAACGCACCCCCAGCTACCTACGACAAGAACGAAATGTTTGGCGTCGATAACTCGGAACAAACCGCACACACACTCAAGCCGCATAAGTTTCGAGCTTGATTGAGGACATGAACCAAGTCCTCTTTTCTCACTTAGTGTTTTGTCCAACGGGAGAATACATCTCAAATGCAAGCACATAATCATGCACATAACGTCAAACAAACATGCACGAAATTGCGGTAAACCTAGTTTGCCTGTAAGACGATGAACGTGAACTATTTCTACTCTATTACATTTATTTTAGAGAAAATACATCTCTTCATCTTCGGGATAACGCCATATCTTCGAGCAACCTCCAAGTCCTCGAATGACTTCTTGTATTTTTATTTCTTACTCTTACGGCCACTATACTTAAACTATGTTTTCTAAAAAATTAATAAAGTACAAGACGGGGGGGATCAGCTGTTCCGAACAACCCATATACTATCAAATACATCACGAGGGGACCTTGTCACCCTTAACATATCACAGTGAAATAGAGCCTAAGTCCACGATCATCCTTTAACTTATCATACATACACAACATAAACACGCGACAACAAAACGCTCCCAGAATCTGAAACGAAATTTGCGCTAGTATTGTGCCAGGCCCATTAGGCCCATTAGGGTCACTTATTGAGCTTAAACTATTTCAAGGCCCATTTGAACTATTAATATGACCCACACATTTTAAAGTCCAAAAATGAATGGAATATGGGAAAACCTTATCGGCCCATCGGGATATTCAAAGCAGCCCAGAGCACAAAAACAATGACACCAGCCCTCCTCAATACTCCACTGGAGTTAGACTTCACCATCACCAGAGTTCAAACCTCGATCCGTTGAACGTCACAGTCCCGATAAATGTAATACGTAATGTAAAGGACGACAAGGGGCAACAACTCGTTTTTGAGCTTTTCAGCGAGCAATGACTATTCTAATTGTCCCTCAAACACGAATTGGAAGTCGTTGGCGTCAAGGCTTCGCCTCGAGCCAACGAGCCTCACTATTCTTGTTGTCGGTGTCGCTGAAAATTTCCGTTCTAAACACGTCTAAGGTGTTATTATGCGGATCTACTTTAGACCACTAGCTCTAAGCGGTTTTTGTAAATTAAACCCTTAACTCACCTCCAAGCATGACGTTATAATCCGTGGGGAGACAACCGCTACGGTTTATCACCACGGCGCTGCACTACGCCGGACCGTTCGCAACGAGACGGTGTCCCGACCATGCAAGCGCTCGGTTTGCAAACTCGAACCAAGAGCGACTCGTGCTTTTACGCAACGAACGACTCAGTGATCTGCACAACCGAGATCCTTTTGGGTTCGTTTATATCGTTTCTTACAACCAAGCATGGCTCTGATACCGCTATCGGGGAACCCCGGGTGTCCCGACATCTAATCCCGAACGCAGCGGAAGTTTAAAATTTTTCTGGGGATCCCCTTAAGGTTAGCCCCGGATTTATCTCGGTTATATATAAAGAAAATATGCATGACACATAATAGGGTTTAAGAATTTACCCTCATTGCGAAGATTCCTAGCTCTCGCCAATCGTCCCGGTTGTCGTAGTTCGCTCCGAGCAACACCACTATGACCTTTCCAAGCTTGACCGCCATGGGAAAGGATCGTCACGCCGACCCCGAGACGTATCGAAATTCGACCTTCTCCGAAGGATGGCTAGAGAGCAGGGGAAGATGTTGTAGAAGAGATGTGTGTTTGTTGTGTGTGTTTGATTTACTAAAAACTCTAACTCACTTAGGTTTTTCTCAAAGAACAACCTATTTTTCTCTCAACTCTCTCTAGAACCATTCTTAGAGTGAGAAATGACTTATCATTCAATTAGCGACGAAATTACTCAAAGTTGTTTCATAAAATTCAACTTTCAACCATTGAAAATGATTTTAATCATAATTAAATTAAATAATGTCATGTATGACTTAATTCATTTGACCAGACTATGTCCCATATATCACACATAAGAACAAGGAACAAAATTGGATTTTAGTTGGATCAAAATTGACCACAAAATGTCGGTACAAGCCTCCTACCGACACCTTCACGGCCGCGGTGGAGGCCCCACAGCCACGTACAGAAGCGTCACGGCCGAGACCAGGCTTTGGCAAGCTTCGGCCCGGCGTCACGGTCTTCACGGCCTAGGCAGAAGGTGTCACAGTCATGACCGTGTCGAGCAAGGCTTGGCCCAGCCCTAGCCGCCGTTCACGGCCACGGCCAGCCCCTGTCATGGCCGTGAAGAGCGATCCCTAGCGTCTCCATGCCGTTTCCTCTCGTTCACACGATGGGAGGGCGATGTCGGCGAATCCCGGGTGTCTCGACATCAAATCCGGACGCATGGAAGTTTAAATACTTTTCGGGAATCCCGGTAAGGTTAGCCCCGAATTTTCTCGGTTATATATAAAGAAAACATGTATGACACGTAATAGGGTTTAAGAGTTTACCCTCGTAGCGAAGATCCCTAGCTCTCGCCAATTGTCCCGGTTGTCATAGTTCGCTCCGAGCAACACCACCGTGACCTTCCAAGCTTGACCGCCATGGGACAAGATTATCACGATGACCCCAAGACGTATCCAAATTCTACCTCCACACAAGGATGGCTAGAGAGGAGGAAAGATGTTGTAGAATAGTTGTGTGTGTTTGACATACTAAAAACTCAAACTCACTTAGGTTCAAAGAACAAACCTACTTTTCTCTCAACTCTCTAAAACCATTCTTAGAGTGAGAAAGGACTTATCATTCAATTAGCCACGAATTACTCAAAGTTATTTCATAAAAATCAACTTTCAACCATTGATTTTAAAGATAATTAAATTAAATCATGTCATACATGACTTAATTACTGTTTGCTTCCCTTGTATTAAGTCATCAAATGCTAGAATATGTCCCCATATGTCTCACATAAGAACAATGGATGAAATTGGATTTGATTTGGATCAAAACTGACCACAAAGTATCAGTCACGGCTTCCTACCAACACCATCACGGCCGCGAATTTGGCCCCACGACCGCGAATTCGGCCTTACGGCCACGTACAGAAGCATCACGGTCGTGACCTTGCTTTGGCAAGCTTCGGCCCGCGTCACGGCCTGTATCACGGCCTGCAACAGGCCGTAACGCGGCCTTCACGGCCTAGGAAAATGGTGTCACGGACGTGACCATGTCGGGCAAGGCTTGGCCCAACGCGGCCACCACCAAAAGCCTTCACGGCTGTGCCAACGGCTGACCGTTGTCACGGCCAGCTGTTGGCCTTGACAAGTGGCGGTCGTGAGCCTCCCTATTCGGGGCCGTGAACCATGTTTTGGCCTGTTTTTCCGTCGTTTCGTTTCGGCAATCTAAGTCCATGTAAATATAGTTTCTAAAACTCATATTTGACATTTTATTCACGACTCCAAGCCATTAAATAAATGTGCATCTCTCTTTGTCAGATACTATCCAGTGATCCTTTTTAAGCTTGACTCCCTTAGTTCGTCTCAACCCGACAAGGGAGGAATCCAAGAATTCGGTAAGCACCTAGCCAATCCTGTGGTACTTAATAGATCCCGTGTTGAGTACGATTTTCGTATTTTACAAACCGACTATAGATCATTGTACAACGTATAAATCATTCACATATGTCCCGGTCGGTGAGAGCCATGGTCATGTCAAACTCACAAACCCGACACTATGATTAATTCATGACGACAAAATTACTAAACTACACTACACATTCCACATGAGTTAGTTTATTGTTCTGATCAAAGACTTCGTAGTTTCTCGTCGCCGAATAGACATAGGACATGTACCTCGATTACTTTCGAGGTTGTGAATCCCTCACGACTGTCAATGCCCAGCAGTTGACTTCATTGTCAAGACCGTAATGTCACCGCTGACCATGTTCTTCCTCGAACAAGGTGGCCGTAGCAAACTAGTGACAAGTTAGGACCCCAAAGTCAACGACCCTTCGGTCTAAGGTCCATGCTTACTACTATAGTCAATCTATCGATTGACGCTCAACGAATAATTAGCCATGTGATCGTCGATTATTAATCCTGTCCAAATACAAATTAATCCACGGGTCAACTTATATCAATGTTACGACCTTCCACTTTCCAAGTGAATGATTGCCACAACCAATTAGGGCCATCAACAAATAAGTCATGATCGACATTCAGTCACCCTACTGAAGACTTATGGACAAATTTAATATCCGAGAATAATAGCTCATCGGCGCCCCCTCTCTCATCCTACTGCAATCGGTGCCCAAACTCGCTATATTTGAGTTTTATTTATTTACCGTCCTACTGGATGCCAAGTAAGAACTAATGGTAAATAAATAATATGCCTATAAAGGATAAAATGTAAAATCAAATAAAAGATTTTATTCCATAAATAAATATTCGAATACAATATTCAAATATTAATAACACGTTTACGTCTATACCCTATTCATTACATCCTTGAATGGCATTCCGAGGGCATATTCCCAACACGCAACGTGTCACGACTCAAGCATCATGAGGGGAGAATTCGATACCCTTATTATATAATTTTCAGCAATGTTTTCCTTAGATTCGTCGTTGATTTCGGTTATCCTCATGTTAGCTTGATTCCTTTTGTGATTCAGGACATGTTATGCTGGATTATGACTACGTATTAATGTTATTCGTTCTTTATCTTATCATATGAGATTTGTTATATGTTCTTTGTAACAACGTGTGTGTGAGAGGCCACCACCCATGATTCTTGAACTAGTAAATGAGACCAAAAAGGTAATTTGAACGGCCAGAACAAGACATCGAACACCATTATATAAAACCGACCAGAGATGGAACTCGGATTCGTACGTGTGAATTCTGAGACCCTAGGTGCCAAAAACGTCTATACTCGGGGTATTTCACGAAGATCGAATGCACGTGTAGGAATGACTAGTTCACTATTAACGTAGGGTTGCTAGACGCGTGAGTAACGGGTAGCACGTATGTTAGAATATTCTAACTTGACTTGATTCATGTTGGTTAGATTGATTGAATTGCAAGAAGATGTAGGAATAGCATGTGCCGAGCATGTGTCTTAACGTTCGTGGTTAATTGTCTATCATCATTTGTTTTATTTGCATTTATTTGTTATTTGCGTTTTTATCTCATATATCAATCATCAGATCATAAAAAAGTCCTTTAGTCTGGATTAGAATTCGGAATATTATCTCATAATTACTCAAGCTGTCCTCGTGGATCAATACTCGGACGTAAGTCTGTTCTACTAATTGCATGACCTAGTACGCTTGCAAGTATTCGATCCTGTCATACTTGATTGGGGACTCATGGGCTTACCAAACATGATAAGAGGCATGATCAACATGTTAACACAAGGAACACATCAGTGGTCGCCACTCATAATCACACAAACCTTGACAGTGCCGAAAACTCCCATCTTCTGAATGCGTATCAATATGAAAGGTCTCAAGAAATAGATCCAAGAGCTTAATGAGTACGTAGATACTAGCATGCTCTATCGTCTCGCGTTAAATGTAAAGGCGTTAGGGAAAATACACACGACACTACATAATCCTAAACCTCATTGGTCAAAATTCTAATGAGAGATTCTAATGTTTATGTAGGAACTTCGGTTTGTTTCCTTTCAAGATACATATTTGGGTACCAAACATCCAAAATAATGGTTGCCCTCATACATCACGAACTACAATCCAACACTTACTTCATTGCATCGATCGAATTGAAAAGAAACTTGAAGATTATGCCCTAGGGTGCACCTAAACAACATCTTGCCACGTATGGTGCACCTAATGCATGTCCCTCATTTTTTGTGAGTGGTGTAATGCCAAGGGTGCAAGAACTATCCGTGTCGGTTTATCTAGATGTATCTTATCCTCAAAAGACGTTGCTATGAATAATACCCAAACAAGATTCAACCAACTTAATGTATGGAGTTTAACACTTATGATTTTGCTTGATTTTGATCGTAGTATGTTGTCTTTTAAGCTAAATATGCCTCGTTGTGGGAGAGGTTATCCATATCATCGAATATCCTCAAAAACCAGCGGGGTTGCGTTTTGTAAGATCTAGACGATGCTTTGTACTTCGTTGAACAATTGTAACCAATATCTCTACAACATGGGCTTTTGAAAACTTTCACCTATGATTCGGTGAGTGGGTCTGGTCCCACCGCGTATGTAGCATCTACGCAGACACATGGAATATGATTGGTGCGACATCATCCATAAAAATTTCTCCACAATTCATAATTTTATCAGGCTTTTTTAATAATATAATGCGATTTCAGTTAAAAATTAATAAAATAGGGCTATTTCCTTCGAAATTAATAAAATAGGGAAAAACACACCTATTTAAAGCGGCGACGGTTTTATTAAGCGCGACGTCGCGGCTAATACCCGCAACGGTGAGGTGGTCCGAAAAACGGGCCTCCTTTTTTAGAAAATGTGTTGGGTCATTTTTGGCCCAATATCAAATGTCGCCGTGTCCAGACGTCACGTCTTAGACGCGACGGCGTGTTTAATAAACCCGTGAGCTCCTCTTCTTCGCCATTTCTTCTTCCTCCACAAGCGAAAAAGACCTGCGATTCTTCCTCCTACGGCGGCGGCGAACTTCAGGTGGCCACTTCCTAACTGCCTTCTTCCTTGTCTTCTTCGATTTTTGGTATGAAATTCGCTAACATTTTGATTTTGGTATATTCTTTGAATTTGGTCGAATTCTTGAGTTTAAGTTTGTGTTATTGGTAGAATATATGATATAGATATCGTGGGTTGAAGATTGGGTTGATATAACACGTCAATTTTGGATATTTGGTTCAATTTAGGAAATTTCACCAATTTTGATCCACACTTAATTATGGCGCTTGATGAGAGATGGAGGAATGAGACGCGCACGTTCCACTTGCTTGTGGGGGAGGCGACCGTTACACTATAGGAAGTCGGTGTACTGTGGGGACTCCACGTCGATGGTACTTCGGTCAGTGGTGTGATCCCCAGTAAGACGCAATATAAGTGGATCGATTGCATAGATGAGTTGACTGGTTACAGACCTGCTGTGGTGCGTACAGCGGGGCGAAGGTGTCGTTGAGGAAGTTTGCCGACTGGTTAAAAGACAACCTGATCGACGATGACTAGGGATGGCAACGGGGCGTGTCTGAACCGAGTTTGGCAAGACCCGGGACCAGCCCCGATTAATTTATGATAGACCCGAGACCCGCCCCGCCTAAAATTAGGACCAGCCTCGGCCCGGCCCGAACCCGAATGAACCGAGTCTGCCCCGCTAGACCCGCTACATCCTCATTTTTTATTTTTTAAATTCTTAATTTATTTAAAATATGGAAAAGATAATATATTTAATATAAGCTCGATAAGATTCAAACCTAGAACACCAATGGAATAAACAGACCACTTATCCACTGGACCACAAAGCCCTTTGTGACTATTATTAACACTTTTATATATCTATACGAAAAATGAACAAACATAATTATATATATTTATTATGCGGGGCAGGTTTCCGGTCTAGATTAGCAAGACCCGAGACCCGCCTCGGACCCGACCGGGTTGAATTTTTATGACCCATAACCCGCCTTAATACCCGAATAATTAAAAAAACCCGGTTCATTAGGGGCGGTCCTGTCGGGTCTGGGTCTAGACCCGCCCCATTGACATCCCTAATGATGACAGCGAAGATTATGAGGTAGAACATTGCGCACGTGCATATTGCGCTCTTGCTCATGGGTTCGGTATTGTTCTCCGATTCCAGCAGAAGCTCTACGTCCAGGACATTTCTTCCTTTGCTCGAAGACATTGATGCCGTGCACACTTACAGCTGGGCAGTGTCGTTTTGACTTTCTTGTACAGAGAGCTATGTACCTCGTGCCAGCGTCAGAAAATGAAAATTGGTTGAGCTCTGCGGTTGCTTCAAGTGCGTTCTTTTGTGTCGTCCCTATCGTAAAAATCACCACAAGTTTTGTCAAAGTTTGGGGAAACCATTTGATAAGTGGTATTAAACGGCACCGAATGGTACAATTATGGGTTCTCTTCTGGTCCTATTGGCATATTAGTAGTTGGTCCATCGTTATTATCATCATCGTCATCTGAGGGATCTAGAAGATCGTCTAGTGCCCCCTCGTCTCAGCTTCAGAGTCGCTAACGTCACTATCTTGCACGACGTCATGAACGATCTGAGGTTGCGCCACCGTCGATAGTAGGAACGCAACGGCTACTCGAGAAGGTATATCTTCGTGAGGGGCGTCGAACGTAATATTTGTTAACCCTTCAGTAACTGATGTAATGTCAGAAAACGAATAAGTCGGCATGGGATTCGTGTACTCTCGGCAGCATATACGTTGCGATCGAACTGAACGTTCTCAGTTGCCTTAACAAAGACCTCAATGTAATCAAGTTCGTCGGGATCCAAGAAGTATGCGAGCTCGGCATCATTATGCATTCGTAGGAGCTTATGGTACAGTCAAGAGTGTTGATAATATCCGTTCTTCACTCGAACGATTAAAGAGGAAGAAGAGTTGTCGATGGAAGACATGTCGTACAGCATATCAAGAAATTGATCATAATTGGTTTCACGACGAATTCGTCGATAACCGATGGGTTGAAGACTATAACGAATGTTTTGATTCGTGTACAATTTCACCACCAAAATAGACAACTATTGGAACTTTTCTGGACACCATATTGAATATCTACAAAATTTTCTGAAATTTAACATTGAGATCGCGCGTATAAATAATGAAAATTGACGCATGCAATAAGAGCGTCGTCCAGTCCATTATGCGTGACGTCGCATGCAATAACGATGGCGTCGCGTCCACTAGGCGTGATGCCAAACCATTATTGCAGACAACGGGTAACGGGCAGTCACACCGATCTCGTTAGTGGGCTGCAACAACGCGTCGCGCCCATTAACAGCCTCGTCGCTCCCAATGGCCGCGAATGTCCCTCATGTTGGGCCAGAATGGGCCCAACAGATTTTTTGAAAAAAGTAGCCCGTTTTATTTCGGGCCGCCTCATCGTTGCG
Organism: Craterostigma plantagineum; assembly: GCA_027422505.1. Classification (NCBI taxonomy): domain Eukaryota; kingdom Viridiplantae; phylum Streptophyta; class Magnoliopsida; order Lamiales; family Linderniaceae; genus Craterostigma; species Craterostigma plantagineum. The sequence continues at coordinate 9,344,845 of JAPQWV010000021.1, read as the reverse complement.
ACTGATAGCCGCGACGACGCGTTTTGCTCTATTTTATTAATTTTGGTCGAAACATCCAATTTTATTAATTTTGGGTTAATTTGCATTATTTTAATAAAAAAGCCTTTTTATCACATACATTCAAAATTACAAATTTGGATCCAAGTACTGACTTTGATTTTGGGCCACTTTATGTAATAATTATAAATATAAGTCACTAATACAATGGAAAAAATTCAATCTCTGATCACTTTTCCAAGAATGTATCGGAAACAGTTACACCTCTTATATTGAATACCTAGTGAGAAAAAGTTGACAATTCAAAGCCACGACAAAAAGCGGCATTATGCCAAGATTAGAGTTGTCAAACGGGCCGGCGGGCAGGAGAGCCCGTTACCCGGCAAAGCCCGCCAATTGGCGGAGCGGGCGTGGATAGGTCCGCCTGAGAAAGGGAGGCCCGTCACGCCCCTTGGGCCGGCCGCGGGCCTAGCCCGCCAAAAATTTAAAAAAATATATATATAAAAGAGAAAAAAATAAAAATATAAAAAAGAGGAAAATTAAAAAAAAATTAGTTCGAAAATATTTGTAGCTTAGCCCGCCAAAGCCCGCGGCCCGTGCGGGCTTGCCAGCCCAGGCCCTTCTCCACGCTGGCCTAAAATTTCAGAGCCGGTCCCGCCACGGGCGGTCCGCATGCAATTTTGCCAACTATAGCCAAGATGCAAGTAGGGTGTCGCTTGACATTTGTGTATAGATAGTTATGGGGTGTATATGAATAAGTTACCTCGTGTTTGTCATATGTGTATAGCCATATGATAAACGTATATCAATACTTTTATGATAGCAGTTATTTAGGATATAATAGAGTATTCTTCATCGTTTCTTGCATTTATGTGCTCTATTTACACCTATTTACACATTGTAGGAACTTAGGACGGTTATTGGGCGAAAAGGAGCAAAAACGAGGCAAAAAACGGATCAAGTATGACGATACCAGGAAAGTGTCACGGCCGTGACACAAGTGCGAAGCCAGAGTCCAAGTTAGTCGTGGCCATGAAACGTCTTACTTCTGGCCGTGACAAAAGTGCTAGAACCGACCCAGAGACAGTCATGGCCGTGACGCCTCATGCACTAGGCCGGGACAAAGATGCGAGACCATAGTTCAAGGAAGTCACGGCCGTGAAGCCTTATGCGAAAAATATAACAGCTGCGCGAATAAAGTAATAGAAAACGGGACGTTACAGAGAATGCAACAGACAAAAATTATCTAGGGCTTATTAGATTTCAGGCCCTCCTAACAAGTTTAAGTAGGAATCAGGTCCTTTTAATATTATAAACAGGGAGAAGGACCCAGCTAATATTTACGTTAGGAAAAGGGCCGAGAATCAGGTCCTCCTGGTAACAATACATTAAGAAACAATGCCAAATTAATTCGTTGTAATACCAGATAATACATTATCCGTACCATATTAATAGTTCGAATAATTTCGAAAATAAAAGTTGATTTTTTCGGTTGTAGAAGAATGAAAATCATGGAAATATTAGATTTGTATATTTAAACTACCAACTTCTTTGATTTTGTCACGTTTATGCAAATATGATGCAAGTAGTCAAATAATGAGGTTTTGATCATGTAAAATGTACACCAATGCAAATCATAGACAACTATGTTGTGACGCCCGGGGCCGATGAGGGCGGGGAGTGATCGCCGGTGCCAGAGACGTGTACGGACAAGGAGCGGCTCCTGGCAGACTTCTAGGTGAAGGGGTACATGAACGAACCGATCCAACACCCGAATGAGAGGGGATCCTGATACTGACAATGTATGGGCGTGTCAGGCTGAGAATCGTATAAGAGAATTGATAGTACTACTCATATCACCAAGGTCGACCTACCTTTTCGGGAGTCCATCCGAAAGAACTTCGAAGTTAAGCGTGCTTGACTTGAAGCAATCTTAGGATGGGTGACCCCCTGGGAAGTTTGCCCAGGGTGCGTGTGAGTGAGGACAAAGCACGCTGAAAGGTTAAATGGTGGCACAGTGGGGCCAGACTATCAGCCGGAGTGTGGTGGGCCCAACCCCACAGGTCCTGGTAGGGACGGATGCTATAGTGACATCCGGTATGGGACGGGATGTTACGGTGGTATCAGAGCACAACCTCTCGCAGTACGGTGCTGGTTCGGGGACGAACCAGGCAGAAGCTGGTGGGCATGTGACGCCCGGGGCCGATGAGGGAGGGGAGTGATCGCCGGTGCCAGAGAGGTTCACGGACAAGGAGCGGCTCCTGGCAGGCTTCTAGGTGAAGGGGTACATGAACGAACCGATCCGACACCCGAATGAGAGGGGATCCTGAGACTGACAATGTATGGGC